>VZDJ01004378.1:16924015-17544389 GCA_008694505.1 Cyanoderma ruficeps
GGGGGGGGGGGGGGGGGGGGGATGGAAACGGGCTGAGTGGGGTGGGGCGATGACGGGGACAGGGACGGGGGATGGAAGGCACCTCCAAAGTTCTCCACCCCTCCATCCTGGATGGGGCTAACCCAGCTCCCGTCCTGTTCCCTCTCTTTTTCCCCCCTGGGACCCGGGCCTACCTCAGCCAGGCCCACCTGGCTCCCCTCCCCCACCCAGCCTGGCCAGGCTGGGCAGGGGAGAGGAGAAGGATGCTCCTCTGCTGAAAGCAGAGCCAGGAATGAGGAAGTTCCTCTGGGAGTCCTTGATTTAACCCCTTGTGTCCTCAGAGGCGTGTCCAACCTCTCAGTGGCCACCGAAGGTGCCAACATCCAAACCGGGCCACTGATTGGTTTGACCTCAGCTTCCTGAAAAAACTCATTTCCCCTCAAACCAGGACATTAGGATAGCAAGGGTTTAGGTTTTCTTGATTTCAGCAACTTTATTTAGCATGGCCAGGAGTGGTAACTGTCACAGTACTTCACTTTATTCTGTAGAAGACCAGTTACTAAATCAGTACACCATTAGGCAAGTATGTGAACTCAATTAGATCTTAATACTTTAACAGTGCTTGTATGGACTGTGAGAAATCCAGAAGAGTGAATTCTCCTTGCAAAACTAATCAATTATTTCATTCACCAGCAACTTGTGCATTCATAGATGTGAGCATGTACTTTTAATCTATGATCAACTGTAGTGGTGTAAATCATAATCACAACCAACTCTAGAAGTTCAATTAAGATGTCTTGTCTGTTTGTTCCTAACTAGCACCTCTAAAATGTTTTTTTCAGGTGATACTCTGAACTTTGATAAAGGGCTCACAATCTGCTAGTTCCTCTAACCAGGAAACTCCAACAAAAAAGCCTTAAATATAGTATTTCTGTCTTCTGGAATTAATAGCAGGAATGACACAAGATCTGCAGCTGATAAATTTATCATGTCACAAATTGGGTAAGAACACCAGGAATAACCCAAGCATCTCCATACCTGAAATATATCTAGACTGTCAGCAGATGTGCTTCACAACATATCCTTTGTTTTGGATCTCTGATTTTTTTAGCTATTTTTTGGCCTATTCATATTTCTTTTCCATGGGCACTTCAGTGTGGGATTGCAAGATAGACAGGGATGATTGCGCACAAGTCCAGGACCCAAGATGAAGTCAGGACACTTTGGATGCTGATCCACACACTGTGAAGTACTCCCAGTCATGAAACAAAAAAATTGAGTCAAGTTAAAAATAACATTTTTATTCATGGCAGTGATGTTTTTACATTATTTTAATTCAGTCTGAGAAGCACAGGCGTCTTATTGTCAGCTTGTGATAAAGTAAAAAAAACAGGTTTATTTTTGGATGTGGAACATAATGTACAAAGCAGAACATAATCTATTATGTAGAGCATTATGTGCACCGCGCTTTATGTAACAGGAGATGTTGTTTCTAAAAATCACCTGGAACTTAAACATGGATCTGGGTAACAGAACATTCATTCAAAATTACTTTGAAGCTGTCTTGCAACCTTAGCAGTTCTGAATGCACAACAAAAACAAACAAAAAACTAACACCGAAAAAAAGAACGCCGCTTGATTTGACACTAATTATCGTCACTTTGTGACTTTAAAAAGAGAACCGTGCAGCAGCACAGTAGAGAGCCCAGGCTAAATTCAGGTTTGCGTGTGCCTGTTTTGTGTCTTTTCCGCACGTTTCACTGCGCTCCTGAGCCCAGCGCGCCGCTGTTTTGAAGACGCAGCACGGTGCTCATTTTCCAGCCGATAAATACGGTCCTTGGCTACTGAGCTCCCAACGCGCTGTGACTGTGCTGGAGCGAGGCAGTGCGGCACACGAGCCTGCACCGGCAGCGCCGCCACGGGCCTCACCGCTGGGCACGGCAAGGCACGGCACGGCACGGCCCCGCCGAGCAGGGCCGGGCCGGGCAGAAGCGTGAGGCGGCCCCAGCGGGCAGGGAGCGCCCGGGGCGGGGAGGGAGGAGGGGCCCGGCGCTCGCCGCCGGCGGAAGCCTCTCCGCGCCGCCGCGGAAGTGACGCCGCGCTCCGCCTCCCGTTCCCTCCCCCTCCCGGCGGCGGCTCGGGAGCCGGGCGCGGCTGGCGGCGGCCCCGGGTGGGACCATGGCGGACGGCGTGGACCACATCGACATCTACGCCGATGTGGGCGAGGAGTTCAACCAGGTACGCGCGGCCCGCGGGCGCGGCCTCTCCGCTCCGCTCCCCTCCCTCTCCCGCCTTCGTAGCCGCGCCGCCTGCAGGGCCCTCAGCGCGGCGGCCGCGCCGCCGCCATTGTTCGGGCGCTCCCGCCGGCGCCGAGCGCGGGGCTGCGCGGGGCCGGGGCGGGCGCGGCCTCACGCCCGGGCCGCGGGTGCCGGCGGCGGGCCCGGCTGGGCGGACAGCGCGCCTGGCGCTGAGAGGCGGCTGCTGCCGGCGGGCTGGACGCGCCGGGGCGAGCGCCTTCCCTCCTTCCCTCGCTTTTTCGCTTCTTACTAGCCTTCCTCCCTTTCCCTCTTTCCTTCCCAGGGGCCGCTCCAGAGGGCTCTCCCGCGCCGGCTCGGCGGATGGGACCCTCCCGGATGCGGCGGGGAGAGCGGCCCCTTCCCGCCGGCGTCGGAGGGGAAGCGCTGCCATTGTTCGCAGATGAATCAAAAAGCCGCCGAGCGGTGGCTGTTTCTCGGCCGCGCTTTGCGGGGGAGGCGGAACTAGTGCGGCTTTATTCTGCAGCGCTGGAGAAACTATCCAGCTTTTTGTGTTTTCTTGTTTTGTCTTTCTTGTTCGTTATTATTTTCCATTTTAAAAAGTGGCGCAAGCCTTTTTTAGAGGACGACTTCGTATTTTGTTGAGGAAATTTGGATGAAATAAACATCTTCTCTGGATTATAAGTAGTTCACTTTTATAGTTTTGTTGTTGTTGATTTGGGTTTTTGGGTTGGTTTTTTTTTTGCGATGTTTCTATCAATTTTGAACACCATCTGTCTTATTAGCGAGTCCTGCACTTCTCCAGGTTAAGTTGCCCCAGATTGCTTTGTTCCTGCCCTAGAGCATAAATAGCCGGGAACAATGAATTTACGGGGCCCAGCTGTTTGCCAGCTTGCCCTCCAGAGAACTGGGAAATAGGTAATGGGTTTGGAATTCACAGGTAATTTGTAACTTTCTCAGCAACTTGTAGCTTTTTCAGAAAACTAGTTCTTCCGATATCGATTAATACAGTAATTCTAAGTATTAAGAATTTCGTAAAGGTTTATATATAAAAGAATGCCATTCCAAAAGGAGATGATGAAAAGTGCTGATTTGCTCTTAGTTTGTTTGCATGTGAACGTTTCTCCCTTACAGTTGAAGACCCACTACATGAATTTAAACAGGAATGAACCCTGAGAAAGACACCAGTTAGCAGAAGAGTACATTTTTTGAGATTTTATGATAACTTAAGTTTGGTTTAATCAATTCTAGATAAAACTGATAACAAAACAAAATGTTCAGGGAAAAACACCTTCCTTGAAGCGGGTAGTGTTTGTGTAAATTCATTAGTGTAGAAACCCTCAGAGTAGAATAGTTATGTGCTGTAAGTATAGTGTAAAGAGATAGTGCCAGAACAAACGTGATGGGGATGATCTGTTTCACTCGCACAGTCCTGGTATACTCAGGTCGTCATTACTGTCGTAACTCTCTATAACCATGGTGCTGTGAATGAAGAGAATCTTGTGATAATTTCGTTTAGCTTAATCCAGCAGGCAGAGAACCCTTTTGCTTTTTTCACTGTATTCACCCCACTTGCTTCACTGTTTAGTTTGTGTTTCTGCAGTCTGTTGCTTCGGCTCATAAATCTTGCAAAATACAGGGCAGAAAGGTGAGAAGAGGCTAGTGCCCTTTTTCCATGAGCTTGAATTTGGGGAGTTTGTTTGTTTTAGGGGGTTTTTCTTCTGTGTTTTTGTCTGTCACACACCCCCCAAAAATTGCTGTTCTTTTCCAAATTTCATTTCTGCGACTTTCTATTTAAAGTAATATTGTTGAACTGAGCACGTCTTGAGACAATATTAAAGTTTTACTATGAAAGATTGATGCCTCTGCACTTTCCATTTCCTTCTGTCATGTATGAAAGAAGGTGAGTTGTGTTAGTTACTACCACTTAATTCTGATGTCATTGAGAAAGGTTGTCTAGAAACTTTTATTCATGTGTTGCTGTTCCTGATTTGTAGCTGACAGCTTAAATAGATAAGATGGAACATAGTTCTGTGGATGTGTGAAGATGACAGTTAAGAAAATGCTTTAGGGAGAAAGTGATTTGCATTATTAATTTGTTTATGTAGAGGGCATTTGACAGAACATATTTGGAAAATAAATCGTCTTTATCTGTTAAATTAACTTTTTTTTGGATTTTGTTGCTCTACATTAATGTGACTTACTAGTATTTTTTTAAATTGGACTATAGAAACCCTTTCCACTAGTTTTGGCAGTAACAGGGACTGAAGAATATGCTGTGGAGCTTGGTTTTCGTATGGATGCAGTACATAACTGTATTTATACACAAGCTGGGACAAAACTTTTGTTTGCACCTGGAGTTAACCCTTCATTTAGGACTTGTGACTGTTGTTTGTTGGTTGTTTTGTCTTGTTCTCTACCTCAAGGTGCTCATCCTTGAGGCTATTCTGGTGTTTTTTAAATGCCTTTTCTCCAAGTAGGAGGAGAGTAGGGATGTTCTGCTTGATTAGTGCTAAATGAACCGTAGGTTATAAAGGTGAAATAAAGACCACAGAGCCATTGATTTACAAGGTAGCTAAGATGGATGACAGCTGTAAACTGTCTTGAGTTGTATTTAGTGTGGGTTCCACTGATCTGACTAACTTGATATCAGGTCTTTTGAGTGAAAATGCATCTTTCCTATTCCATCTGAAGCTCATTGTCTGTCAGTGTTACCTCTTACTCTTTTATTAACTGATTGTTCATCATAATAATAGTTTTTGTCCTTGGGCTAACAGCTTTAGTCAATTTGGCTCTGACCAATTACATTTTTGTTTAAATTGTGGTTTCTTTTTTTCACTTTTTCTTGAACAACTTGGTTGAGTAACTTTTCATTTTTTTTCTTCTAAGCTAACTTCCCCATCTAGCAGTCTTTTCTATTTATTTACGGTCTCATTTTGAGCTGATAGCCTCATAAATGTAATAGTTCCTGCATGCATTGCTTGTGCCCTCTTAGAAATAGGTATTGCATGGAATATTTTACCTTGAGCGTCTCCCTACGTGTTACACATCTTGCTCTTCAAGAGAATGAGATCTGTGACACTTGTGAGGACTGTTTCCTGCGTACAAATAGCTGAGGGTGGCATTCTCTCAAGGGCAGAAGACCCTCAGTAAGGTTGCTTTAGCAAGTATTAGGGTGTGGTTTTGTACACAAAACCCTAGAATATTGCTGTGTGGTACAGAGATGATAAAGAGCTAGTGCAGGAGGCCAGTTTGTGTCTGACTTGAGGCTGCAAACCAGGCCAGCAAACCAGGTTGTTTTTTTATGGGCATGAAGATTTGACCGTGCTTGTCAAGTTCCCCGATCAAGCTTGGGGATTTTTTTCCACATGCGCTCACGCATGTAGTTACACAGTAAAAACTTTCTACACATGTATATGTACAAAAATCATTCTGATCAGAAAGAGGATGCAAAAGAATTTAAGGATATCACATTTCAATGCTGTGGAAAAGGTGCTTGCTTTGTTTATACTCTTAATGAGTAAACTTGGATAGTTGCATTGTGGATATGTCTAAACATGCCTGTAATGATCTATTTTGATATTTAAATGCTAGCAAATTAGGGATGAAAGACTTTTCATTTTGTATTTTGTAACTGGATAATAAAACTGATTTAGATGGAATAAGCAGTTAAGAGGCTAATTATCTGAAAACTACAGTATCTTAGGAATGTGTTAGTGACTGTCTTGGCTTCAGATGTGTGACACAAAGGAAATTTTTTTGAGTGTGATAAATAATAAAAGCTAGCATTTAGTGGCCAGTTAAAGCCAGTTATTAAAAGCAGCCTTTATATCGGAAAGACAGGTGTCTTTTCCTTCGAGGGGATGGACATGTTGATGAATTTTTACTCAGTAGGGCTGCCCTGGTCAGAAAAAACATAAGCTGGCAGACCTGCATGTGTTGTAAAGTATGTCTACAATACATGACGGCATATGCATTTTATCAGTTCTGCTGAAAAGGGCCCTGGGAAGACTTAACTTCTGTATATTGGTAAATATCAAACTCCTAGAGAAACTGCAGACCTTCTTATCTGGCACCTGTGAACAGTGATACTAGGTATGTTTAGTGTGTGGTTTTGACTACTGGTGAAATTTTAGTTACTCTTTGTAACTCTGTAATTACCCTGCAATTAGTTTTAGTTACAAGGGATCAGGTTGCTTAAATTTTAGGGCTGTGCTGGTTGTAGGGCCAGCAGCATTTGGGCTTGTAGAGTAAATACAAATCCTGTGGTTGAACAAACTTGTCTACTTCTGCCATAGGCAGTTTGCTATCTTAGAAATATCAAAGACCACCTTTTTTGTTAATGTTCCAGTTTGTATGTTCAGACAGTTAATCAAGACCAGAAAGATTTTTGTTTTGTCTTTAACTTGTTATTCTTCAGGACCTACAAATTTTTTTTCAGTAAGTACACTAACATGTGTTTAGAGTTTTTGACCACAGATATGGTAACTTGAGTGAAAAAAACAGTAAGGGAAAGCTGGATAGTTTAGCGGGTATTTTTGGTTTGGTTGGGGGGTTTTTTGTTTATGTTTTTGTTTGGTTTTTGTTGTTGTTTGTTTTTGGGTTTGTTTTTGTTTGTTTTGTTTTCCCAAAAGCAACAGTAAATTTTTTTCATGAAACTTTATTTACCTCACTGATTTTTTAAAATGTGTTTTTTGGAGGTGTTAGTGTTTAACTCTTGAACTGGACAAAGTTCTGCTGCAAAACCAAGTCTACAGACATATGGACAGCTTAAAGAAATTTTGCTTAACAACAACAAAAGCTATTTCCAAAACAGCATTTGCAAAGGAAGTAAGTGTTTCTCTGCAGCTCAGCGGAGTATGACCACTAAGTTCCAAAAAGAAAGTAACGTTAAGTTTGTCCCTTCTGGACATGAAGTTCTTTGTTTTCATGGCTTTCATATGGGAATGTTCACCCAATTCCATCTATTAGCACAGAATGTGGAATTTCACATAGTCCTGATTTTATGACAAAGTATTTCAGACTGTGGTCCAGTTAAAACAAAGTTTGGAAATGCATTGCTGCCTGATTTTCTTTTAGAGGGGCCAGAACAGCAGTGGTCACTTGGTTTCTTGGCCTGTTTATCTACAAGATTGTGAGTTACAGTAATTGCAAAGAAGAATTTCTCTTCATGCTTGATGTCCTTCTTGTAACTAAGGAAATTGGAAGAGGTCAAAACTTCTGAGACTAGAGAAGTAACACTTCCTGTACTTTTTTACTTTTCTGCATCTAGGAAGGAAGGGTGTGTTTAGGTAAGTTTCCACAGAACACCAATGAAGGAGAAGAGGTTGTTGGATCTTGTGCAACATCCACGAGGACGCCTCTCTTCTGTCTACACTTTGAGTTGCTGGTTCAGATCATTCTTAATCATCTAAGCACACACCTTGCTGACAGATTGGTAAATGAATGAATTCCATGCTGAATGCAAAACCAGCACGATGTGAGAAGAAATTCTAGTGAACAACATCAGATTTTCTCTTGTGTCTTTATTTAAATTAAGACACCGATGCCATTGGGCCTGCCCTGCCCCCTCTCAAATTACGTGCAGACTCTGCTGCCTTAATAATTCTCTCCACTGATGGAGACCTGAAGGCCTGTATGGTACAGGAGATCTGTTTGAGAGGAGTTTCTTGTTGCTAGAGGAGTGCAGCAGAGCTGCAGACTGCTGCCCACTCTGGTGTTCTGGCAATGCTGACCTCAGAGAGATAGGTTAGTATACATACATCTGCTCTAAGTTTGGTGATTGTGTTTTTGCATCTGTCTACCAAGACTAAATTCTACTTCCCTGAAGTTATCATTCATATACACAGATGACTAGAGTTACTGCACATTTAGCAGAGGACTTCCTTAATTGCCTTGTGACATCAACCTTAATCCAGCTGTAGGATGTCATGTTTGGGCCTGTCTCAGGCAGTTCTGTGTACCTGATTTCATTAGCTATGGTGATCAGAGGAATCAAATGGAGAACTGGGTAGACTAGGTGAAATATGAAACCCTTAATTTAATTGTGATAAGCTTACCTTTAGAGAGAGATTTTTCTATTTAAGTTTATTGGGACAGTGCAATTTACTGAGGAGTAAATGTACTTGATTGACAATTTCAAAACTCAGTTTACCTGTTTGTTGAGTTTTTTAAAAATTAGTACTATTTGTTTTAGTTACACTTTCCCTGTATGAGTAGTAGTTGATAATATTTTTGTGTTTTCAATACAGTGGATCTTTTGATCATGGTTGTGGATATCTTGTGTTTACAGTGCATTGCTAGCCTTGCAGTCTGTGTTTTGTGAAGTCCAGCTTGGTTCTCTCTAGCTGCCCTATATGGTGCCTTGAACTATTCTGTCTAGGTTGTTTCTGTGAGTTTCTGGGTACAATTTCATAGTGGATGCTGAAATATCTCTGATACCAAAACCTGGTGAGGCAGTTTCTGTTCTGGAGCAGGGTATGAGAGCCCAGGAAACGGGAAGTTGGCTCAGAGGGGGAATAGCTGCTTGTGGATGGACTGGGCATTGGTCAGCAGGTGGTGGGCATCAGTGGTCATGCATCAGTTGACTCGCTTGTGCATTATTTCATCTATTTTTGTTGTCTTTTTCATCATCACCACTATTATTTTTATATTTTACTTTATTTCAGTTATTAAACTGTTCTAGTCTCAACCTACAGGTTTGACCTTTCCACTGATTCACTTCCCCTGTTCCACAGGGTTGGGGGGTGGGGTGAGCAAATGCCTGTGTGGTACATAGTGACCAGCTGGAGTTAAACCACAATAGCCCTTTTTTTGCCACCCATCATGGGGCTTGACAGGTTGAGAAAATGACAAATCTGACTAGAACATGCTAGAACAAAATCGTTATAAGCATTTGTTATATTAGTTTAATAGTTGTTGGACACAATGTTGATTTCGTGCTCTCAGTTGTTCTGCTTGTTCTCAGAGCATCATTTAACTCCTTACTTCCAGTGTATGCTCCCTGTTGTGCTGTTTATCAACCATGGGAACTGGTCTAAGCTTATTGTGTTGTGTTTTAACATAAGCAATATGGTCTAGTGGAAGACATTCCTGCCCACAATGGAGGGCTTGGAACTAGATGGTCTTTAAGGTTTCTTCTAACCCAAGGCATTCAATGGTCCTGTGAGCACTGGTGTATGATATGACAGAATTGCTGGCTGTGAAAGTAATCTGTTACTTGTACTCAGCTCTGCTGTCATCTTTGTACTTTGTGAGTGATCTATTGGAAGCTATTAATGATTACACCTTTTATCTTTCATCCTCTGAGAGTTAACCTGTGGAAGTGACATGATCCCACATCTTCCCCTTCTCTGCCAGGCTAATGACAGTAGCTCTTGAAAATTTTGAATATCCTTGGGATGTTGAAACAAGTGTGGCCCTATTGCCAGGACTGTGATTGTGTGCCAGGTCTTGTTTAGGGTTAGACAACTATTTGCAGCTACTACAAACCCTGTGGTAAGGCACTGTGGCTACTCAGACCTTGTGGCAGGTGCTGCAGGTGCTCAGACTCTTGCAGCCGGTGATGCAGCTGAACCAGAGCACCAACCCCTGCCAGTATCAGTCACCCCTTTTCACCAGCAGAAATGGACACAGGAGAGCTCGTTTAGTAAAGGAAACAAAGCAGGTCCATCACAAGGACAGGAGAAAGAGGCAGAACAAGAGGGGACCACTCAATCCTTATCCCTGAGAGAGCTGTGGGATATGCAATAAGATTTCAGCCATCACCCAGGTGAGTAGGTGATCACCTGACTGCTTGGATGCTGGGTAACAGGGCTGGGAGCCTGGAATTAGAGGGTAGAGAAACCAAGCAGCTGGAATAATTTTCTAAGGAAGGGGGCAGTGACAAGGAGATTGGCAAAGGACCCCAAGTCCTCAGCCTTTGGAAGGTGACTCCTGTGCAGTGTGAAGGAAAGACATCCCTTCAAGGAAGATGTTCCATGTCACACAGGGCCACCACAGAGGTATCCAGTATCTTTGTTATAACCCAGACAGTGCACAGTCACCCACAGACCCAGAAGAATTCCAGAGCATGTGAGCCTTGTTGCAGAAACTTGTCCAGAGCATGCCATTTTCATATGCTGGGTTTGCAGGCATGTATGGATCCTGTGGCCTGACACATCAGGCCCACTGGAGTGGAAGGCTCTAGTACACAGGGTACCCCAGTGCCATCCAGCTCTGCAGGGGCAGAACCTGTTTCTATTTCTGGAGAGAGAGAGAGAGGGGGAACCCAGCAGCTGACTGAACTGGAGGCTGAAGTGAGCCTGACTGGGAATGTGTGGCAAAAGCACCTTCTGGGTTTGGCCTGGAGGTTCTGTGCATGCCTGGCATAGACTGTCTTTGGAGAGGGTATTTCAAGGACTCAAAAGCGTACTGGTGGACGTTCAGTCCCACTGCCTTGGAGGTGAAGGAAGTTAAGCAGCTGCCTGCCTTGCCTGTTCTCTCAGAGGACCTTTCTGTTGGGCTTGTTGAAGGTGGGAGAACAGGAGCTGGTCATTACCACAGGGTTGTACCAGCAGCAGCAATGCACTGAGACTCCATGATTCCCATTCAAAAGCTGATTTATCAACTGGAGAGTTAAGCAGTGATTAGCAGGACCATATGGCCAGTGTGAAAGTATAAGGGAGAGTGGAGACTAACAGTGGACTATGGTGGCCTGAATGAAGTCACACTGTGGCTGAGTGCTGCCATACTGGACATGCTGGAACTCCAACGTGAGCTGCGGTCAAAAGCTGCCAAGTTTTCGACAGGCCACAATTTGTTTTCACTTAAGGGAATGTCCAATAGACCTGGAATCCAGTGCCTCAGGGTTTGAAACATGGTGCTACCAATTCTGTGGGCTGATGCAGACTGCATTGGAACAGGGTGAAGCTCTGGAACACCTGCAATATATCAATAAGATCATCATGCGGGGCCATATAGCAGCAGAAGTTTTTGAGAAGGGGAGAAAATAGTCCAAATAATTCTATAAAACGCAGTAAAGTCAAGGGACCTGCGTGAGAGATTAAGTTTTTAGTAGTAAAATGGCAAGATGGGTGTTGTCAGATGCCAGTGGATGTGATCAACAAAACAGCAGCAATGCCTCCACCAGCTAGTAAGAAACAAACACAAGGTTTTTTAGGTGTTGTGGGTTTTTGGAGAATTCTCATATTCAGATTGCAGTCTAATTGTAAGCCCTCTCTATCAAATGACCTGGAAGAAGAATGACTTCAAATGAGGCCCTGAGCAACAACAAGCTTTTGAACAAATTAAATGGGACATAGTTCATGCAACAGCCCCCAGGGCAGTCTGGGCAGGGCAAGATGTAAAAATGTGCTCTATACTGCATCCAGGGCAAATGGCCCTACCTGCAGTGTCTGGCAGGAAACTCCAGTCCATCTCCAGTCCTCTCTTTTGGAACTGGGGATACAGAGCATCTGAGGCCTCCTATACTCCAGCTGAAAGAGATAGTGGAGTTTAATCAAGGGACTTGAGCTGCTTTGGAAGGAGTTGGTGTTGAAGCACAACTCCTCCAGCTCCCTGGCGACTGCTGGATGTTCAGAGGGAGGGTTTTCTCTACACATCATGTGGCTGGTGCTACATGAAATAAGTGGGTTACAGTGACCATATAATAAACTTAAATAGGAAATCCCCGATGCCCAAGAATCTTGGAAATTATCATGGACTGTCTAGAAGACAAAGATTTCAGAATGTCACCAGAAGAGGAGATAGCACATGCTGAAGGGGCCCCATCTCAGAAAATGAGATGCAGTATACCTAGTTTATCGATGGGTCCTTCTGTATTATAGGAAAGCATCAAATGGAAGAGCATCATGCCCAGGACATAAACTAGTGGGAGATGAGTGGAAGGGGCTGATCACTGCTCAGGGACTGGCAGTGTATTTTATTTCAGTTTTTAAACTGTTCTTATCCCACAGGTTTTACCTTTTTCTGATTTTCCTCACCTGTGCAATGAGAGTGATTGGGGAGGGAGAAGTGAGTGGTACTCACTAGGGGAGGAAGCAACTGTGTGGTACTTAGTTGCAATCTTAGATTAAACCATGACTGTTCTGCATTCTCACGTATACAGTGTGGGAGTAGGGTTTGTGGATTTTTTTGATTGCTGCTTATATTACAAGAGCAAAAGTATCGGAATGAAAAACAGTGGCCAGAAGTATTTTTTTCTGCATAAGGTTAGAATATAATAGGAGTCATAAGAATTTTATATGTTTTGATGTGATGAAACTGGTGCTTAGCTTTTCAGCAGGGATGTTGTGTAGGTGGTCAATCAGACTTACTGTGTCTGTGGAACATGACAGTTATCACAACTTCTGCTTCAATAAGTTTTAAGGGTAACATTAATTATAATTTTTTTATTTTAGGAGGCTGAATATGGTGGGCATGATCAAATTGATTTATATGATGATGTAATTTCTCCATCTGCAAATAATGGAGATGCTCCAGAGGATCGTGATTACATGGATTCTCTTCCACCATCTGTTGGGGATGATGTAGGTAAAGGAGCTGCACCAAATGTTGTCTATACGTATACTGGAAAGAGAATTGCCTTGTACATTGGAAATCTCACTTGGGTAAGTATCTTACTGCTGTTTAGTTGTAGACAGAAGTTTTAATTATAGATGTAACTAGTTGTAAAATTTTTGTGCTTTAAAATGTTTTCTATGAAATATTACGAGTATCAAAACCCAGTTGTTTTTGTTGTTGGTTTGATTTTCTTTAATTTTAATTTGTGGTCGTGGCATCATTTTTCCTTTTACCTGAAATTTGGAGAGCCTGTCTGGACCTGTCATGATGTCTTAAAAATCAAGGAAGTCTTTGGTAAATATAAATTTCAGAGTTTCTGTCATGTTTTAAATGTTATGAAAGAATATTTGTGCTACTATGTTCTTAAGGTTTTCAGAGAAAGAAAATGAAGAAGTGAACAAGTTTAAACTATTAAATACTTCAAGGTTACTAAACAAACCCAATTTTTAAAGTAAACTCTTGCTGAAGGTTTTAGTTTACAAGGAGGTTAAATGCTCTCTGGGATTTTCTTGAAGTTACTTTTCTCATTTTTCCAAGGCCTTTTCCATTGGCAGAGACTCTTTCAGCATAACTGTTTTCAGGTATTTGTCTTGAGGCTTATTTCTCCATCCAAGAAGAACAGGCTTATGATAACTCACAAAGCTGCACTCGCCCTCAGGACAGTTACCTTTATTAGAATTAAAGCATTTTAAAATCAACTGCAGTTAAGCAAACAGTGCAAGAGCTGGTCAGTAGCTGAATTAGGTGGAGCTTTTATCTGTTTACATGAAATCAAGTTCTTGAAGGCCCACATATACAAAACTATATTTTAAAAGATAAATAAAAATATGAGGGTTTTTTATTTCTGATAATTTCTTACTGTAGGTATTTTTTTCATTAGTTGTTACAGTATTTCAGGAGCTAATAGGTAAGTAAAAGACCTGACGGTTGACTTATGTTGTCCCATTTTGAAGTACATGAATGGAATCAGTAAAATGTGCATGAATTAGCTGAACTAATTGTTGAATGGTAAGATAAAAATGACTACTCCAAAAGTCAAAATATATTGACAGCCTGAATAAAGTATTCCTCTGGATCAGTTTCACATGCACACACTCAAAAATCCATGGAAAACTTAGTTGCCCTTTGCCTGGTGTTTCAGATAGGCTCTCATAGTTGAATATTAAAAATATTTTTCAGTGGACAACAGATGAAGACTTAACTGAAGCAGTACATTCACTGGGGGTAAATGACATTTTGGAGATAAAATTTTTTGAAAATCGTGCTAATGGCCAGTCTAAAGGGTAAGAACTTGTCATTTGTTTTATCTATGTGTGGACTGAAGTTTGGGAGAGGAAGGAGTTCTCATTTTCATAATTGTCAGTCTTAGAACTACTCATCTTAGCTTATTGATCCAGAAATGATTTGGCATATAATTTCATACTAATGACTTGAATTTCAGGTATAAATTTTTGTGATGGTATTGCGTGTCTCATTATTTTGTGAGTTAAAGCTTATTGGTCATCTTCATTTAAGACTGTTCCTAGGTTTTTAGTTGGTGTGGTGGTGATGCTTGTTTTTCTTCAGTGTAAATGCTGTTCCCCCAGCCTTCATTATTAAATCTTTCTTTACATCTTTATTTTCTATTAACTATTTAAAGTAAGTGCTTAAGCCCATTTTTCACTGACAACCTAAATTCCACTGCATGAATGTGCCTTTCTGTCTCTTTGGCAGCAACGAGCACACAGTGTATGCTTAATAACTTGGTCATATTAATGCATTATTTAGTCTGTTGATACTCCACCAAAAAGCTGCCTTTGTTGTGATAAATTTTGATGTGTCTTGTACTTGCTCTTTGGTTTCCTTCTTTTATGTCCTAGGATAAGTTATTTTTTCTTTTTTGAAAACTGGACTAAAACCTGTGAGACATTTTCTGTGTCCAGTTGTTAAGTACTCTTTTGCTTACTGTGTGTAATCTTTTTCATGAGGTATCAGAATGTCAGAAAATTAACAAATTGGGGTGTAATTTTTTTTTGTTTCCTTTCAGGTTTGCCCTTGTGGGTGTGGGATCAGAAGCATCCTCTAAAAAGTTGATGGATTTGTTGCCTAAAAGAGAGTTGCATGGGCAGAATCCTGTTGTAACCCCGTGTAATAAACAGTTTCTGAGTCAATTTGAAATGCAGTCTAGGAAAAGTAAGCTTTTTTAAGTGCTGTCTTGGAAATGTAGAAAAAGTAAAATGGCAATTTTTAGCGCAGCGTCTTGTAATTTCTACACAGTTTAAAATAGCCATAAAATACTTAGAGCCCAGATGAATGAAGCTGTATCTTTGTTTAAAGAAACCACTTCACACACTGAAGATCTGCTGCATTCTGAAAAAAGGTTGCAGCTTTGTGCAGCTCTTGTCTTAACAGCTGGATATGCTTTCTCAGTTTCTTGTGAGCGTAATTTAAAAAGCACAAAACACAAGAGCATTTAGAAATTTAACATTTGTAGACAAACTGGACTAAATTCTAATGTGCGGATGGTCTGTATTTATGATAGAATGGGGAAGAGAGGTTCCATGCTGTACTTCAGCACCATGTCTTGTGTTTCCCAGTGTGGCCTTGGGCTTCATTGAAGGAAGGACTGGCAGTCTCTCCAGATCCTCTTCCTTTAGTATGAGGCATAGTATTTTAGCAAAGAATGTTTTCTTCCCCAAATGCATTGGGTTTAGGTACGGGGAGCAAGTTGGTGCTCATAAGGTCATGCTTTAGCACTGCATGAAACTTTAGACCAACTGTTGAATACTTAACCTGTTTTGATCTATGTAATGAAATTTTTGCTTTTCCATTGCAGCCACACAATCTGGCCAGATGTCTGGGGAAGGTAAAGCTGGTCCCCCGGGAGGAAGCTCAAGAGCAGCATTTCCACCTAGTAATAGAGGTCGGGGCCGTTTTCCAGGTGCCATTCCAGGTGGAGATAGATTCCCTGGACCGGCAGGGCCAGGAGGGCCACCGCCGCCTTTCCCAGGTAAAATTGTGCATACATGGAGTTCCAATCTTACTTGTGTTTCAATGTGGCTTTCTTATTTGGGAAATGATAGAGATCAAGGCAATTCAGTAATGAGACATAAGCAGTGTTCACAGCTAGATTATAGAATTTGACTGTTCCTTTGTTGGTATTCAAGAGGAAGTTGTACCTAGTAAATTTGGTCACAAGAGAGGAGCTTTTTTAGATACATTCTTTATACTATGTCAGTATACATATTTAAGTGTGAAAAAAATTAAAATAGATAATGTTAGCAAGTAGATTTGGCTTTAGTGTAGTATAGTTGAGATTTTTCTGATTTGTTATATGTGCTGAGAATGCCCTGTGTTGCAGAGTGTAAAGTAACTAATTTCCTTATTTTAGTACAAGTTTGCACGTGATCAGAAATTCAGCTTTGATTCATGCCCACTGACAGGTCAGTTAGTAGGCACTTAAAACACCAGAAATTTGAAGAGGAAGTCTTGCTGTTTAGTTAGGTATCTGATATAGAAGAAATACGTTAAACAATTAGGTTTGCACTGTAGTGCTTTTTTCAGCTGACATATTTTTTAGTAAATGTCATTCAGTAATAGATTGTCTACCAACAGTCCAAGGGACATAGTCAAATTGGAAAAACACTAATGAGAATCTAAAAGAAGGTTTGGATACTGCATTTACATTACTTTCTCCAATACAGCTTCTCCTGTATTTTTAATATGTATTTTCTCTTAAGACCCATATGAAAGACTAGCTGCAGTAAGATGCGATGTTTTCTAGCTTTTGTGATCTTCTTGTGGGTTTTGGAAACAACAGCACGTGATTAAGTGATTTGAGGAGGGGAATTGTCAGTGTTGAAGATAATGTTGTTCTTTTTCCAATATCTCTAGATACCTAGTATCAATAGATACAGATAAGTTAAAACTTTTCTAAGCTACTGGACCTAAAACAGGAACACACATCTTGTACGTGTTGCAGTGTTCAGGGAGGGAGGGTTGGTTCCTTTTTTGTCATTGATTTTAAGAATAAAAAAAGGAAGAATTTTTTAAAAATATTTCTTTGTATTTATTAATTCAATTTTGTTTGTTTTGTTTTGTTTTTTATTTTAGCTGGACAAACTCCCCCACGTCCACCTTTAGGTCCTCCTGGCCCACCAGGCCCACCAGGCCCTCCACCTCCTGGTCAGGTCCTCCCACCTCCATTAGCTGGACCTCCTAATCGTGGTGATCGTCCCCCACCACCAGTTCTGTTTCCAGGACAGCCTTTTGGTCAGCCTCCACTCGGGCCACTTCCTCCAGGCCCTCCACCACCAGTTCCAGGCTATGGGCCACCGCCAGGTCCACCACCACCTCAGCAGGGTCCACCTCCACCTCCGGGTCCATTTCCCCCTCGTCCGCCTGGCCCTCTCGGGCCACCCCTGACTCTTGCTCCTCCTCCACATCTCCCTGGGCCACCACCAGGTGCTCCACCACCAGCACCACATGTGAATCCAGCTTTCTTCCCCCCACCTGCCAATAGTGGCATACCCACTTCAGACAGCCGTGGCCCACCTCCGACAGATCCATATGGCCGACCTCCACCGTATGACAGAGGTGACTATGGGCCACCTGGAAGGTGAGTTCTTTTTGTCTAATATGTTTGTGTAGCAGATTTTACTCCTCTTGTTGGAAGCATTTGATTTTTCCCATTTAATGCAAATGGTAGGAAAAATTAGAAGTAGAGTCAGAAGGGATCCCACCAATCTTGTAGTTTGCCCTTTTAACTTCTCCAAGGGAATAAATCTGAAAAACATGTTTGCAACAGGAAGAAAATCCTAAAATGCACCGCCAGTAATCTCACTTCCCTTTTCAGGTCTGAACTGTTTGTCTTCACTGTATTTGGCAGTGTCATCATTCCATGTGTTCTACATGTAAACTTACATATCACTTCTTATGCAGCAGCTTCTGATTGTGCTTCTGTCTTAACTTGAAATCCTGACTTTTACCTGTATCATCGTGCTTTGCAGGCTGCCTTGTAAGAATGCTCTGGAGTTTTCTTTTTTGAATATGTGCATATGTTGAGGTCATACCAAGCTCATACCATTTTCATCTTTCAGCAGCATTGCTTGTCGCTTTTTTCTTCAGGATTTAATTAGACCTTAGTGTTTGTCTTAAAAGCCAGGTGTGAATTTACTGCAAGACTTTTATCTTCCTTTCCTATCAAGATGTTTCTGCTCATTTGGTGCAATCTTGCTGTGTTTGTAGCAGTGGCTTTTCCTGTGGTTAATCCTATCTGTGACAGAGTTCTTGAAGTCCCTGACTTGACTTGTCAAGTTTTTCACATCTTGTTTGAAACATCTTTTTCATCTGTGATTTTAAGCATCTCTGTCTTGCTGCTGTTTCTTGATTTTCACCATATTTGTATTAGTAAAAATTTTTGGCATAAATTGTAAGAGAAACCATTTTACATAGTTAGGTTTGAATTTTTCAGTAGTAAATTTACTGCTAGCATGAGACACACTTCCTGGCTTAAAATGTTTCCTGCAAAGATGCGGGGCTTTGATTCTTTTTTTACCACAAAGCTTANAAGCAATTGTACATGTGATGTTCCTACAAAAAAAACCTATAGAAATTCAAGCATTTGGCTTAATTGCCTGAAATATAGGACTGTAAGGTGTTGGGTGTTTTTTGATGGACAAAATCAAGGTTGTCTGCAGTTTATAGAATGTCTGGGGAGGGAAGGAGTGGGAATAGGACAGTATAACTTACTGTCCAGTATTTTCATTAATAATGTTGAAGCTATCATCCATAACTATTTAAATTGTCATTAATTATATATCATAGGCGTTTCACTGGAAATAACATGTCCATAAGAGAAAAATTACATATTCCATTCTATGGGAGGCACACGAAAAATAATACTCAAAACTCAGGGAGGTATGAATTTTTAGACATTTCCTCTTATGCTAAACTGGCTATAGGATCTTGTTCCACTTCTTGCAATTAAGAGGATAGCATTGCTTATTCTGCATTTTCTTTCTACCAGAAGAACTAACACTGTTCTAGAAATATCAAGCAGTGGGCCAGTTTGACAGTCTCAGCATTTATCTCTTAACACATTTCTACAAATTTTCTATGTGACACAGAGACTGGCTAATAGGACACTGCAAAGCTTTTGGGAAAACTGAGGTTTACTTCTGTTACTTTGCAAAGCCTGTATAGGTAGCTGATAATTGAAGTGTAATGAGTATGAGGATTCTGCTTTATTGCTTCCTCCTTACTGTGACTAGTAGGGAGATTAAATTGGAGTACCTTGAACATGACCAGAAATTAAAAAAAAAAAAAGAAAAAAAAAAAGGGAAGTTATAAAATGCTGGCATATCATTCAGAAAATTGAGTGCTTTAAAGATGATAACTATTTGTTTTTCAAAAGTTATAGCATTCTGGTCTTAGTTAAGGTCTGGGAAACAGGATCATATAGTTCTGATTCCAGTACTGTTATGAAAATTTTCTCTAATTTTGCTCAAAGCTGCATTGCCTATGTACATGTATTTCCACATCCATTCAGTTGGGAATATCTATTTATGTACCTTCAAGGATTTTTTGAAAATTGTAAATATTTGTCAAGCACAATATTTAAGTGCTGCTGAATGTTTGAAATAGATG
Source organism: Cyanoderma ruficeps (assembly GCA_008694505.1). NCBI lineage: Eukaryota > Metazoa > Chordata > Aves > Passeriformes > Timaliidae > Cyanoderma > Cyanoderma ruficeps. The sequence goes on from VZDJ01004378.1 coordinate 16,943,440, forward strand.
GGATGAACAAAAAAAAAGTCTATTTATACAGCAATGTCTTAATTGTTTCTTTGGGATTTTTTTTGGTTGGTTTGTTGGGGTTTTTTCGGGTTTTTTTTCTTTTTTTTAAGCTTTCAGGATTTTATACTGTAACAATGGTCCTTAACAAAAACCAAAACCAAACCCAGATCCTGCTTTCTTTTCTGTTTGTCACTGCTTAAAGTTGCAAACTTGGATTGTTGAAATTGCAATGATAGCTTCTGAAGTTCTCCTTAACCTTTTAAATACTAGTTTTATTGCTTGCAGAGAAATGGATGCTGCGAGGACACCTCTAAGTGAAGCAGAATTTGAAGAAATCATGAATAGAAACAGGGCGATCTCAAGCAGTGCCATTTCAAGAGCTGTATCAGATGCCAGTGCTGGTTAGTAAAACTCAATTAATGTGTTTGCTGTTCTACCCAGCTGAAAAGAAGTTTTAAATGAGGAATCTGAAAGGCCTGAAGCCACGTTTTCCTGATAGGGTGCTGAATTTAGGTACAACTTATGACTGATTTTGTACTGTGCTTCAGTTAGTCTCTAAGAAAACGTTCTGAGTACTGATCTAGACAGTATTTTAATATTTGGTGCTACAGTTGATTATCTAGATGGCTGTTTAAGAGAAGATACTCAAAATGGTGTAATACTGTTACAGATAAAAGTCTATGTTTTAATTTGCATAATTTTCTGATCCTGACTTACATCATTTTCAGGGGACTATGGAAGTGCGATAGAGACCTTGGTAACTGCAATTTCCTTAATCAAACAGTCCAAAGTATCTGCAGATGATCGCTGCAAAGTACTTATTAGCTCTCTTCAGGACTGCCTTCATGGAATTGAGTCCAAGTCTTATGGTTCTGGATCCAGGTAAAACTTTCCTCTTCCATCTGCTCTTAAGAAAGAGAAGGTGTAGTGCAGGACTGGTTTACAGAGAAGAAACTAAGGTGTGTAAGAAGTTAGTGATTTGCTGACTTGCATAGGAAATACGTGAAGGGACCAAATAAGGCTTTCCTGAACCTAGGAAATGGCTGCCTTTTCATTAACCCACTTTTCAAAATTGATCTGACTAGCTGCAGTTTAACTCTTAGTTAGTTTTATTTAGTGGTTTTGGCCCGTATTTTCCATATGCAGATTAGCAGCTATGCAGTAATGATTGTTTGAGACGTGGTGCATTTCCCCCAGCTGATTTCAGTCATCCTCCATTCTGAGTATGTACTTGAGACTTTTCCTTGCTATGTTAGAAAGTGGGTGCCTGTAACTGAGTTCTTAGCCGCCGCTCTTTGTACCAGGTATCTTTTAAGTTATATACAAAAGTATACCTGCATCACAGTGAACAGATCTTTCCCTCATATCTGTTTTTGGTCAAATTTATTCTTGTAAGCAGAGTACAGAACTGGCGTGGGGATGAGAAGTATTTTGAAGAAAAAGTTAATGAAGTAATTTCTTTTAGAAGACGTGAGCGATCCAGAGAGAGGGACCACAGTAGGTCACGAGAGAAAAGCAGGCGCCACAAATCACGTAGTCGAGATCGTCACGATGACTATTACCGGGAACGGAGCCGTGAGAGAGAGAGACATCGTGATCGTGACCGGGATCGTGACAGAGAACGAGACAGAGAGAGGGAATATCGTCACCGCTAAAGAAGGTGAGTGTTTGTCGTGTTCTTGAACTATACTGACTTACTAAAAGTAACCGCTCTAGGTTTGAGATTATTTATACCGTTCATGTCTGTATTTAAATGATCCTGCAGTACATACTGAATCACTTTCTTCTTGCAGCACCTGACATCAACACAGGTAAGTAACAGCAGGTAATTAACTGGTCTTGGGAGGGAGCAAGTATCTGTACAGTTATCTTCTACATTCTGCATGCCGCTTCTTTTATTTTGGCTGATAATAGTGTTCCCAGTTTTTATGAAATGTGATTGAACCACTTCTTCAAATGCAGTAAGTCAGACTGTTCTCTTTGTAATCTTAAAAGATTATATGACTTTTACGGTTTTATTTCTTAATTGTATTTAAAAATAGTAATTTTGTATTTAAAAGTATACTTCTGTAAGGACTGCAGCATTTAGCCCTTCACAGATTGTGTGTGGATTATTTCAATGTCCATATAGTTATTGTCCTTGCACAGGTATGGTGGTGATTTTGTGGGTTTTGGTATTTGTGGGTTTCTTTGTTTTGTTTTGTGTTGTTTTTGTTGTTGTGGTTTTTTTGATTTTGGTTTTTTTTTTTTTTTTGCTGGTGAGTTTTAGTCAAATTCAGGAAATATAACCAGATTTTGCTCTTTATTTTATGAAATGTGTATCAGTATTTTCTGCCTTCTAGGTAAATCCAGGTGTTAACCTTCAGTAAAATTTATTATCAGTTGTTGCCCACCATCCTGATTTTTCAATCTGTCCCCTTTCTGGTAGTAAAGTCATTTTCTGAAGACTAGTAAACAAATGTATGACACTAGAATTGATTTTTCTGGTTGTTCACAAACTAATGCGCTCTTTTATTTTATGTATTTGAAGTCTTGTACGCATCAGATGTCCAGACAGCTAGAGTAGCATACTAAATAATGATTTTTTTCAATGTACTGCTTCAAAATACATAGAAATGTTTACGTTATATAATGTACCATTTTGAGGGTTGGGAATTAAAGTCGCTCAAGATTCCTTATATTTGACAATTGAAAAAAACCAACAACCCTACCTAATAGTGACTCCCTAGTAGTTTTTTCCGTTTTAGAAAGAACTTCTGCTATATCTGCACTGGAATTGAAGCTTGTAGACGTGCCTGTCTGCCCAGCTTCCATTTCTTACATTTAAACTCAGGTTTAGTTTCCAGATCTGCATGTGTTTTTTATTCATGGAGCTTCATTTATAGATGTAACAGAGCAAAACTTAAAAAAGTCAAATAAAATGTAATATAATCCTAAGTGAAAATACCCTTCTGTATGTGTTAAATGTCAGTTTTGCAGTCAGGCTTTTTGTGTCACTGACACTCCTCGGGAGAGGTCAAATTACAATAGTAAATGCTCTAGTGTATTGAGAATTAAGTGGGATGTTGTCTCAGGTTCATATGCCAGCAGGGGACACAAAAAGAAATAACTGACCTAGAGAAGGGGAGTCAGAGACTTAAATAGGAAGATGAAACATGGCAGCTGAAATAAAGTTGGCAGTATATTTCTGTTGATGCCACTTTTTGCCATTAAAAATGGATTGATAGAAATATTTCTGGAATTTAGTGAAAATATCAACTCTGGTTCTTAATTGTAAAATAAGAGAACATAAAAACACAGATATAACAAAAGTAAATGTAATTTCTTTTATTGAACTGGGTTTTTACCTTTTATGATAACTGCATATTTTTGATACTTGCAAATAATTGTTACTAATAGAGGTAACCATTCAGCTGAGTAATGGATGCATTTTCAGAGTGTTTTCCTTCTGGTGGAGATGAGCAAACCATACTAAAAATTGTTAATAGCCTGGAATGCAAGATAATTTTTTTAACCCTTGGCATAGTTTATTAATCGAGCTTTAATTTTTGTGTATTTAGTGTTGTGCACGTAGATACAGATTTACTGTGGCAAGTACAGATTTTCTACTCTCTTACCCCAAGAATATATATCAAACAGCATTAGGTTGCATTTTATAATTTCCAAAGCACAATTTACACTGAGGCTGTGATTTCAGTCTCAGTTCAGGTGGGAATTATATTTGTGAGATCCTTCAGCTTTGTTGTGTGCTGGGACTTCTCTTTTCTTTCAAATGGGTGTCTTGGTAAGATTCCCTTGTGCAAAGAAAATAGGTCCTAAGAACTTGATTTAAATGGCAAATTTAGTATACTACATGTAAATGAAAGCATTTGGTATTTTTTTTTAAGTTAAGTTGTAAACATTTTGTCTTGTTGCTGTCTTAATGAAGAAGAGCTTTACTGTAGTTTTGTTTTTATATATTTATACACACACATATAAAAAAAAACAGCTATCTCCTGGTTTGTATGTTTCATTTTCACTAAGATGTATGTTCCCATACATTTTTTGTTTCATTTTTTACATTGAATAATATTCATAAGCTGATTTAACACTCAGTCATTTAATAAATATCAGCAGTGCTGAAACGAGTTATTCCCCATATTACTGTGTTTTGCCAGAAAACATGAAGTTGCTTCTGTGCCTGCACCCTATGAATGGCACCTATATTTCTCCTTACTGTGTACCTATAGTCATGACTGTGATACTGTACTGGCATTTTTTCCAAAGTGTTACACGTCTAGTTCAGAAGGATTCTAAGGGTCCATTGTGATAACTTTTGTAAACAGTGAAATTCAGTTTGTACTGTATTACATTTATAGAGACGGGTTAAATTGGAATAACTTACAAAATATGTTTTTAACAGTAAAACTCTAAAAAGTTTATTTGTACCGTATCAGGTGTTTACACTTCTGTTTGTACACTTAATGATTTAAACCTAAATTGTTGCAACATTTTTGTGCCTTCACTTGAGTAAGACTTCATGTACGTTGACAATCCATACTCCTCAATTACCATAAACTGAATGCTTCCTTGGACCATCTTGCCTTTGCTCATAGAAAGCCTGTAACTATAAAACATTACAATGGATTTAAGACAAACGTCTAACTTGGATTAGTCAGAAAAACTGAGAACCCAACAGAATGACATTTAGAAGAATTAACAGCAAAATTAATGTGTACAAACAGAACAGTAATGTAACTTCATCAGCATGAGTCCTGACTTATTAGGCAGGATTTTTTTTTAACTGATAATCAGTAATGTATTTGTAGGTGATACATTGTCCCGATCTTAATACCTGTCTGAATTTCTATAACTGCTGAATGTTAAGTTTTTCATTTTATGTTTTTGTTACTGGGTTGATGGATTATTTCCTATTTAAACTGGATTTGGACTGAATTGCAAAGACAAAACCACAACATTGTAACAGTTGATATGTATGTAGACTTTGTACTTCATATTTCATGTTTAGTCTGATTTTTCTGCTCTCAAACCACTGTAAGCAAAATAATTTGAAGTCTAAGGCTCATGCTTCTTCAAAAACTGCTCTCAGATCACTCTGAAATTACTTTCAGCATTTGAGTGATTCAAGAAATAACATGTTTGGGATTTTTTGTGTCAGTAAGAGGGGAAATGGTACTGATGGGTTACATGGTACTCATATTTTTGCTTCTCTAAGTTGGAATGGTCCTGTAACTTTGCTAGTAACCACTTAAATGTCAAATGAAGTATGAAATTAGCCTTTTAATAAATCTTGTAATGAATTGGCAAATGCCTGGTTTTAATAAGCTATTTTAATAATAAGCTTCTAGTTAATATTAAGTGAATCATGTGGTACCATTATTCAAGACCTGGGTATATATACCTTTCTAGAATTATATCAGGTCTTAGTCTTAAGCTATTATGAATATTGTTTAGCTAATCTCTTTTTTCTTTTTTTTAACTGTGTGTTTTATGTGGGGCTGGCACTATTCTTCTGTATTTAGCACTCATCAGAGAAATAATGCTTTGTGCATCTGATTCAGTGTTTGAAATCCAGCATAGCATGACAGGCAAGCAGAACCACTGGTTTATGTGCTTCTTAAAGTCTGCTTTACCATTACTCTGGTGCTTTGCAGAAACATAGTTCGTCTGTTAATGTTCAGGGATGAATCTGAATTTCTTCAGGGTGAAACAGGGATTTAAAAAATAAATGAAATATCTTATGCTACTTACTTTTAAATGCATAACTTTAATTACTTTTTTCCCATTAATATGTTGCTGTAATTTTATTGACTTCTGAGGTGTCTTTAGACACACTATATTTTTTTGTTTCTCATATCCTGGGCTTTTTTATTCATAAATTCATTAGTTTTGACAAATTCGATCTGTGTGAAAAGTTCCCCAAGAAACTTTTAGGTATATGAAACACAGAAGTGAAAATGTTGGTTTGATGCAATGTTCTTCAAAGGATGAAAAAGAATTCACTTTTTTACTTTTGCTCATTGTGGTTTGAGAACTAAAATTTCTTTTTACCAAAAAAAAAATGAGACACATGAGAGATCTTCATCTTTATGTTTTTCTGTGGCAGCTCGATCTTTTTGTCTCTTCCTCATATATTAATGTGGAAAATACTTGCCAATAATTCATATTTTTAATTTGTAAACTAAAGATTGACTTTTTTGAACGCACCTCTATGTTCACCAGTTAGTTTTGGTGAATAGACAGGCTGGGATAATAGAAGAAAGATACCTGACAAATAAAATAGGTTTAGGAGGATTTTCCCCCATATAAAATTATTTATACAGTCATGAAATTGTTGTTGTGTTGATCTTAAATTATACACTTAAGACTGAACAAAGACAGCAGGTAAGTACACTCATAATAGGAGGGAGGAACAGGCAGCAAATGTGAGAAGGTGCTAGTTCTGATAAAAATAGTATGTACGTGTATGGTAAACAGAACAGAACCACATGTGTATCTCTGCTTACATGCTGAAAGGCAAATAGAAAGTCAAGCTTGAAATGCCTTCTTTCTCACTATGTTATAGCTAAAGCATCAGAATATTTGGGTATTTTGTGATGTTCTGGAATGTAGGTTAAATTAAAAAGAAATTTTTGGCTTTTAAGCTGACGCTTTCTGTGGGATTTTTGATTTGTGTATTTTTCTTCATGTATAGAATAAAATAAAGGAGACTTACATGAAGTAATTCATAGGAGCTTCTAGGATATAATAACAAATGTGTATTGTGCATTTTACTGAAATGTGAACATGTGAGATTGAAATTCAATCTCTTGAAAATAAACTACTATCATAAAACTTGATGGGTATATGTATATACAGCTTTAAAATTGCTGTAGAATTTTCAAAATTTTAAAGGGTATTTAAAGCTTTTATGTAACTATTTGGATAATTGGAATTAAAGGGAAAAAAAGAGCTCCTATTGCAAGATGCTTTTGATATATATATAAGAAATCTATTGGGGTTTTGTTTTAAGAGTGTGTCTGTGTGGGTAAAAAAGTGCCTAAGTTACATCTTGCATAAATACAGAAATGTTTGATCATTCAAGTTCTGGGATTTCATTTGTGAAATGTTCTGGCATAAACCTCTAACTTTTAAACGACAACATTTCTTTTCAACACCTAAGTCTGAAATTTGGATAGAGTTGGTAAATTCTGGTAGAAATGCTGAGAAACTGATTGCTGTCTGGTGTTAAACTGTACAAATCTAACACGTGCTTGGGACAGATAGTTTATGTATGAGCTTGAGGCAGATGGAAAGATGCCAAGAAATACTGACTAGAGATTTAATTTTTTAAGAAGTTTTTTGTTGCTTCAATATTCTACTTGCTTGTAGAATACTGAAAAGGGCTGAGCACACAGGTATAATCCATACAGATTTATTTCTTTTTGGAACCACAAGGGTTTCTAGTTTTGCCAAGATATAAGTGGCAGAATACTTGGAACCAAAATGTACACCACTTTGGATTTTAGTTGGTCATGTTTTTAAGAATGAAGGCTCACTGTGGTGCTGACCATCTTAAGAGCCCTATACCAAAAAAGCATTAATCCTAAATCCACTTTATTGTGCATTCTTTAGAGTTCCTGTAGTTCTATAAGTACCTTTACAAATATAGCAAATCATTTGCAGGAACTGAGGCTTTCTTATGGTAGTATTATAAATCGTATATAGGGTGCTTTGGATCTGTTAACTGTTGCCATAGACATAATAAAGATCCATAATTCTGGCTGCAGCAATTGTATGATGAGAGCAGCAAATTCTGATGTGCAGTCTCACAGCTGTCAGGTACTGACTTTCTCCACTAGAAAGCTGACATTCTCTCCTGTTTGTGCTGACTTAGCTCACAACTCCAAACGTATTTTTCTTGTAGAGGTAGCACTTTGTCAGTTTGCTACTAATTAATTTCAAATGTACAAACTCCTATGGATACATTGGCCTCTGGGGAAGGAACTTCCCCAAAAGTAGTTACTTGTTGATGCATTCAGGACCTGGGAACAAAATCTGTGAATAAGAGAAGAAATTTCGCTCGCTGATTTGGATTAGTTTATGTGCATGCTGTAGTGTACAGGGTCAACTTGGTTACACTTTGGATATTTTTTAGGTTATTGTTAACAGTCACTTTGAGGAAATGAAGAAAAAAAATTGTGTATTTACTTTTCCCAGCTTTGAAATTACTGTACTAGTAGAAGAATATTTGACAGCTGTGTACTGTTGCACGTTCATGAAATTGCTTCTCTAAATGTCTTGGTTTTCAAATGAATAATTTAATGTGTTGGGTTTTTAAAAGAATTTGATTGAAAGTATTTTGAAATTATTGGATGTTGAAATTGTGAATTATTAATGAAATTAAGACAGCTAATTGTTTTGTAATGGAATTCAACTGAAATCCAGTGTATGGACTTATACCATCCCAAGTATTTTGTGAACTCTTACAGTAATTAACTTTGAATTGTGTGGTTCCCTGATTTGCCAGAATAGATGAGAATAGGAAGTAGGGCTTGGGGTTTTTTCAAGGACAAGTAGGTGAGGAAACCTGCAAATCTACATTGTATTAATTGAAATGTGGGTTCTTGTGCATAACTGCAAGTCTGTATTTTTAGAGGTGAACCCCATCCAGCTTGCCACTAGTCTTTTGAAGTACTGGTGTCAGATTCTGTGTGTTTTTAAATGTTACTGAGCTGCGAGCCATCCACTTCATTATTCAATCAGTTAATTACTTAAATGTCAAAACAGCTTAAAACTTATGTAAGTGGGCAGGTAAAAAATGTGAAAATCTAATTGTGGTAAAATTAATTTAAATTCTTGTTCGGTTACTCTTGCAGAATGCATACTTTAGGAAGTGTTCTATATGAATTTTGCAGTCAGTCACAGAAGCAGTAGTTATTTCTTTCTTTATTATTAAAATACTTTAACTGTGAAGTTTATATTCTTTCAACTTCGTTGTACAACAGCGTTAATCTTATTTTTAATTACTGTGTTAGAAAACAACTTCAAATGAGTACCTACTGCTTCTGGGTGTTTTGTGTTAGTTAACATCATGGTGAAGTAGATGCACGAATTGTGTATGTATAGATAAGCCAACAATTTTCTGTGTGTTTTGGGGACTAGCAAAATCTACATCACAAATTTTGACACATTACAGCTGAAGGAAGAGGAACAGCGTGGAAGACAAGATACATTCTTCAAGGAAAGATGCTTGTCCGGCAGTTTGCTTCATGTGATTGAACTGAGCCTGTAAGGATTCATGGATAATATGAACAGGAATAGATCTGAATAAAGCAAATCTGCATACATGGTAACCAGTAGCTCTTTTACTTTTTTATGTTGCTTAACTGTTTTATTTGAGGGAAACCTGTGTGATTTAAACCTTATAGCTTTTGCAACTTTATTACTGGTTATATACATTTGGCAATTATAATGTGCAAGCAATTGAAGAAAGTCAAGTAAATGCTTGTTTTTATAGTAGTTTGTTCATGTTAAACTGTTCATATAATGTCTGTACACAGCACCACTGATTACAGTAGATGTAGTGTTGTAATAAACTGTTTAATGGGGCTGATGTGTAAAGCTGTTCAAGTTATTTGATGTTTACACCTCAGGGAAAGTCATGTGTTCAGCAATATTTAAAGATAATGTTACAATGAAAACACTGATGCTGTCTTCAAAAACATCGCAATAGTTCTTGCATATGCCTCAACCTAATCTTGCATTCAGCGAGTTAAACTACTAATGTTGCGCTCTCCCACTCAATTTTGATACAAAAATAGGTGGTTACGTAAAACCTTTAATTCTGTTTCGCTTTTTAGCAGTGTTTACCTAGGTGGCTTGTGAATTTGCTAATTGACTTATAAAACTGTAAAAACTGCAGCTCTCTGTGGTCAGTTGTTCTGAGGAGAGAGAGTCCCAGATCTGTGATTCTTAGCACACTGAAAATTTTGTCTCTCATACAGCCTTGATCCTGATTGACACTACAGTTAATAATATAAACTGAAACTGTTCATATGAACTTAAAATGCCTATAATAAGGGGTAGAAAGGTTAGGTTTAAAACACCCAAAATCCTGCAGTTGTTTACAGTTTTATAGTACTAGTGCTTGTGTGTGTTCCCTGTCCACCCCCAAGGCCGTAGGAGTCTGTACATAGTTGTATATTAGAAATGTGCCAGAAGAAACAAGATGTTACCATTTTTATGACTTCGTGGGTTTGGTATTTTCTTAATACTTTGGGGTTTATTCACACATGCATATAAAAGAGAAGGTACATTTGTATGTCCTTGTTCACCAGTGGGCAATATTTAAATGTCTTAGGAAAAAATGGCACTGATTAAATTTGTCAGATGAGGTTTTGTAAATTTACCTAAAAACAAATCAATGGAGCACTCAGTGAAAGTAGGCATCAAATTAAAGAATTTGTTTTAAAATTCATCAAGTGTGAAATGCAAGCAAAGAGAATGTCATAAAAGCTGCAAAAGCTTCATTTTCGTCAGCCTTGCGCAAAGGCTCGCTTTTAGTCTATTGTAAAGCGTTATGTAACAGACACGCTCTTGGAGTCATCACTTGTTCAAATAGCTGCACTTAATGTTTTAAGTTAAGTTTCAAGACCTCAGATGGCTTTAAGAGGCAACTCTTTGAAGTCTCTTGATTCCTTTTTTACCAGTTTTGAAGATTTTACAGCTGACTTAAAATGTTACCCTGTTCAGGAAAAGCATTTAAATCTGTTTGGTTTTCCAGAGCATATAAAGCATGTGCTTACATTTCATAGATTTCAAGGAATGTACACATATGCTTTAAGTGTCGTATTTGCATACATGCGTGATTTTTATGCTTTACTGAGTTGGGATCCGTAGCTTGTGCAACTGCAAAAGTTTTGCATAAGCCTGAAATGCTCTAATATTTTTGGCACGTACTATTCAACCAGGTTTCCTGCAGCCAAGTTGATGCTGTTGGACTTGGCTACAGCTTCAGATTCGCCCCTTTTCCTTTTTTTTTTAAATTGTGTACCTCAGTTCCTCATGCATGGGATCACTGGTGTTTATTGAACTATTTGCTACTGAGAAGATATTTCACGTGTTTGTTTAATCCTGTTTGAAAATGAAAACTGCCTTTAAACATTTTGTAAAACTGAAAGTTGTATCAAGCAAGTCATGAATCACTTCCTGCTTCTTTTTGTCAATAGGTATTGGTTACAAACAGTACTGTTGTAACTTCTTTTTCTTTACTTAAAAACATTGTTTACTACTGTGTGTAATGAGTTTAAGAAGAAATTACCTGCCTGTAGCAGTTTAATGGGGAATAGCTAATACTGGAAAAGCAGCAGGTAAGTAATGTTCCATTGCATAGATTTTAAAATAAAAGAAAGTAACGTTACAAGCATTTTATGTAGGAACTGATATTTTAGTCCACATTGAAATAGATTTGAGACTGTTGTTCTTTTTACATAGAGTGTAATTTCTCACATATTTCCATTGCTGGCAATGGAAATAGCAGGAGGATGATAGCAGGGGTTAAATAACGTAAGTTAAAACAGAATGGCCATTGTGACCTGAGAGATGAGATCCCTGTATGAAGCCCATTATATTTGCCTGTTCTCCAAATTCTTAGTTTTAACTGATAAATGTACTGTGTTGCAATTTAGATAATACTCTTGTTGTTGTGAGCTTCCTTTGTTAGATTTTTTTATAAAACAAAAAAATGTACAGAAAAAAATCCAAAGACCCTGATAGACACCAAAAAGGAATATGCCTAATGTACATCATGTATAACTGGATCTGTAGTAGAATTTTTACTGAGTCTTGGTTTACTAAAAGTTCCTGCAATTATTGTGAACCTGCAGGAAATGGCAGTTTGGAAACTTGCTGACTGGTGGTGATGCCAGGATGGCTACTGCTGTTTAATATTCATTCAGTTGTATTTCATTTCTTTTTGCTGATGAAAGGATGAAATAATCTGTGAGGAAATACTTAATTTTCTTTTCAAATATTGAGTTTATAAGTATCATTGAAAAATACTATCTTAAGGCTATGTCCTTTATCTTGAAAGAGAAAACTAACAAGTAGTGACTTAGGGGTGGTGGTGCTTTACCAACAGAGTAGAGGGGTTTTTTTAAAGTAAAAATTTTACAGGACTGTATGTTCTGACAGGTCAAAGTACTTAAGAAGAAGAACATAGCATTTTGGAAACTGTACAGTCTTTTTTTTCCCCCTCATTCCCTTTTTGTTTTCTGTGCCAATAATTTTTGTTCTGATTACATTTTGAAAAATGTTTGTCAGAACTTTACATTTTTATTTACAGTGTGGCTTTTAAGCTTGGATAGCTGGGGGTTTTTTTTGTGTTAAACAAGATATTTTTATGAAATTTAGACATCAGCTTTTTTCTTTATGGACTGAGTACTTTCTGGTTTTGTTCCTTTGAAATTGGTGAGGCTTAGTTTTTCTAACTGTATTTTTTTACCCGATTGTTTAGTTGCATACCCAAACCCTTGTAAATGTTTTTTTCCTAGTTGTACGTGGATAATTGGAGATTTAAATGTTGTATATACTTGTCGTCTGTGTTTCTAGTAAAATACATGGCATTCTTTGTAGAAATACTTAATTCCTGATTTTCTTTCCTTATCCACTTGCTTTGTGTGTACAGGTTAAATAGATATTGCTCCCATTTTTATTTATAGAATTTTTATACATAGCCTGTTAAAATCATCTTTGGTTCATGTGTGAACTGAGATACAGCCTTAAATTTCCTGATACAATGCTCGTTAAGATACTGTCAGTCATGCAGGTTTAAATATAAAACATGCACGTTTAGGACTGGTACTCTTCAGAGTTCTGAGACGCTACATTGCTTCTGGATTGAATTATAAACCCTTCTAGATTTTAGAGAAGGAAAGTGCAGGTCAGTGTCCATATAAAAAAATTAATTTGAATTCCTTCCGAAATAACAATTGTAACATAGAAAAGAAGCAATGTGGATTTGGTTGAGATTCAAATTATTTTGGTGATTAACTGCACAGGTCTTGAACATAATGGTTGCAGATGATGAATCATGATGTTTACGCAGAAATACTGTCTCTCGCAATTATGATGCTTTGCAATTAATACTTCATACTGGATGGGGGTGATGAGTTGGGGGTTTTTTGGTTTTGTAGTTGTTTCACCTTCTTCCCCTTTCCTCCCCATACCTCATTAAGGTCTGACATCCCATGTATTTCTAGATTTCTGTTTAGCTTTAGAGGATAAATTTACTAGAGAGCAGTTTGGGGTATAGAAGTTCATCAATTTGATGTTCTCGTGGGATTTGTTTTCCCCCATGTGGACAAAAAATGAGATAAAGCTCCTTATTCCATTTGTATATGATATGTTTGTTAATTCTTGAACCCTTTCTGTAGCCCCAGTGATTGCAGTGGGTTCTGGGATGATGCCTATGCCTGTGCTTAAATCTTCTAAATACACTAATTTTACAGAAGTCTCTTGAAAGTAGTAGACAGTATACCTTTGATCCTGATGGAATGGAGCATTTAAGTTGTAAAAAGTCCCATCTATTCATACCATGTAATGTGATTTTTCCATGATTTCAGAAATAACACTTCAGAGTATATTCAACTAATAGACTTCAGCCTCACCCTCTTGTACACAGTATTTTGTAATAGAAAATATTTTAAACTGTGCATATTATTATCACATTATGAAACAGACATTCCTTTGATCTTCAGATGTAAGAAAATGAGGAATGTTTGTGCTTTTATAAATATAAGTGATTGCAAATTCATATTCCTTACTACTGCAGTTGTCCTTTTTTAAAATAAGAAAGAAAGGAAAAAAAAAAAGCCAAATGTTTTGAAGGTGAAATACATTCCTGTTTGGTAAACTCTAACATTTTTATGACGATTACCAGCACTGCTGACTTTCTAAACAAAAGGCTGTATTGTCTTCCTGTACCATTCCATTTCCTGGTTCCCGCTTTGCACAAGGATATATGAGTAAAATACTCAAGAAATGGTTTGAAATACAGGAGGGGGTTGTCCAAGTTGGAATGCAGAATTTTAATGCAAATGTAAGGAAATGGATGCCTGTCAGAATGCCTGACTCCAAAGGATTTTATATATATATAGTAAACAGTTCCCTGATGCTGGCAGGCCAAAGAGTCTGTTGAATACTGGAGTTTTTGGAGACCTACATTTCTCCACAAGGTAAGATGGTATCCTAGCAAATGTGGATTTCAATACATTTTCAGCAGAGGTACTTAAATTATCTGTAAGTTTATGGATAATTTAAATTTTTTAGATGTTATATTTGAAATATTGCACAACTTTTAGCTTTCATAGGTTTCTTTTTTTTCAGCCTTTAGGAGACTGTTAAGCAATTTGCTGTCCAACTTTTGTGTTGGTCTTAAACTGCAATAGTAGTTTACCTTGTATTGAAGAAATAAAGACCATTTTTATATTAAAAAATACTTCTGTCTGTCTTCATTTCAGCTTGTCTAATTTCTTTGCAATTCTCATTATTGCCAGACTTTTCAAATTTTCAGACATTGAAACGTGGAGAGTGGACATTCTAAGATAGTTACAGCTCGAATCTGTGCTGTAATTACTTCTGAATCTAGAAATAGTTTATACTAATTTTTGTCCTTATCTGGACTTTTTGCAGAGTTTACGACCAGTGAGAAGTGCTGACTTTTTTTAAGCTAACCTTATTTTTCTCTAGAATACAGTGACACACATGAACTGTGTTAACTAAAGGGAATAAAATAAGCATGTGCATAAAGCAATTTCAGTCTCTTAAAATTACATTTTTGGACTCAGTGGAGTAATGTTTGGAGCTGTGGGCTTTCTCTATAGGAGGCATTAAACCACTGATGATAGAACTTTTTAATCTGGTTTCTTGCTTTGACTAAATCTGGCAAATGTTAATCATTGCAAAACATGTGAGTGTTGAATGCAGTGGCTGTAAAACAGCTGTATGCAGGCTGAACTGCTGTCAGCTCATTTCAGGCAAAATACTGGTTTGGTACCAGTGAGAGGATTCATCCTCTGATGGATTTAAAACTACTTTTGATACTGGGGTTACATGGGCAAACGTTTAAACTGCTAAACCAGAACATTGTGTTATGTAAAACACATCTCTGTGTTGGATACACAAAGCCACTTGCATTGCCATACTGTGCCATTCTTGTGGTGAACTTCCATAATTCATTCAGTTGTCAAAGTTCATTCACTCTGGCACAAACCGAGCTCTATCCATTGTACCAGCTTAGATTACTGGTGTCATTTTCTGTGCTGTTGGCTCTACCTTTGGCCTTTGATGACCCTCTGCCATTTGACAGTGGTAAGATTATGTGAGAATGCTGGTGTTCATTTGGGAAAAAGTTAGTTTCAAAAATAGGTCTAAAATTTAATCTGATTGGCTTGGAAGAACAAAAGATTCATGACTGCATTTAAACCCAATTGGTAATTGTACAAGTCTGTAGAGGAAACAAAATGTTCATTAGAAAATTAACCTGAATTTCTTTGGGTAGTGCTCCAAACCTGAAATAATGGAAATAACATTCACTTACACTAAAGGGCTCAAGACATTATTTGTCCAAATAGCAAGCAGTAATAGGATAGGAAAGCCAGCTTGGTCACTGAGTTTACTCAGTGTCAGAATTTACCGTAAGAACCTGAGTTTTTAGCATGATTGTGTGCTGTCGCCTGGTTTCATTGACTACGTGAAAATTCAGACAGACGGAGAAATTGTGTTGGGTTGTGGCTGGTGGGGTTCATGGGACTCTAGACTATCTTCTGGGTTGAGAGCAATGGGGAAGATCATTGTGAACTCTTGATTTTGAAAGCATCTTCCTGCAGTTTTCCTCCAGGTTAGGGTGTTCAGCAGTTCCAGATCCTGAAATGTGAGACAAGTGTAAAGCATCCTGTGCCCCAAAACATGGGATGTATATTTTAAGATAAACACTGTGTGGATTCACTAGTACATGGATGAATTTGTTGTGGAGGTGTTCAAGCATAGCTCAACTAACCACGACACAAGACCATCAAGGTATGCTTTGAAACGGTATTGGAGAATGGAGAAGGTAATATCACAAGTATGGGGTTTGTTTTCTTCCATGAGAGTTCCCTAGGGAAAACAGTATCCTTTGAGTTACAGACATGGAAATAATTTGATAATGCTTAGTAGGAAAATGTTCTTGCTCAATTCTGCTTTTAAGAACCTTGCCTCCAACCTCTTTCAGGGTCTTCTTAATAACTGCTGCAGACTGAAAGGCCCAGAGGTCTAGGTGAGCTGGAGGGAGAGATCCTAGTGGAATCCAGGCTTCAGATTATTGTCCTTGCTTGTTTCTCTCCAACCAGAGAGCCTCCAGTGCCTAGCAATGTGGAAGCTGATGCAGAAGTCTCCTCTGCCATCTCAGCAAAGAGAGCTAACCCTTCCCATCTATCATGTACTCTGATGGCTGAAAACAAGATAAAAATGCCAAAAACCCAAAATCACTCACACCAGGATAAACCTGTTCCTGAACATGGCTGTACTTGGCTCACTAACCTCACTGTGTGGCCCTTATTATTGGCTGTTAGTTTTTTGGGAGGAGAGGGAGGTGGAAGGCATTTGTGAGGTTTGGCCAGGGAGCCGAAGATAGTTCTGTGAGCCTTCTGTTTTTCCACTAACTGCAGTTGAAGGGAGATCACTGAACTGTAGGAACTTCTGTGAGGAAGCTGTGGAGTTCCTGTGCACATCTGCTGTGGGTTTTGCATGCCAGGCAGTGGGACTGGCTGAATTCACCAGATGTTTTTACAGGAGTCTTCCATTCTGCTGCTGCATCTTTGCTGCACCAGCCTCACTGAAAGCACTACTGAAGTTTCTCTCGCAAAGCTGGCATTTTGCTTTATTTGCTGTCAATACAGGAGTTACTGCTCAGAGAGAGACTTTAGTTTTAAAAATTTGTCTCTGTGGAAGTGGGACATCTTGAGCACCTTCAGGGAAGCAGGCACTGACTAAGGAGTTAGAAGTGTCTTTTTTAACCCTTGTTTGGACTGGAAAGAGATGCTCAGGTTTGGAGTATTAGTGCTGTTCTCTGCCTTTTAATTTTCCCCTGGTTCATCATTCAGACAGTTTCATAATACTGCAGCTTGTCCAGGAAAAACAGTAAGCTGCAAAAGCGAGGAGCAGCAGAAAGCAAATGAAATAAGCAGAGCAAAGTCTGAAGTTAGAAAAGGTAAGTCTGTCCAGTGCAGACTAAAGAAAGAGGTGTGTGTGTGTGTAGTTCATGATCCCAAAGATGCCTTTTTTGCAAACATCATTTCATGAAGTTCAGGTGCAGGCACCCGTGTGTCTGTACCCGGAAAAACTGGTTTAATGATTTTGGGGCCAGGACCTCTGTTTTGCATTGGGATTTAGCTGAGTCCATGGAAGGTCTGCAGTATCATGTTCCTAGATATAATCAATTGAGAAAGGAGTTTTGCCAAGTTAGCATTTTTCTAAAGATAACCTCCTGGTCAGCAGAGCATATTTGTTAAAGGAACATAGACTGCACACTCAACACTTCTGACAATGGGTGTTACATATCCTAAAGTACTAAAAGCATGACACTACTTTCTGCATGTATCTTGACTAACAAAATGGATTGCTCCAGGTATAGTGAAGAATTTATGATTTTATACTCATTCATGTTCTGTGAGTATAGGTTAAGGCTGCAGCTGCTCAGACTTTATTATGCGATAGATGGACAGATGAACTGGAACTGCATAAGGAGGAAAACTTACCTGTCACATTGAATTTTTAGCTGTTTTACCTCTTGGAAGATACAAAAGCAAGTGATGGCTTCTGTAAAATTTAAGTGAATGTCTGGGAATGGGGAAATGATAAGCCTGCTCTGTGTCCAGGAAGAGTAACTTGCTGGGAGATGTACAAAAGAGACAACAGAGGGACCACAGTGAGAATGAGGTGGGAATATATTTCCTTTCTTAGCCGGGAGAAGAAAGGAGGGGTTTGTGAAAGGTGCAGAAGCGGTGCTGTGAGTCACAGCTGGGGAATGCAGCACATTTGTCAAGAGTCTTGCAAGCTCCAGAGATGCGGTGCTGTCCTTGGGATGAGGGAGAGAGAAGGGCTGGGGCAGTTAAGCTCTTCTGCCGGACAGATTTTTAAAGACTTAAGTTTGAGCATGAAGTGAATCAGAGAAGTGACACAGTGTAACACAATGGGTAACATAGAAGACAGATGCGGATCAGCACATGGTTTTAATGCTGAATCATAAAGTATATGGTGTTCAAGGAACTGATCAAAAATTTGCTAGCTTTTTTTCTCCATTGTTTCTGTACCTGGAGACTGTGAAAAACAAATGCAGCCCAGTAGAAACAGAGATCTTTGCTGCAGATAGGAGGTTGCTATTCCTTTCAGTAAATTCAATCTGAACCTGTTTATGCATCTCTTCTGAACAACTTGCAGAATTTTTTTAGCATTTTGCTTCCCATCAGACTGCTGGAAGTCTTGTAAATCCTGTGCCCTTGGTGTAAATGGGAAGTAAAATTCATTTCTTCTCAAACAAGGCTTCTTGGCTTCACAGAAAGGACCCAGTGCAAACAGATGGTTTTAAAAATTATATATTGCTGAACATTTTTTTAAAAAACTACTTGAATCTACTTAGCACTGGCAGTCATTAAGTAGATTTTTCCTTATATCCTGCAACTTAGTGGTGAAGATAGGCCCCAGGCCCCTTAGGTGTCCTGTAATGGTGTGGATGTGATCAAGGAGAGTAAAAGGGCTCTTTCTGCCACCTAGTGGCATAAAAAACTCTCCTGTCCTCTTCACTTAATTAATAATCTCATTAATTGTGTCTGCATTGTCAGCAGAACTAGGTGTAATAATCATCACCTGTCCTAAATTTAAAAAGATAGGAGTCACTTTTTACTCCCCTTTTGCACATAATAAACAAGCTCTATTTTCCCTGACCTCATGAAAAGATCCCTGTTTATTGTCTGAATACCTTTTGACTGCACTGCTTTTAAATTCCTGTGTGTGTTTCCCTATATGATACAGTGGCACTGAAATACTTTAAGGCTTATAAACCTTTATTTGGTGCTAAAGACACTGGAAAAATATATTGTCCACACAGGTAGATAAAATGTTGCATGTAGTGGAATGCATCTCTAAAACCCCTCTGAAGATGGGTGGGTTCCCCTGTGGAATAGGCAGCATTTGCCTCTGAATGAGCAGTGAGCTCTATGGAGTTACTGCATTTCAGAATGGTTACTCTTAAAACTGATTTCTGAGGCTCACTGGTGTCCCATTTCCCTGTTAGCCATTCATTTCTTTTGACAGGCAGCTACCCTTGCCTCCTTTTACAATTTGCAGACTGTGCTTCTCTTAAAAATATATGGCTTTGCTTGGATGTGTTGTAGCTCCACACTGGTGGGAGGGGATAGAAACAGAGACCATTCATGCCAGACAGAATCCTTATTCATGGGTCAAGTTGTAAGGGACTTGGGCTCCTACCTCAAGAAGTTGATTGGAGCCTATATGTAATTAAAACTGCAGTTCTCACTTTCCCAAAAGTGATTTAGCCTGGAATATTTGCAAGATGACGGTTCATAGCCCCTACTTTCTCAAAGACCTGTAGTGTAAGGGTATTGAAAATGGTGAATAGTGTAGAATGGCTCACAGAACCCTGCAGAAGAAACTGTTGAAAATAATGTCTAAATTTTTTGGTGGGTTCTTTTTTTAGTATATAAAGTACTTTGAATAAAAAGAGTTAGAGAAGGCCAGTGTTTTATTAGCAGCTCTAAAAAGCTGTATTTTGAGCTTCTCTATGTAAGTATAAATTCTCCATAAGATTAAAGCTATCTGCTGGCTGGCTTCTATCATAGCAGGAGTCCAGGAAAATTTTCTTGGCGTTAATTTTGCAGTGATAACAGTATGATACTTCAGAAAAATAGCTTGTTTTGTCATGTAGGATTCCTACTGTGCCCTCTTAATTCCAAGTTATCCCCTGCCTGTTCCATTCAGTTAAGTAATGTATCAAACTTTAAAATTAGTTTTATGTGTTTTACTCAAAAATAATTTAGAAATAAAACTTAAACCTCTACATTATCATCTCCTTCTTTTTGAGTTATAATTACAGCAATAGCTAGTTCAGATTTTTAACTGTGAGGCACTTGGATATATTACTGAAGAAGGGACAGTTTCCAAAAATGCAATTCTTTATTTAGGGGGAAAAGGCAGCAACTTGGCAAAACCACATTACCATCAAATTAAATTAGTTGTCTGTTACAACAGTCAGGATTAGTGAAGGAGATGGTGGTATACCATTCCTTGCTGGAGCCAGGTTTGTGCTACCTCCAGCTGCACTTGATCTTGGAGCAGGTGACCTCTTCCCCCCCTCTAGTCTGTCCTTTCTAGGATTGGATGAAGTTTGAGGAAAGTCTTACATGACACTTCTGCAAGGTCAACTCCTGTGAGATTGTGTGTAATACCCTTACAAAGAATAAAAATGTAACCATCTCTTTTGAACTTAAAAAAAAGGAAAATTAAACCCCACAAATTTTGATTTAAATCTGGGAATGACCTAACCTGGGTAAAGATGCTGAGGAACGTGGTAATTTTGCCGAGAATCTGGAGCTGGGTTGTTCTTTATTTGTTGTGTATGCCAGTATCCAGTGTGCATGTGCCATCTGAGGACAGCTGTCAGGGGAAGGGCTCAGCTCTGAGCAGCAGCCAGCTCCCTGCACATGGCTCTTTCCTTTTGCAGCAGTGATGTACGAAAATACTTCACCTAAACTGCACACTTGGACAGAGCCTGGGCTCCACAGTTACAGCACGGTGGCAGATCGTGTGCAGCAGCTCCCAAAACAGGTTGGTGGAAGCAGATTTCAGTACTTATGTTCTTCAGGGTGCTCCCAGCCCTTTGCTACAGACAGGAACAT
Organism: Cyanoderma ruficeps; assembly: GCA_008694505.1. Taxonomy (NCBI): domain Eukaryota; kingdom Metazoa; phylum Chordata; class Aves; order Passeriformes; family Timaliidae; genus Cyanoderma; species Cyanoderma ruficeps. The sequence goes on from VZDJ01004378.1 coordinate 16,964,373, forward strand.
GCCTAATGTGGTCTAGTTCAAATAATCTCATCCACTTCCAGTCTCTCCCATGTCATCTTGTTATGCAGATTCTTCTCATTCCACATGTTCCAACAAAGGTTTTTCCTCCATACCCACAATCTGCCTCTGAAATTCAGTGACTGCCTTGAAGCCTTCTCCATTTGAGATGATTTCCTTTATTTCAGTTGGCACAGAGCACATGTCCAGTGTCAGTTTCTCCAGTTCTGCCACTTCTTTTCTTAAATGTGTTTCCATCTTGTAATAACATTCAAGCCCGTGACTATTCAGATAATAAATCCATTAACCATTCTTTGGTGAACAAATCTTTGTATCAGGTTTAAAAAAGGCATTTATTTCTTTTTTCAATCAATACCTCTATGATTGACCATAGTTATAGGTAAAACAGGTTGGGAATTGTGTGGGTGTGTTTTAGCCTCCCATACTTCCTTGCAAGGCCACACAAGAAAGCAAAATAGCAAGAAAGACTGGAAAATGCTGCCTGATATGAAGCTCAGTCTTGTCCTGGGGCAGACAACTGCATCATTTAACTTCTTCCATGATTTATCTTAAAACCTCATAGGGTCTGTCTGGAGTGTTTGCTCCTGCACTTGTTACAGGACGTCTATCCTGCTCCTCCCATGCTCCAGGGGTTTCCAAAGGCAATTGTTGCCTCATTTCTGCTTGACTAGATTATATTAATCTCATTTTTGTGCTGATACTGCTTGCCGCCGTGTTATTTCCCTTCCCATCTTACTTAACCCCCTAAGGCATTTTCCACAGCTAGTTAATACTTTCTCTACCTTTATTTTGGCAAATTTATTTAAGGAGGCTCTGGCCTTCTTTGGGTCACATGGTGTTTACACCAATTTGCCCTTTTCTTGCATATTTGCCTTTCAGTTTTTTGGGGTTTTTTGGTTTTGGTTGTTTTTTAGTTTTTTTTTTTTTTTCTATAGCAGGAGATAAACAGTAGATATTAAGAATAAATTTTTCACTATGAGTGTGGTGAGGTACTGGAACAGCTTGCCCAGAGAAGTTCTGGATGCCCCACCCCTGGAAGCGTTCAAGGCCAAGTTGCATGGGACTCTGAAGCAGCCTGGCCTGGTGGAAGGCGTCCCTGCCCACAGCGGGGGCAAGGGGGAGAACTGGATGGTCTTTAAGGTTCCTCCCAATCCAACCCATTTTATTATATACTCTTTTAACAGAAAGGTGCACTCTTTTCCAGATGGGGTCTTAACAGGTTTTGTATGATGACTTCTGATGAAGTTTTTGATGCTCTTAAATCCTGTTCTCTTTCTGACAGATTAACATCTGTCTTTAAAAACCAAAGCAGAAATATTCGAGTCCACCCTTCCCAAAGGAAGATCTGCAGAGTAGTAATGAGCACATGGGAGGAAGAGGTTTCTTTAGATCAGGAACTGCACCATTCCCCTTCTTGTTCATCTTGTTGCTGGAATAAAGTCTTCCACAGAAGCCAATTATTAATTAGAAGTTAGATTAACCACAGAAAACTTTTCTTTGGAGACAGAGCTTGACCACTTGTAAAAGACTGGCTCAGGCACCAGTCTTGCCAACCTGCTTTAATAAAAACAGCTGTAACATTTCAGAGCTGAGCAGTGCTGTTCACTCAATCTAGTTCATACACGGAACAGGGTAAGAAATTTTTGCTTTCTGGGAGAGGGTTACGCATGATGTTCACTGTCTTGTCTGACAGGAGTCCCAGCACAGACATTGGGGGGCCACGGGAGGGGGATGCTCTGGAAAATTGCGGGCAGGGTCTGGCTGCAGCTCCCCAGAGGAGTCCATGGAGTTCTCCATTCCATGGCAGGGACAGACAGAGCTGGACTGGCGAGAGGAGGGTGCAGCTGGGGCACGGAGCAGCCCCACAAAAAAACAACCCCCACAGACTCATCTCCTGAGACAGCTGGGGTCAGCCTGGAGAAGGCTCCGGGGATGGCTCAGAGCTGACTTCCACTACCTAAGGACGCCTGTAAGAGAGCTGGAGAGGGACTTTTTTGTAAAGGCATGCAATGACGGCCCGAGGGGGAACGGTTTTTAAACTGAAAGAGGACAGATTTAAAATTGGTATCGGGAAGAAATTCTTCCCTGTTAGAGTGCTGAGGCACTGGAATAGGTTGCCAGAGCAGCTGCGCATGCCCCATCACTGGGAGTGTTCCAATGCCAGGCTGGAGCACCCTGATGTAGTGGAAGCTGTCCCTGTGCTAGGCACGGAGCTAGGAGCCCGTTCGGGTCCCTTCTGTAGCCGTGTGCCCCTCACGCGGCGCGGCCCGGGCCGCTCCTGGGCCGGCCCGTCCCGCCCCGGCTGGCGGCGGCGGCGGCAGCGGCGCGGCCCCGCCCCGGAAGCCGCGGGGGATGGCGGTCGCGGGGCGGTGGCGGCGGCGGGAGCGGCGGCGGGGCCGGGCGGGGCGGGCGCGGGCGGCGGCGGCGACGGGCGGCGCCCCCGGGCAATATGTTCAAGAGAATGGCAGAGTTCGGGCCTGACTCCGGCGGCAGGGTGAAGGTGCGGCCTCGGCGGCCGCCGGCGGGGCTCGGGCCGCGGGGAGCGGCGCGGCAGCGCCTCTCTGAACGCGCCGTGTCCGCTTGTGTTCCTTTTCTCTAAGGGCGTCACCATCGTGAAGCCGATCGTGTACGGGAACGTCGCGCGGTATTTTGGGAAGAAGAGAGAGGAGGATGGTCACACTCACCAGTGGACGGTGTACGTGAAGCCGTACCGGAACGAGGTACAGCAGAGCCGCTTCCCCGAAAGGCTGGTCAGGCTTTGGAACAGGCGGTCTGGGAAACCGAGGAATTGCCATCCCTGGAAGTGTGCAAAACGCCTGTGAATGTGGCACTTGGGGTCATGGTTTAGTGGTGGCCTGGAGTTAAGAGTTGGACTCCGTGATGTTAGAGGTCTTTTCCAGCCGAGCGGCACCGGGACGTGAGGGCTTGAAAAGCCGGGATTCGCGGAAAGGGCAGGAGGGTCTTTGGCTGTAAGCAGAGAAAACACAGGCTGGTGGGTTTCCAAAAAGGAAAACCATGGGAAAGGCGTGCTTCCGTTTATGTTTTTTGGAGTGATCTTTCCACTTTAGGGGAAGACTGGAGAACATCCGTGGGGATGAAATACTAAAAGACCTGTGTGCCAAAACTAATTTTTGGATTTACCCTTTTGCTTTCCTTCTGTGCTTAAAGTCAGAAGAAATACTGTTTAAAATCAGAAGGAATATAGGCATGTAGCATAGATGACTGGATAGAAGCTTGGTGTGCTGAATAATCAGAAGTAACAGTGTTTCTGTTTTAGGACATGTCTGCATATGTGAAAAAAATTCAATTCAAGTTGCATGAAAGCTACGGTAATCCTTTAAGAGGTGGGTTTTGCATTTCAGCAATTGTTCCTAGCACTGGGCTTTTGTTCTGGCTTTATCATGGGATTAACCCTTCTATGTTGCCTATTGCAGTTGTTACCAAACCACCATATGAAATCACCGAAACAGGCTGGGGTGAATTTGAAATAATCATTAAGATATTTTTCATTGATCCAAATGAAAGACCTGTAAGTACATTGAACTTTTAACAAAGATTAAATAATTAATTATGGTGACCTACAGCTCTAGGAAATTACTGGTTAAAATAAGTCTCGTTGGCCATGGAAATAATAAAAATCTGTTCTTGTAGAAAATTATTTTAAGGATTGGGTATATTTTCCTCTTTCTGTGCTTCACTCCTGGTATTCACGAGTGCTTTTCTGGTGCTTGGTTTCTCTGACATTTACTAATATGTAACCACATATTACACCTTACCTGGGTTGAACACATGCTGAGGATTTCTCTTTTGCATAGCTCCCAAGTTCTAGGATATTTGAATATTTTAATTTTTTTTCTGTCAGATCAAAATCAGTCAAAAAGTAGCAGGGCTACTATGCTAGCATGAGTCTCTGCCTAAGAAGACCAGGTTGAAACAACTCTGTAGTTTTATAAAGTACTGGAATCAATTTCTTTCTTCAGTTCCTGTGTTTCAGACATATCTTGTAGGTTTGTTTATGCAGGTTTAGGTAGGAAACTTGATTACTCTATTTTGGGGGAAAAGGATGTTTATTTCTGGAAGGATTGAGCTCCTTCTGTCACATGAACAATCCTTTTTTAATCCATTTCTTTTTCTAAATGAGAGCAAAACTGAATTTTATGTTTTTCTTGAATACATGGCAGTTGGTAACAGTGGGTTCCTGTGTGGCTCAGTAGCATCCTGACTTGTATTAATTCCATTCACAGCTCAACCAAGCTGTCCTAAGGTTGGTTGGATGTTTTTTCTTTGCTGCTGTTCTTGGAAGGCTGTTTTGGAGCCTGTCACGTTCTTCTTTTCCAGGAAGTAGCAGGGGGAGTCAGGTCCTGCTCTGTTCCAGCACCGCTCCTGGGCCTGTTTGTGGAAGGGGAGAAGCGTGGGCTGTGTGTGCTCTCCCCAGGCCACAGGACACGTGCTCAGCAGCTCCTCAGGGCTGCACAGGGGGCTTCCAGTCCTCTCCTCACCCTGCTATTTGCAGTGCAAGGATGGAAGAGTAACCCCATTAAGAGAGTTTTCAGTGAAAAGCGATTCACAGCCTCCCTGCTGCTTCGTTTTCCAAGAATTGGGGATAAGGTCACAGAAAGCACTTTCTAAAACTGATTAGTTGAGAAAGTCGGTTTGAGTTAAATCGCCCATTTGGAAATGTTTCAGAAAAGGTGGTATTAGTATTTTTTATGTACCAATCCTAAAGCACTTTCCCAGACATTTTTAGTCTCAAGAGGCCTTTGGATAATTGGCATGTTTTAATAGTTAATGTTAAATTTCAAGTCATTCTGCTGAAGCTATATGACATTTGTATTTGCATTGCTAAAGCATTTTTAAATCTTATACAGTTCTTTTGTAGAAAGAAATACTACTTGTTGATATCTCAAACAAGATTTCTGGTTCCCTACAATTTTCAAGCTAATAAAATTCTGTCTTTGCACAGGTAACTTTGTATCACTTGCTGAAGCTTTTTCAGTCGGATACCAATGCCATCCTGGGGAAGAAAACTGTAGTTTCTGAATTCTATGATGAAATGGTATGAACATTCTTAATGTAGTCTTCACTTTATTTTGAAGAGTATTATTGATACCATGTATTTTTCTCCTTCATTAGATATTTCAAGATCCTACTGCAATGATGCAGCAGCTGTTAACAACGTCTCGTCAACTAACACTAGGTGCTTATAAACATGAAACAGAGTGTAAGTTGAAAATTAAAGTATTTTAATTTTAGAAATAACAATAGTTGGATTTGCTTTTTTTTCTGGGCTGTAACAGTATAAGGGATTTGGATGCTGCAAAAAGTGATAATTTTGCGCTAAATTTAACTTCAACTTTTGCGAAGGTATTAATACTTACCTGAAAACTTCTAAGATTTTCTTATCCCTATGACTGCTAAAAAAAAAAGGAATTTGGAATTCCTTGGTATGAGGAGTGATGGCGTTAACTATACCTAGTCTGACATCTTTGAAATGAATTAAAACAGAGAATAAGTGAAGGCCACCGTGTGGTACAGTCCTGTTCAGCACTGCAAGCAAAGGTCACAGTTGAAGGCCTGAAGTAAAGAACAGTTAGCGATGTTTAAGTCAAAGCAGCAAGCCTTTGTAGATAAAGAGTAGTGTCTGAAAGCTCTTTTTTCCTTCTGCTTCTTTAACCGTAGGTAATTTCATAACATACTTCTTCAGTACAGTGTAATGGTTTTTGTGTCATTTCATCCTATTTGTCTCCAAATATAAGCAAAAACATTAAGGGAACTAAAGAAAATTGAATTAAAGATCCATTGGTTCATAAGTTGTAATGCATTTAGGGATCATTTCTGTTCTGAACTTCTGTATTTCATCTCTTATTTGCTTTCCGAGAGTAGAAGATAGAGTATTTATTGAACCAAAATCCTGCCTTATTAATTACAAACTTTAACCCATTGTAGTCCACCTCAGCTGACTTTATCTTCACCTGACAACAAATGTCAGGTATTTTTTGGACAGCAAACACCTAGAGCTGGGAGTGGTGAGTGATTATGAGTTTGAAGCTCTTCAAAGTTAGGGTTCCTATTTGGCTTATGTCTGCTTGGCTGTGTGGATGTGTGAGCCACTTGTATTTCCTGCCTCAGTTCAGCCAGTCTTGAGGTGGATTTTTGTTTTTGTTGTATGTTACAGTTTTTGTTTAGAAAATGTTTAATAATATGATGCATAAAAACATCCAAATTTAAACTTTTTGGATATTTCTCCAAAGAGTAGGTAGAAACTTTCAGTGTAATTTCTTTGTATAAATATTTCCTTAAAATGTGCTAATGAAGCAGATATTTGCCACGGCCCACAGTTGTGTAATGTATGGGATATGAGTGGTCTCTGTAGCCTTCATAGACTTGTTGGCTTTACCATCTTTGTCCTAAAACTTGTGCATGAAAAATTAATAAAAAATAAGATAGTTGATGTCAGATGTAAAAGCAGAGCAGCATAACCAAAGCCTTCAGATACGTAGAATTAAACTCCAGTGAGACATAAAAAGTGGTTACAGTACATGGAGAAGGAACCACACAATGGTGGAGGCTTAAAGGGATCTCTGGATGCACCTTGTCCACCCCCTGCCCTAGCAGGGCCACCTACAGCTGGTTCCCCAGGACTGTGTCCAGATGGCTTCTAAATGTGTCCAAGGATGGGGACTCTACAACTTCTCTGGACAACCTGTGCCATCACTTGGTCACTTTCACAGTAAAAGTTTCCTGGAGTTCTCAGGGAACCTCCCATGTTTCAGTTTGTGCCTCTGGCCTCATGTGCTGTCACTGGGCACCATGTATTCATAGTTCTCTGTAATTTCCTCTGTATTTGCTGTCACCATGTCTGGTTCTATTTCCCTCACCTAATCTTAAAAAAAAAAAAAACAACTTTAGAAAATTGTTTTATGAGTTGTATAACTGTCTCCAAATTGACAGGCTGAGGGCTGAATGAGGCTGCAAAACAAGCTTTTTTTTTTTTAATCCAGATTTTTATGTGGATACCATTTTGATTACGAACATTGAATCTCTAAGGCTAATAGTAACAGATTTTTTTTTTTCAGGACACATGCTATCCAAATTACTGTTTCAATTAAAAAAAATGGCAAATTTCATGGTACTTAAAATATGTATTTTTCTTCATCACTGCCACAGTTGCAGATCTTGAAGTTAAAACCAGGGAAAAGCTTGAAGCTGCCAAAAAGAAGACTAGTTTTGAAATTGCTGAGCTTAAAGAAAGACTAAAAGCAAGTCGTGAAACCATCAACTGTTTGAAGAATGAAATCAGAAAACTTGAAGAAGATGATCAGTCTAAAGATATGTGACAAGTGCTGACTTGAGCGTGTACTGAAAATGGAAAGACTTCAGTCATGGAATTGTATGAGCTCTCTTCAGTTCTGGAACTGAGACAATGAGAATTTCACTGGCAAATGATTGAAGTTTGTGGCAATCAACTCCATAAATGGAAGAAAAAAAGAAAGAATGTATCCTTGTTTTATAGTTAAAATCTGTGGGTACTCAACGATTTATTTCAAGTGGAAGCGGTCTTGAAGACCAGACTACTTTTCCTTTGAAAACTGCATTTGAGTCGTGTGTGAAAACTTTGTATTAAGTCTTGTATTAGTTCGATGTGGTTTTACAAAATGCTGGTGTTTACTTTTTTTTACTTTTTTTTTTCTACTGATTGTTTAGAGATGCATCTTTAAAGCTAAAAATAAAATATGCCGTTTTTTATTTTAATGTTTTTTGTCTCTGTCCAGCTGTGGGCTTCAAGAGCAACTGTTGTAAGTAGCATACTGTGATTTAAGGCAGAGGTTGAAATACAAAGGTATGCAAGTTAAGTCTGGTTAAGTGATTTTTTGGCATGTCTTTGTTATCAGGACAGTGAAAACACTTTGTGAAAACAGGATTTTAAATAGCTTGTCTATCTACAGGTAAGAGTTTCTAGTCCCAAAGCTGCTTTAACACATATAAATTCATCAATGCTACGAACTCTGCTCAGAAGCAGCAAATTATTCCCGTACTGTTTTGTAGGATTTTGTTTCATATTTGTACTGTACTGCAGACACTGTTATCTCTGCCACTTCTTCCTCCTCTCACTCTTCCCCTGCTGCAGCCTGGTGTCCCTTCCACAGGAGCTAGTCTTCAATGAATTCCTCCAATGGGAGAGCTTCTCATGGGCTACATTTCTTAAGGAAGGGTGAAGTCACAAGTCCTGTCAGCAAACCTGCACCGGTGTGCAGTGTGGGCTTCTTTCCGTGGGGCCACAGGAGCCCGTCCAGTGCAGGCTTCCCACAGGATCAGAGTCTCTTTTGGGCATCCCTTTGCTCTGGTGTGAGGTCCTCCACAGGCTGCAGGTGGATCTCTGCTCCACATCTCTTTCCTCACCAACCATGGTGTCTGAGGGCTGTTCCTCACATATTCTCCTCCCTCCACTCTTGTCCCCCCTGCCCAAGCAGGTTTTTGTTTCCCCTTTTTAAATCAGCAACCTGTTGGGCTCAGCCTTGGCACGTGGCAGGTCTGTCCTGGAGCCGTCTGCCATTGGTTCTGTTCGTTCAGAGGAAGCCTCTGGCAGCTTCCCACAGAAGCCACTCCTATAGCCCCCTCACTACCAAAGCCTTGCCACATAATTCTTCAGTCACTAGCAAGTGTTCCCCCAAAAAATCTGCATGATTTTATCAGTCCTTCGAGAACAAAGCACTCATTTCTTCATATTTGAAACAACTGCTGATTGATGGGCTTTTATATGGCTTGGTAAACTGAAATGAAAGTTTCATCACTCAATATGTAGACTTGGGGTTTTCATTAAGACCAGCAACTTGGCATACTTGGTTTATGGTATTATGAATACACATAGGTTGAGGAACAGCTTGTACCGTGGTGTCCACTCAGATCCTTCCTAGCAGTGCAGAATATCCAAATTTGTCAAATTTTGGCTACCTAAGTGCTTTGGCTTCATTATTGAGTAACCGATTTCCTTTTAAGCAGCAGCTGAAGAAGAATGCTGTTTTCAGAGCTGTGCACTGAGAATAAGACATGCATGGGCCACACTGAAACAAAAATGGGAGTGGAAAGCACAATTTTGGGTGTATACAACATTATTATTTTCGTATTTGTCAGTTAAAATAATAGTAATGATGGAACTCAAATGGAATATTAAAGAGGTTCTGCATGAGCTGTGTCTAACATGAACAGGTCTGCTGAAACAGACTTGAACAGACCAAAAAATAATGGAGATGTACCTTTTGAATCCAACTTTTTTGTGGGAGCCTGAAATTATTTTTTTTTGTTTGCATCCAATAAATAGCCTAGTGTCCTAGGATACAAGAGCAAAGATCTTGGCTCCACTGCTAGTAGCCATCAGCATGCTAGACCACTGATATAATTTCTGTTTGAAGTTAGTGGTCTTGTTTTCCTCAGTTATTCTTTCAACTTTTTGTATTTTTTTTTCTTCTCCTTTGCACTCTCTGCAAAGATCCTGGGAGAGTCATTAGGCTCCTTTCTCAATAATAAGAAAATAGTCCTAATTTGCTAACACAGCTGTCTGTGCTGAGTAGTCACTGTAAATAGACAATAGGAAGAGCACTTTCTGCTTTACAAAGCTCCATGTTAGCATCTGTGTTTTCATTAGAAAACCCTTTTTTCAGATGCTGAGAAAGCAACTGAGCCCAGTATTAGACAGCAACTAAATTCTGGGAGAAGTTAACAACAGTTAATCATAGACTCAGTCATAGTCATAGACTCAGTCATCCTGAGTTGGATGGGACCCACAAGGATCAAGTCCAGCTCCTGGCTGTGCACAGGCCATTCCCAGAACTGCTTGGATCTCAGAGGTTGTATTTGTTCCCATGTGCTCTGTAGTTACAAGTTTTTGATGCAAACACCTGAGAGCGTGTGTGTACGCAGTAAATTCACAGTAAGTGTTGATCTTCTGGTGTGTATCATTTTCAAAGTTATTAGAACTGAAATGGAGTGGGGCACCTAAGGACACAGTTGCATTTCAACTCCATCGCCTTGAAGAAAAAGACAAACCCAAATACTACACTCCGCTTGATTTTTGGCAGCCCTACAAATACGCAATTCCAGAAAAATAGTTCCAGTTTGTGCTTGCCAGGGTGCAAACTTAAATGCTGTTTATATTGCTGAGACTGACCTTAGACTGTGGCTTCATCATAAGTTATCATAGGGAAACACAACTGTATTTAAATCTTGCTTTGCAAAGGAGGAGAAAAAAATCTCACTGTACTATAGGTACAGTTTTATATCACTGAATTGCAGAGTGATTTGTTCAGTTGCCTATACTAAGGCTTTAGCCACCACTTGAAGTAACCTTTTGCTAGATAAACATGGCTTATCTCAGTTTACATGCTTACTGTTATGAGCTTTACCAGTGAGCATCAATATCAAATGTGCCAAACTCTTAGTGTCATTGCCACTTCCACTATAAAGACTCGGGCATTAGCTAAGACAAATTAATACTACTCATCACAGTAATTTCAGACAATGACTCATTACTCAGAACCCAGTATTATATATCATTAGTCCTTTTCTTACCTAGCTCCATCTCATATAACTGTTGTTTCCTTTCAGTTTAACAGACTGTGAAGTACTATAACTCAGTTTATAGTCAGACTGCGAAGTACTATAAGGCTGTTGCCCAAGATGTTTCTCACCAAAAGTGCCATTATCTGACAGGAGATGTGTAGATACAGTTGAAGAATTTTTGTAGTCAGTAGAGATGGAACTGGAAGCAACATTAAAGCACTGTGTTAATTTTAATTTTCTTTCTAGACAGTTGCTGGTAATAATACCCACCTTTTGCTGCTTATGCATTTCATCCACGTAAAATACATCACTGTGTGTTTGCATCTTGATGAGAATAGAATGAAGTGTGTCTCAGGTTGTTTTCAGACATGATGTTTTCCTAACACCAGGTGGCAGGTATGCCCAAAATATTCTCCATTCTCTACAGCAGCTTAATGACTGGGACTTTGGCATATTTGTGACATCTTTGGTTGATCTCATTTGCTTTGAGACTTGGTCATCCGATGAGAACACCTGTATTTGTTTCTGTTAAGGTGACCAAATTATCTCTTGCATGTTACAGAACTGTTCAATAGCCTTGTCAACAAATCAAGTGTGCTGTGCCATGAAGCACAAAATAAAGCATGAATGTTTACAATTTTTCTTCATTTGGGAAGGAGCTTTCAAAATACAAATCTCTGGGGTTGCTTTTAGTTGTTTCTTTTCCTTTTTCAGGCCAAGATTATGTGACAATATGACTGCACAAAACATAATTTAGGCACTCTACTGGACTGCATACAATTGCAGGTCCAAAATGGCAGGATTTTACACCAGTAAAAGTAATTACTTTTTACAACTTAGTGTTGATAAAGTTAATAAACTTCTTTGACTACTTGCTGCTTAATGAATACTACAAATGAACCATTGGCTTCCAAGTGTGTTGGAACTTCTAATTTTCCTGCATACAGCAGGGAAGAACAGTTTCACTTAAGAGGGGGAAGAAAAGAGAATTAGGATGGTGGAAAAGAATAGCAACAATAAGAATTTCATGTTATATATATTTAGTTGGGATTTATGTAACATTTGCTTATGATACATTCGTACTATTTCCATTTTAAAATGTTTTAAGCTAGCACATGAAGTCATGTAAGTTTCTAGTGAAACTCTCACCTATGCAAATAGGTAATACACATCCACAATTAAAATTTACATCTTGATTTTCATAGGAAAAATCTCTTGAATATCAGTAATTAGGCCACAAAAAGAACTTCGTTAACATTGTAATATACAGTATTTGTCATACTCCACCCCTAATAATGGCTGTGTTTTTAAGGTGTTCATTTGTTAAATGAGAAGTGGGCCCTTCTTATTCCCACACTTGTGGGGAATTCTGTACTTTAGGACGGAAAACAAATTTCATCTCATCTGCTACTGGCTTCTGCTTTGCAAATACTTTCACCTGAAGTGACCAATAACTTTTTTGCTTCTTAATATCTTAATTCTGCAATGTTGGGCAAATCTCACTTTTTTTTCAGTTTACAAACAAGCTTTTTTCAAATTGCACATATTATTTAACCTCTGATCTAGAATGTTAATAAAAAGCATCTCTATGTTTTTTAAAGTAAGAATTAATCCAGGTTATTTTTGTTTTAATTACTGTCCTGAGTAGAGTGATACCTGTGTTCCACCTAAAGTTCCATTCAGATCCCAAGCCACTTGAACTATGAGTAGGTAAAAAGGAGAATGTTGAGAAGTTATATTTGAGGAGCTTGCAGTTAACTTCGGTGTTATTTCCTGGTTTCTTTATGGAAGTTCATGTAGTAGGTAAAGCATTTACTTGGTAAGCTAAATATTCCTGAGTGAAACTGAATCTGCATCACACAATTTTAGTTCTTCACCATGAGATCATGAGAGTACTCTCCTGTGCTGCTGCCCACACTGAGCTGTAGACAGCTCTGCAGGACTCTTCTAGGTCTGGGCAGGGAACAGGCAAGGAAAAACATAACCTCATGTAGTGATTAGGGCAATAGAGAAAACAAATGGAGTGCTTTTTTCCAAGCTGAAAAAAGCCACCATCTCAGGAAAGAGTTCCATCCTTAGTAAATAAATATGTCTAAATTAGATGCAATTATTTTCCCATTGCCTTTGGAAGTTATGCCACTTTTTAGTGATTGTAGAATATATGTATATATATATATATTGCACAACTGGAACTGTTTTTTTCCCTCTTGCTACAGGTTAAGTATGTTTGCATGTTGAAGAAAGACACAGGACTAAACTAGACAGACTGAACTCCAGTACCTACTACATAGTGTTTAAAATGATCAAAGCATCTGCTGCTTTGCAAAGCTTTGTGGTTGCTCTGAATCTTCTTTGTACAGTCCTTATCAGCAACAGCCAGGAGGTGCAGTGTGAGATGAAGATGGGCATTGCCTTGGATCACAACAGAAAATCGTGGGCCCTGTCAGAGGGCACGGCTGATTTGGTGTGCGCTCAACTGCCAGGCCTGCGAGTCACCAGCCACAAGGCTGCTCCTCCTGGGTGGTACTTCGTACTCTTGGAGCATCTCATCACTGATCTGGCTGCTAGCCCTGCATCCTGATAGAGTCACTCGACGTTTTTTAAGTTAGTGAATAATGTCGAGTGAATTTCAAATTCACAATTCCATTTCAAATAGCGAACACAGTCTAGCAGAATTCAAACTAAACTGTGTTGTGAGTTTTGCTTGGTTTTTATTAGTAAATAAAAATGAGTGCTAGTCCTTGTGCATTTGTTGAGAGTAAAGAAGATACATTTCTAAGGCTGTGAATTCTCTCTAGTATTTTTTCCCCTCAGGGATAAAGGACAGAAACAAAATCATTACTTTTTGGAATGGGCTGACACAATGTGTATTTTAAAACAGAAAAGCAGTAAAACTTCATGGATTCATTGTCTGAAAATACTTTATTCATAGTTTAATCTGACCCCATATGGTACTAAAAGCTTGCAATTGCTCTGCCTCTGTGTCTGGAGATGGAAATGCTCAGGACTTCACTAAATAAACCTGACCTTCAATCCTTGCGAAGTGAGTGAATTTCCATCAGAAATGGTGGAATGAATGAAGGTAATGAAGGTGATAAATCAGTAAATGAAGAAGCCACATTTTAATAGTAGAAGGTACACTTTAGTAATGTTTTATATTTCATGATAAAGACTTTACAGCATTCCTTTACAAGTATTAAGCTAAGGCTTTTAGAAATCTGAAGATACCCTATGCATAAATTTAAATCACTTGTCAAGTTTGCCACCTAGCCATTGCTACTGCATGCCCTCTTGTTGACTTTGCAGTAAATTAATTTTTGCACTGTATTTTGCACATTTGGCAAATGATTTGCCCTTTATAAGTTCCATCATTCTCTTCAGTCCTATGCTACAGCTACTTCACCACTCAATAAATACTAGGCATATTATCTGTAAGACAAAAAGCAGTGTAACTTGGTTTTGCTGCTGCTGTTACTTCCTGAGCTTTATCTGACACTGATGCTGTAGAGTGGTAGCTTCAGTCTTACTTAAATGTAGAGATAGTTTTTGTGACAACTCTGGATAGATTGTGATCATCGAATAGCTGTGCACACTCAAGCAAACTTGGTTAGCAGCCATTCTATACCTACATCACTTCTCTGTGGCCTTGAGTAAAAATACCCTAAGAAACCAAAATGTTGTGGCTGAACCTCTATCCTAGTATCCCTGATACAAAAAAAAAATTTGCTGATCTACTGTAATTTAATAATAATAACAACATTTTGTAAATGCCATGTAATGCTAAATTGTTGATGTTTCACATCACATGCTTGTTATCATTACAGCTTTGGTAGGAATTTCTGTCTAAAAAAGCCCCACCACCACATAAATCAACTCAATTATTTGGGTTCATTCTGATCTCTTTACTGCTCCATAGTCATAGGAGCGATAATCCAGGTTTTTTGAGGACTGACTGTCATTTACTCTGCTGGGGTTAGAATTGCATCCAAACTAACTTCAATGAAGACACTTAGTAATTGCAAAGCAGAACTGGATTTGAAATAACATTCTCATGATCAAAGATTCCAAGAGGCTTTTGTAGTAATTGGAGAATAACAACTATATAAAGTCTGTTTGCTTCTCATATTTAAATGAAGCATACAGATAAAATGCATGAGAGGCATATTAAGTGAACACACAGAAACTTTATCTGATAAGACCAAAGCAATTGAGTGGGCTTTTAATTTAGGCATTTGACTGACTTTGTGAAAAAAGAAATGTTTTTGAAGTAATACTGGCCTTGTTCCACAATATCTGAAAGGTTCACTCAGTTGTGGGTTGCTCCACAGGGCTATTCCCTTCACTGATATTATTATTTATATTGTATCCTGAGAACACTGCACATGTAAAATGCGCAGGCAGAGTTCCAGGCCTGAAGGCCTGCAATCTGAAGGGGCAATATAGGATGAGGGGGGGTATAATAAATTGCAGTTCTTGACTCCTAGTGTAAGCAATGTATTTCAGCTCTAAAATTATACCTTTCATCCACCTTGATCTGAAGAAGCAGTCAATACAGTACAGTTCTCATCCTGTGGCAACACAACTCAGTCTGACTATAGCGCGTAAGAGAGGCAACTGCTGCCTATGAATTCACCATCTTTAACAAATCAGACTTACTTTAAAGGAAGTAGTATTCCAGGAAGTCACTTGCATGAAAAATGTTCTTATGGTTCTAGAAAAGGGGAGATGGAAAAAGAGTTGAGGAAAAATATTCTGAAAATCTGCCATTTGTAGCAAAAAGGCTGTTTGAGGGATGAACTGGGTACATGTTTGGTACAGAATTAAGTAGCCTTGGGAGAAAAACTTAAGAGCAAAACCTCTAAGCATCTTGCTTCATACTTTGACAAAATAATCCTGTACCCACCAATTTTGGAAGCAGAACAAAAAACCCTAATACTTCAGGCTGCTTCACAGAGGTCTCCACTGACGAGTGGCTCTCATTTAAAACCAACATATGCAGTCTACCCTGAGCTCTGACACAAACAGCAACTAATTGAACATCTCAGGAAAGGCCAAGAGTGTGGCAGAGAGAGAAGGAAAAGCCCATCAAAGATCCTCTATGGTCCACAGTTACCAGTTTGGCTCTCCTGACATAATGAAGCTCTCTACTGTGAAGGGCAGAAGTTTTCTTAGCAGTGCAATGAACTTCCCCAAGAGACAGGCTCATAAACTTCAGCTTTTCTAAATTCATCTTGAAGGTCTGTTTCTTTAGGGTTCTTTAATGTAAACACAAGACTTTTTTTTTTTTTAAAAAAAAAAGCTTTAAAATGCTGTAAAAATTTAAGCAAAAACTGTTCTGTCATCTTTCCTCCCTCCTGCAAGCAATGGAGCAGTGGGGAATAAAAAACACAGTTGGGCAAATCTCTATTAATAAAGTTAGTTAGTCCCACCTGAATCCAACTACTTCAGGAAAAATCTTACGAGCAAGACTTCCTTGGTCTCCATCCTTCAGACTCTTCCCCATACTTGTTGCTGCATGAGGAAATAAAGTTGGTATATATTTTGATTTTGTCCCTAAACTGCCTTAAAATGTAAGCTATTATATGCTACTGAAGGGAAATCTAATCATTTCTTCTTGAAATCATTATTGCTTAAAATATCATTACATTAACAACTCTGCTTTTATTTCCCTTATTTCAAGCAATTATGTAGTTTGCTTCTACTAGTTTATGTGTGAACTTAGGCAGTCCTAAAAGTGAGAAATAATATGCTGGCTGCAAAATGAGGCAGTGTAAAAACAGCTTTACATTCCATTACCAATAATTCTGCTTTGCCACAAATCACCTTTTCTTTTTCTATGCCTCTTCTGAGGGAACATGCCCGAAGTTATTTCCACAGATTTTTACATTGGTAGTCTCAGCTCTAACTTTAAAAGTTATTTTTTCAAGGGCTTGGAGTGGTTCATCACTTTGGATGGCCCATTACCTTCACTTGGTGGTTTCTGCCCACATGGTAATAAGTTTTGGGTTTTTTTTCCCTGAAGAAGCCCACTCCTTATATGATGGGGAGAAATTAAAAAAAACCCCCACACCTGGCATTTATGCTTTTCTTCTCTTTAAACATTGGGGTACGACCAGTACTTCAGCAAGAGCTTCATAAACCAAGCCTTTCCCTAAGATGGGTGGGACCCTTCCAGGGGAGGGTTGGTGACACCTTTCAGAGTGCTCCAATTTTCACCTATCTGTATAAATCACAATGCTTAGTTATCTACTCATGTCCAGATGTGATTTTGGAGTCTGTGGGACAAGGGCACATGAATGAAGGAGGGTGAAGCCTGCTCTGCCAGCGTTTAAAACAGATGACCTTGCACTTCCTTTGACCACTGCTTTCACTGACAAATTATGATTAAGAGGCAGAAGCATAATCCTGCCAGTGTGAGCTTGGGTTCTCCCTGTAGATTTACTGCTGAGTAGGCAGAATCATTTTGGAATACAGAGAGTGTGTTTTACTGTTTCTCAACATGATAATTTGACTTCTTCAGAGAAGCTTTTATGTTTTTCCTGAAGTACTATATCCATCCCAGAGAAACTGCATATCGCCGTGAGTCCAATTTATGTCACTATGTATATAAAAGTTCATTTGAAGTATTTTATTGTATTTTATTTTTTAATGTATTTTATTTTTTATACTCCAGTAGGAAAAACACGGGGTTAAAACAATCACCATTATATCTGATTTTGTTAAATCAGTTCTATCACTGCTAGGAGAAAAAAAAAAATCGGGTTGCAACCTTAAATGTTCCTTTAAACTTCTTCCTGAGCATAGCAAAGGACAATTTTCTAGGAAAAGCCATGGTATCGCGCTCATTGCGCAGGACACGCCAATTTGTGTGTAAGAGAAAGGAGTTTCAGAAAGGCAGATACACAACTCTGGTACGTAATGTAGATTAGAAGTTAACATTGAAGAGTATTTTCCAAAGGCACTTAGGTTATTCTGCCAACCTCTAATGTCCCTTAGCTATGCAAATGACCAAGTAAAGCAGCGATTATCTGCCTGTGACAGATCTTTCCACCCTTTCCAGACCTTCCTAACGCAGGTCTTTCCACTACTGCTAAGGATAGCTTTTTGGGAAAGTACCTGCTGTCCCTAAAGGCACGGGGCTGCCTGAGGGTCATTTTAACAATCTTTGAACATGAAAAAAGTTTATTAAAATGTAGTCCTGGAACCTGAAATGCTTCATTCACCCATTCATGAAGAGCTGTCTGTAAGCTGATGCAAAATACACACAGTAAGAGCTATTCTAGTAAAGGTTTACATCAATTTGCCAGTTTTCTTCCCTTACCGTCTCAGATCCTACATGTTGCCATGTTATCACCAGATTTTCTGCTACTGCCCTGCATTTACTGATTGGAAACCATAGCAGGACATATTCTTGTAGCAATGCAGACCCAAGGAGAAAGTTATGTTTTCTCTCTAGTAGTCTTTCTCACCATTCATAATTTATAATATACACTGTGAAAAGACTGAAAAAACCATTGATTGATTTAAATCTGCCTTAATTTTTGACCAAAGGCAAAAACTCCACACACTGGTGCTTAATCATACTTTGCATCAAGTACAAGCATGCAGTTTTCCATACAAATTCCATAAGGTGTTTAATCTGCTATTGCAAAAATACTTATTTGCATACAATCACACCCTGCTGTGGTTTTAAATGTTTTCTGAGAATACATTTTGAGACTATTATCTTAACCTCACTGCCTTTCTACCCACATACAGACTAACAGACAAACCCTTTCATTTCTATTCAGGCCTGACTGTAATTAAGTTGAAGTACATTTGCTCTTTAAAACTATAGGACTCAGCTTATTCCATAACTATTGCTGAGGAATACACATTTGTTAAATTGCTGAGCTGTGGCAGCATCTTCAGCTTACAAATAAAAATTCTTATTACAGGAGAAAACAGTGATGGGCAGTTTTGGGTGTTACTGTAGTCTGAATTATTTGTTCATCCCATGCGTGCCAGTTGTTGAACAGAAGCAGTCAGGCACAAACAGCATTATCTTACCTTTCAAAGGTCTTAACCCAAGTACTAAGAAGCACTGACCCTAGTTAGACAAGTCAGGGGGAAGAACACCTTTTTACTGACTTTCTTGTTGGAGACAGGTTTGATCCAGATGCAGAGAATATGTACCTATAAAAACACATCATGGGATAGGGCAGCACATGCTGTGCCAGGTTCTCTTCCTCATCATTCAGTGTCTGACAAATGAATTATGTCATTTGTTTAAAGAAGACATTGGAAGTAAAAACCAAAAACCCTAAGAACAGACAACAGTACCACTTACTGACTCCTGCTAGAGCTGCACCCTGACAATCAACTCCTCTTCTTGACATTTTACAAAGTATTTTAATACTTTGTCAAGCAACTAGAGAGAAAGTACCATAGCTGACTCTGGCTTTGTTTATGCCAAATCCAAAGGGTCTTAGCCCCACAATGCTCTTGAATTGAGTTTTAATATGTAGCTGTTAACCTGGAGTAACTATATTCCACTTCTGTCATGAATATGCCATCTGAAATAATGTATAGTTAGGGCAGAAGCACATGGCAAGAACCCATCTTACTAAGCCAGAAGCCATAGGCTGAATAGGCCTCTGGAGGCCACTTAGGACAGGCAAAGTAGGGCCAGTCAGCTGGGATTGCTCAGGAACATGCCTAGTCAGACTCCGGGTATCTCCCTGGAAGGAGGTCACATGCCTCTTTTGGCAACCCCTTATGGTATTTGACCACCTTCATGACAGAAAGAAAGACAGAAGGAGACAGAAAGACAGATGGAAAGAGAGAAAGAGAGCAAGAAATAGAAATAAATAAATCTCTGAGTCTAGGCAGAACTTAGCAGGATGTGTCCATTCCCACTCAGCTTATCACTGTGCACCACTGAGAAGAATCTGGCACATTTTTTCATGTGGGCAACAGCAGTAAGTTCTTCCTGTAGCTGCCTCCTTAAGGCAATATACCATTTTTCACAGCCCTCTGACCATCTTGGTTTCTCTATCCTATATTAGCTGCCAAATGGCCATACTGCATCAGACTACACAAGTATCCCTAAGTCATTTCTGAACTTAATGACCAGGAATAAACAGTCAAGGGTAGAAAGAGCAGGTCAGGTACAGCACAATATTTTTTGATATATATTCAGCTTTTTGTAAGTCATTGGCTAGGTAAAACCAGAACCAAAGGCCACTGTATTCCATTCAATTTACTAGCTGCTAATGCACTGCTTTGCTTTTATTTCCTTTATTGGTTTTCCCTGCATTACTTTGCAGTTAGAGACCAAATTTTCACTTCTAGTCTGACACCCATGCTGTTCAGTAGAAGGAGATCCTTTCAAAACTTCTTGCTGTCAGCTTCGTAGTGCCCTACTGCACAGGATTTTGCATCAGCAGCAAACTGTGCTGCTGCCTTTACTCAAGTCTCATTCCAAGACCATTTCTGAATATGCTAACTAGTGCAGGTCCCAGCATGAATCCCTGTGGGAGTCCAATCTACTCTCCCACATTGTAAAAAATGACTATTTATTGCTACCTTGTTAACCCTTCTCTTTAAGCTAGTTACTAATTCACAGGAGAGGCTTCCTTTCTAGCCTGCGACAGCTGGTACTCTTAAGCAGCACTGCAGAGACAGCGCCAGAGGCTCTTTTGAAATCACTACAATGAATGTATCACCCTGGTTTATCAGTTTGTTGATTTCGTCAAAGAACTTCATAATTATGACAAAGCTCCTCTATCTACAAAAATGCATGTTGACTTTTCCACAGTCTGACGTATTTGTCTGTATGCTAAAGCCTCACCCCACCTCTCTGTCACTGGTTAGCTTCTGTGACCTGAGACAATTTATGCTGACTATTCCAACAAGAGGACTCAGATGCTGGAAATGGACACTTACTTTCCTTAAATCTGAAATTATTGTCTCAAAAATTCTCACTTGGTTGTTTTCCAGCTAGGAAGGTGCATACATTCCATAAATTCTTTCTTCAGTGATGATGCCAAAACATCTCTGACTGCTTTCACATGTACCTCCCAGCAAGATAATTCTACTCTTAAAACTTCAGCCCAGAGGATCAATTAAACAATTTCAGTGGATTGATTTCAGAGCTTAAAGAAGTTGTAATAATTCTTTGATGGCTACAGCACACCCTAAGTATGTGGAAAATACTGATTTATAAGTTCACAGATGAAGATGAAATGAAACCCACATCCCCACAAGTGAATTTCAGGCTTTCTAATCACTGAACTACAGGAAAGGGACAGGATGGCTTCTTCTAGCCTTGAATATGCACATTCTGGATAAAAGGTATCTAGCAAAATAAAGTTCACTGACATGAACTCCAAGTGGAGCAGGCAGGTCCTTCCAACTCTGTTATTTTGAGGATTTTGAGGGACACAGTTTGAAGTTTTGCATCTGCACATGCCTGCCTGTTCTGCCTCTGCACTGAAATGCTGTGTTGGCAAAGGGAGTATTTGTCAGTGTCCTGGTTATGAACTCACAATGTGGACTTAACTGAACATTCCTGAATTAGCACTGTCATGGCTGAGGCAAAGGTGCGCCATCCACCCACAAGTTTTCCAATAGCAGTTGCAATACTGGCTCATGGGACACAACTGACACAAGCCCAGCATCTGTCAAGCACTATTTAGCACTAATATTTAGCACTATTCCCCAGTCACTGTGACTTCAGTCACATAAATGTCATTTCACAGTGAAAAGTTTAGCCAGCATCTTTTTCAGAGTTGATCCCAAGTGATCCTGTTTGTCCACTTGCTTCCATCACATACCACATAGAAAACCTGAACAGAGAACCAGATGCAATTGAATTCACCCACCACCAAGATCCTTCATCATTAACTGCCACAAATCTGAGCTGTGCAGTACCAAGGCCCGTTGCAGACCCAACCCACATTTCCTTGTAAGCAAAATGAAACTCTATTCCTTCTCTTGCAAAAGAAGCACAGACATAATTCCACTAATGCTAATGAAGTATCAACTAACACAAGGACAAATGGCTTAAGAATATCTAAGTATTTACTCACTAAATGACTAAGGCAAAGGGTACTTGTTGCATGCAGAGATTTAAAATAACCATTTATCCTGTGAGAGGCCTCTATTCTGTCCCCTAAAAGGCACAAAATATAAAAATGCTGTATGGTAGGCAACCTAATTCTATCATGCTTGGTGCCCACAAGGAAGCAAAAAACACAGCTGCACACATTGCCCAATTTTTAAAAGTCTGCCATTGTGATGGTGTTCTTTAGACACTGTTTTGGACATAGCACATAGTCAAGTGTACACAGTTCTGAGGCTCTTAATCAGATTTATATCCCACTTGTTTATTACAGGTGTAATAACCTGGAAACAGACTTGTGTATATTCAACAAACTGATGGTTCTCCAGGGAAACAATCACCAAGAAGTTACAGGAACTTCATAGGACAGCCTTTTTCAGGAAAATGAAACCAGTTCAATTTGGTTACACAAAACAGTAACTTGTGAGAAGAACTGAATTAGTATGTATACTTGTGAGGCCCAAAAAGAATCTTCACTTGCAAAATTGTTTTTCAGGCTTTCATTATTCAAATGATAAAGGACCAAACATCTAGCATCTATAAAAATAAATGACATAATACCTCAGACAGCAAGCTCAAATTTAAATGAGGTCAGAGGAGATATCCAAGTTTAAAATTACATTTTTGCAACTCATTGTATTATCTTTAAAAGTTTACTGACCAACTGTCATAACAATTACCCTGTTCTTCATAGAATATTACTTAGAACTCACGGATCCTTTAACCTGGTCAGTGGTTTATTTGTACAAAGACAAGACAATTTATAAAACTGAGAAAAACCAAATTACAATACAAATAGCCATCAAAAGAATTCCTGAATGGGCAATTCTGCTCCACTTTTCCCTGTAAGGGCAGAAAGTTTGTCATATTCCAGCAGTCATTTCAGGAAAAATTCACTGTGTGAATTAAAATGTCCAGCTGCAAGACACCTTTAGTTACTATTGGATTTATACTTTCTTTTTGACTTTAAAGTGAAATCACAAGTAATGACAATATTCAATGAAGCAGTAAACTACTGGTTTAAACCAGCTCAACCTTGCACTTCTTTCTGAAAAAAACCCTCAACTATTAACTGTACTGTGGAGCTGTGCTTTCATAAGAAGGGCAGGATCTGGCCATAAGTAGCTGCTGTGTGGCCTTTACTGTATGCAGGAGGTTTGTTTGGTTGTGAAAACAAAAACTTCTTGATGTGATATACAAAGGGTTATTCTACTTAACATGCCACACATGAGGGGACACAGAATGTGACGTGACTGGAGTTATTCTGTTCAGCTAGCACACTAAGTCCAACTCTCTTTGTAAATTTGTTTTCCAGCTTCTGAAATGTTGTCCTAGCCTGAATGTGTGGGGTTCTATTTTTAAAAAGAAGGGTTTTTTAGTGTCAAATGGATTTTGGAAAATGTGGGTCAGAATACTGTAGATAGCCTCCTATAGCAGAGAAAGCACACAAGCTTCTGCAGTGCATTTCAATCAGAAACATGATTTCACTGCAGTCATGAACCAGGAAAGAGTGTTCCTAGTATAGCCCTCACCTATAGCTGTGTTAGATGGTGCCTTCTGTATTACAAAACAAAGTGACTTCAAAGTTCTGTGATTGAGGCTGTTGCTATGATTTTATTTTTAAGAGAAACTGTATACTCTCCTATGTTTACTGCAAGAGTAAAGTTATAGTTGGAACATTAAGGATCTGAGTCCATATTCATCTCCAAAAACACATCCAGGCTTTGTGCTGGTGTAGATATACCTCATACCAGTCAGAGAAGACTTCCCTGACGAGAAGACAAACTATACATGAAATGTGAAAGGTTCCAAAGTTCTTGAAAAAAAGAGATATAAGTCTCCATTTCATGGCCTTGAGAAGTTTCATGGCCTCTGAATAGGATATGGAAGGAAACTGCAGAAACACAATGCAGAATTTGGCATTCTATTCCCCAAGAGTCCTCTCTTTGTCAGGTCCAGATATTAAGAAAGAATACAAAATAGTAAGAAAACACTGTTTTAAGCAGATAAATCACAGACTCAATTAGGTTGGAAAAGACCTCTAAGATCACTGAATCCAACCTGTAATCAATCACCACCTTGTCAACTAGACCACAGCACAAAGTGCAGTCACCTCTTGAATGCTGACTAGCAATGGTGACTCCACCTTCCCCAGCCAGTCCATTCCAATGGTTAGCAACCCTTTCCATTAAGAAATTCTTCCTGATGTCCAACCTGAACCTCTCTGGTGGAGCTTGAGGCCATTTCCTCTTGTCCTGTTGCCAGTTGCATGGGAAAAGAGGATGACCCCCACCTCACTACAGCCTCTCTTCAGGTAGTTGTGGAGAACAATAAGGTCTCCCTTTTTTCTAGGCTAAACAACATCAGCTCCCTCAGCTGCCCCTCTCATGACCTACCCTCTAGACCATTCCCCAGCTCCATTGCCCGTCTCTGGACACACTCCAGCATCTCAATGCCTTTCTTGCAGTGAGGAGCCCAGAGCTGACACAGGACTCGAGGCGAGGCCTCACCAGCGCTCAGTACAGGGGAAAAAAATCTACTGTTAAAATGTATGTGACTGGACTGGACTCCTGCTTGTAGAATTGAATACTGCCTAAATCAACACAGGCCAAGGGCAAAAGCACTTGACTCGCAGAGTCCAAATTTCTTTATAAGAGCCACCAAAATGCGTCAGTATCATTTTGTAAGAATTCAGGAACTGGAACAAGAGTGGTCTATGAGTCTACATTGAAATATATCAAGACAGTGTGATAAGAACTTCTGGAAATACAATCTACCATATATCTGATGCAGTTCAAATTTATTTCCTCTTAAAATACTAAGAATCTTTCCAAAATACTTATGTGACCTAATTTTTAAATTCTGTTGCCTCAGAAAAGCTATGCATTTAGCACACCCTGTAGTGGCTGTGTAATACCATATAAAAATGCTGAAGCAAACAATTTGAAAAGTTTAGTTATCAAAATAATAATTTTATAAATTTTATCTATGGATGAAACATGTATTGAAAAGCTTTAAAGAGGCTATCAGCATCTAATTTTTAAAAAGAGAAAATGCGAGCTATAGTAAAACAACACCGAAGGCTTTTGACTTCAAAGTTGACATAAAGAAAGTTTAGCAAGATCAATAGAAATGAAGATGCCATCAAAGGACTTAAGGCAATAAAAGTCCATAATTTATAAAAGTCTGTAAGCAGGTATGTAATCTTTGAAAGACTTGTAATTGATGCAGTATCTGGACAGAGCTGCAATCATCTCAGTTTGCGATGACAGAAACGATTGCAGACATGAGCAGCAACAAATATGTCATGGACCCAAAACATCTATGTAGTGAGAACAAGAAGGAACAACAGAACAGAAATTCTCACCAGGAATGCAACACAGCAAGGTCTCAAGAAGCAAGAAAATACCCTGGAGAAAGATCTGCAACAGCCACAAAGTGCAGCTCCAGTATCTAAATACTGATTTGGTCTGTCAGTAAATCTGGATGAGCTGGTAACACGCAGGTAAACAGTAAGGATGACCAATTTCACACACAAAAAAACACAGCACTTCACCTTCGATGAAGATGTTGAACTTGACTGTCAAAGAGACCTTGTGCTATCCTAATTTGATACAAATCCTGACATAATTTCAGTGCAGCCATTCAAATGAACTGGTGAAGGCGTTGTGAGAGCTAGAGGGAGGAGAAAATAAATAAATGACCCAGAAGAAGAGACACTCTGAAACTTTTTCCTTGCTCATCCAGACACTGCTGAAAAGACTAGGGGAAAATTACAAGGCACAATACTTAGTTGAATGTGCACTCACAGATCAGGATCAAAAACTGCATCTGAACAGACTTTAAGGCCAGTACTGTGACCTGAAGGTCACGAGGGATCCTGCACATGTTTAAGAACAGCCCATTGCTTTGAAGCCCATTGGTAGGTAGGTTATGTTTATGGCATACAAGCACATACTGTATGTTAGATGACAGTGTTTGCTACATGACTTCACCTCTTACATGATTCAGATTTAGGAAAATCCCATTTGCTCTGCCTTATCCATCTAGTCATCTGGGTCCTGACTCACATGCAAAGGAGCCAACAGCTGTGGTGGTACAAATGCTAAACCACAGCTGTGCTTTATCCACCCTCTTCCTTCTAGGTATTATCACCTTTCTAACATGTCCATCTGAAGAAAATTTCCACTTGGACTTCACCTTTTTCAGTTCTCACACAACCTACAGATTAAACAAATATTAGGATAGTGGAGTACTGTGATCCATTTACTTTTGACATTTCTGCTACAAAAGCAGTAACTGTCCAGGGAAGGGAAGAAAGTGAGCAACTGTGAGAGCATGATTTTCTATTCTCCTTATCACAAGGTAACTGAAACAGAGTCAAAAGAGGAGTTGCACAACCCCTGAGAAAGTCAGAGACATAGACAAACCTGTTCTATGAAGCAATCTGGTGCACGGCATTGTTTGGTGAAGAGTTCAGAAGTTAGATTACGGCCAATGCAGGTGGATAACAAGAGACAAAGCTGAATTTTACACAGGCTGCTGGCTGCTCTAACTGTGAGTAGTGCGTTTCTGTAATATATTGGGACAAAACCTACACATTCAGGATTAATTGTAGATCACAGTGTCTTCTGGTCCAAGACCTGTCACACATGTTGGTCTGTAAAGAGGGAACAGACACAGCGACACGGAGGTAGTGAGAGCAAGAAAAAACGCATGGGTATTTTTTGCACTGGCTAACAGGAGTTTTAAGCGTTTCCACAAACCTGCACAGGTGGGACACCTCCTCTGGTTCTCGTTTCCCGAATCAATTGTGCTGTATTTTTGTTTTTTAATGTTCACAGCGCCTGCCTTTGCGGTTAGTCTCATGTAATGCAACCTTACTAAATACAGCCCAACTCCGGCGGCTGTAGGCGAGGAGTCACCGCGACAGCGCCTAAAGTAACACCGTGATATCGACTGCTACAAAAGTTACAGCAAGCCAACCCGTCCCAGAGCTGTGCGTGCAATTACAGCATTTATTTATTTATTTATTTAAACCTGACGAATGAATAAGACGTGCTTCGCGGCCACCTCCCTCCCCTCCGGCCCCCGCGCCGCCCCCAGCGCAGCCCCGCGGCCGCCCCGCCACCCCCGGTGCCGGTGCCGGTGTCGGTGGGGCCCCGACCCCGGTGCCGGGACTCGCCGCCCCGCCCGCCTCGCAGCTCCCCGGGCGCTGCCCCGGAAGGCGATCGCGCCGCGCTCCGGAAGCGGAGCCGGGCAGGGTCCGGCCCAGAGCGCGGCCCTGTCGCTGCCGCGGTCGGAGGCGCAGCCGTGCCCCGGCCCGACGCGGGGCCGCCGTCTCGCCCGTCACAGGCGGCCCGGCCCGGCGGCCAGCGCGGGGCTCATGGCCCAGGTGGGTGCTCGTCCTCGCCCCCTCCCCCGGCTCCTTCCTGCGGGGTGCCTGGCCGGCTCCGCTGCCGCCCCCTCCCAGCGGAGCTCCCCGGGCCCCGGAGCAGCCCCTTGTCTGGCCTCCTCCCGCCGGAGCCGGGCTGGGACGTGCCCCGCGGTAGGACCTGCTTCTCCTTCCCCGTGGGTTCGGGCGCGGGAGCTCGGTGGCGCCTGGGCCCCCACGGGCACGGGGGGCTCCGGCCCGGGGCTGTTTCTGGGCGGGGGAGGCTGGGCACGGAGGGGGATCGCTGCCTTACTCTGGGGCTGGGGCGGGAGCGGACGAGCGGAGTGCGAGTTTAGAAACAAAAGATGAGGCGATAAATTTTTCCCTGGTGTGGCTGTGTTGGAGGCAGGTCTGGCGCGGGGAGCGGTCCCGGCTGCCTGATTGCCTCCTCGTTGCTCGGCGTGTCTGATGGTTGTGTCTCATCTCGTGTCACCTGTCAAGCCCTCACACCTTCCTCTAAGTCAGCTGCGTCCGTCACATGCCTGCCAAGACAGGCGCGTTTGCTCTCCCACATCGTTGAGCAAAGCCGGGGAACTTTCGAGGTGCGAGCCCTGAGACTAATGGAGAGCTCTGTCGGGTCAGTGGGTTGGGACCTGCAGACAGAGCCTGCCAGGGGCCGGGGTCCTCCAGGCTCTTGAAAGGGGTGCTGTGTGTATGAATGAAAGTGATACCGAGCTCACTTCCTCGTTAAACTGCCCTTCCTGTGATATATCGCT
This sequence comes from Cyanoderma ruficeps, assembly GCA_008694505.1. NCBI lineage: Eukaryota > Metazoa > Chordata > Aves > Passeriformes > Timaliidae > Cyanoderma > Cyanoderma ruficeps. The sequence continues at coordinate 16,992,202 of VZDJ01004378.1, forward strand.
AGGTGTAAATGTAGCAAGGATAGGTCTGAAGACACACAGGCATCAAAAGGTGTCTCAGTAGTGATTTGGCTTGAGTGCTCATCTAAACTTGAAATTTTTGAAGAAGAATGCATTTTTTTGCATCTTCCTGGTCACTGCATTTTGTTCAGTCATTGCATAAGATGTTGTAATCATGATTAGAAATCACTGGGAATGTTGTTGGGACTGTGAAAGTAATACTATTTTTGCAATGAAGAAATAGTGTAGAAATCAAAAGATTTTAATAAGTGTTAAAAAACCAACTGTGGCTTGATACTAATATTTTTAACAAGCATTTTATTTGTGACTCTTAAATATTCCTGCATTTTTGGTTTTTAACTTCAAGGCCTAGTGACAAAGTGATGTTTAGTGTAATGAGCAAAAAGAGTTCTCTGAATAAGTCTTTAATGGTGTTAGCATTAGCAGTAATTCATTTCATCTATTCTGCGAATTCTACAATATCTTTGTATTTAGTGAAATGAAAAACTAATTTTTAAAGATTTATTGCTCTGTTAAAAGTGGCTTGGTATTAAGATATGTGGGTTCAGATCCAATAAGCATTCTGGTTTTTTGTTGTAATAAGCAGAGCTGCCAGGGAAATTCATTGTCTGTTTTCCTTGGTTAGCAAGTGCATTTAAAAAGCACACCTGTCTATGGCTGCTTGAAAGGAAACTTGTATCAGTATAAATCACCAGTTCAGGTCCAAGTACTGCTAACTCCATGCTGAAGGGAACGAAAGTAAGAACCTTATTCCTTTACTTAGAGTCCCTGGTGTTATTTACTTCCAATTCAAGAATGCCTTGAAAATGCTTGTTGAAACAGTGTGCCAGCAGTTGTATGAATACATGGTTAAATAGCTTTTCAGGGTTTTGCTCACTTTTCCAGTTCAGTGTTTTGTCTCAAGTGTTGGTGGTGAATTGTAGTCAAAATAAACTGTTTTTCTGTATAATTTTTATAGGCAGAGGGTACTTTGGAACACTTTTTTTGTCATGCAAGAATTTTCTGTTAAAGAGAAGATCAGTTGTCTTATAAAATGCTGCTGTATGCAAGTGGTAGTCTGTGGAAGAATCTAGCTTTGTAAGAGAGTTTCATTAACTGGAAAAATATAATGTATGGCACTTGGGAAGATTGGTTTTCGGAAAAGAACATCTCATTCTGTACTTCAGTTCTTGTACTGTAATGTTGATAGGTCTTACCTTTTGAATTTATATGATTATATTTCTTTTCTTTGTTAACTGGATGAAAATAAATGGGCATTTCCTTTGCATGGAAATAGTTCTCTGCTAAATTTAATGATTCAGTTATAAATCCCATTGATTATAAGTTAAAAAGATCATTGCTAACAGTCTGTACTCCTACTTACCATACCTTTTGTTGTTCAAAAGGTAGCTTGAAAGTAGCTGCATCCATGTTTATTAGGAGTCTGATTATGGCCTCATTGAAATTAGTTTTGTTCATTTCTGTTATCATTGGGACTTGTAGTTCAAGCAAAACAACTTTTTGAATAATGGATGAAATTTACTTCTGAGAAGAGAGGTTTGTTAGACGACTTTAATCACCAGAACCATTTAAATTCCTTGTAAGTACTAAACTATGGTTAAGATAATACTTAATGTGGCTGCAATGGTTTTATTCCATGTATGTCCTTCTTATGCAAATATCTGAGGTCATTTAATCAGTGATGTTTGAAACAATTATCTGGTAAAACTATCATTAAGTAAGAGAAACTAATGCTCTCTCTTTGTTTCATTGAATATGAAGGGTGAAAGTGGTTAATGTAGTGAACTGGCCTCACTTCTTGCTTCTTGTGCCCAGGTAGACTATGGCTGCTTCGGTTCCCGCAAAGATTAGAATAAGGTTTAATCTTAAGAAAAAGTTGATTAAAATAGTTACATTCAGCTGTGCAGGCAAGTTCAAGTTTAAAATGTGGTGGTGTCTGAATGTTTTCACAGCATCCCAAGCTGATTAAAATTGGACCTCCCACCTTCCCAGCATCCTTCCTTCTCTTCCTTCCTTGTGCTGGTAAGGATTGCACTGGGAACTGGCTCAGGAACCTGTATTGGCTGAAAATTAGCAGCTCTTTTTCTTGATAGAATTAGTTTTCAGTTGACTGGGTACCCTGAGCCAACTCACCCCACAGTTGCATGGCTGTCAGTGGCCGAGTGAGCGCAGGGGTGGGATCCTAGAGAGGAAGACCGAGAGTGGCACACCGTAGGCCTGGCTCTGTGAGACTGGAGTTGCAGGACTCCAGCCTTCCACCTACTACTCCTGCTTTGCATTGGCATACAGCTGGCACAGACCAGCTCCACCATTGAAAAACATGGTCCTGTTTGCTTCCACCCTGCTCTGCTGCTTCCTCCTTTGTGCAGGCAAATACTTGTATGGTTATGTGGTGAGCTGGGCTGAGGATTGAACTAACCTGGGGGAGGGGCAGGCAGGGAAGGGTTCGCTTTGAGCTGGATCAGTTTGCTGCACAAACATTTGTGCTGGCGCAGAGATGGGGGTGGAAGCAAGCAGTGAGGGGAGCAGGGTGTGTCTGTTTCTTCTGGTGACAGTGGCACATTATGCCAGTTTAAAGTATATTTGATACTAGCCTAATTCTGTGAAGTTAACATGGTACAGCATTAAGGGATTGAAGACATCGTTTGGTCATGGCTCAGGGAAATATTTGCATCTAAGACCCCTTAAACCAGGGTGGTGTGTGTCCTTTGAAGGGATTTTGGAGGAAGAATCTGGCCTTTTGTATAGTAACTAATTAAAAAAAAAGAAATTGGTACCTATTGTTTCATACAATGGGTGTTCAGTTCATTAAATTACTGCACAAATGAATGTTTGGCATTTATACTGAATTTTTAAATTTAAAATATGTAAATAAGGAAAATTATTTACGTATTTTAAAAAATTATGATCAGTGTCCACTAAGAAAATGGCAGTGTATTTTGCAGTAGCAAGTAGATAAAGAGACCAAAATCTATGAAAATTATGAGGCTGATGTAAGATACACCTTCTAACTTCACAGTTTCTGGCGAAGCAGTCTGTGACCTCTCTTCCTAAGTAACTATAATGATGAGTGGTTTTCAAAATCCATCCTGTTCAGCCTGTCATAAAGGTTGTAGTTAATATTTCAGGATATGGATAGGCATTGATTTTTATCTTTTTTTTTCTCACCTAATATCTGTGAAAATTGTAGATACAGTGTCCCCCATCCATTTGTCCCTCCTTCTCTACCATAGGTTACCATGTATAATGATCCTTTCCACCAGAGAAGCCATATGCAGTGTTACGTGCTTTAGTCATAATCAGCCATTAAATGGACTGTATTAGCTCAGCCTACCTTCACTGGTCAGTTACCTTGATTAATTTTTCCCTAAGTGGATTAGTATGCTCTTACATGATTCACTCTGTTGCAAGTCTGTATGGGTGGTAGTCTCTCTTTGCTCAGTGGTGATGAGTAACTGGGCAGTAGCTACTGCTGGAAGAGATGACCTATCTGCAGCTCTTAAGTAACATTTTGTGTAAAAATGTAATGGGTTTTATTTTTGTCTGCTACTGTTTTTTTATCAAAACGGTTTGAGGAAGTGTTGGCAGAAGACTGCTGTCCAGAGATGTAGTGCATGCAGATGGTATTTTGGTTATGTGTGAGTTGTAGAACAGCAGTTGTAATAGACTTTCAGTTTTCCACTCTTCAACATCATCTTTAGTTGTTGGCCCTTCTGTCTAATCAGTGCGAGATGTGACGATTCTTTTTGAACTTGACCTGGTGATAAACAGGTGTGTGGTGCTTTCTCATATAAGTATGTGTGCATACAAATGTCTGAGTCTGTATGTCATGTATTCTCCAACTATAGTGTACTTTTCAAAGCTTCATCCTCACTGCATCTGACAGGGTGGCAACAATCATGATGGCAAATTTAGTTCATTCTTTATTGTGTTCCCTCTTCCTGCAACCATGGGATTCTCCACAATTTCAGTTTTCCCCTCAAGCTTTAAATGACAAAAAAAAAAATTACCTCTTGGCTTAAATAAAAAGAACTATAACTTATTTCTGATGTTTATACAATAAAAACTCATGATTATTGCATGCTTGGGACTGTTCTTTTCTAATTAGTGGAAATGGCATTGTGATTACTGACCGTTTCCTTCTCATGTCTTAGAGTACTTTAATTTCATGTTTTATTTTGTTCTTTTTCTAAAATGCTTTTCCATCCATATGTGGGGTAGTGAGATGAGAAGCTTCTTGTCACAGGAGTGATATGTAATCTGTCACTGGCTTCTCAGGTGGTCCAGGGTAATTCCTGAACTTTTTGCTTGAATCTCAGTCAACAAAGTGATACTGGTATCTGTGTTAGGCAGTGTGTTCCTCTCAGATACTGCAAGTGTAAACTCATTGTGTTGCATGTCATTGCAATCATACCTGACCATGCTAGAGGGCCTTTCTTTACTTCAGCTTCTAGAATCAGCCAGTTACTAGATCTGCTGTTTCTTCACACAGAACTGGTTGTTTTTTGTTTGTTTTGTTTTTATTTTGTTGTTGTTTGTTTTTAAAAATAGACGTTTAGGTTCTGTTTTGGCTGTAGATAGAAACACCTCTGTGTTGGTACACTTTTGGACCAGGATTTAAAAATATACATTTAAAAAAATCTAGGTTTTAAGCTTGTCCTTTTTCTTTCCTTTATTTATGATAAATGTGTATCTTATGGAAAAGGTGCTCAATTTTATCTTGCTGTTCAGCTTTTTCTTGTACGTGTGTTTGTTACTTTTCTGTTGAGAAAAGTCTAATTCACAAATACCATATTAATTGTCTGTGGTTGTAGCAAATGTAAAATAGTGTCGAGCAGTTGGCATATCTGAGATACTGATCATTTTCCTGTATGTATGCCCAAGTCAGGATAGACTGGAGTCCCATGTTGTCAGTCTGAAGAACTGACTCTTTTCCTTGGCTTTTATTCACAGTGATTTTGGTCCTGGCAGGGTTGAGATGCTACTGCTGTCATTCACACAGTGGTGATGGTTACTGTAAACCCCTGATCTATACTGGGTGCTGCTGATGCAATTGTGAAAAGTTGCTTTAATTTCCTGCCTTTCCAAAGGTAAAATAAACTCTCCATCCCATACACCTGGGCTCCTGTGTTTCTAATGCAAGTTACAGATCTTTGATCTCTCATGAGGGCTGCAGTTTAAAATAGCATGTTGATATTTTCACTGTTCTCCTGTCACTGCTGCCAAAGAAGTTAAATTGCATAGTAGTTCTTACCTGCTGGGGTTGCACACCTGGGCACAGATGAGGCATTTGTCTTTCATGAAGGTTCTCCTAAATGGTTTGCACAGGGATATTACTGTCTTGTGCGGTAGTATGACACCTGGCACAATATGCAGGTGGGGGCATTTCATTCTTACCATTATTTATTGGGCAAATGTGGTTGTAGTAATACTGCTTGCTTAGAATCATAAAATAGCATGATTTGGAAGAGACTCAATTGTGTGGACATTGGAAAGATAGTCATCAGCACAATACTAGATGAATTTCTGAGATGAAATGTCTTTATTGCATTACTTGCAAGATGTTTGACAGGGTGGAGAGTTGACTGGTTTTGCCGTTCTTTAGGACAGTGAGACATTCTTCCCTTACAGAGATGTTGAAGCAGTTACTTTAAAGAGGGAGCTCTCACTATTTCCTCTTTTTCTCCTGCAGAAATGCAAACTTTAGTTTATGTTTAAACTTGAAGTGAGAAATGAACGATCTAGTGCAGTGTTCGATCTTGGTAGCAATGTATCGATCTTACGCTGAGCCTGTTTGAACTGACAGCAGTAGTTTTTGCTTAGCAGCATGGCAGAGCAAATCTGAGTGGACTATGCAGCAGTTATCCTTCAGACACGGCTACATTTTTCAGTCTGTTTATGAGTATCAGCAAACACTTTGTGCATACTTTTGCCATGCATTGAATGCTTCTATTTTCCTTTAATTTAGCTTAAAACTAGTAATGGAATTCCTGAGGTTTTGAAAGGAATAGCTCTTGGCAAGCCTAGGGTTTTGAAACCAAAGGCAAATTAAGATACCAAGGAAACACAGGGAGGGCTACTTCTTCAGGGAAGTATGTTAAGATTCTTCTGGCATCTTAGCATTTGTTGTAGGGCTTGTTTTTTTTTTTTTTTTAATCTCTTTGAATTACTCATTTAAAGCACAGTTGTTATTTTTCTTTTGAGAAAATCTTACTGTAACACAAGGGGACTTTTTTTTCCTCTTGATGTCACTCAACAAGTTTAGCCTTTTCAGGCAACCATTACAAGTAGAGGATATTAGACTACTTATTTTCTAGCTGTCTGTATTTTTCAGTAACCCCACACTGATTGAAGCGTAGTTAGAACACAAATTTTAGTTTAAATAAGATATGGTCTTGCTTTTAAATCATCACAAAAATTGTAATTGAAAGTAGTTGCTGCTGTGCACCTCTCAGGTGGTACAATAATACAATTAAAAATAATTTGCATTTTCAAAGTGTAGTTGGGCTTTTTATAAATTGCATAACTAAGCTGCTTTAGGTTTGTGGGAATGAGAGGATGTATGATGTAGGGAAACTTGCCTGGCTGTCACAGCCTTGACCCCCTCCTACCATTGTGGTGCTGCTTGCTGCAAGCGTCTTCCCACTTCTGTACCCTCTTCCCACTAATCCTAAAGTGTGCAACGTTCACAGAAATCTCTGCATCTCCTATATTCAGGTTGCTGTAAACTCTGTAGAGTTTCGTGGCTCTTTGTAAGTCTTCATTCAGCCCTGCATTTCCTTTAAGTGTTTTTTATCATCATAAACATTTTGAATGTTTCAGAGCTCTTTATCTTCTCTCTCAAACTTAACTCGTTTGCCTGCCATTTGCAATGCTGCTGACAGTGTAATAATCCTCCCTCACCCAGGGAGGGCACTTGTTTGGGAATAGCCCTTTATTTTTCTTCTCCTTGAGTCCACGATCATGTTTTATTCATATACTCCTTCCTTGTCCAAATAACGTTTTCAAGACCACATTTTCTTTTTCTGTCTTTGCAAATGAAGTTTCTGTATCTGCCATCTGGAGTACTTCAAGTACCTTCTCCCTCTGCTGATATCCCTATCTCTGCAATCTGTTCAAAATACAGCTGCTACGATTTTTCAGTAGTCTGACTGGTACTCTCCTCATCAAGCTAAAGCTCGCTTATTGTCTTTGAATTCAAAGACCCGTGTCTCGTATTTCTGCATCATAGCCTTTTTCCTTGCTAGTTTTGGCACTTGAATTTGTCTTCTTTTCTTCCGCCCCCCCATCCCCCCCACCCACAGGCCCATGCTTTTACTTATGTTTCATGTCATATATTTTGATTTACAAAGCTTCTGAGATGTTATGTATGTTAATACTGTTAACAAGAGAAAGACTGCACCTCTGACCATTCTTCTTGGGTATTAGGGTATCCCGTTGTCTCTTTGCTTATACAGATAAATAATGCTTTAAATTATGTAAGCGAATATTACCTTTGTATCTTTTCTTATAGGTAGTTTGGTAACCTATATTGCTGTATATCTTTTAAATCTGATTTATTCATCCAGTGATTTTACTTCGGAGTGCACCAGTGGCATGCTTTAAAATCTGTTGTGTGATAAGGTGTCATATTTTGTGGACATTTAGTATCATATGTGATTTCAGTTAGTAAATATTGTTTTCTGAACTTGACAGGTTTCTTTGGTGAGGCAGATGTAATCTGCAGCTTTTATTGAAAGTATACAAGAATGGAATTAAACTGGCAATCAAAGTAGTATTAAGTGCTATGTCATATACTTATTGCAGAACTAATGCTAATATTAACAGAGGTAATACATTTTTTTTTGTTAATAAGGAAAGCCAAGTCACGCTTAAATATTTTTTTCATGTTTCATGAAGCTTTGGTCCCAAGGTTTCTGTGGCTTGTGTTTTCATTTTGTTTGTGATTTTTTGGGGGTTTATTTTGGAGAAAGGTAAACTGCTGTGGCTACTTGGAATTTGAGGCTTTTTTGGCTGGTAATATAATGAAAAAACCCCCAAATAATAATTGCTAAAATAATTATAATAATTATAATATATAAATTAATAATTTTTAATGCATACATTCCTGTATGTGTCTTAGAAATGCTTTAGGATAGTATAGTTAAATCATTGTGAATTTCTTCTGTGTCATGGCAGCTGCCTCATGTTTTCTACTCTTAAAATCTGCTGAGTAGACTTTCACAGCTTGAAATTGAGAATGCAGTGTGTATTGCTCACCAATTTGTATTGCCATAAATGTAAAAGGACTAGGGCAGTGATAGAGTGTTAATTCTCTCAGGTGTGCCAGTGTTAATACTAAAGTAAGCTGGATGTTTCCCCTTAGACTATAGACAGAATGCACTATTTGTGCATCTAGACTGGATGTAGTCTTAAATTCTTAAATAATTGTCCACTCCTTTGGGGCTACAAAAAGCATTTAACTGGCAAATATTTAGATCTCAGTATGAATGTGAATGCTTGCCTTCTTATCTCTCTGATGGCTATCTCTTGCTTCATTTGCTGTACAGGTTTTAGGTGATGGTATTCAGTTCCTGAAAGAGCTTCCTCTGTGCTTGCAATTTTGCTAGGAAGGATTCCATTATGTTAGTCTTTGTTATGAAAAGGCATTTAGTTAAGACTTTTTTTAAGACTTTTTTTAGATCTTGAAAAGTAATGAACAAGCTAATATTAAATCCAATAAATTGTTTTCTAAGCTTGAACTTTGCGGAATTTTAGTATTATATTAACAATATTCTGGTCCCTATAGTTAGAGAAATTCTGAGTAATACATGCCAATTGGCCAATCCTGCTACTCCATCCCTAAAAATTGCTGGACTAGAAAAGAATGTATAGAGGAAATGACAAAGGGAAGGTGCTACACAGACTTCAGACAAACTATTTTATTTTTTTATATTTTCTTCCCTCCTCCTTTCTTTTTCAGTAGAGATGTGAGCCTTTCTTGTGCAGTACTTATATTCTCCCTCCCTAAGTTCCAGAACTTCTTCTCATAACAAGGCTGGGAGAGCATTTCCAACTTGTCCTGTGGCTCTTTAGTTCTAGAGCAGTGTGTGTTTTGTCTCAGAGGTACAACATATACCAGAAACTTAGATAAGCTTCTAGTTTCTGTAGGACTCTTTGGGTTTAAGTGTACATTATGACTCTTATTTTAAGATACTTGTGGCCACTTAGGGTCTTGAAATATTTCTACTAGTAAAGTGCAAAAAGTGCTCTTCAAAATCTAAAGTTCAAGTAATTTGTCTTGGATTTTCTCTGCCTACAGTGTAATGCTGATCATCTGACCTTCACAAATGTGTTTTCTTTTATAATGGTTTTTGTCCCTAAGTGTCAGTAGATTTGCTTAATAAATATTTATTTCTTTCTGCTTTAGAGTTTGTTATTCTGCTAAATCCCTATTCACTAGTCCCATAGAGCACAACTTCATGTATGTCTGCTAAATTTAAATTTACTTCTCTCGAAGAGTTTGTATTTCTTACGCCAGCTGTAATACAGAACTCTAATTGTTAAATGGATGTAACTTACTAATTGTAAATGGTATGGTTTTAAAATAGTTTCATATCAGAGTGAAAGGCAGTTTAACCTTGTCAGTAGTGTAGATTTAGAACTACCTCTCTGAAGATTTGATTGTGCCATTACCATATCAATTTAGCAGTACTGCTTATAAGCTCTCCATAGGAAGGATGGTTTTTTTGAAGTTGTAGGATGATGTCTGAAGAGAAGAAACATATTCAGCTGAGGCCTTGAGGACAGACTAAAGTACTTAATGATACCTGGTGTACTCTGGGGAAAGCTCAAAATAAATGATTAAATGTTGACTACCAGGAGATACTTTATGTTGATAAGTAGAGATAGAATCAGTTGTTGCGTGACATCAGACTGCTCTTGCATTGATGACTGGATGCAGTGGTACTATTTCATTGGTGCTGACTTCTAAAGTGAGCAGTGCATTAAGGAGGGTGCACTGGATTCTTACCAGCAGTGCCCTATCATACTGTATAAGTGAGCTTTAAAAGTAGTTACACTTTAGGTTTATTCTGTATGAAGTATTATTTCTCAAGGGTGCTGCGCTGGGGAAATGCACCTTCTGTAATCTTGACTTCAAACCAAACAAAGAAGTATCACTGAAGAATACTTCTGATGATGGAATAATAAAGTCTAGCAGTGGTGAACAGCTGAAGTGGTTTTTTTTTACATAGTACTTCAAACAGTAAATATTGTGGTCTAACAGTGATTTGTGAGAGATCTTGGTTTACATTTATTGCAAAGGCTTTCTATTAATTACTTCCTGTACCAGACTATTTCAATGAAGTCACATCATTGATTACCTTTCAGTGTGAATGAACTGTTTTGAAGCGGGTAGTTGTATGAAATTTTGTTACTACATAGCAACAGGTAAAAAGAATGTAAAAACTAGAAAGAATAAGGGAGTATAGTCTTTGAAATACAAGTCTAATGTTTGGTGTTAAATTTTGTATGTTAAAAGCTGTTGCCCAGCTACTTATAGGTTAATCCTAAAACCAGGCTTTATTTAAACTTTTTTTGGGCTTCAAATCTGTATTTGTGAATGTATTACTCGTGTTAGTGGTGAAAGTAAAACCATTGTTAAATGGAAGATTTGCAAAAATCTCAGAAACCTAGAGGCTGGATTTCCTTTGTTCTTTGCTGAGTATTGTATAATTTGGGACCAGGGACTTTTGCTTTAAAAAAAAAAAATTAATACAAATACTTTATTTCCAAGGCTTGAAAGTTTTGTGCTGGTGCAGATGCCCAGTGAGTAGATCATTCCCCCTTTCTCTAACATTATTTTTCATTTGTTTGAATAGCATAGTTCTGCCCAGCAGCTGTACACGTGGGTGAAGTGTTTACAGTTAAACTGGTTATCAGTAGGTTTGGGTTTTTTAAGTCAGAAAAGGTGGTGGCATATCTTGGGGCAGGTAGTGTACTTCTTTCTGTAATTTGGTTTTGCAATCCTCTTGCACATGTATGACTAAACTGTTTGTAAATGAGTTTACTGTGTGGCCTTATGGTATTTTTTTTGTTTGCTTTAAGAGGCCATGGTGTAAACTGCAGCAGTTCAGCAGCTGATTTGTGACTGACTCAGTGTTTGTCTCCTGAATAAATTGGGGATTTTGGTGGGGGGCTGGCACCTAGTGAGTACAGTGAATTTCTCGGCTGGCTTCGTGGTGATGGTGGTTGCTACTTCCCAGAACTTCACTTTACTTCCAGGAAAATGGTAAATGCTTCTCTGTTAAGTGTGTGCATTCACAGGCACTCATTAGACCTGTGCCTAATATAATGAATTGTGCTAGTGGGTTTTGTGGTGCATTGCATCTTTTCATATAGATTTTAAGCAATATTTATAAATCTATTTTAGTACTTTTTTTAACTAACAAAGCTACTAGATGTGCTTCAGCTAAGGTCATATTTCACAACTGATGGCATAAGTCTATAGTAGTGACTTGGCAGAGATTTTAAACACTTAAAAATGTAATGAAACTTCTGAAAAGTGTTCACTTTAGAAGATTCCCCAGGGAAACTCTCAAATGAGTCATGTACAGTACCACACAAGTAGCAGACTGAGTTCTTAGAATCCTGTGATTGCTTCTTGTTCCCTAGGCTATCTGATGACCATCAAGAAGCCTAGATGTGCTGGAGGTTAAAGAACTCAGCTCTTGCTTCAATACATAATACGTTACAAAAATGGCTAAAATTAACATACCCATACAAATTTATTCTATCCAGTTTGGTCATAGTTCATTGAATATAACAGACAAAATATATTGCCTCAGCAGTCAAGAATTAATGCAATTTTGGTTGAATAATAGAAAAATTACACCACTGGGGTTAATTGATTCATGCTGCTGCTGTGTGGGGCTGTTAGAAAGGGCAAAGTTAACATGCTCGTGGTCCTCTTTGAAGGTGTAATAGGGCTGCCTGCAAAAGTCAGTGATGCAGTAGGAGAATTTATATCAGCCTGCAGCACTAGGCAGGTTTCAGAATTTGACAGCAGCTGTACTTGCATCATACTACAGGCTATTATTAGCTGGCACAGCAGAAGCAAAGTATGACTGTAATCTTGTTGTGGTTCTATCATGGATTATTTAAAAGTTTTCTAATGGCTCCTTTTCCCTTCTGCACTACATTTTGCTTTCCTCTCACTTCAGATGTTACAGGTGTGTACAGGATGACTGAAATAATGTAAATTAAAAGTCCTCTTTGTTAAACATTATTGACTTCCAACTAAACCAAACAGTTTTCTCCTGCGGTAGTTTAGGGGGTAATGTACCGAAATGGAGCTGCATATTCAGATAGTCAACATAAATGGGCTGGAATTTATGAAGGAGTGTAGGGATGTTAGTTTACTAATATTTTCAATATTCAGAGTAAAGTAATTTACCTGGAGTTGTACAGCAGTATCAAAGCACATATGTTTACAAACATGTGTTTACAAACAGTAATAATTAGCTTCTTTTAATGATCAGCTATTAGAGAGCATACATCCAGTTCAGATGTAGAACTGGACTTGTGAAAACTTGCAGTGTTTCACAAAGGTGAGCAGCCTAAAGGTTGGTGGGTTAAAACAGAAGTTGTAGGAGCCAGGCAAGATAAGGTAAGGCAGCAAATCAGCACAGGGAATTGTATGGGAACTGATAAAGAAAGTGGACTTGAAATCAATTAGGAAGAAGTTCGATTTTTAGGAATTTTCTGTGCTTGTTTGATTTGTCCTAATCTTGCCTATTACATATAGAATTTGAATTATGGTGTTTTACTGTCTTAACATCAGCTAATTATCATGTTTCTTAGTTCTAAATTACTTTCAAAATACCTGCAGTATTTTTAGGCAGGGATAAGTGGCTTTTGTGCTTTTAGGTATCTCCCAGAACATACAAAGGGGTTGCAGTAAGTGGATAGTGTATCTGGGATTAAAGTACACTGTAAGTACCATAATGATTATTTCACACTGCTTCTGTAACTGCATCTAAACTTCCATCAGTTCCTTTCTATTTCTGGTCTAGAAAATAATGTAACTTTTGCAGATTTTTTTGTGGGATTGCAGTTTCTGTAACACACTCTTGTTGACTGATTTCATTGTTTATTAATGATAATATGTTGCTCTGACAGAAACTTGTGTTTTGTTTGCTTGTACGGTGTTAGACGCACCATTTTTGTTTGCTTTTGATTTTTTATATTAACTGGAAAGTACAGAGAGAAAGAATAGGAATCATGGTTTATCTTGGATACCCAAACTTGCTTTGGGACATTACTGCCAAAGGCAATCAACTCTTAGTGATTATTATGTTTACGAAGTTGTTGTATTTTCTCAAACCACAGGTCTTATAAAAGGATAATTGAATTAAAGCTTGGGCTTTTCTTTGCAGATTCTCTGCCAGTGCCAAAATATTTTCAGGCAAGACATAGTTATCATTTCAAAGATATCTGTTTAACTTAAAGTTAAAAGCTAAGTAGTGTAGTAAGTTTTTAAACTGGTATTCAGTAAGCTAGGACAGTAGTAAGTATAAGGTGAAAGCAAATCATTTATCTTGCACTGTCATTATAAATCATATCTGAAATGTGAAGGCTTAAAGTTTGTGTTCTTGCTCTGAATTAATTTTTCACCTATTTATCTTTCGCAGATGGGGGGGACAAAAATCTTTCAATTTGTAGCTATGCTTGCTGAATATTTTAATGATCAGGGTTAGCAAATGACAAACTTCCAAAGGTTTTGTGCTGAGTGTTTATGTAAAGTGTAATTAAAAACTTGATATCTGTAGTTGACTTCTTAAGAAATGATGGGAATGGCTACCATCAGTCAGCTGAAACCGCTAACTCTCAGGAGCTTAATCTTAACTTGTACACTTAAATGAGGTTTTGTGTTCTTACTTTAAACAAAATGCAAAATTAAATGCACTTCTGTAAGAAAACAAAATCTGTGCTGGCTAAATTAACTAATCCTGGTCTTAAATATTTAGGAAATTTTGAAGCTGTGCAGAATTTTTATACTTACACTGCAATGTAAATGGAAGTTAGAAATAACACTGTTAGAAGTTGTAAAATACCAAGAAGCTGTGTGTGTAAGTCTAGATTTAATAAGTCTTATCAATACAATTTTTGATGTTGCAACTGAAATACTGTACTTTGTATGCATAAAACTCTTCCCAACTTTTAAACAGATTTACACTTTGTTCATAACTTCACCTTTACATGAACTTAGCTTTGCATAACGTTTGTTAAAAGAAAGCAGTTTCAGAGGCTACAGATTGGTTTCTTTTCCCTTTGATTTTCTGTAGAGTTCTGTAGAAGTGATACACAGGTTAATGTATTTTAGCAAATTTCACTAGTATCATCTTCGATTATAATGAAGCTTTATTGTCATGATGACTTTAAGGTGGTTGAAGTGTGACCTGCTGTGAAAAAGTGTCTGATTTCTCCTTAGGCATCATGGGCATCATGGTCCATGCCTTCCTTTTGTTGGCACTGCTCACAGTGTGGTCATTTGATCTGCAAGACCAGTGCAGTAGTTGGGATAGGAGCTTGTCTGGCTAATTAAAATATGGCCAGAGTAGGAAAGATCATGTCTTTCAGCTGCTTCACCTTTAGATCAGCTGAGGGGAACACAAAATAGCATTCTGAGAAAGAAAAGCAGTTAATTTAAAATATCCCACCTCACAATGGCTCTTTAATTTACAAAAGGAAAGCTTCACACTGCCTGAGAAAAATAAAACTATTTTCTATACGTGTAAGGAAATGATACACCCTTGTTATAAACTGACTTTGTATTACCTCAGAAACATAGGTTTGGTTTTGAAAGAGATGGGTTTTTTTATTATCTCTTATTATATCAGTTCTAGTAGACGTAATTGCAGAAGAGAAAATTACAAATGTTAAAAATAATTATTTTTGGCATTTTTGGACTTCAGTGTCAACATATAATGAAGAATAAGTGGAGTACGGCATAGGTATGTAAATATTAGTATTGAGTCATTTGGACTTCCCTGTGATTTCACAACAGTGGTAAAAAATTAGGGTTTTTTTCAGGCAAGCAAGTAGAGGTTGGCAGTCTAAAAATTTATGGAGCAGCTGAGCTTAATGTTTAGGGAATGTTACACAACTGTTTTGTTACCAATATTCACTCTCTTGGCCTTTTTTTTTTTTTTAGTTATNTTTTTTTTTTTAAGTTATGCAGTCATCTTAAGTTACTCCCTTTATGTAACTGAAATCAAACACTGTGGTTAAAGTACTTCTTATAATGAAAATTATATTGAGTAGAATACAACTGAATTTCATCTGTTTATGGAAATTTTTTTTGTCCTTCTTCCTACCTCCCATTCATTCCTCTATCACATGTACATAATATGACTTCTGGGACACATTTAGTGTCATGTTGTTTTGGTTTTTTTTTAATTATAAAATATTTAAAAGAAAAATAATATTTAAAAGAAACTCAAAACTTTTAAGTTTAGCTTTTATCTTGAGTATAAGGTCAAAAGAGCTTTCACAGTTTCAGCTGTTTGAAAGCTGTCTGGCTGTAATGTTCAAATCTTTGACATAAAACATGGCCTGTATGACATGAGCTTATAAAAGTAGAAAAGGCACACGTTTTCTTTTAACCTTTGTATTTCCTTTTCAGGTTAAATACTTGCTGCTACCTGCAAAATAATTGAGCTTTTGGATACATTCGGCCTAGATTAGTATTGTCCTTGAATGTGCAGAATATATAAAAATGCAAAATTATTTGGGATTTCTCCTCACTTTTAAATTCAGAATGATTGAAAGATTACTACAAGAAACTTAAATTTTTAATGTTTACTTGTAGCTTTACTGACTGTGAGGGGAGTTATTAGACACAGCTGTTCACTTATTTTCTCTGTTCTTCCCAGAAACATCGTATCTATCCTGGTTGCATGAAAACACCAGAAACTCCAGGTTTCTGGGGTTGCAGTGAATCAGTAGGAACCTTGTGGTGTTAATTAGATGGTATTAACAACATCTGGCTTTGCTATTCGCACTCCTGTCTTTTTCTGGATAGACTAAATAAGCAAGACCACTTCAGTATTTTGAATTTGAAAGCATCAGTTTCTGGTAATTGAAGATGTGGCTTTTAGGGAATGACTTGGAAAATACTTAAAGGAATAGATTTAAGGGATGACTTGGAAAATATATTTAAATTTTAATGGCATCCTTTAACGGTTTATATTGTGTATATATGTAATTTTTTATGGGAAAATGCAGAGTGTGAGATACATGGCTGTATTGTTGTTAATATGTCTGGTTGTTTTTAAGTGGTGGTTTGAGGGGACTGTTCCTAACTCAGTGTGAAATGTTAATATTTCTCTTAGTTTTCACAGATCTGGTACAACTTTTTGGGGATCCCTGTTGATTTTTACAGGTAGAAAAAATTATGTATCTGGCACAGGCAGCAAGATAAATAGCAGTGGTGAGATGGAGGCACAGGCAGGCAGTTGGTGCCTTGGAATTTATAGAAAGCTCAAAGAGGCTATTCCTTTTTATGAAGACCAACAAGCTATTTGGGAGTTAGGAGAGTAAATGCTGGACTTATGTATGGTGAGACCACATGTAAAATCTGCCCTGCTTAAAATCAGTGACTCTGAGTAACTGGAGGTTCTGGTGTGTAGCAAACTTTGGAAAAGAGAATCTACATGCTCAGGGGCTCTGCATCTGTATCACCATGCCAATGATCAGGTCCTTCTGCTAGGTTATTGTGTAGTTTGGGTAAAGACTGAACTTTTTGCTTTAAAGCCTGTTAATTGGAATAATTCTGTGTATTTTGGGAGTAGGTAATTAATGAATATTTCAATACAAGCAATGACCAAAGTTTTTTGAACCAGTCAAGTATACTTGCCAGTGTGTTTCCAAAACATGCCTATATCCAAAATTGCAGGTTTGTTGGACCACTTGGGCAGATTGATGAGATAATTTTTGTGCATTTGGTAGAAATAAGTAATCCTAAAGACTATTTATTCATTAAAGTTCTCACTGGTTATTTACAGTGTAATCCATACTGATTAGTGCTCAACATCAACCTCATGCTGTGAATTTTTTGAAATGTTTGATGGGTACATGTTCTCTTCACTCACTCTTTCTCTTTGCCACATAGACTTTCTTTTACACAGCCTTCAGACTGTAAGGGAAAGGTCAGACTGTGACAGAGTGCCTCTTTTACCTTAGTATGTATGAGCTAAACTCTAAAAACGGTTACAGAAAATATTTTAAATATTTCATTATTATGTAATATTTAAAATATTTAATATTTAGGACATGATTGAGTCTCCTAAATGTGGACCTTTGGACTTGCTAGTTGTATTATCTCTAAGAAAACAGTTTCTGTGAGAAAAGTAAACTAATTGGCAGAGCATGTCTTGAGAATCTCTTTATTTTAAGGTCTTCCACCATTACGTTTTCTTCTCTTGTCTCTTGAACTATTGCAGAGAAGGTTTTTAAACATAAAAATTAAAAAATAGATTTGTCAACACTGTGCTGACTGTAAATAAGGTGTAGCTGTAGTTTCTTAGGAAGCTTAGTTTAAGCCAAGTTTATTGATAATCGGTACACTTTCCCTTTTTAAAAGCCTCTACCCATCAAATATGTGTTTGCCTTTACAGTTTAGGGTTAGAAGGGTTATAAGCAATACAATATCAGGTAATACCTCTGTAAGTGCAGAATTGCACATGAAACCCCCTCATAACTTGTACACAAATTAAGGATGAAGTGCAAGGCTCTTAAAGTGTATTATAAGCATAACAGTGTTTTAACATAATTGAAATGAATCTGTTCATTACTAGTTCTTGGATGGAGAATATTTTCATTGTATGGGAACAGACAAAAGGAGGATAGCTGTGCCATAAAATGGGGATGCCAGCTTAGACTGGTAGAGGTGTTCCTGCCAAGGAACTGTGGCTGGACTTGAGAGTTTTTGTGTCTGTTACACTGTGTGTAATGATCAGCTACAATCACATCTCCTGTGATAACTGCAGTATATTAGGGCAGGTACTACCACCTGTTTTTAAGAGTACAGTGCAAATGGGTGAGATAGATATGCAAAACAAGAAAACTACATTGTATAAAAGTGATTGTAGATTGACAGCAATGGTGGTAACAAATTCCTGGATATGAGCTAGGGATGAGCTGAACAAAGAAAATGGAGAAAGTGGCAGATAACTGAGATGGGGAGTCGTGAGAGGAGAGGATGCAAGGAATTGAGATGAGGACTGTAACAGAAAGAAAATCTCTCAACATCATGGGAAAGACCATCAGTGAACTGTGCAGAGATTCTTTCCAGTGTCCTGGAAACAAAAGGTCCTGGCTGTAGTTGCCACCCGGCTCCATCTGACACTGTCTCCATTGGATAGAATAACTGGCAGTGTGGTGATTATTACTGATCACTCTACTGATTTACTACACTCTCTTAAGTTAGTACCAAAGGGTTATTTTCAGGGTGTTTGCCAGCACAGGTGTATATGGAGGTGAAAGGCTAGAGAAAAGACAGGAAAAAGTAACTGAGATATACAGAAAAGGAACAAACACTATGTTCAGTAATTATGTTTTATGAATCAGTTGTCATATAAAATTGTTACCTGAACTGTTTGCTGCTGGAAAACCTCCCCTTAGAGAGTCCAGTGGCATTTTCTCCTTTAGTGAATAGGTGAAAGTCATTATAAAAGATCAAAAGTACCAATTATGTTAATGAAATCTTAAAGTTTATACTTCAGACTTTGTAGCTTTGCTACATGGGAAACGTTGTTATTTTTTTATCCAAACATCCACATACTTTCAAAGTATTGGTGTTCATTGGTTTTATTTCCATGGTTCCATTTTTTAAGATCCTCAGTAATCACTTCTCTAATTTATATCAGTCTAGTATGTCACATGGTGTTATGCTAGAATTTAGTTCTTGCCAGGATTATATTTCAGCACGAAGTTCAAATGTAGTTTTGAGTCTGAAACTGCTTTTGAAAATCGCTAAATATTGGAGAAAGGGATTTTTTTTTCTTGTTTGGTTGGATTTTTTAATGCCAGTATTAATTCTTTATCGTAAGTTGCTAAAGTCTAGCATGCATGAACATATCTTGACTCCTTTGTGTTTTGATAAGACACTACATCTCACCCATTTATTGCAAGCTGTTAACTTTCTACCTAATTATGTATTCCAGAAAGTTTTTTAACCTTGATCTTGAAGCTCTTCAAGACATCAAAGCTCCACCAGTTTTCTTGTCATCTTATTGCAGACATTAATTGCCATGTTTTTAGTTATTTGGTAGTTTTTATAATTAATGGGTTTAAAAGGTTTTTTCATTTTCAAACATTCTATCAAGTTATCTCATCTTGGAGTGTAAACTTTTTTTTGTATGTAGCCAATAATTTTTGTGTGTAAATATTTATTAACTGTAATTTCTAATCCTAGAACTTGTTTAAGATAAAACAGCTCAGGAATCTGGTAATATCTCATGTCTCTTATACACAAGAGCGCGCCTAAAAAATAACTGCATTTCTTCACACAATAAAATACATGGCTCTCAGGAGGCAGGTATTCAGCAGAAATTACTTTTAAATTACTGTATTTTAATGTAACTAGTAAAAGCCAGTCTTCTCTGTGGACAGTGGTAGTTCAGTTTAGCTGGTTTAGACTTTGTGTGTGTCATTCCTTGGACTTCCTTGAGCAGCAGAAATGTGCTATAGGGAGTGAGAAGATCCTGTAACTACTTTACAGAACTTTAAATATTAACAGTGGTAAGAAGCAATTTCCCTAATTTCAAAAAAAGCTGTTAAAATATATAGTTCACTGCAGAAGTGCTAATAAGCTGGAGTAGAGAAATATAACAAGGGAAATCAGTACTTTATATGTGTTACTGCTTTGAGTTTTCACCTAGAAAGTAAATCTAGAAGGGGCTTAGTAAGTCAGTTATCTGTTGGATTTGGTTTTTAATTTGCATTCCTCTATACTTGAAGTCTAGTTTAAGATGTTGAGTCATGTACAAATACTATGTTTAAAATACAAATCTAGTTCTTAGAATTGAGCAAATTAGAATAGATTTTGTTTTCTTTCCACTCTTTTCTAAGTAAGTGCCAGCAAGCTTTATGGGCTTGTTATTTAAATGGGATTTGTGCCAAGTCATATTACATTTCATGTTTTTAAACAAGTGGTGCTGGTTTGCTAGAGACTGCAGAGTTTTTACCCACAAAGGGCTGTACTTTCAGCATCTGTGAATGACTGAGTTTTGTGTCCTTTTTGGGCAGACTTCTAGTAGTCTGAAGCAGCAAATTGGCTGAATGAACTATCTAACTAAACTTATCTGTCGTCTTCTAGAAAATTGTTGTATTGGAGTGGTATCCATTTTGCTTGTTGTAACTGCTTGAAAATTAAGCTCCAAGTCTCATGGATTGGTTAGAACCATAACTTCAATTATTCTGTTAGAAAGAACCTGCCTAAATCTGAATTCTTCTTTATTCTGTCCTTTCTTTCAGGTTTCCTGTTACTTTTCTTTGACAATAAGATGTGACTGATTACTTAACTGGAACATGGAATAAGTAACTACAAAGATATATCTGTGTGCATGGTTTCAAAGAGCATTTCTCTTTGTGGTGCTGTTGCTGTAAACAGTGGCAGCCCCTGACTTGTGTTTGAGTGTTCATGTGGTGAACCTGATCAGGAAGCTGGTCCAGGTTAAAAAATAGCTGAGCAAGGAAAAGCATGATTATTTTTAACCCAGAGCAATTATGAGTTATGAGTGACCTGCTGATGTTTGGAAGTGATGGGTAACTGACAACATATTTCTAGAAAGGAAAACCTGAGACAGCTTGAATTCAGGTGGGCACAGGGTTTTATTATTATTTTGTATTTTATTTCTCAGTAGCAATAAATGGTATTTTACATACATTTAGGTAGAGATGTATTAGCTGGAGAAGGAACATAAGTCAGTTTATCCCCTTGCATTTCTCCACTGGCTTCTGCAAAGACCTGCTTGAACTGCAGGGGAGATTAGGAGGGATGGGAAGATGAAATGAACCTTAAGATTGCGAGCTTCAGTTTGAGGATTGCTGGTTTAGGACATGGTGGCTAATTTATGAGTAGGGACTCTTCATCAAGGAGACAATTTGTCTGCTTTAGCCCATACTACCTCGGAATTGACAACTCACATGGAGGGTTTTCAGAGAATCAGTATTCTGTTTTGGTTTCTTGTTTGCAAGGTCTTTTTGAAGTTTAATAATAAAAAATTAACAGCAGAACTACTGTTTGGACCATATAAGCTAATGTGCTCTGTCAAGTGCTACTACTTCACTATCCATTAAATAGCACAGCTGGCATACAGTAATGAGAGTGTGATCGATTTGAGTGGTGATTTGTGAAAGAGAGTGTCATATAAATATGAAGAATCAATGTAGTGTACTCTACACATGCTGGCCCCCCGGCTTCAAATGTATGTTTTCCACTCTGGAAGTTCATCAGAAAAAAGCACAAACTGTGTAGCTGTGGAGGGTAAATTTTGGAGACTTCAGTCCCAAGTAAAGACAAGACCCTGTTGTGTAATTGATAGCATTTTCAAAGGGTGCTGTGGGTGCTGCTTTGATGTAGTTATGGTTAGTAATGGTAATAAAGTCTTGGCATCTACAGCAGTTTCTAGAATTAATTCTTTATGAGAGAAAATGGGCATTCAATATATCCATCAGATGCTAACAAAATGGATGGGCAAGGGCAAGCTTGTTCATGCTAGCTATAAATCAAATCAGTTTATTTTCCATATGCAAAAGTGTTTGGAGTTTTAGTGTGGTATTTTAAGCTACATCAACCTCTTTCTTACTATCTAGAAGTTACAGAAATTTGCAGCACAAAAGACTGAATCACAAAATAATACAGAAACATTTAGCCAGTTGTAGAGATTACCACTGAATGCAGTTGTAGAGAAACTAAACATCTGTATGGAGGCTTTGAGGGCTACAGTGTTTGGGGTGATATTTGACACTCTGCAGTGCTTGAATTCCCCATGGCCAAGGAGAAGAGAAGGTGTGTGAGGTTTGTCTGAGGCTGAAACTTAAGGCTACTGTGCCTGCACTGGGAAAGTTCAGGCACTTCTTTAGGTCTTTCGCTTAAGAGGCTTTTTTTTTAGCCAAATTGTGTCACTTGTTTATTCAGTCTTCATAGGTACTTATGAATCCAAATCTTGGATATGACTGCCTTGTTAGAGCATGTAGTGCACACATTCTGGCATCATAGTTGTTGATTAGAAAACGTGTTATGAAAATGAAAATCCAGAAAGGTTGCCTTTTATCCTTAAATATTTGCTACTTATGACAATAGAAGATAATTTCAGTACAAGAAAGTGAACATGATTTTTCTGTGTAGTCAAATGTACCAGTGGTTCTAAATGTCACGTGACACACAAAGTTGACAGTTTAATCCTAAAAATCTTCCACCACAGGCTTTTCCACTGGTGTCTTTCTGATCAGGCCTTGTTGCTGGGAGCGCTGCTGTGGGAATGGTGCTCTTCCTTATCACGGCAAGCTAGGCTTTAATTTTTGTCCTGCTCCCTGTTGTAGTATGTAGATATTGACATGCATGTGCACACACTGACATCCACATCTCTAATACTACTTTCATAGCTTTTTAAAATAGTAAAAGGGCAGTTACACAAAGCAGACAATATGGATTCTATAAAAAAGTACGTTTATTCGTTGTTAGAACAAAATGGTGTCTGATCTTAACATTGAACAGCAGTTGTCAAATGTGATGTAAATCATCCACAATGGAATAAAGCTTTGTAGGGCTCTGTATTGAGAGAACTAGGCTAATACAGATGTTTCTGTAGTGTTTCAGCAGTGATCAAGAAGGACACATTTTATAAGACCCTAAATGGAGCTTTTTAAAAACATCAAAGTATAATATAAGGAAGTGGACCTTTTCAGTGTGTTAATTATAGAGGACTGTGAATAAAGGTTGTTTTTTTTTTTAATAAAACTTTGCTCTCCATTGTACAGGTAGATAAAACTAATTTTTAGTAGCTTCCACCTGAAATAGGATGATAATTTTTAGGGCATGGATCAACTAGACTAGTGCGGAGGGTGTTAAATCACTAACAAAGAAGTACTCAAAGACATAGTTGTTAAATTACATAAAATTGACTATAAGAGATTCAACAATGAAAAGAAGAAAATAATTTCTTGGATGCACAAATGTGATTATAATTGGGTTTTACTTAAATCTGCCATGCACATCCCAATAATAAGATCTTTAATGAGTTGGTGTAGCCCAAAGCACAGACAGACATCTATGCAATCAAGTTACCATGATTTAGCAAATCAGTCACATAATCTAAACTGTTTTTATGCTCTTCGTCACTGTGAATACGAAGAAAATAAATTTAATTTAAACCTGATTTTTGGCAGGTGCAGTTCAGTGGTGACAAAAGATGCCCTAAGACTGTGGATTTTACTTCAGTGACCAATCTGCATAGTTTTGATTTAGATGTGTAACTAGCTGTTGTTAATGTTTCCCTTTTATGTAATGATTTGGGGCCATGGGGTAGCTACGTTTAAATGATTTTTAGTGTGTCTCCTTAAAGTGAGAAGAAAAACATGTGCAAGAAGCATGTAAGGAAATACGTGAACAGAACTAAGAAAATTGTGAGCCTTTCAAAAGTGATGGGAAGAGTTCTGTGTGGAAAATGGAAAAATGGTAAATAAAGAAGGCAAGTTATTTTTTAATAGCTTTAATGAGATCTTGAGAGGATTCGGTTGTCAGTTTTCCAAGAAATAACAACCATATATAAAAGCTTGATGTTCAGGTAAGGCCAGATTCTTGATATCGAAGTGCTAAGAGCTTGCTGATAGTGGAACCAATGGATACATGAAGAAGGGCACATACTGCGAATACATACTGAAATGATCTACATACTGTGTTTATTTATTTATTTATTTTAATAAAACACAGTGGCATGGTCTCAGTTTAGATAACTTCTTACTGAATCTCCTCAACATTTCGGTAAGAAAGACCTGGCAGGTTTTCCAGAGTTATTTCTATTAATGTATAAGAAAATTGTTTGTAAAACATGTCAAAAACATAAAAGCAGAACTTAACCCTTCCTGAAATGTTTGAACAAAAATATTTCAAAGATTAAAATATTACAACATATAAACTCAATGCCATTTACTTAATTACAAGATTTGACACTTCACTGGCTTTGAAAACTTGGCGAGAGCTGCAGGCCTCAAGTTGTAGGAGGCATTTGTGGTTAAATATTGGAGAACTGACTCACTGTTTAAACAATTTCAAGTCAGGCTTCCTTTTCAAGAACTAAGCTAGATTCTCTCTTCTTCCTCGGCCCAATTACTTAATTATTGTAGCCTTCCACTATATTTTCCCATCTCCTTGCCTTACTCCTTGATCCTGTATCCAAAAAGCATTTCCATAGCACAGCTCTTAAAACTTCAGTCCCATTTCTGCTGTTTTATTGTTGTGTAAAAGTGATGCTTTCAGTATATGCCATTTCTTAGAGGATGTTTTAAAAGAGATTCAGATTTCCCAAGAACAAAATAATTTATAATTCTTGCTTGTTTGACCTAATGTCATGGTATGGAGTTTGATGTTCTGCTGTTTCTTTTAAAAGGATGCAATTAATCTGGCAGACATTCACAGAAAACAATATGGTGGTGTGGATCTGGAGAAATTGTTTTACTAAGAAATTGAAAAATATTTGCATGTGTGTAAGTTGTTTTAAAAATGATACCAAGTAAAACATAAGTCTTGTTTCTCTGGAAGTTCAGAGTAAGAGGATTATTTTTTGAGTGTGATTAAAGAGTAGAAAAAGCAATGATGTCCCACATCCTCAGAGGGATTAATGGGGATAGTGGAGCAAACAGCTTTTGTTTGAAACAGATTCACGTTCCTTAAAGATCTAGAGTTTTCAAAATGCACTGAGGTGAAAATTTGAAACTCCATTTAAAGCTGTATGTGTGTCTGCGTGCACTTATTGAATAGAACAGTTGTACCAATCTAGTACCTGAATGAAATGTGTGATTACTCTTTATATTGCATTGGGACAGGCCGAGGTATGGGGGTACCACGCCTCAGGATAGGAATGCAGTTCTTAGAATGTCATGCTAGAGCAAAGTGGAGAGGTGTAGGATTGGTGTTACGTAAATTGGTCTTAAACACCGTGAAGTATTTAGTGTTGGCACAACACTGCTGCCTGCTGCAGTTCTCTCTCTGCTCATCTTAGCTCAGCTACTTGACCTGGTCTTTAATCTTCACTTCTGCGGTAATTGTGGTGAATATAAGAGCTTTTCTGTCAGAACGAGCATTTTTTTTTAAGGAATTACTGTTGAACAGTGTTCCTGCAAATGTTTAACTATCTCACCTAAATGTGAGCATTTTGCTGAAATGATCACTTTTAAGGAGAACTGTGGAGAATTAATTTAATAGTAGCATACCATTTCAAATTTTTGCATAATGACTCTTCAAGATCAGTTGCTAGTTTTGAATTTAAACAAACAACAAGGCTCCAAGTTTGCTTTTCTTTACATTTAATTTTATTTCTTTTCATGTTAGTTTTATTAAATTATGTCGGCTATTTTTATATGGTACTAATAAATATGAAATAAAAAGTTGCTGTTCATTTTGAATTCAAATATATGGAAACATAAGCAGCAAAACAAGTCAAGTTGTGAGGTGATCTGAGTGTTAAAAAGCAGGAGTAAGAAAAAAAGAAAGTCTCCTCTGAGTTTGAGGAGCAGGCAGTTGGCAGCAGCAGAAGGTGCCAGCAAAGGAATGCTGCTGAGAGGGCGAGTTCTGGTGTGATCCTGCATCAGCCTTCTCAAGGCATGTTCAAAGAGGGCTCTGAGGGCACTGCACTGAAATGGCAAGCTGGGCTGCTCAAGCTGGTGTGTGGTTGCAATAATTTTGTTTTCATTGGAGCCAGAAAGCTTTTACAGTTTAGCTTGGGTTCTGTCAGTTTTGTTGTTTTGTTTTTGTTTCTTTCCTTTGGAGAGGGCTAAAGAGAGAAAAGGAGTGTACATTTATTGCTGTGTTCTAATCATAAGTCTGACAACATGCTCATTTAATAAAAATATTGAGGGAAAACTCCACCTGTTAGCATAAGCAAAGTTGTAAACTAGATTCTGCAACTTCACCTCAACCCTTCATACTTTGTTTTCCCTAATTGCAGCCAGCGGCACCAAACTCTTTCTCAGCATGTTTAGTTTCTTCTTGGATCTCCTTCATTGTAGGTTTTAACTCTGTTATGGTTTGTTAGTACTGCTTTTTTCATCCTTCTAAGGTACTGAGGCACCTTCAGTATTAATTTTCTTAGTAATCGTTGCCAAGTGGATGGAGGGCAGGGACTGTGTCTGACCTGGGTTCAGTTTGCTTTACTATTAAAGTGCCTTCTTCCCAAAATGCTTTTGCTTCTTGGGTGTGAATTGTTGCGCTGTTGTTTGTCAGACTGTGCAAGGCAAGAGCCTTCCAGAACCCCTGAAAGAAGATGAGTAGATTTGAATGATGGTGGCAGAGGCATGGGCAGGCAAGGAGAACATTTTGTGCTTCTTTTGCTGTATTTCTTACCGGTTTCTCCCTGTTCTTCTGAACACTCATATGCGATTGAACCCCTGTGTTTGCATGGGAGAACATTCCAGCTTTGGCACTTATTTTGTCTCTTGTGTCTCCAGACATTCAAGTCAGTCTTTTCTGATGTACAGATTTTATTTTTTTTCCTTTTGGTAATTATAAAGTGAAGAAGTCTTTTTTTTGACCACTGGGGAAATAAGGCTCTTGGATTTTAAGGCCACACTCAATAATTACTAGCTTTATTTTGGTGCTTCATCTCTTATGTGCATGTGAGGTCTGGTATGTGGGAGTCCCGTGTACCAGAAACGTTTTGTTTTCCAGTTTAAAAACTTGGCCTCATGGCTGTGAAGATATGCTAGCCAAAATAAACAGAAGGTCAAAGTGTGGGTGGTTTTAAGTTCGAGTAGGATACCCGGATTCTTAAATCATGTAGAATTTACCAGCATGTATTACATCATGACTCTAAAGACCTAGCATATATCACATTAGGTACAGAGGTTATCCATTTAATCTGTTGCATTAGCCAGTTGTCAAATGGGCAGTTTTCAGCTACCAGCAAAATTTAAAGGACTGACTGCAGTAGCCTTCAGCATCCTTCACCTATATTCTGAAATGAACAGCATGCCAATAAAACAGTCATTGTCTTACTACATAACATTTTTCTTACATGGTAAATTGGTTTTTCTTATTTGTCTGTTCGCTTTCGTACAAAGTTTTTTTTTTGTGTGGAAAGCTGAAAGCTGCGTTGTTGTAATGACTACTCTGGTTAATGAGCAGAGGGCGTAATGAGTTACGTAGAAATTTTCTATATATAACCTGAAATGTTCAGATTTATACTCTCAGTTTAATCTCTGAGGTAACATTTTGCAGGTGAAATTATCATCTGCTGTAGAAAAACCATTGACATCAACAAGTGCTCAAAAACTGAGATGAGAAAATTAATTACAATGTATCTGTGGGATTTGGCTGTGTTTTCTTCAAGTATTTCTAATCTGCTTGTGAGGTTGCAGGATGTACTGGGTAGGTGTAATGATGGTCATCATAGTACTAAATTGGGGATACTTCTCTGAATCCCTCTAGAAATGTAAACATCCAAATTCTTGAGGGCCAGGACTTTTGAACTTTGGAAGGAAGTTATCCAAGTTAGTTTTGCCTCTTTCAGTGTGTTCAATTGTCTAGCACATTATTTATGATATTTATTCCTAGTGTCTAGTTTAGATGCATTTTAGACAACCAACATTTGGACTCTGTTTCTTACACAGTAAATGGAAAGACATAACAGAGGACCTAGCACTGTGGCAAGCTAGTGGTTTGGAAGGCCACTTTTTAATTTGAAAAGACTATGCAAAAGATGGGTTAACAGACAAGGCACCCTTGCTTCTCCCTGCCTCTTCTGACGTGTGCTATGGTTTGGGTTTTTTTCCCTCCCTGATTTTTAGGAAGTTTTTGAGAGGAATTTATGTGTACAGAAAATATCTCCTGAAGTTAATACTTGATTCTGCAACCACAGCACGCAGAACTAAATTAAAACCAGCTTTTAGATCAGCTTTGCAACCATGACTGACTTTAATGGGGTGACTACGAGCAAACGAGGAGTATGATAGCAGCGTGTCCGTGTGGCCTTTCTTGCACAAGGGGAATGCACACCTTGTTCAGATCATTCCTGGTCTGGGGAGACTGCAGAATTGCAAATGCTAGAATATCTATAAGCTGTTGACTATTGTTCTTTTAAAAGTATCTACTCTTGTTTACACTGATGCTTTGTGTTCCTCGACTTCTGAGAGATTAGCATAACTTGTTGGCCCTGCTTAGTCTGTGAGGGAAAGTGCCACTTTTTACTTCACAAAGCCAAGTAATACATCTTTAGTGAAGTTACAGTAGTTCCTACCTTTCACTCCCATTAACAAGGTTTAGATGAGTGCTGATCCTGGTTTGTCTTGCCTGGGATTTTTACCTTGCAATGCAGTACTGAATGTGTTAGGGAGAAGCAGAACATACTCTCCATCCCTTTCCCCCTCCTTGCATGACTGCACACAACCACCACTGATGCTTTGTGAATGGGAAATTACAGCTACTAAATTTGACGTTGTAGACATAACCTAGCGTTGTGACTGTGGAAATGTCTACTTCTTCTTGTATGTTTAAGTTTAGGTAAATATTTTGCAATCTGGGAAAATTTAAGGAAGTCCTGAACTGAGTAAATAGCTACCTTGTAATTGGAAGCAACTGTTTGGAGAATTTTGTTATTGCTTTGCATTTAAAAAAAGTTAGGTGCTGCAAGTTTGTGTGCTTTCTTTAATCCATTATAAAAGTCTGTTTAGATTGTTTAAGAATCATTCTTAGGTAACCGAAATAGGCTAGTCTGCTTTAGGTAGCCAAAACATGTAAAAAGTTTAAAACTGTGCTAGAAAAATACCAAGGTAAAGACCAGTGCAAACATACCTGCATTAGGACAGCTTGCCTATGAACATTTTTACTTTAATTGTTTTTCTAATGACTACCTCCTAGGATTTCACCAGAGTGGATGGGCCAGGTTTTCTGGTCCTTCTTTTCATTTTCCTGCTCTGAAAATTTTAGCAGGGAATTTAGTAGTTAGTGAAGTGGCTAATTTTTTCTGAAAATTGTGTAGATATGACTAAGGCTGTGATTCTGTCCCCAGCTGGCTCTGGCACTTGCTGGACTCTCTGCTAGCTAGTTTGGTATGGTAAGCCAGCAGAAATCTAACCTACCAAAATCACAGTTTAATAATACCAGCTAGATTGGGTAGGGCCATCCCATAACCAAAGCTTGAGCCTGCAGAGGGATAGGTATGCAACTGTATGCAAAAGTATGTCTCTGTCAAGCAGTTCATTAAGTTTACCTTTTGGTACCTTTGTGAAATCTAGGGTTTAGTTTCAAGTTACGTATAAGTTGTTAATTATTTCCTTTTTTTAATGTCTTGTGGCAGAGCGCTCACAAACTTTTTTGCTGAGTTGATGTCATCCAGACCTGTTAATTAGAATGGCTTTATTGGGTCATACTTGAAGTATCAGTTTGTCCAGCAGGCTGTTTCTGACAGTATATAGTAAATTCTGACAGCCAATAGTAAATATATAGAGAAGGGAATAGTAAGAAGGAACATTTTATGATCATTCTTTAAGACCCTTCTAAGTATCTGCAACTTAGAGACTTTTGGAGCCAGAGATGACATCCTTGAGTTTAAAAGTTCTTTGTGGAGCTTGTGTTTGTCCAGTTACGTTCTGAAGTTCAAAATTTTGGAACTCATTCCCACAAGACATTGCAGATCACAAAGTTTAGCTACAGACCATGTGCAGAAAAGAACTTTTGTGTGTTTGAACCCCCCCTTAATAATGTCAACTGCTGTTCCCTAATGATTGCATTTGGAAAATAGTTATGCTTTATTTATCTTCTCCTTGTCACCTGTAATTCTTTACACATTTTTTCTGCTCTCTGTGCTCCCTTTTTTCAGGCTGAACTATCTAAGTAGCATATTTCTGCTTTTAATCTGTTTTTTTTTGACAAGGGAGGCCTGATGGCATACATTACTACATCTGTGGGTACACTATGGATTCATACAATAGAATTGTATTTTTGGTTTGGCACTTTCAAGTATTTCCAAACACTTAAACACTTTTTTCATTTGCTTTATGATAGCCGTCCAACTAGAGTTTCTGTTGGATTGCATGACTATATGACTGATCTTTCCTAACAAACAGAGCTCCTTTGCTAGTAGTGTTATTTTTGCATTTGCTGGTGTTGAATTTTTGGTAATCTCTTGCAAAATCCCTTCACAAGTAAGAGGGTTGCAAAATCCCTTCACAAGTAAGAGGGTTCCGCAACTGGTATAATCATGCCTAGGACCTGGGATGAAATTAGGACTACATTACATGTCATATTATGCAGAAATGCAGGGTGCTTTCGTTTGCCAAGATGATTTTAATCCAGGGGCAAGACAGGGGACAGCAGATGAATACAAAGAATTGCAGCAAAAAAATTTATAAGCAAAGCTGCAGTGGTCTCAAAGAAGTTTGCATAGACATCCTGAAAGACTGATTAAGAAGACTAATAATAAAGTATTATTCTGAGAAATTAGCCCTTCTATTGAGCTTAATAACCAGCATCAAAGGAAACATCAAGTGCTTATTTGGCAGTTTTACAGAGAGCAGAGACTGCCAGCTGTTAGCGTGATGGAAGCAGCAGTTAGCTTTCAGTGTTAAATGTGAGTGGATAGCTAGTGTGAAAATAATCTGGGAGGTGGGGAAGTAAAAAGCAAGCAGTTTATGGTTAATATCATGGAGCAAGAATCATGAGAGAAGCAGAGAAAGGGTGATGTGATAGCCATACAAGTCAGCATTTGTGTCTGTTCAGTAGGATAAGCAAGATGGAGTTAAATAGAGTGAGTTGTACATGTTCTTCTGTTTGTCTGCTGTGGTTTGGTTTGGGTTGGGTTGGTGTGCACTGGGGATAATGGGAGCTTCACATCTGTCATTTCCACACTGAAGTGGGTACACAGTGAGTGGAGGATGAATGGAGCCCCCAGTGTGGCAGGTTACACTGCAGAAAGGAATGCCAGATTATTTTCTTCCAAGGCATTGAAATGCCAGGGCAACTCAGAGATCAGTCTGATCTAAAACATCATGCAGACCTTGCTTGACATAATACTCACAGAGCAATTATAAACAAAAGCATGTATTTTTGTTAGTTTACTAACTGGCATCTTAAAAACAAGAAAAAGATTTGACACTTTTATTTACCCTTTAGTTCTAGGTCCAATGATTAGTTCTGTGACAAGACAGCATGACACTTTGAGTATGATAGAAGCCCTAATGCTGCAGCAGAGGCTGGGAATATTAATGGCCAAATCTAGGTGAGTGATTTTTAATTCTGCCAGTTCCCTAGATGTTTAATTTCTTCCTCATAGCCTTGGTTCACATCTCTCCTTCAAAGCAGCATTTCAGTTCTTGGTTTTCTGAAACATTAAAATTAGAACATACTTGAGACAAAGTAACAAGCTTGTATGATTATTGATTATGTGCATTTTCTTTGTTCTTGAGATACAGAGGCTGTGCTTCAAACATATTCGTGTACTACAGCTTTCTTCTTGCAACTCTAGTGATTTTTTTTTCTCCAAAATGCTTTGCATTTTAAGTTCTGGGGTTTTTTAAAAGTTTTTTTAAAGAAGCAGGCATCTGTCTTCAACAGACTTGGTCAGTTATTTCATGCTGAATGCATAGAAAATCTGATACTAACAGCATGCAGCTAAGTAATTCTGTTTGTACTATAAAACATTGAGGAGGTCTGAGCTTTATTAAGTGCATGCATTTGTGCCTGAAGGCTGCTAGAGCCATATGCAACTACATTGTATAGACCAGAATATTCACTGTTAATCTGTATTGAGGCTATTGTCACCTGTTGCTCGTCATAGCAGTGGATGCTCAGGGTAAATAGCACAGTGGCAAGAGGCTGACAGGAGCAACATCTGAACATTACTGTAGGGAGACACTGTGGGGCAGGAAACCCGGGACAGGTGTTATTACCTGTATCTCCCTTTCTAAATAGAAGAGGAAGAAGAACTACTGCTGCAACTACTACTACTACTACTATAGAGATTTCAAAACTACTCAATGAAAAAAAAAATTGTTCTGTGTAGCATAGCTTCTCTCTGTTCTCTCTGCAGCAGTAGAAGCAAATAATCAACCCCCCATTTCATTTTGAGTTGGGGAAAAAAGTCTTTGTCGATATAATGCATGTTTTCATGTTATGGCCAGAAATGACATTAAAGAATCCATGGTTTTGGTTAGGTGTCTGGTATTTTGCCTCTTTATGACTGGATAATTGGAGCAGTGTTGTTACCTCTGCAGGGGATTCTTGGTGACTGATTTATACAGTCTCTAGAGTAGGAATATCTCTTTTGAGTGACTTTTCTGATCAAAAAAAGTGGAAGAGTTAGCTGCTTTTCATTGTATTCTTTGCACCTTATCCCTTAGCAGACTAAATGTACATGGATACTACTGCTGCATGCTAATACAAATGCCTGTCTGGAAACCAAGTCACGGGTTTCTTAAGATGACATAGGATTTTTTTCCCTCTAGTCAGGAAAGCTTATCAGTCCATTATGTCTTCTTGCTTCTTGATTTCTAATGTCGTGTCTCTTGTTGATTTAATATCTCTCTTCCAGGATTTTGTCCTGTTTTTCATTTGGGTAGTGGAAATTCTAGTTCTTATCCAATATAAAGATGATGTAAATGGGTTAAGTTTTCTTTTTTCAGACTTCCTTGTGTTTAAGAAATATGAGACTTAACACCTTTTTCATGATGGTAGAGGGTGAAATAGCAAGTTGTGAGACTTCATTCTGTGAACATTTTTTCTTATACTGTTATGTGAAAGTTTTGCCATACACACAGAAATCTTTAAATGAAAATACCAAAAGTATCCAGGTTTTTTTTTCTTTCATTACTTTAGCCATGCTGTTCAATGTTACTTGAGTATTTTACTGTTTTAAAATGAATGTGAAACACAATCCAAATGGAACTCAACAGAAATAAAAAAGCCCCAAGTTTTAAATTATTTGTCTTGAATGTGGGGTTTTTTCCTTCCCTTGTCTTTAATTTCTTCGTTTGATATTCACTGCTATATGGGAAGTATTCAAAATTGGAAGCACAGAGCCTCACTGCATGGCTGCCAGCACAGGGCTGCCTGCAGGCCTGGAATGTGTCCACCCTGGAGCTGCCAAAGCCAGGGCAGCCTTTCAGGAGTGCCATATGGGCTCTTTGTGTTGCCTGTGCCTGGTAACCTGCTACAGCCCAGGGCTTCTAGGGGCATCTCCAGTGCGGTGCTCCTGGGCCAGGGAGTGCTCATTTGTGTAAAAGCCTGGTTTAGGAGATCAAAATCTCACACAATAAGTGGTTGGGTTTTATTTTCCCCCAAGCTGCTACCATGGGAATTAAGGTGACAAATCAAATGAGCATGTCTGGTAGTAACCTCAAGTTGAATTATTGGTAGGACTTGAACAGCTCAGTGTTGCCACTCCTTACTGTCAAATCTAAATTAACTATCATATTTGTAGTACCTACATTGATTTCTTTTAATTACATGTGACTGGAAGGTTCATCATGAAGAATTGTATGTCAGAATAATTTGCATTGGGTTGTTTGTTGATGTTGCTTCATTTTTACTTCAACTAAATGATCATTTTGTTGGTTGTTTTTTTCTTTTTTTTCCTTTTAGAGATCAGATGGTCTTCTAAAGAAGTCATGGGTAGCTGTTGTAGCTGTCCAGATAAAGAAACTGTCCCAGATAACCAACGAAACAAGTTTAAGGTAGGCAGCTGGTGTGATGTGCTATGAACTATTTTGTTGCTTTTTAACAGACTATGTCTGTGATTAAACAAAAGTAATGAAAGTAGAGTTCAAATTTCCAACCAGTTGAAACACTGCAGAGTTGCAGGTGCCTGTGGCTACAGGTTTCTCTTGTGCCTCTGAGAAACCCTCTTTTATCAGCAGTGACAGGAATTCCCTAGACATAGTAGGCTTTTTAGGACAGTTTTGATCTTTAGGAAGGAAAAGAAGCCCTGTGATTTTTATCCATCTCCATTCACCAAGTTAGTGGTGTTGCCTGTGGAAGTTAATAGAAGGTTAAGTTAGGAAAGGAGTCCTTAGCATAAGGGAATAAATAGCTTTTGGGGAAGTGCAGTTACGAACCTGAATGTGGGGTCATCAATAGAAAATTTTAGGACTGCTGATTTTACTTGCAGGTCGCTATTGAGTATACATTTTGAAGACTTTTGTCCTTTATGTGGAGAAATTTTATTTCTAAGTGTCCTTTTGTCTCATATGTCTCTGGAATTTATAAGCTTGTGAACACTTGTTCATGGATTTGACATGCTAAGCATGAAGCAGCTGAAGTCAGTGACTGTAAGTCAACATACCTTTGCATAGGTCACACAAGTCAGATTTGCTTCTGTGCTCCAAACTGTCTGTGAGTTGACAAAGGAATGCAATGCTTCCATAGTGAAAAATTGATTCATGTGTTGCCTGAAGGCAACAATGAAATGAGCTTTAAAGCCCTGGGAATTTCTGGAAATGTTTAATATTATCAGTTAAGAAAGCTGAAGGATAAAATATTTTTCTGTTTTCTCGCTTTTTATGCATCACTGTGTAACTAGTTCCTATTTTTCTTCTTGTAGAATTTCTCTATTGTTTGTTTAGCAGGGAGGTTGGGGGGTAGGGGAGGGGGAGATGAAAGAATGTAATCTGCAAAATGAGGAAAATGGGCATAAGCCTCACAAGCAGATGAAACAATTCTTTATTCTTTTCAATTGACTAGATTTCAAGTTAAAAATGTATCTTTAAGGAGTATCATTAACTCTGTAGGGAAATTTTTTTGTAGCTGTTTTATTGATTAAGAAAGAATACTGCTAAAAGCAGCATTGTGAGGTAAAATAGAGCAGAAATATATATTGTCCACATGCTATAAAGGATGCGGATGACTCAAAACTGGCTTAAAAGCAGAAAGAACAAGAGTTTATCTTTATATGCATCTTTTCACACAAGATAACTATAAGGTATTTGAATTATTTGTTGACTTTAAAATGGCAGCAAAATATCTAAAACTGTTGGGTGATTCAGCACAGCGCGAGGCTATTCATGTATGTGAAGGAAGCTTTATCTTGGAGCCACTTACCCTTTCTCATTCCTTTTCCCAACTCTAAGTGGGGTTATATGACAAAGCAAATACTTTTTTTTTTAGAAATGGGGCTCTGAAAGATTCCATTATCTGAGGTATGCCATATCCATGTGGGAATACTAGAATATGTACATAAAGCCAGTTTAAAATAATATTTAACTTACAAATCTCTTCCACTTTAAATTTCTCATCAGATTTTACAATAATGTTAGGCAGCCTCATTTGTATTGTTTTTAAATAAGTATTATTTTAGTTTTTAAAATTCTGGGTTAGGGTAGCACAGAAACTAGTTTGTTGAGTTCTTTTAGGTTTTTGTTTGTTTGTTTGTTTTTTGTTTTTGTAAACATTCACTTCAAGGATTTTAACTAATACAGACAGAGTCTACCAGTCAGGCATTAAGATTATTAAAAGTGGTGGTGTTTCTCAAAAGGGTAATTACTTAATGCTTTTTAATTTCTTTTTTATAGGTTATTAACGTGGATGATGATGGTAATGAACTGGGTTCTGGCATAATGGAACTTACAGATACAGAACTAATTTTGTACACCCGTAAAAGGGACTCCGTAAAATGGCACTACCTCTGTCTCCGTCGCTATGGCTATGACTCAAATCTTTTCTCTTTTGAAAGTGGTCGAAGGTGTCAAACTGGACAAGGTATGGGGAAATGCTGTATATAAAGCTTTTTGGAAATTTATTTGATGTTGGAAGACATTTGCCAGTCCTTTTGCAAGAGTTATAAAGGCTACAGTTCTGTATGTTAATGTGGTTTCTGGGAAAAAAGATTACCTCATGGGGAATGGTCTTCTGGTAGAATGAGGATGTGAGTTGCACATAGTTTTTGGCATTTGTAGGTATGGAGGACTTCAAGCTTGTATGTGAGTATTCTTTTGGTCAACTTAGGAGGTGGTTTTGACAGGGAAATTCTACCTCAGAGGTTGACTTGACTTCCAGGGGGAGGCAGTAGAATCTGAAATTGGAGGAGTCCCCTCCGAATTCAAAGAATTCTTTCTTTTTAATATTTTAAAAGCCTGGAGCACTGATATGAACAGGATGTCCCCACCTTACTATTGCCCTTAGTAACACACTTGTGTTTCATCCTCTTCCTAAAGCAAATACCACTTTCATTAATATCAATGACATAATTCTCAAATTTTGACTTGAGGTGTGTATACTTCAGCTATGCTCAGTTATTTCTTGAGTGGCTTTCATTGGAAAAAGATGGTTACCTTTCCAGTACCCAGACCATGCCTTCCTTGGCCAAGGTTGGCTCCCTCTGAGAACATTCAGGTGTTTCTCTCTTCCCTGCAGCATTCCCTGAGGGAACAGCTGTTTCTGTTGAGCCTTGTTTTGCATCTTCCTACTGTGAAATAGCTGTGTGTGCTTGGAATTGCTGTGCGTTCATATGTTGTGAAATTAAGTTCCAGTGTTCTTCTGGATTTTTGGCATTTACCAGTGTTCTTATCAATAATTTTAGGGTTTTTTTTTAAATTTCATTTTTAAAAAGCCAGAAAGATGGAAGAACCGGATCATAAATAAACCTAGCCAATACTCATTGTCAGAGCAGAGATAACGGAAGACAAGTTTTTCTCAGTGGGAGTTTAAAAGGCACTCTCAGTTCATCTCCTGCTGAGAAATGGAGATATTTTGAAACACTGTCGTATACTCCATACTAAACTAAATTTTCATAATTCTTAAAGTAATAAACTTTGTTTTGAAGATAATCACTTGAATGGGTTTTGCAGGTTTAATTTACTGCTGCTTCTGAACACTGAAAACAGATGCTAATGATACTTAATTGCAAGTATTAATTTGAAGGTTGTTCTTTACAATCTATTAGCAAGTCTGCAGAATCTTACACCAAGTCTAATTGACATCTCTGCCTTCGTTCTAATTTTTCTTTTTTTTTTTTAAACAAGATTAAGCAGGCTGTGTAAGCAGCAACCCTTTCCTCCCTCTTTTGCTTCTTGCCTTCCTTATGTAATACTAAAATGCTGTGAATATTGAGAAAAAAGCTGGCAGAAAATGTTCTCTGCTGCCCTTTTGCAATGGAACATTGTTCCTGAAACCTACAATGAGTTTTGTGGGTACTGTTGCAAAACTTCATCTTCACTTCATGGGATGACCAAGAAGTTTTTCATTTGAGAATTCCCTGAATACTGCTCAGCAACTTCTTACATTCGTCAGTATTTTTGTTTAGGTTTTTCCTTTAATATCAAGTTACTTCTATTGATAAGTTGTGAGAAGCAATGATGGTGAAACACTGAGTTTGTGCTAGGTATTGAAAACCTTGCAGACATGTCTTGGGAGCACATCTAACAGATAATTCAGGATATATAACCTGGAGAAGTTAGTATGTCACCATGTTGTGTGACAGATCACATTGTATTTAATATGAATGTATTTAAAGGCACCTGAATTTCACAGAAACATACTGGGAGCTTTTTAAAGTTTGTGAACATAGATTTTCTTAAATTCTGGTTTTTGTCCATTAAAATTTAAATATCCAGTGTGAATGTTCAGAAATATACAAAATATTAAACATGGACTATTGTACATGTCTGGATTAGGGGTCAGGGACATATAGCAGTAGAAGCTCTAGAGATAGCTACAGTGTTGCAAAAATGAAGCTTATTCAGTGCAGCAGCTGCATATTAACGGCTAAGCATCGTGCCTCATAGCCCATTTGGTGTATTCCCAGCTGGGGTTGTGTGAACTTCTGCCATGTGAGGCATTTCTGATGTGTCACAGCACTGCATCCCTAAATAAATATATATGATGATAGTAATTGCCAGCGTATTCACGTAACTGCACTTATAGAAGTGGCTATATAGGTAGGTAGTTTTCAGTAAAGAGTGTTTTAAGATTGTAATACTCACTTTAAAAAATGAGCACCTGCACCCACGTTTAACAAGCGTGTCAACTTTAACTTCATGCTTTCAATGGAAGAATAAAGCTGCGACTTTGCTGGTGAGGGTAAGTTGGGACACTCCCTGCTGTTCAAAGGCAAAGTGGCACAATACACACGCAAAATACATGGTATTGCTGCTAACTTTGTGGTCTGTGTCTATCCTTTAGCCTGAAGCAATTAGTTTGTTACTGTCTGTTCCACACAGTTTGTCTTAGTAGCTTTTCATTTTAGTCTTCTTAAAGAAACTGAACTTTTACCCAGTGTTTAAATCCTTTCCTGTCGTGCAGGTATCTTATTTTTTATTGTAGTTTTATAGAAATCTGATTTAGGAAATAGGACTTTGTAGCACCACCATAGTTAAATACGTATTTATTTAACAGGTATCCTTTTTATCAGCTTTAAAAAAAAAGAAAAAAAGAACCAAAACTTGTTTTTTTTCCCCTCATTCAGCACTCAAAACTTAGTTTTGCTCCTAACTGAATCAGTTTTCTGTTCTAATTTAACTTTTGGTGCATGGGAACCTTATTCTTCTATTAGCTAACCACTTTAAAGGTTGTCACAGTAATTTTGTGTGTTTTGGTGCAATAAAAATTTCATAACACTTCTGCTTCTTTAACAGGTATTCATTATGTGGATTCCAGTTCTATTTATTGAAAGTTATGTATATCTTGTAAGGCATGTTCCTTGATTTATTTTTTTTTTGGTGTATTTATAGGAATCTTTGCCTTTAAGTGTGCCCGGGCAGAAGAGCTATTTAACATGTTACAAGAGATAATGCAGAATAATAGCATAAATGTGGTAGAAGAGCCAGTAGTAGAAAGGAATAATCATCAGACTGAGTTGGAAGTACCAAGAACTCCTCGAACACCTACCAGTAAGTATGGTTCTGCTGTCAGATGTCATTACCTGATGTAATGTGGTACTTAGCTGAAAATAGTGTTTGATTTGAATTTAATCTTTGAGTAATTAAAAGGAAGACTAATGTAAAGCTAAGAGGCTAATTACCAGTAATGCATTCTTTTGAGGTACTTGCTGAGGATTATCTTTAAGAAAAATGTATTGGGAACTTAGTTGTTGCATAAGAACATGTATGAATACACTTTTTGAATTGCTTTATGATATATCAATGTGCTTTACCTGTAGCATTTCAAGAAATGTTAATGTTGGGCAGTGTTTCAAACTTTTTATTAGGGAAAAAAATACTGTTTAAATCACATGTGCAGTTGGTTTAAATCTTTCTTTTGCTCTGAATAGATGAATGGGTGAATGAAGTATTTACCTAAAATTTTCTGGTATTTTTGAAATCTCACGCAGATGGCTTGGTATTTGAAACTATGAATTCCAGTTTATTGATGATTTCAGAGAAATGGAAGCTTAAGTAAAGGAGTCTGTTTGTCAGGGAGAGATGTTAATGGGGGAAAGAGAGGTTGTAGGGAGTTTTCTGGGTGTGTACACCTAGGTTTCAGTGATTGCTTCAGAAATGTGTTCTGGTAAATACTGGGATGCTTTTCTGTTTTCCATTTCCTTCCTCTGAGCAAAATTGAGCTTTGTGAATATTTAATGTTACTTTACATATTTTACTTTCTCTTTTGAAAATTAAACTTTAGATAAAAAGTATATTATTCATATACAGTAAAATGTTCTCTTTTAATATGGTTTTGGTTGTTTTCCAATTGAATCAGCTCCTGGGTTCAATGCACAAAGTTTACCCAACGGCTACCCCAGATACCCGTCCTTTGGAGATGCTTCATCACACCCTTCCAGCAGACACCCTTCTGTCGGCAGCGCGCGCCTCCCCTCTGTCGGTGAAGAGTCAACACATCCCTTACTTGTAGCAGAGGAGCAAGTGGGTGTTTTTTTCCCTTCATACAACTTAGGTTGGGGTTGTGTTCAGGTTTTTCTAATGATTGTTCTGTAGGCTTTCACTTGCCTTTTTCAGTAACAGGTGTAATGTATTCCTACAGTATTTTAACTACCTCAGAAGAGTGCTGGACTTGCCTCTTTAAAATTATATTTTGTAGAATGGCTTGCTGAGGAATTCATACTTTATGTAAAAATAAAGATACAGAAAGTATGTGTTTGCATTATACTCGTCTCAAAAATTTTAGTAATTATTTTTAAACATGAGTAATTGTACATTATAATGAGAGATCCTGGTCAAAAAGCTTCTTTTTATGTCTTCTATTTGCCAAATAGAAGCCATGGAATAATTCATGTTAGAAGGGACCTCTGGTCCTCTGGATCAAAGTTTTAAGTTAGAGACAGCTGCACAGAGCCTTGTCCTGGTCATGTTTTGAATACTACAGGCAAGGGGATTCCACAGAATCTGCGCGATTTGTTCTAGTGTTTCACCACTTTTGTGGCGAAATCATTTCTCTCTTAATATGTTATCAGATTTTTACCTGTTGCATCTGGTGTTGGCTGTCCCTTGGCCTTTTGCTGAACATCCCCAAAAAGGGTCTGGCTCTGTCTTTGCTTTACCTCTTAGGTAGTTGAAAACAGCTATTAGGTGGTCCCCTGCCTTAATGGAACTAAGATGGTGCCCTCAGCTTCTCCTTGTATGTCATGTGCTCTAGCTCCTCTCTAGTCATGGCCCTCCACTGGACTTGCCTCAATATGATGCTGTCTTTTACTCTGGAGCTAAGGTTCAGTCTTGTGAGAGCTGAATTGATGGCAGTAGTAACTTTCCTTAACTTACTGGCTGTGCTATTGCTGACACAAACCAATGCGTGTTTGATTCTCATTGCTGCGAGAGCAGGCTGCTGACTCACATTCAACTTACCATCCATCTGGACCCCTGAAGTTTTGCTGCAAGGCTGTTTTCCATCAGTTGGCATCTAGCCTGTACTGTTGGTGTTGTTTCATACCAAGCACTGGATTTTGTATTTGCTGTTGCTAAACTTCATAAGGTTTCTATGAAGTCGGTTCTCCAGGCTGCTGAGATCCCTCTCAGTGGAAACCCCTACCAGTCTGGATAGACTGAAAACTGTCAGGGTGTGTTCTCTCTCATCATTCAGGTTGCTGATGAAAATGGTAGTCAAGTTTAAAAATGTCATGTGGTTTAGGAAGACTTTCAAGTGTGACAAGAAACAGTGTTGGAAACAAGAGAAGGTAGCCAGAGCAGAGTGCTGTGAACTATCTTGCGAGAAAGGATTTGTTAGGAGCCCTCACAGAAGAGCTCAGGTCTTATCATTGGAGTTACTGAATAGTAAGTGAGTTTAAAAAATCAGTGGAGGAGTCAAGTGAGCTGGTAAATGACACTTCAGCTTGCAGTGCTTGACAGAGAGGTTGGCAAGCTACATGACTGCTGCTGTAAAATACTACTTTTGCTGTTTGTGTATCCAGGCATAGAATTAAAATTTAGAGAAGGAATCCAGTCTTTCCCATTCAGTCTGGTATTGATCCACTGTGGAAATTGGAGGGATGTAACCTAGGAGAGTATTTCTGCCTTTATTAGTGACATACAGTGTCAACTCCTGCTTCTTTTTAATTCTGAGTGCCACACTTCATATGGAACTGTATATTTTTCTACTTGAGTTCCTGTTCCTATGAGGCTGTTGGCTCTTGAATAAAGAATGGATAGTTCTTCCTGTAGACCCAACATCTCTTTTTGTTCCTGGAGTAGTACACAAGGCAAGAGACTGAGGAGGTCTCTATGTGGTTTTCTTTTTTTTTTTTTTTCTCCTTTGTATGGACAGTAGATTT
Source organism: Cyanoderma ruficeps (assembly GCA_008694505.1). NCBI lineage: Eukaryota > Metazoa > Chordata > Aves > Passeriformes > Timaliidae > Cyanoderma > Cyanoderma ruficeps. Next base: position 17,034,129 of record VZDJ01004378.1, read on the forward strand.
CCTTGCAGTGTGGAAGTTATGAATATAAACTTAGCCGAAGTATTGTTGATCACCAGTAAGGGACAACAAAGTAGAGCTCTCAGTGATCTGCCCAGGTAAGGTAATGAGCTAAGCTGGAGCAGCCCACAGTAGCCTTGATTAGAGCCAAGCTCTAGAACTAGAGCACAAACATGTTTTATTTGAGATAAAACATCAAATAAAAATAATTATTAGCATAAGATATAAATTCTGGTTTTTCATTGGTGCAGCATTAACATAACTAATAACAAAATTTCAGGGGAAAACCCTAAAACTGATTACAGTTCAGCAAAATGCAAGAGAGGTGACTTTTGCTCTTAAACACCTGCCATCACAAGTTTTTCTTTTCACGTATTTTGATTAGAAAAGTGGGTAATTAAGAAGCTAATAAATTTGGAGTGGGGGGAAAGGCACAATAGTGCTTGAATTTCTTCTTTTTTCTTTCCCTTTTAGGTGCACACTTACGTAAACACTACTGGAGTACAAGAGGAAAGAAAAAATCGATCAAGCGTGCATGTGCCACTGGAATCAAAGCTTTCAAACACTGAAACAACTAAAGTGAAAGAAGATCAGATGTGTACTGATGACAGAGATGCTCAGGTTCTCCTGGAGCCTGAAGGAGTGAAGTTTGTTTTAGGACCAACACCTGTTCAAAGGCAGTTAATGGAAAGAGAGAAACTGGAACAACTTGGGAGAGATCAAGTTAGTGGCAGCAGCACAAACAACACTGAATGGGACACTGGGTATGACAGTGACGAACGTAGAGAGACACCATCTGGTAATAAATTGGTGTATGAAAATATAAATAGGTTGTCAATCCCTAGTGCCTCAGGGGTCAGGAGAGGTCGCTTGACATCAACCAGTACCTCAGACACCCAGAACATTAACAACTCTGCTCAGAGAAGAACTGCGCTGCTGAACTATGAGAACTTGCCATCCTTGCCTCCTGTTTGGGAAGCCCGCAAGCTGAGCAGAGATGAAGATGACAGTTTAGGACCAAAGACCCCGTCTCTGAATGGCTACCACAATAACCTAGATCTGATGCATAACTATGTTAATACAGAGAATGTAACAGTACCAGCAAGTGCTCATAAAGTAGAATTTACGCGACGTCGGGACTGTACCCCAACAGTCTTTAACTTTGACATTAGGCGTCCAAGTTTAGAACACAGGCAGCTCAACTATATACAGGTTGACCTGGAAGGTGGTAGTGACTCTGACAACCCTCAGACTCCAAAAACCCCCACCACTCCACTTCCGCAGACTCCAACCAGGCGCACAGAGCTGTATGCTGTGATAGACATTGAAAGAACTGCTGCTATGTCAAGCTTGCAAAAAGCACTGCCCCGAGATGATGGTACTTCTAGGAAAACTAGACATAACAGTACTGACCTGCCTATGTGAGCCTGGGGAGCATTGAATCATTTGCACCTTTTGTGAAGTTTATAAAATTGAAGATGCGAGTACTTTGCATTTCTTAACACTAACGCCTTTTATAGACTAATAGAACGTTTTCTGCATACTTCGTGTACTTGTCTTACTAAAGGGAATTAATGTAGAGCAAGTATTCATTTTAGGTAACACTATTTCATTCTACAGTAGAAGTAATTACTGCATAGCAGCATCACCACCTTTCACAGTGCCTCTTTAATTGATTAGAGTCTGAGTGACATGCCAGTTTTGAATTTATAAATATTCTGGTCTGGTGCCTATACTCATTAATGGCATTTATAACACTTTTTAAAGCCTCTTGATATGTGCATTATTAGCAGGTAAACTTAATCTTTCAATATACATATCTGACGTTCATTCCATTGAAGTGGTTCCTCCAGAATGACATGTGTGTAATGCGTTAATTCACTCAGTTTGACATACACTAGATATATTGGTTCATCTCAAGGAATATAAACACTACACCTTTTTTGTCTGTGGGCAAGAAGGCCTCTAATTCCTGACAGTTTTCTTAACTTGTGTCATATTTGAGAGGTCACATTGACGGTTGTTGATCAGAGCTATAAACACATCAAAAACAGGCCTTAAGCTCCTTCCAGTGGAATAGAATTCCAAGTGACATATCAAATTCCCTCTGAAATCTGACAAAATTTTAATCTCATCAGAGTTTTGGGTTTTTTTGTGAAGGAATTCACAGGTGGGCTGTAAGAATTAAGGCTCCCTTGTCACTTCTTAGTTCAGTGTGCCTTCTTTTCTTTGCATTTGTGCATTTCCTTTTTATTTGTTTCATAATGTCTTGTTTTAAAAGTCAAAATTTTGTACATAGCTTTTAATTGTTCAGGGTCATCTATGTATTTTGTCTTACTCTCTGCATTTGACAAAGCAAGACGCTTGAAGGTCAAATGGTTGTCTTCGTCCAGTGTTCTACTTTTTTATGCCTGATAGAAATATCCCAGCTCTCCAGCAGTATGCATTATTGCACAACTGGAAAGGTTTATTATGCAGTTATTGTCTTCCTCTAAAGCATCAAACACAGGTTACACGGGAGGCAGGGTACTGGACTTGATAGTTCTTTATAGAAAGTTGTACGTTCTAGTAATGTGCATCCATAGGTGATAGTGTACTTTAATTTAAAAAGATACATAGTAAATTATCTGAAGGTAGTATTAGCTATGAGCATACTTGTTTTCCTTTTGCAGTTGGTGAATTTGGTTACGATGATGGCTGCTCAGTGTTACAGGTACATCCAGGTAGAATGTTGTTTGTTGGATATGCCAGAGGCACCCTTAGAAGCTTTTTTTTCCTATTTTTTTTTATTAATACTCTGAATAATCTTAGAATTCTGGCAGTATTGCAGGTGCACCTTGGTACTAGCAGCAGGAGAGATTGCTTTTGAGCCTGTGATTGCAAAGGAACTGACACTTGTGTGAACTGGTATGATGTAAAATAACCCTTGAACTGTGAGGAAAAAACATGCAAGAAAAGCCATTTGGAGATCTGAAAAAGCATTAAGGGTCTCCATGCAATATTTGAATTGAAGTTTTATAAAAACCAAACTACAGTTATTTTGTATCTTTTAAATTGGTGTGTATTTCTGTTCCTACAACTTTTTTCTTTGGTCTGCTCTCATTTAATAGTGGCAGCAGTAGTAGCACCTGGAATATATGTCTCTTGCCATACCGTTAGGTGGCATCAGGCCACCTTTCCACTCTGGCTTTCATTATTCTTTACAGACTGTATGGTACTGAAATAGCAGATGGACAAAGAACATAATTTGCTGAAGTAAAACATGGGAGTCATTGAGACCATTGTGAGGAACATAAAAGAGATTTTTAAAAACCCCACCTTATTAATTATTTCATGGTCAGCCTTTGCATACTCTTGTGATAGACTTGCTGACTTGTGAGGAGACCTTGGTACTCAAGAAGGTAAAGACTACCTAGAGCTAGGCATTTTACAGGCTGTAGCCAGGTGGAGGTTGGTCTCTTCTCCCAGTCAGCCAGCAACAGGACAAGAGGATATAGGCTTAAGCTGTGCCAGGTAGATGTTAGCGAGAAATTCTTCACAGAAAGGCTGATTAGGCATTGGAATGTGCTGCCCAGGGAGGTGGTAGAGTCACTGTCCCTGGAGGTGTTCAAGGAAAGTCTGGACTTGGCAGTTGGTGCCGTGGTCTGGTTTACGAGGTGGTGTTTGGTCATAGGGATGGCTTCGATCTCAGAGGTCTTTTCCAAGCCTACTGATTCTGTGATTCTGTAACTGCTCCCTCACATCTTTGCCATTGCCTCACCTCATGGATCTCCTCTTCTGTATGGAAGAGAAATTACCATGTATTGCAAAATACTTACTGGGTTAATAATATTGGTGTGATTCTTGTTCTTAGCATATAGCTCACTTAAATTTGTGAGCTGGACTAATGCTTCAGCGTGTGTTTTGAGGCAAACCTGTTTGACCTAGCTAGCTGCTTAGAAATATATGGTCCTCATCTGTATAGTTTGGACTGATTAACTGGACCCTTGAAACACACCTGTGAGGCAGGGAAGTAATAATATTCTTAACTACTAAATAGGGAAGCAGAGGCTTTGGGTAGATCTTAAGGGACCTGAAATTTCAACAACCAGCCATATCCCTCCTTAGTTCCAGTGCACTGTCCTATGCATTTATTCTGAATAGTCTCAGATAAAAAGAACAGTCTGAGTAAATTTTTTACATTATTGCAAGTTTCACAATATTTTCTTAGCTCTGGTCCCCAGAATTGAGAACATACTGAAATTTCAACTGTCTGTAGCCTTAATTATATTAGCAAGTCTGATGACATATTTTCCAGGACTACTTTTTTAGCCTGTTACGTTTTACAGGTGGAATAACACTTTCTTGTTTTGTGTACGCTGCAAACATACTGGGTAGTCCCTGTCACCCACACTACTCATCTTTAGCATTCCTTATTTTCTCCCCCTTGAAGTAGATGCAGTTGCAATGCACTTTACCCTTTGAGACTTGGTAAATATTTTTTCAATTCAGTCTCTTTTAAAGGCTGTGATGTTAGATTTAGTGTCTGTAATTTAGGATTCAGCTTTCAGCTGAAATCTCTCCATGGTATCTAGATCATATTTATTTTGGGCCCACAGGTGTATAGACTGAGAAACTAGAAATATGTAACCATTTTCTTTAGTAAATGTGGCGTGTTAGGTTTACATAAACTAGGTCCTGTAAAAATGGTAGCATCTCCATCAATTGTACTTTTCATCCATAAAGGGCAGTCAGTTGCTGCCCTTCAAACACATTTGACAAGGGGAAACCTTTAACTGTAGGTATTCCTTTAGTGCAATGATTTGGGAAAGACACACATTACTGTATCTTTTAAACAAGGAAACTGAGTTGTTAAAGAACACAAAAAAGTGACCAAAAGTATATCATAAAGATTGTGCTAGAAATACAGGGAGTGAGAATTTATTCCTTTGTTATATCAGGATTTTTCCTCAAAATTATGTCAGGAGGAGGACCAATTGTTTTAATTTTTGTGGTGTTTTTTGCTGACTTCCTTATGCAATATTGAAAAAGACCAGTCTGAAAACCTTGACACTCACTAGAACATCTTTTGTTTCCTCCAATAAGTTTTTTTTGCATTTGACAGGGGTGGAATCTGCGATGTGCATTGAAGCACTACTCCTCTTAAAGTCTTCAGAGTTTTTATAGAAAATAGAAGTGTTGAAGTAGAAATTTCATATAATAAATTGATAAAATGTCCTTCCCCCTCCCCGATGTTTGGATATTTGTGTGTGTTTGCACCTCTGACTAGGGCTTGGGTGTAAAAAGGATCATGGAAATGTGTAAATTGTACAAAGTCCAAACCAATGTCAAAACAGGGCTGCTTTTTATAGGCGACAGACCAGCAGTTGATTTTGCTGGTTTTATAACACTGTGTATTGGCTCAAAATCTGGCTGTTCTTGTTTTTGTTTTATATTTAACCACTTCTCAATGAGAGAGATTCAGGAGAGAGCAGATTGTTCTTATTCATTGTCAGTGAAGTAAAAATGGAAATTCTGATTAATGTCAGTTACTATTTTGAGCATATAATGATGTATCTGATTTGGACATCTATTTCTAAGCAGTATTCCTCGCTTCATGTAAGGTGAGATCAATGGTGAAATTCCATTTCTGCACTGTACTAATTTATTTAATGGCTGCAAATAAGATGAAACTAATGGAGTAGGAACTAGTAGTGGACTTAAATTCTGAAATTCTACTATTTTCCCTAAAGGAGTCTGGTCCTTCATTGTGATAGATAGAGTTAGGTATTTTTGGAATTTAATTATATGATCTTTCCCATCTCTTCCTTGAGGTAGCAATCAGGCATTTATATTTGACAGTATTTACTTAATATAAACCCAAGTTCATTTATTATCTTTATTTTTAATTCATATACACTCCAAGAAAAAGAATCCAGAAGAAATTCCACCACAAAAAACTGCGTTAAGATGGACAGAGGTTTGCTGATATCCTTCTTACAGAAGATTATTAAAAAGGAAGTCATGTTGAGGTTCTTTCACGATCTTTAGGAATTACTTCCTCTTTTGGACAAGATAAGTGAATCAGAAGAAAAAAAAAAAGAGCAACTTAGCATCTGCAACTCTGACCATATATACATTATTTCTTGTGCTGTGCTGTAAGGTATGTGACTAAGTCTGTCAGGTGTCTTAGGAGGATATTTTCCTAACACAGTTTTACTCCAGATTAACGCAGTATTTTGTTTGGAAGTATGTAGGTGTACAGTAGAAAGAGCCTATGAGAAATAAGGTTGATGAAACAAGTGTTGGACATTTCTATATTTTTATACATTATGAAGGGCATTTTTGAAATTTTTCGTGCAGTTTTAGTGGTAATATACATATATTGTGACAATGTTTTCCGCTATATCCATTACTTCTGTGTAATTCTATTTTATGTAGCAAATATGTGTATATAGAAAGGAGATTATGTAAAAACTATGATTAAAAAATAGACTCAAGCCCTTCAGAACAGGGACTGTCTTCCTCTGTGTCTACAAAGTACTAAATGCCTTGGGATCCCAACCAGAGCTCCTGCCTGAGACCTGTAGTGACTGAATTGACAAGTGAGGAGTGTGGGGGAAGCAGCTCCTCTGCTTTCCATGAGAAGCCTTAGTATAAAAGGTGCTGTGAAGCCCACCCTGCCAATCCCTGGTGCTGGGGCTGTGCTGTGTACACGGCCCTGCACCTGCCAAGTGACCCACAGAGCCCAGAGTCCGTGTATCTTTTGCTCCAGTCCTTCCCCTTGGCAGCAGGAAAGGAAGTCTGACAAGGAGCTTTGATGTCATCAGGAAATCTTCCTTGTTAGCAGGGTGACCCTTCCAGAGCTTGTTCAGTCTGCATGCAGTGTCCTTTGAAGCCGAACAAATGATTCCTGTTGACTTCAAGGGCCACTGGATGTGCTTCTGCAAAATCAAGTTCTGTTGACCTAACAACTCTGCTACACCCGAGGACCTGGAATGGTCTAAAAAGATGTAAAAATATAAATATATTTAATTACATGTACTGAAAACCAAATCCTATTTGTTGTGGTCAGAGTTCAGATAAATATGGGAGTTTTGATTTCTTAGTCATACTTGCATATATATTGCTTTAACTATTTGTGTATGAAAGAGGAAGTGATTCTAAAATGTGTGAAAGATCAGGATTACACTTGTTTTTTTAATGGTTATGTTATTTAGGAATGGATGTCAGTGAATTTAACTCCGTAACAATGCAGGTTTTTTGCATTGGAATATGTGTGTATATCATACACCCGCATTTTATATATATTATATATTTGGTACTAACTTTGTATTTTGAAATTTTGCCAAATCGCCAACACAGATGTTCTCACTTGTAAGTCTTTGGTACTTAATAACTGAATGTATAAGAAATGCTCTGGTATGAGAGGAAAGAGTGTTGTATGGTGTCCCACAGTCCGGATGGCCCGAGCAGCAGGCACGTTGCCTTTCCCACGTCTGGCTTCATTGCAGCATCACCTTTGGTCTCCTGGAAAGCAGTTGTGTGTCCCGGCCAAGCCGCAGGCCAGCTGCGCACCACGCCAGCCTCAAAGCTGACTGGCAGTAGTGATACAGTAGCCACCAGTGTGCCACAAACGCATTGATTAAATGCAGAAATGGACATTTCTACAAAGGCCAAAATCTTTCGTTGTATGTTCCTTTCTTGTCATTACATTGTATCATATTGTAAGATTATTGTATGTCCTAATTTGCATTATAAAATGTTTTTTCCTACTTAAAGGCATAAATATAGGAACTTTGTATAAAGGTAGCTTTCTAGATTTTTATTTCTTTTATAAAAAAAAGTCTAAACAGTGGGAGTACCATTGCCAAATTGTTTATAAAATTTCAAGTAATTTTCCCTGTTCAATTAATTTGTTTTTACAAACATTCCGTGTTTCTTATACTATGCAGAAAGAGTGTATTTTTATGCCATTCCACATTAATCTTAAAAAAAAAAATTCACTTCTTTTAAGCTGTCATTATTGAGAAAGCTTACCAAATGTGCATTTTTAAAAAAAATGTGTTATGTACATTTTTCCCCTTACCAGTGCCAACTTCATTTGGAAAAAAAAAAATAAATTGTAGCATGGCAATAAACTATTGATTTTACATTAAAAATTGTTTGTGGGTTACTTCAGTAGTTTGCAGTGTGTCATTGTATTGTTTTGTTGTATAATCTTTTTTGCTTTTCTTTAAATCACTGGATCATGTAGCTCTCTCTGCCCTCCTCCCTGCCACCGTATTCCACTCATTACTCAGTAGTAAACAACTTCCCAAAACTGATCATGGTGATCTGAAGTCTGTAAATTCATCTCCAAGATTTTGTTTCATTTCTCCTGGGTTTCTGTCACATCTTTGTCATGCACGTAGATTGACATTTTTTTAAGTGAGATTTTTAAAATGAGGCATTTTTTTCTTTACACACAGTGCAACCTGAAAGATTGCCCTTGGCCCAGCAGAGGTGAGGGCACTGCACAGCTGAGAGAGGCAGGAGCCCAGAGCCAGCACTGCTGCCGTGTTCTTCCCATTCTGGTGCCACTACTTTTACATATTGTAAATCATAGCTCAGCAATGGCCAAAAGCCCCTCACACCAAATTTACTATTTTGCTGTAGTTTTCCTGTGAGCATTGGATCGTTCAAAGGCCATAACTTGGATAAGTCTGAGGCACTTTAAAATCTTTTTTCTCCCAACTCACCACTGTAGCAACAAATGCGAATTAAAATGAATTATTACTTCAGTGCAAATCTTTATGAATGCTGATTCTGAGAGAACCTGTTTACATGGTTTTAGTTGTATTATTTGCCCTAGCCAAAACTTGAAGTTTTCTGCATAACTATGAGGTAAACTAAAGATATTTTAATTAAATTAGTAGGCTAGTTTTCACAACAGGGTTGTGGAGGGAAGTGTATCTAACTGTGAAGAAAACAGGACAAAAAGCTTAATGTACTCAAGAACTAATACTAACTAGGTATCAACAGATACCTAGCAACACAGGTGAGAGCAGTTTAAGTCATGGGGTTTTTTTGCTGCCTCCATTGGGATAGATTTCTGTCTCTGGCTGCTTGGAATCTAGAACAAACAACTTTCCATATATCCCAAGAGTTTAGTATCTAGCAGCAAGAAGAGGGATACCAGCTGGAATTAGTTCTTGAGGATGAGTAATACAAAATAATACAGATTGGTTTTGTTTTTTTTTTTTTTCTTTTTATATGACCAGGTAATGGGGTTTTGTGTAGAGGGAAAGCAGTGACAAAGCAAGGTTTAAGTGTTCTCTCACACTGGCAAAGCTGCCAGCGGAATAGTTACCAATTTTTCGGTATTGAATTGCAGAGCGTGTGGAGTGGCATTGCGCTGGGCATCTCCTGTTCACTGCTTTCAACTGGAGACGTGGTCTAAGAGCAGCCACCTGGGATGGGCTGGCAAGTGCACCGGAGGCCACAGGCAGTAACTAAAAACGCTTTTGAGCCGTCTGAGAAATGACCTCCAGGAATATCACCGAACAGCAGAATTATAAAATAGTGTGAGTTGGAAGGGACCTTAACAATCATCTAGCTCCCAACCCTCTGCCATGGTCAGGGACACCGTCCACTCGACCAGGACGATTCAGAGCCCATCCCACCTGGCCTTGGACACTGCCAGGGATGGGGCACGCACGCTTTCTCTGGGCAACCTGTTCCAGTACCTCTCCACCCAGCGTAAGGAACTTCATCCTAACAGGTCCCCAGGCCACAGAGCCCGTCCCCGCCCCGACACGCTCCCGCGCCCAGGCCGCGCAGCTCCTGAGGGCGCAGGGCCGGACTGCAGCTCCCAGAACGCCGCGCGCCGCCGGAAGCGGCGGCCACAGTGACGGCAGCTCCGGAGGAGCTCGTGGGGGCTGCGGCGCGGCGCTGGTTCTCTGCGGAAGGAGGGGCGCACGGCGGCTCCCGTGGCACTGGCATCATGGTGAGCGGCGGGACGGTGGCGACGGCTCGGCCCAGGGCACGGCCGGGCCGGGCAGGGCCGAGCAGGGCCGGGGGTGCGGCGGGGTCGGGCCGGGCTGCGCTCCACGCGGGGCCTGCGGGCCGCGCCTTTCCTTTCCCCGCGCTGTGCCGAGGGGTGGGGGCGGCGCGCGCGGGTGGCGGGGGGGCCGCGAAGGTTCTGGAGCCGGGGCGGGGCCCACGCGCCGTCACCCCCCCCNTCGTTTAATGCCTGGGGTGCTTTGCAAATGTTGAATATCTTTAAAGGCGGATATTGGTTACTGCAATAATTATTTTGCATTGATGTAAATAAAAAATAACAACAACAACAACAAAAAGGACGAGTTCAGCTGAGGTATGAAAATGCTAAAGCCCCAGCATGGTCAGTAAATGGACTTGGTTCGTGCTGGCTGTGCCTGCCCCGGGGCTGTGTGAAGGGCCGGCTAGCGGCGGAGCAGCAGCGCACGCCCAGCCGCCAAGGGATGTGCTGGCAGCGGCCTTGTGTGCACTGCAGCCGCGAGCAGCTGCGCCCGGCCTTGGCACCCCTTCACAAGATACCACATTGAAAGACAGATTTTTAAGAACCTTAACTGTTTCTTAAATATACCTATTACTACCCCAAAATGGGATATGGAAGTGATTTTATTAATAAAAACATTGTTTAAGTTGTTAGGGTCAGGGGTTTGTTTTTAAAATGCTTAGTTTTATTGAAGCTAGAACAATATTCTTACATTACCTGTCTTTTAGGCATCCATTTCCCTTGCTCCTGTGAACATTTTCAAGGCAGGTGCAGATGAAGAGAAAGCAGAAACAGCTCGGTTGGTAAGTTTAATTCTCTAAGAAACTGGTAGTACTTGAGGTAAATACACTTTGTCTTTTCTACTACTTAAAATACTTTTACTGTATCACGATATGGAACTTCTGTCTCTAACTGGCTTTTCTTGTTGCATGTCTGTAAACAGAAGGGAGGAGGAATGTTGTTTATACTGAAAATTAGAGAAACTTTTCAATGTCAAAGCCAAAGTACCTCTGCTGGAGCTCAGAAGAGTGGTGCTTATTGGGTGGTATTTCTTCTGGCTTTGAGATTTGCAGTTTCTGGGAGGTTTAAGTATATTTCATCTGGTTATCAAAATTTAGCAGTTAAGGGACTTGCCTTAAATCTCCATTGATAGAGGTGGAAGGGTTGGTTTAAATGTGGAAAGCTATGTGACAGTGTATAATTCCTGTATTACGCTAGAAATAAATTGTTCCCTGAGGTATATTTATTTTCATTTCAGTCATCCTTTGTTGGTGCCATTGCCATTGGTGACCTAGTCAAGAGCACCCTGGGGCCTAAAGGCATGGTAAGACAGCTGCAGGCTCTCACTAGTTATACCTGTTAATTTAGCTTTAATAGTTACAGTGTGTTTTCAAGCAGTATTCTAAATCTTGCATCTTGTAGGACAAGATTCTTTTAAGTACCGGGAGAGACAGCTCCGTGACAGTTACCAATGATGGTGCAACCATCCTGAAAGCTATTGGAGTTGACAATCCAGCTGCCAAGGTCTTGGTTGGTGAGTTCTTAAAGGCTTGATATTTCTTAATTTTTATTTGTTCTTAGCAAAGTGTTCTTGAAATACTGTAAAAAATTGAAGGGAGGGGGAGCAGAAATCCTGAAGTAAGAAGGGGCAGGGTATTGCAAGAGTTGTGGCATTCTGCAAAAGTAAAATTGTGGTGTATGCTGCTCTCCAATACTGTTTTTTCTTTTCCCTCAACCCTGCTTTGTCCCAGGGGTCAGAAGAAACAAAAGACAGATGTGTGCCACTCTTTTTGAGTGGGAAAATTGGGAAAAGAAATCTGTGCAGCAACAGAAGTTCTCTGTTTTTCCCAGATTTAAATTTCTGTCACTCAGGGAGCACTGTACTTCTGTATAGAGATTGCCATTGTGAACAACTGTTTTACTGTGCCTGTGGTCCACTACTGCTGACAAGCAGGAGCCTGAACTATGGGGTGTCAGGTTTACTAATGATTTTGTGTTTGCTCTGTCCCACTTTATCAGCAGTTCATGCAGCAGACTGGTTATTGCAGTCTCTGATCCTGTATCTATACTTTACAGCTTCTATCCAGCTGTACTTCCTTTTGATAAGCATCTTTAGGATGGGGAACAGAGGGGAGCATCTTGACCATCACCAGGCTGCAACTCGTGTCTAGGTTGCAAATAAAGAGCAGGAGTTTGAAGGATGCTGAATTTTATTGGCATCTCTTGATTTTCTGGCGGTTTTTTTTTGAGTTTCCTCTTTACACAAAGACTAAGATCTGTTTTTCTTGTCCAAATTAATGCATGAGAAAAATAGCATTAATACTGTGTTTTCCTTCTTCAGATATGTCGAAGGTTCAAGATGATGAAGTTGGTGATGGAACTACATCTGTCACAGTGCTGGCAGCTGAATTACTGAGGGTGATGTATCACGTTTGTTCAGATGTTTGTCCATGTACTGCTGTGATAGCACCAGTAGGAGGGGTGTTATCCTATGTTTGTGAAAGGGCTCCCAAAGCATAGAAAGGAATAGCTTGCTCTGTTGCTGTTGAACTTGATAGGGGGGAAAAAACCAACCCTTAGGTATTGCATCATCATTTTTGGGTGTTATTTTAGACTATTATTCCTTATATTATTTTTTATAAACTCTCAAGTATTTTAAGTTGACTCTTACAGCTCATTTCCTGGCTATTGCACTGAGCAGCATGCAGTACTGCTTAGTTGTGAGGCTCAGTTCTCTGAAATCCGTTTCCATAGAAAAAAATTCTGCTAAATTCTGTTCTTTGCTCAAGACCTGAATTCATATTGTTCCTTTAAACTCTGTGTGGATTTTATGCTTATGGAAAAATGTACACTGCCAAACCTAAATCTGAAATTACTACGAAAGAGATTTGAGAAATTGGTAATTCTTCCTGCAGAGCTGTGTCAGAATGTCTGACCATCTCAGGTCCAGGAACAGGGATCAAGAGCATCTTAAGGAATGATGTGTCAGTTTGCCAAGTTCCTCAGAAAAATGGAGAACGCTTTTTTCAACTACACTTGAAGTTGCATCCATAAATGAACATGTCTTTTCTAGTTAGTGTAACTGTACTTCTTTGGGGGGGAAATAATTACTGATTTCATTTAAATAGGAGGCAGAATTACTGATTGCCAGGAAGATTCATCCTCAGACCATCATTGCAGGCTGGAGAGCAGCCACAAAGGCTTCAAGAGAGGCACTTTTGAAAGCAGCTGTGGATCATGGGTTAGTAATGTCCATTTGATGTAACTCTCCATAAAAAAACTACTCAAGATCAAAACAACATTGCAAATTACAGTCCATTGGTAAATTCTTCACTCTTATTAAAGCACTGTGAAGGCTGAGTTCAGGAATTGTAACAGTTGAGGAAAAAACACTGTGTTTTTTTTCAAATGAGTTATAGAAGCTTTATGATAGTCAGAATTACTTACAATATGCAGAAATGAAATACAAGCTGTAATCTGCTCCCTGGAACAAAGATTTGAGCTGTTACTTCAGATTTTGTAGTCACATTTTAAATATAATTATTTCCCATGCCCAGCACTTTGTGAGCACAAACTTTCTAAAGCTGAATGCGAAAATTCTCCTAACAAAACTTGTATTTCAAATAGAAGGTTGTGTTCTGGGACAGTGGAGGGATTCTATGCAGCATTCCTCAAAAGAGAATATGGTACATCTAGATAGAGGCTGGAAGAAGTGGGCAAAGACTCGTGGTAGTAGTGGTAGTTCAGGCCTTCAGACTTTCCACTTTAATTGAACTGTCTTTATTTTAGTAATGATGAAGTGAAGTTCCGTGAAGACTTGATGAACATTGCAGGAACAACTCTTTCATCAAAATTACTTACTCACCATAAGGATCACTTCGTCAAGCTGGCTGTAGAAGCTGTTCTTAGGTTGAAAGGCTCTGGTAATTTGGAGGCTATCCATGTCATTAAGAAACTTGGTGGAAGTTTGGCTGATTCCTACTTAGATGAAGGTAAGTCTTTGAGTGTTGACTGTGTATGCATTTGAGAAATAAAGCTGCTAAAGGTAGATTTGTTACAGGAAACACTGTTATGTTATTATTAAACTGAATAATATAGATGGGGGATTTTGTAGTAACTAGTAATGGTTCTCCTTTTTGATTTGAAGTTCTACAAGACCTTTCTGTTACTGCAGGCTTTTTACTTGACAAGAAGATTGGTGTAAATCAGCCAAAAAGAATTGAAAACGCAAAGATTCTTATTGCAAATACTGGTATGGATACAGACAAGATTAAGGTGTGTGACAGAACTACTTTTGAGAAACTGTGTTTTTGTAAATGGAATTTTGAGACTGAGCTCTCTTTTCTTCAATTTAGATTTTTGGCTCTCGTGTTAGAGTGGACTCCACAGCAAAAGTGGCAGAAATAGAACAGGCAGAAAAAGAAAAAATGAAGGAGAAAGTGGATCGTATTCTTAAACATGGAATAAATTGCTTTATCAACAGGTATGTATTTCTTGGGAAAAGGGGAGAGTTACATTACTTTCCATGTTGTTCTAGTTCACTCTGCTAGAACAGGCAGTTAAGTGCCCAGCAGACACTTAGGATCAAAGGACTTAGACCTTAAAGCGTATGGCTGCCTGTGCTTAGTGTGATAGTGCTTCTTCAGAGAAAGGGTATTTCAAAAAGCATCATAGTTTGATTTTTTTTTCCTTGGCTTTGCATGTTTTCCTTTTTCTTCCTTTACATGTTTTCCTTTTCCGTGGTTTTTTTTTGCATTTGCTTCTGTGTTGTGTAACATTTCATGTGCAGCAGGTGCCTCATACATTGGCTGCTTTACTAGCTTTCAGAAATCTGTCCTGTGTCCATGCTACTGGGAATCTGGTGTTGTTACTGTATTATTTTTAAAGGTTTGTTCTGAGTGTGATGGTGAGATGTGTTTTAATTTTAGACAGCTGATCTACAACTACCCTGAACATCTCTTTGGAGCTGCAGGTGTCATGGCCATTGAACATGCAGACTTTGCTGGTGTAGAACGTTTGGCTCTTGTCACAGGTGTGTAGAGTATCTTGTTGTATGAAACTTGGAGGGGCACATTATTTGTTTGATCATTAGTAAACGTCAAACTTACTTAAACATCCTTTTTTTTTCTCCAGCATTTGTGAATAAAGGATCATAATGCAAAACATGGGATATAATTTAGCAAGTTAGTGCCAGTTACTAATTTTCTTTCATATTCTAAAATATTTCCAGTTAAGTTCCTGCTTGCTAAGATTTTGAAATGTTTGTTTTCTAAGGGAAAGATGAAACTTAGCAACAGAAAGAATAATTCCAGAAATTAATACTAACAGTTCTTGATTCTGTGATAGTAACATTTGGTTCTAAATGGCTGTTGTTTGACTGTAATGATAGAGAAGACTAAAAAGTCAGCCTTTGTTAAAAATGTGGGCCTGAGTTGTTGACTTGAGGTGGGCCTCAAATGACATGAACAACCTGGATATTTTGAGTAGTGGTCAGCATAAATGTGGTTCTAGTAACTAAAGAAAATGAAGCCTCTGGAATGCTACAGGTAATTCTCATTGCTGAAGTTAGAGATAGGTAACTGGGATGTCATAGTTGATTTTGAAAGTGACCAGGAGGATGAATTTGCTTTGCAGAAGAAAGGAAAAGACACTGCCTTGTTTATCTTGGCAAAACTGAAGTAGCAATTGTGTTTAACTGTGAGTAGGCACACTGACAGAGGCAAATGCTTGACTGAGAGGAACACTGCTTACACTCTGGAACAAATTCAGAGCAAATTTTCTATGCAGAGAAGGTGGCCCTTGTCAGTCCCCACTGGCTTGAACAGGATAGCTGAAAAAAGGACAAGTTTTTAATAGACACAAACTCTCTCCTACAAGTCTTGGTTTTCCTTGTAGTGCTACAACTTCACAGTGCTGCAAGCTACTGTGGGATAATTGAGCACACACTGGGAATGCATACATGTGAAGAGTTTTCTAATAGGAAGAGGAAAGAACTAGAACAAGAACTAGAACAATGTCGCGTTCAAAAACACTTTGGTCTTTGTAACGCTTGTTTTGTTTATGATGTGGCAGTTTACAGATCATGCACAGTATTGCAGCTACAGCATGGAATGAGATTCCCTAGGCAGGAGAATGGTGGCCACTGCTTCTCAGCCATCATCAGGCAGGCAAAATGAATACTGTCACAAGCTCAAGTTTTAAAGCATAAGAGACTTAATTTAGTATTTTATAAATTCTTAATCAGTAAATACTGTGAAAACTTGAAACATATTTTAATGGTAGCAAAGATGAATGTTCATTCTGTTATCAGACACAACTCACAAGCATTTTGGTCCTTGTGATGTGAAACAAAACATTGGTGTTTTAAGGATTTATCAGCATTGGTTAAAGGTTTCTGGTGCGACATGCTGACATGAGAAAGTCTTAGTACTGTTAATTTAAATTCATTTTGAGGCAATTACAAACACTATTTTTTCACACACAACCCACCCCTCGCCTTGGTTAGACCTTGGCTAAAGGGATGCTTTCATTATGAGCTCTGATTTCTTTATGATTTACGCTTGTAGGTGGTGAAATTGCATCAACCTTTGATCACCCTGAGCTAGTAAAACTAGGAAGCTGCAAGCTTATTGAAGAAGTCATGATTGGAGAAGATAAACTCATTCATTTCTCTGGAGTAGCAATGGGTAAGTGTTTTATCACTAATGGTGTATTGTAACATTTGTGTTAGCCCTCTGCTAATTCTGTTCAGTTTCCAGCGAGGCATAGGAATTCTGTAATGATTTATGTAACTGTTTTTGTTAAAGCCTTGCTTTTCAGTAAAAATCCTGCACAGTTTTGTGGTTGAAACTCTGGATGTTTCATGTTATGTAAATGAACATACAGTCATTTTTAAGGACAGGAACCAAGGTTTCTTCTTCGGGAAATTCAATTGACAAGAAAAGTAGCAATATGTCATACTTACAGAGTTTGAGAGCTTGTTCTAGTAAATGGCAATTTCTAATTTTTCAAGGAGTTTTGAGGCAATATTAATTTTCTGTTAAATTAAATAAGGTGGTGTGGAGCCAAAGCAATAGCACTGTGTACAAAATTTCATTCTCTCTTTGAAATGTCGTCATGCTTTCTTTTGCTCCCAAAATTAAGTAATACAAAACCTGACTGCAGTGATAGCAAAACCATTGTATATGCTTCGTGATAGCCCATTTTTGTGTCCTGGTTTCTCTTTTTAATCCTTTCACATTTGTGCTTTCTAGGTGAAGCTTGCACCATAGTTTTGCGTGGAGCCACACAGCAGATTCTGGATGAAGCGGAGAGGTCTTTGCATGATGCTCTCTGTGTCCTGGCCCAGACAGTGAAGGACACAAGAACTGTGTATGGTGGAGGTGAGTATCAGATTCTTTGTACGTGTCACACATTTTGCATTGCTGAACATCAGATATGTAACATCTGTGTGTCTTCAATGAATAGGTTGTTCAGAGATGCTGATGGCTAATGCTGTTGCAGAACTTGCTGTCAGAACACCTGGCAAAGAGTCTGTTGCAATGGAGTCCTTTGCTAAGGCTTTACGAATGGTAGGTTTATTTACTCAGATTGCTGGATTAAGAGAGAAAGTTTCATGAAGCTTACTAACTTGTGACATCAGATGTTTGCTTCACTTGAAAAATTTTGGTTGTCCAAAGTAAAAAATTGAAGTTTAGCAATACATCTTGGACAAGCAAAAGGGGGAAATTGGTTTTTTGTCTTAGGAAAAAAGTATCGGTGTTTTAATAATTCTGCATGTTACAGCATCGTGAATGTTGATATCCTAGCCCTCCTCTAACTGGTTCTCGCTCACCTTACCTGCTAGTTGAAAGTGCTGCAGGAACAGTACATAAAAATCTCATCTCATGTAGTTGACAACTGATTTAGAAAAGAGCAACCCTTCTGTTCCATTGATGCTCTGGTGCTGTTTGGTGGGTGTATGCATACTCTAGTACTGTCTACAAGTTTCTGGTCTTGCATTGGAGATTGCATCTTAGTAGGAAGTGTGCATCTTAGTGTCTCAAGAAACCTTGATAGAGTTGTGCTAACAGGGGATGAGTTTTAGAAGAAATTGACTTTCTGCAATTTAAATTAGGGAAAACCTTTCTCCCAAGAAATTGAAATTCAAGACCATAATAACACTTGGCATTACCTCTTCAGTCAGCACATGCAAGTTTGCACTGCTGTCACGGGAGCATTGAACAGAACCATGGGGTAGTTAATGCTTACCAGCAGGCTTGTGCTTTTTAAATGCAAACATTTCTCCAGTTGCATTCTGAAATAATAAAAGACAAGATTCTTTTTTTCTTCTGTCCATATAAAATGAACTGCAAATCTTCTAATATGCTTCTATCCTCTTAGGTACTTTCTTACAAGAGGGTTTTGAAATTCTTAGAAGGGTAGTTTGGGTTTTTTACTTTTTCCTTATCACAGTAACAGATCCTCTGCCATGTTTCTGAAGCATCTTCTTGAAATTCAGTTGCAAACTAGTAACATCAAAGTATGTTTCACATTTACTAACAATCAGTCCCTCTGTTAATTAAAAACAACCTGTGTTTATCCCCTTAGATCCCAACAATAATAGCTGATAATGCTGGCTATGACAGTGCTGATTTGGTTGCTCAGCTCAGAGCTGCTCATAGTGAAGGGAAGACTACTTACGGACTGGGTAAGGGGATCAGTTTTACTTCTGTGTTTGAATTGCTGTTTGGCAGGTCCATTAGGCTCATTAAAGTTGTTCATGTATGTTTGTCACATATATTCAGCATGGAGAACTGAGTATGGTGATTGCTTTGCACAGAACTTCGGTGTACAGCACTACATTTCTTTTCTGTTCTACCAGGCTTTTGACAGTAGAGTGAAAACCTTTGTTTCTTAAGTGTATCGTTTCCACCTCTAAAAACCACTTTCCTTACACTGAGTCTAGATATAGGAAGCTTAAAAAGAAAAACACTGTTTTAAAACTGCAGCCAGATAAAAACCCAGAAGAACCAAACATCCTTCCCTTTGCCCCGTCCCTCCACCTCCCTCAAAAACCCCCCCAGCTGAACAACAACCACAGAGTTGTGAAGAAGAACTCTGAAGTTAATATAACTAAGGACATTGTGCCAAGAGTCCTGTTGGGATCTTGTCTCCTCATCACAGTATATGAAGTTTTTTTTGTTAATTGTTTGTGCATAATAGCAACGTTAGGCTTAAATCAGGAGTCTTGATGTAGAAGACTTTTATTTAATACTCCCTAACTCTCAGTATAGTTTATTTGAGCGAGTAAGTTACTCTGCTCTCTACTTCTTGTAATTTCCTTAAAAAAATGCTGAGTTAAAAAAACAAAACCAAAACCCCACCTCTTAATGTATTTCCTCTTCCAGATATGAAAGAGGGTGTCATTGGGGACATGTCACTTTTGGGAGTAACAGAAAGTTTCCAGGTCAAGAGACAAGTTTTGCTGAGTGCAGCTGAAGCAGCAGAAATGATTCTTCGTGTAGATGACATCATTAAAGCAGCACCAAGGTATGATCAGAGTGTCTGCATGGTCAGTTACAGTGGTGTAGAGTAAGCCTCCTTCTGTGGAAGAGTAAGGGTGTTCTAAAAATGCTTTACTTGAAAGGGAACCTGACATGTGACATGCCGATGTTCATATTAGATAATTTTATTCCATTAGCAGTATTGTCAGGCCTTCAGAGCCACCAGCAAACTTAAATTGCTGTGCCTGAGTAATACCTAGTTTATCTTAGGTCACCACTAAACATCTGCACAAGTGGCTGACCAAAGTATAAGGGATCCTGCTTTCTTTTTCTTCTGGCAAGAATTGTAGTGAAACGTCCAGCTGCTGATAGGCAGGATATCCCCTGGGTGCCTGCTACCAGGTAGTTTTTACTAGCCTGGTCATGGGTGCTGTGTTAGCTTTGAGGTGGTACTCTTTTTTGTGTTGTGAGATAAAACTGTCACTGAACACAAAATACTAACTAAAGACTAAAAATAAGGGTGGGTGAGGAGGGGCTGGTGGACATGAGTGTGGTGGGAATGTTCTGATTTTTCTTTTTCTCCCCAGAAAACGTGTACCAGACCATCGCCCCTGTTAAATTTTCTTCGGTACCTGAGGATGTGTGGACCAGATCTCACCTAGTAATTTTTTTTAATGCTCTAGTTTTTGTGAGGTTTTGAAACAGAAGCTTGAGACACACAGATCTCCATCAATGGCACTGTCTTCAGTTGGTTTTTACTTACTGGAGCTTTTATGTGTTGTGGGGAAGAATACACTTTCAGAGGTGTATAAACCAGGGGTTTTACACAACCCTGTTCCTTCTGTTCCATCCAGGTTCCACTTAAAATGCAGAGAAATAAAAATAAATAAAATAATTCAGATTCCCCAAAGCTGTATTTCTTTCTGTAGAACCAGGAAGGACAGATCCATTAGGACAGCTGTGGTGCACATCCTTGGCCTCGGCTGCTTCAGGGAGTGACAGAGCCCCCATGGCTCGCTGGTTCATGTTGATCTGCTGTATAAGTGGCTTATTCCAGTCCTGGCTGCATAGGTTTTGAGTTGGGGTCCTAAAAATAGGCTTTGAACTTAGTGTCTTTTTCTAGCAATGTTGGAGTATTACCTTTTTTTTTATTATGGAAGTGAGAGAGTGTAAGAGGAACCTCAGTCAATGCCCAGAACTACAACTAAGTGGTCTTACAGCTTTTTATAGCACAAATTTTACATTCTGCTGAGGGTAGTTGAGAGGAACATTCTGGACCAAACAGTCAGAGTGTTGATCTATAGAGTATTGGACTGACTTTACAAACACTTATAATTGGGGACACTTAGCAGAAAATGTGCCAGGCTCCATAACATTCACTTCCTGCCCTCTCTGCCCCACCCCTTTCATGTCTGTTGTATGCTGTCTTTATATTCACTTTCCTATTCTAGTCGTTGCTGCAAAGGCAACATGTTTCGTGACTGGACTGTTTCTTTGTGCCTAGGTTGGAGGGAAGCCTGTTATGCCTGCAGCAGTCTGCATGCAGATCTGTGGTGACTGTAAGCACAGACAAGCAGGGTCTGTGTGGGGACCCAGAATGGTGCCTGCTGGGCCTTGTGACCTTTCTGGCCCTTGGAAGTGTAGTACAGCACCTGGCAAACACCAGGGCAAGTCTGCCAAAGCAGAAGGATTAGGTTGAAATACCAAGTATGTGTGCAAAGATTTTTCTCCCTTAGATTTCTTAAAATGAAGGGAATCTGCTTACAGAATCCTCCCCTTAACTCTTGACAGAGACTCTTCAGCTCTCCAGAAGTGACAGTACTGTGTGGAGAGGGCTGAGTGAAACATCATTGATAAGCCAGTGAAAGCACACTCTTCCCCATCCTCTCAGATAAATACAGGATCAGCTCAGTTCTGTGGGATATAAAACATTGACCTTGAATATTAAAAAGTGCCCCTAACTCGTGTCCTGCTTTCCTTTTTGTAGGAAGAAATTGTTGGAACAAGACTAGATACAGAATTTGCTTTTAATTCCAAAGAAGGATTTTAACTTGGCAAGATGCTAGTATAGTTTTATTTAATTTGACTAGTAGCACACTATATGGATGCCAATCAGGTGAAAATTTGTACTTCATTTAACAAAACAACAAGTGCTAGCAGAGTCTATATATTTCCAGATAAATTTTTCAAGCATGTAGATGACATTAAACAGTCATTACCTGGCATGGAATCAAACCTTTTCTGGGAAGGCAACTGCTGCTTCTGCAGGCTGTGCTGGTCAGACAGTTCTACTCCCGAGTATGCCACCAAGGGCTCTCCACCCTTGTTAAAAAACCTGTCACCTAATAAATCCATGCTATGGAATCTAAAGTTTAAAATGTCACTTTAAACCAGATTTCTGTTACTCAAAGCAAAGCTCAAAAAAGTGCATTTTTAAGGGGATCTGAACTGGTCCAAGTTGCAAGCTTGAGAAATACCCAGCTGAAATCAGCTGAGTAAAGTTTGCCTCATCAGATTCTGTGCAAGCCTACAGTGACAGCTCACAGCCCGGGAATTTATTAATGTAAGTTTACCTTTGCAGCTTTTGTGCTTTTCCTTTTTAGTCAGGCTTTGATTTTCTTCTTCCCTTCTGCATGAAAACTTGTCCTGTACAGCTGCCCTTAGAGACAGTGTTGTCAGTAACAAAACCCAGCAGCAAAGCCTACAGCTTTCCTCAGCATCATCTGAATGCTGCTTGGCAGTAATGAAACAATTGTCACAGATTTTGCAGGAAGAAAGAGGAGACCCCTCTGTACATATGTGCTGCTTCCTTGATAGTGCAGCTGGGACTCTGCTGCCACTTCCCGCTCAGCAGACAGGAAAACCTTGAAGGTGTTGCTGTGTCTCAGATGCATAATTTGAGAACAGGCTGCTCTAGAGCTGTGGGTCTCTGCGGTGATCACCTTGAAGAGTGGCTTCCAGCTGAGCTGGGACACCTCAGCAAGGTGGGAGGCGAGTGAGCCCACAGGTGGGGAGCAGCAAAGCCCATGTGTGCTCCATGCAATTCACCCATGGCAAACATATAAACTGAGTTTTCATCTCTGTTGTCAACTGTGCGTGGTCCTAGCATGGGAGGAGTAGGAGAGGGAAGAAGTTCCTGCAGGAGAGGGAGAGTGCTGCGTGCTGCACAAAGATGGGTGTCTGTACAAAGTTTTGCTGTGACATTATCTCCATGCTGGTCACCATACTCCTGATGGTTGCCAGGTGGTGTGGTGCTCCCTGGACACCAGCAAGCAAGGGAGAGGTAGAGGTTGGGCAGTGGTGGGAGGATGCTGCCACCTTGGCCAGAAGGGGCAGTTGAGTCAGCAGGGCTCGGCTTCTGGCTCGGTCTTGGCGGCAGGAGGCAGCAATGGCTTCTCATCGAGCGTGATTTCTATCACCGCCCCCGATCGCTTGCGGGGCTCGGGGGTCTCCTCCGACCATCTGCCCACCCTGCGCACCCCTCTGGCCACTTTGGGTGCGTTCCTGCAGGGGTTGTGGTCGTAGATCACCAGCTTCAGGCCGGGGAGGTGAGCAAGGCTGGGGAAGAACTGGATGGAATTGCGATCCACGTCGATCACCTCCAGGAAGGGCATGTCCAGGAGCACGGGGGGGAACTCGGAGAGCAGGTTCCCTGACAGCCAGATGGTGCGCAGCTCCTGCAGGCGCTGCAGCTGGGGAGGGAGGGTGCGCAGCGCGTTGGAGCCGGCGTGCAGGGTCTTGAGCAGGCTGAGCTCGCACACCACTTCGGGCAGGTACTGCAGGCAGTTGGACTCGATCCAGAGGGTCTTGAGGTTCTGCAGGAGTCGGAGCTCGAGGGGCAGGCTGCAGAGCTTGTTGTTGCCCAGGTAGAGGATGCACAGCTGCTTCAGTGTGCACACAACTAGGGGCAGTGCTTTGAAGTTGTTGAAGTCCAGCGCCAAGATCTGCAGGTTTTGCAGCTGCTCCAGCTCGGGGGGCAGATGGTTCAGGTTGTTGTCACTCAGGTACAGTTTAACCAGTTCCCTAAAAGAGCAAATGTGCAAAGGCAGTCGCCTCATCTGCCTGCCACTCAGATCGACCATTTTATCCACTGGCATCTCTTCTAAGTCTTCTAGAAGGTACTTCTGGCACTTGTTAGAGGGCACAAAAGCAAGTATGGCTTTCAGACTGTTGCCCATCTCGGGATTTTGTTTTGGAATGGCTGGGACTGCGAGGGACAGGAGCCTGCCCTGGTCTTCTGCTGCACACTGGCCTGTTGGTAACTCGTTCTTCCCAATATAAGGCTCTGTTTACATGGCACCAGCCATTAATCTCAAGGGCTCTGAAATGTCTCTGATAACTGAATGAGTGTTTGGTGATGGGGATTATAGACAGGGCGACTCAAGGCCCAGGTCTCCCTCTCTCACACACAATCCCACTTGCTCACCCCCCTGAAAACATTCCTTCTTGCACACTGTAAATGTTCTCTCATTTTGCCCCAAACAAAATAAGGATCACAATAATGCCCCAGCCCCTCACCTCTTGCTGCAGCTGTGCTGTCTGTGTAGCCAATGCAGGCAGCAAGGATGGGCTTGGGAAAGTAAACACCACAGCAGACCAAAGTTTTAAGCTCAGATGTTTAACTTTCACGAAACTTGGAGCAGAAATGTCGGATATAATCAAATTGTGGTTTAAAATACCTGTCAAGACTTGACTGGCTTTCAAGATGAGTGGCACTTTTGGGGATGTATTTTGAAAGGTGCCAAATACTTGGATTTCAAAGTGTAACTTGCCACCCAGTACTTATCTTAAAGCTTTAACACAAATCCTTGGCAAACTGCTATCTTGAGCAGTTCTACTGTTTATGTTCCTAATTTAATGGCATTTGTTATAGCCTCTGGCACTCTTGACTGACTAAGGCCTTTTTCCTTATGTTTTACTTCTTGTCTGTAGGGCCTTTTTCATTAGATTGTGTTTTACTCCTTGTCTGAATCCCAGTGTAATGTGCTATCACAAATTGCCAAGGTCGTTCTCCATCCGCTTTCCAACTGTGCTACTGCAGTTCCCATGTCTGTATCAAAACCTGTCAAGAAACTCCCACGGATTTAATTCCATCAAGCTTCTCGCTTGTTAAGAGTGGAATAAGTCCAATTTTGAAAAGTTATGGCTATTTAGATGTGACAATGTAAACTGTTCTCCTCTCATCAAGACCCATTTTGCTAATCAGTTCTAATTTCTAGTAGCATTCCCATGTATAGGAACCTCTGCAGAGTTTGATGTGTTGAGCTGCTACTATTTCAAGCTTTCCTGGGGACTCATGTGTGTCCCTACCCAGGGCAGGGGGGTTGGAACTACATGATCTTTAAGATTCCTTCTGACCCAACCCATTCTGTGATTGTCCTGCCTGTGTGTTGGCCATGGCTCTACCGTGAACCTTGATTGTGAAAGCTGGCAGAATGTTTTAAGGTAAAATAGCCTTTTCAGCACCTGACTCTTTGCTTTGGTATCTACAGCTCATTGCTGTCATTTCCCACAGTTCCTGTAATACTTTATTTGAACAATCCGCATTTGGTTTCGGGGTATTAGGTGCTCTACTACCAAAGTCCATGACTGCTGAGAGCCACACACTCTTGAAAAACAAAAGGCAGAGCAAACAGAAAATTGAGAAAAAGGCACCACTTAAGGTGGCCTCTGGATTTCTGGTCAGATCTATTTATATAGAGCTCTCTACTATCACTTGCTTTCAAATGTAAAGCAACTTTTAGCTATCAATTTGGTATAGGCTATAGTTTATAGCCTATATAGGTTTATGAGCCTTTTCCCCACAAGGTGAGTGGCTGTGCCATGCAGCAGTGATGCTGTAAAATGTATGGAGGAGAACAATAGAGGGGACACCTGGCAAGCAGTATTGCAGCAGGACGGACCACAATCAGTGCTGAGACCTGAATGTCATAAAGTAAGTTTTGGATGGAGAAGCTGGGCAGAGTATTAAGTGATGGGGCCCGAGAGTTCCCCAGCCAGCCCCTCACTCTGGCCAGTGCCAAGAGTGGCTGCCCCCAAACCACAAATGGTCCAAGTGGCAGTGCAGAGCAGGGCTGCTCTGCTCTCTACGGCCTTGGTGTCACAGCATCCAGGATCAGGACAAAGAGCAGGGAGGGACCCGTTGTGTGGTTCTCAAGTCAGTCCACCACCCACAGAGAGTCAGAGACAAAGCACACAAAGCAGCACTTTACAAAGTCTTTTAAAGGGGGAGGTACAAGGGGTGGGTACTAGTCTTCAACCAATAGAGATGGTACAAGGAAGGAGCTAGAGGAGGGACTTACAGAGCTAAACCAATGGGGGAAGGCAAGGGGAGGATACAGCTTGAGGGAGCCAATAGGGCATTGAGGAACATGGAAACTTCTAGACCCGAAGGCGGGGTCGGCTGTGGATTGACAGTATTAGGAGACAGAGTCAGGAGCAGTTTAGGCAGGGGGTTGGAACACTAAGGAGTGTGAGGGGATTTTCCAGAACAAAGGGCAGGATTGACATCTAGATAGGCCGTTTAGGGCCCTGATGGACAATAGGGAGAGGGAGGAGAAACTTGGAATAAGTCAATAACTTGGGGAAAAGTGGAGCAAACCATCCATCCAGAGGTAACAGAGAACATACAATAAGAAAAACACACCACCACGATCAAGCCTGTAGAGCAAGACAATGTTACGGTCATCTGTGATGGAGCTGTGGAATAGAGGGCCTGAAAGTTTCCGCTCTGATGGTGGGAGGTGCTGTGCATTGCATTCCCAGAAGCAAGAAGCCAGTTTGCACTGGATGAGCAAGACACTTTAGACACTTCTTTACTGCTTTGATACTCTGTGCCCTGTCAGAGGACCACTGTGGGGAATGTGTCAGCAGCTGGTTGTATTTGTTTTTCATTTCTAAACAGCCGTGGCACCTTCTGAAAGCAAAGAACCCTCCCCTTTAAGGCACTGTAGGCTACAGGTGTGGAAAACCAAATGCATTTAGCATAATTAATAATGAATATACATCCACAGCAAAGCCTTGTCTTTTAGACAAATTTTTTCAGATAAACCACTAATCATTACTAACCACTAACATAACATAGCTAAGAATATATTAATGATACAGCTTAGGCATATTTTTGTCAATAATCCATATGTAGACAAATAACTTTAATAAGTACCTTATGTCTGCAGATATGGAAATGGATATATATATATATTTTCTACTTGAATTATTTCTACTTAATGGAACTTTTAAGCTGCAGATAACTATTTCTTAGAGATCGTCTGCACTGTAGTTTAATCATTATTCCAGCTTATCAAAAAAGGTCAGAATGACCTTTTGTTGCTGCATTTTGTACCTCTGTTAGCTAAATTAATGTCTGCTTGGAACATAGTGTGAGATCAGAGAATTTGGGAAAGAATAACCTTTGTGTGTGGATTAATAAAGGACTACACTTGTAATAAAATGAACAGTTGTGTTCTTTCTGAGAATTAGCCACTCAGTGGAGGCACTAAGGCAAAGGCAGTCCTCACAGTAGACCCAGGCAGTGTTTTGAAAGCCACTTCATATCTTCAAAGTCACTGTGGTGCCCTCCAATACGAACATTAACGACTTCCCAGAAGCATTTGTAGCATTTGAGAAAAAGTTCAAGTGATAAAGGCACTCAGCACAGACATTGTCTTGCTCTTATCAAAGCGACAGTGCCCTACTCAAGGGCATGACATCTGCTCTGCTGTGCATCAGGTGGCAGGTGGGGCCTCCTTGAGAGATGCCCCTTGAGAAATGCCTTTGCTTTCTAGAATTTTACAAATGGCTACATCTTTGCTCACCATTCCCATTTCCAGCACCCAGCTCTTGCAGCTCAGTGGCTAGGATGACTCTGGGACAGAAAATGTGATAGTTTGCCAATAACTTGTGAGAAACCTCTGAGTCCAGGAGAAATGGGGAGTATTATTCAGAGAGAGATAATTGAAAAAAATTGTAACAAAAAAATAGAAGTCAATGTAAAAGATACATTTTTGAGATTCTGTTATTGACAAGATATTATAATGGAGATGCTGGTGCTTTTTCAGATCCAAAGCTCTGCCCACAGCTGTGTGATGACACCAGGCTCAGCCTTTGCTGAGTTTTATTAGCACTTATGAATTTGGAGGTATGTTGGAAAAAGCAAGCTATGTATTTCAAAATCCAGGGGAACTAATAAATAGAGCTCTAAACTTACTGATTTTAAGGCTCTCATACCCCTCCTCAATCAGTCTAGCATAACAAGGGAAGTAACCTAAAGGAGCAATTTTTGTTTGCTTTGTATTTATTTAAAGACTGTGACAGGCATTTATACCCATTCCTGGCTCACAAATGCTGTGTGTTTGGGTTTTTTGCTGCTTTTTCTTGACATCGCTGCTGGAGCAGAAGATTGCAACTCCTGCCTCCTCCATGTCCTTTGGCATTCACTCTTTGCTGTGCTGTTGCACATCTTTCTTTTGAGAATATGTTTCAGTTCATCTTTGCATAGTGAGCAGTTTATTTTAAATACATGGTGTGTGTTGTGAGGAACAAAATGTGGTTGCTCTTTTCCCAGTGTCCTACCATAGCCTTTTGAACAAAAAATGGCTGATTATTCCAAGTTGGCTTTAATATGTGCTAGGCTGCAGCATGTGGTTGCTTACTGCTCTTTCTTGGGCAGAGGAAAGATTCAAAAAATCTTGTAAGTGAATTGCAGACTCAGTGCTCAGCTTCCTCCTGGGCAGCTGATGGGTTGGGGGTTGTGCTCTGTGGAATCAGCCTCTTTTTGGCATTTTTTTGGCCTCTTTTTTTTCTCTGCAGGCTTGACTTGAACCGAAGTGTCAGGCAGGGGCGGGAGCCATTGACTTCAGGAAACTTGCAGGATAATAAATCCAAGACAGCTCTTCCAAATATCTTGCTGAAATGTGTGGAAAATTATTGCTGGTTTTTACGGTATGTTGCAGTATTGTACTGTTGTGTTTTTTACTTTGAAGATCCATTTTGTGGGGTGGCAGTCACGTTTTTGTTTAGATTGGAGCTCTCTCATAAATAGGGAATTAAATTTCAGCTGTTAGGGGGTGACTGGTCACAAGCTCACCAAATGTCTGCTCAGCCCTGCTGAAATGTCTCTGTGCAGAATGGAAATGGTTATATATTATGTCCTCTTTCTCTGCATCGAGCGCTTCTGTGCAACATCTCACTAAGGCAAACTTGAAAAGCAGCAAGTCCTTGGACTACTTCCTGTTTCTCATGCTAACAGGAGCCAAGCTCACCCCACGTATTATATTTATGTAAAAGACATTAAGGGTTGTTAGTTAAATGTCTGTTTGGTCTGTGCCTGACTAGCTCCACTGGACACCACTATTTGCACAAACCAGCGGTTAGTCTGAGAGTAAATTAATCAGTTTTCTGCCAAAGCACTGACCTCCTGCGATTGATTGACCTGGCGAGCTGCCCTCAGCTGACAACAGGCCATAAAAAAGGGACTTCTGAGCAAAGGAGTGTCGTTAGACTCTGAACTGCTTGGAGCCATGAGGGCGATACTGTTGGCTGTGGTTTACATCCCATTCATCATGGCTGTGGAACGGTAAGAAAACATGGCACACAGCTGGCTTCGTGGGGTGACCTGTGCTTGTTGCTACTTGAGGTCTCAAAAAAAAAACCTTTTTTTTTTTAAAAAAAGGAGTATATGACAGTTCTAGAAAGGCCAATCAGGTTTTTTTCTGTGTGTGTTTATTTTATTTGCATAGAATCCCCTTGATTCGGTTCAAATCTATCAAGAAACAGCTGAAAGAAAAGGGAGAATTAGAGGAATTTTGGAGGAATCACCACCCTGATGTTTTTGCCCGGAGGTATCTGCATTGTTTTCCTGCAGATATTGCTTTATCACTAGGAACTGCTTCAGAAAGGCTGTATGATTACATGAATGTAAGTATAGTTTTGGTAATGCAATCGTTAGGACTCATCATTGTACTGAAGCCAGTTGTTTTTGGTTTTTTTTTCCCAGCACATTTCAAATTTAGTCTGTCAATGCAATTATTGTGGTATCTTATTGCTTTATGCTATAAATATTAGATCATTAAAAAACAGGTTGCAGTCTGCAAAATAAAGCATGTCTAGATCTAGGATAGCATGGGACTTGAGTAGAAAGCTGATGCAGAGTAACAGTGGTAATTCTGTGACAAGTTTTATTTTTGTATAGATCTGTATTGGACTTGGTTGGGTCCCCAAAGAAATATGGGAAGTTTGCCTGTATCAGTTGTGGCAAACTATAGGGTTTTTCATAGCAGAATCTGATTACTTCCTTTCGTCATATTCTATTTACCAGACACTTGGATGCTTCTGTGTTATAAAAAAAAATTCCCAATCTCATTTATTTGATCAGGTGGAGTCATAAATCAGTGATAACAAAGACTTAAGTAGAGGGGTTTTTTTTTTCTGCTTTTATCTCTGGAGTTTAATATGTATTATATATTAGAGACTGACTGGAAGAATTTACCATCTAAACTGAAAAAGGAAAAATATTAATTTCACTGGATCTCAGACAGGCAAGTCAGCTGGTCTACCATTTTGTAAGCTGTCTTTCCTGGTTTTACAATTTTGTCCATTTGGATGGTCTTTGTTTTCTGTTTTATTTGGTTTTTCTGCTATGCTTACCTCAAAGGAAACTAAGCTGCAGAAATATTGTGAAGTTTTCATCTGAACAGGGAATGGAATCGAAGGGGAGGCCAAATTCATTCAGCAAGAACCTACTGACACTTGAGGGCCATAAAAAAATAAGTATGTGAAGAAGTACAAAGGAATCTGAAACATTTTAATCTCCTTTAAAGCTTATTTCAAAGAGTGATAAATGAAAATCTCAAAACAACGAAACAAAACCCACTTCCCCAGCATATTCAGGTAGCACCAGGAAGGGTTTTATTGCATTGTGTATGTACGTTTTCTGGTTCTATGGTGGTGTGGCTTTTTTTGTTTTGTTTGGGTTTTTTTCTTTTTTTTGTTGGTTTTATATATATATATATTTTTAATGAATATCCTTTAGGTTTGTTTAATGCAGGAAGAAACAGAATCCTACTGTATAGTTGGATGTTCTCTTAAATGGCATGCTTGCTTGCCTTTTCAAGATTATCTCATTCAGACTGTATGTTCTGGGGTCAGAAACGTCAGTGTATTAATAAACAAGTATGCACTTTAGGGTACATATTCAAATACTTGTATTGCTGCAAAAAGTTTGGCACTAGCCATTGCTTTTCTATCTGTGGTTGAATTCCAGAAATGCCTCTTCCTAAAAATAGGTCTCTTAATGCTGAAGTGCTCTTCCAGGGCCAGATAGGAGCACTTAGACACTTGTATAGGGGATGTGGAAAAGCACTTCAGTCCAGCATTCACGTGTTCACAGATTATCTCGGTCTCAATTGGTTTCCAGGGATGGTCAGTTTCTTCATCTGCTGGATGAACTTTGTCCAGTACATCAGAAACGGTTTGTGCAAGACTATGCTTTTTGACTTGCTATAATAGCTGCTAATTGCAAAGGAAAAAGCGCAGCCACACAAGACAGTGTTTGTGCCACTGGTCAGAGCTCTCTGAAGCTGGCAGAGGCAGGTCGTGCTGACTTTGCAACACTGATTTCTTATTGACATCAGTAAGGAGCAGCCTGAAAGTCTGTGTGGTCATGTGAGAGTTTCATCTTGAGGATGACCTTGCCACCTCTGAAGCCAGTGCAAGAGGGTTTGTTGACTCCATAGGGAACCCAACTGAATGTTTGCTTAAAAGGTTTTTAGAATGTCACACCGTTGTTCATTCAGCTGGAGTAAAACCTGCTGCTTGAAGCCACTCGTGGAACCAGAATTCTTTGTGTGGTGTGCATTTACATTTAAATGGAATTGCACAGAAGCCCCTGAGGGAGCAGTGGTGTGATGCTCCCAATCAGGCCTCTTCCCCAGGAATAGCTGCCCGGGGCTGAGCGGGCTGTTCCCCCCGCAGGCGCAGTACTACGGGGTCGTGAGCGTGGGGACACCGCCCCAGAGGTTCACCGTCGTGTTCGACACCGGCTCCTCCAACTTCTGGGTCCCGTCCGCCTATTGCATCAGCGAGGCCTGCCGTAAGAAATGTTGTTGTCCCTGATGCTTCTCTTGTCTTGGGACCTTGCCCAGTTCTCCTTTCCCAGGAAGCTTGCCTGCAGCAGGGATCTGCGAGGGGAGGGTTTGGAGCATCCCTTAGGGCCGCTCTCGTCTCCCCGGTTTGCTCCTGTATCCTTCATGTCGCTCTGCAGCCAGGGCAGGCGCATGCTGCAGCTGCCCAGAGTCCCTCTGCACCATGAGGTAAAAAGCATGGAAATAGGCCTGGAAGACCTACCAGCAGAGGTGGAAATGTCCATTTTTGTTCTAATTTTTCTCTAAAATGCAAAATTACCTCTCAGGTACAGAAAAACTGGGGTGTCTGCAGGGGAATCGAGGTGCCTGCAGTACTTCTTCAACTCTTTTCTATTGAGAGAAGCAAAAATCTGGCACTCCTACATCTCCTCTCATCTCATTCTGTGTTGGGGAGTGGGTGGGTTGCCAGGACCTCCCCTCAGTGTAGAGATGTCTTTTTTTTTTGTGTAGGGGTGCACCAGAAATTTAAGTCCTTCAAGTCAAATTCATATCAGCATGGAGGAGAAGCCTTCTCCCTGCAGTACGGCTCAGGACAGCTTCTGGGCATTGCTGGCAAAGACACACTGCAGGTGAGTGTACACCTAAAGTGGGTGTCAGCCTCCACATCAGCTGTTTTCAGGGCAGTTCAGATACTGGCCTTGCCCTGGAAAACCTTGCCTGGTTTAGGCAAGGGCAGGGTGAGGTCCCACCAAGCTGAGTGCTGAGAGGCGTGGGTTCTGCTCCAGCTTTGGGCTACCAACATGCCCAAATGCCTCAGATTTTACTTTTAATTTCATTTATTTTCATTTATTTTTCATATTTTCATTGTAGGCAAATGAGGCTACAAATGTGTCAGATTTTATTTTTCATTTCTGCTTGTCTTCTTGGATCCTCTTCTGGGTTTATGAAGAAGCAGCCACAAAATTAAGGCATTCTAAGGAATCAGTGCTGCCTACCTGCCAAATGGGCACGTGCTATGTTGATGCAAGTCACACAAAGATAGCCAGGCTTTATAAACTGAATGAATCCACTGATATGGATCAGCAATGTGGCTAATTTCTTGCTACTGATGGTGTCATTACTTTCAGTTGTGATTGTTCTTTGCTTGGTTGTTGCCTTTTTACAGATAAGTAACATCTCCATAAAGGGACAGGACTTTGGCGAGTCGGTGTTTGAGCCAGGAGCAACTTTTGTCCTTGCCCACTTTGATGGTGTACTGGGCTTGGGCTACCCCTCCTTAGCAGTGGGCAATGCTCTGCCTGTGTTTGACAGCATCATGAACCAGAACCTGGTAGAGGAGCCAGTCTTCTCCTTCTATCTGAAAAGGTCTGTCTTTAAAATGACATGCTAAAAAAGAAGTAAATCTGTTTTAATTATTGATAGAAACAACTGTGCATCTCTATAAAGCTTCAACCGTAGAAAGAAATTTCCCCCATTTTTTTGATTCTTTGTGGGGTTTTGTTTGTTTTCAATTTGAAATTGAAGATTATGGCATGAAAAGAAAAAATGTTATGGGGAGGACCATGACTTTCTTGACAGATTTATTCTTGTCGGAGCTGCTCATAAGTGAAAGTAAAGTTCCCAGCTCAGAGTCGCCATGTGTGTTGCCAGAGGTTTCCCTCTGGCCCATGCCGAAGTGCTGTGCTACACCCAAATGGCCACATTTCAGAAAAATACTGTTCCCTAATCTGGACCTAGCTGCGACTCCACCTATTTCTCTAGTGTTTCTTCTGAGCTGAGAGTAGCAACTGGCTCAGCCTGCTCTTGATGCCTACCTTGGTGTCTACAGTAAGTCTTCTCAGAGGTTGTTTGAAGGGTCTGAGTTAGAACATACACAGTGATAATTTAGTAACAGTCCCTTTTAGCCATCCATATCTGAATTTAGAAAGGGCTGTGATTTGACTTTTGCTTTTTAAGTGTAATCTCATTGGTGCATGCTGGCTCACTCCCATGTCTGTGTTAAACTGTTTTCTGCTTTCAGAGGAGACAACACTGAGAATGGCGGTGAGTTGATTCTGGGGGGAATAGACCATTCTCTCTACAAAGGTTCAATCCACTGGGTCCCAGTCACTGAGAAAAGCTACTGGCAAATACACATAAACAAGTATGTATGTATGTATGTATGTGTGTATGTATGTATAAAAAACCTGGTGGAATTCACCTCCCTAGGTAAACCCCCAGAGGCAGAAACACCTGGTGACACAGGGGCAGGAGGACTCAGCTGCAGTGTTTTACCCCCATGCCCCTCAAAGAGGGATTCACCAGGATGAAAACCCCGGGATTTGTTAGTTCTCTAAATCTGCTGTGACATGGGTAGCTGTTTTCTGGGAGAGCATGTTAGTATGTTTTAATATGATGCTCCAGTGGTCACGATGAGTCTTGGTGGACTGTTCAGTTAAGAGGTTAAGGCACCCAGGAATAGAATGCAACTCTGGGTCCTGCTTTCATCTGTCCTGCTAACTTTGGTCAAAGTAACCAGTGTTCCTTTGTCCCACCTCTGACACACTGCCTAAATTTGTGAGAACCCTGGGGCTGAGGATAAATTCATCAGCAGGAAGCACATGATTAGAGTTGTAGGAATCTCAAGAGAGAAAAATGTGTCCACAAACATTCTTGTCTTTAGCAGAGCTTGGCAGCTAGTTTTAATCACAGAAACACAGAATCATAAGGGTTGGAAAAGATCTTGAAGATCATGGAGTACAACTGTCAATCCAGTGCCACCACCAAGTACATCACTAAACCGTGTCCTCAAGTGCCACATTCACACATCTCTTAAACACTTCCAAGGATGGTGACCCGACCACTTCCCTGGGCAGCGTGTTCCAATGCTTCACAATACCGTGAAGAAATTTTTCCTAATATCCAATCTAAATCTGCCCTGGTGCAACTTGAGGCCACTTTCTCTTGTCCTGTCACTTATTGTCTGGGATTAACTTCAGTCAGTACTCTGGTACTTTAGCTAGCAATAATATGGTGTTTCAGCCACAATGTATATGCTTTTTGTTTAAAGCTGCTTTTTTAAATTTCATTTGCAGTATAAAGATCCAGGGCCGGGTGGCATTTTGCTCCCATGGCTGCGAAGCCATCGTTGACTCAGGCACTTCTCTTATCACCGGCCCCTCTTCACAAATCAGGCGACTGCAGGAATACATTGGGGCAAGTCCATCAAATACTGGAGAGGTAAAAAACTGTACAGCCAGAAAACAGCTAGAGAGGAAGAGAAACTGGTATATGATGCAAAGTGTTGGAAAATAACAGAAATGACTGCTTAGACAGGTGCCAGTGAAAGCCTTGTTTCCAGGACAGCACCGAGCTCTGAGCCAAGCTGCTTTTGACCTATATGCCTTGTCCCAGACCTCTTCCCAAATGTTCACTTCATCTTCTATACTGGTGTGTAAGGAAATAATGGGGACATCTGTTTGAGGAATTGATCTGTACTCTGCATGAGAGATAATTTTCTTTTGGAAGCTCAGAAGATTTTTGATGTCCCCAGCTCTAGCTATGGGGTCTCCCAAGCTGGGAGGGATTTGGTGCTGATTGCCAGCTATGTCAGTGTCAGATGGAAAGGGAATGGTATTTTAATGACAGCCCCACAGTGGCTTCACTGACAGGACCTTTCACTGTCAGCTTGCAGTGGAGCAGTTGGTGTCGTGCCAGAGCTCCTGGGAGAGATGCACATCAGTCCCACTCACAATGCTGGCTCCTTGTAGATGAGTCACAGGGTACAGGACAAGGCTTGCTGGCTCTTAACTCTTCCTCCTGAACCTTACTCCTCTGACCCTTTGCTGGTTTTCCTTTCTTCCCTGCTGCTGTCTCCTGCACCTTCCTTGCTGACACTCCTCACCACTCCTTCCTGTCCCTGCCTCCAGGGAAAGAGCAGTTTATTTCTACGGGCCTATTGCTGGCCCTTGGCTGGCTCCCACAGGTCACCAACACGTTGCCACAGCTCCAGTGCTCAAGCAAAGCTGCTATGTGTGGCTTTTGTTAACTTTGCATTTCACAGAATATTCTGAATTGGAAGGGGCCCACAAGGATCATCAAGTCCAACTCTCAGGTGAATGGCCTGTACAGTGATCAAAACCACAACAGTGGTGTTATTAGCACCACCATGTTCTAACCAACTGAGCTAATCTCAGTTTGTCTTGATCCTGACCCAAAACTACTCTTGGAAGAAAATTAAGAGTATTGCAAGTGCCCAGTGCACTGGACAAAGATGGACTTTTAATCCACTTTCATTTGTAAGAGGAGGACTTGCAGTGACGTCTGTGTAACTCCTGAGGCTCCTGATTCTTTCTCAATCAAGCCTTTATTCTTGATTTTGTTCAAACTTCAGATACATGTCAAAAAGTATGCTCTAATAACAAGTTGACTTTATAATGGTTCATGTTAATGAACATAGATAAAATACATATTTCCAATGTACTTATACTAGCCTAATACAAAGAAGGAATGGGTAGGTTCATTTGTAGGTTCATTTGTATGTTCATTTACAGCAGTGCTGACCTAAGAACACTCATCCAGCATTTCAGATTTTGCAAAAAAGCATCCTGAAAATAAGACTTTCTATGACTGATTTTTAGCAATGATAGACAGACTGCACATACTGGCTTAAATTTATCCCAGTAAAAGTGAGTGGATCCATCCCAGATTTTACCAGGACTTTTATATCTTTTCAGCAAGGATTGATTTGTTCTGGATGTCCTATTCTGTAATAGCTATATCAAAGAATTATGTCTTGCTTCTTGTATACCACAAATCATTTTACTGGCTTTTGGTACACTTCTCCTCTGTATCCCATGATTTTTTTTGTTCTAATAGCATGACAGTTGGTAAGTGTACACAAGATCTAGGGTTATGTTTTCATAAAATAGATTGAAAAACAGCAAAAAGCAGATTCTTCCTTCTAGGAAGCCTCTAAAACAATGACTTAAAACACTACAGTTTACAGCAAAGATTCCTCTGGGACTTAGAGCATTCTGCAGTACTGTTTCACACACTAGTTGTTTCAAGTAACTAGAAAGGCCAGGAAATTATCTTCTCTGTTACTGTAACTGAATATATTATTTATGGACATTAATGACCATGCCATAGTTTAGTCTTTCTACTCTTTGAATCCCACTCCAGGGCAAAGTATAAGCACAAAGTGCTGTATTCCTCACTGGCTTTTTTTTTCCTTAAAGTGGTGGTATTATGAGAAGACCTGGGGTGAACTGCACTCATAGGGTGCTCCCTTTGTGGCGGGAGGAGCCCCCTCTGCCCTATCAAGGCCAGAGCACTGGAGAACTTTTGCTTCAGCAGACCTTGCTGATTTAGGCTTGCTGGGGCTCACACACTTATTTTTGCCTTTGAGTTGCACAAAGAGGATATCAGAGTCCCTTCACCTCATTTCTTTTGGGATTTGCAAGGATTTTCATCATCCCTGGGTCTCTAGGGTGCAGTGGTCTGGGCTGTTTGGCTGGTTTGACTGAGTATAGGAAAGCTGAGAGCAGTGTTAGGTTGTACGTCAGCCTAATGCTGTTTCTCTGTAGTAAATTCAGTTACCTACATCAAAAGCCTTGAATTCCAAGAGCAATACTTAAGGAAAAACAAAGTGATCCCATCTCAGTCAGAGCACTGTGTCCAGTTTCTCGTAGACTGCAGAAGATTGTCGAGCTTGCCTCACATAAGCTTCACCATCGGACACCGCGAGTACAAGCTGACAGCAGAGCAGTACATCGTAAAGGTGAGTATCCACAGCTTCCCCGCTCCCTGTTCTTGCTCCCTGAGCTGGGGATGGAGCAGGCTGCTGCAGGGACATTGCTTTCCCTTCCAGGAGTCTATTGATGACCAAACCTTCTGCATGAGTGGCTTTCAGTCTCTCGACATCCCCACTCGCATTGGTTCGCTCTGGATTTTAGGAGATGTCTTCATGTCTGCATTTTACTGTATTTTTGACCGTGGGAATGACAGAGTGGGATTTGCAAAAGCTGTTCACAGGAAGGATTACTACTGAGCCCTAATAGCATTTATTCTGTCTTAACTCAAGTTAAGGCAATGATCTTCAACACATGTGTGAAGAAGAGCTTTTACTGAAACTCTGGACCTACATGCACACTGAGTTGCCCCCATCCAAGTTGTAAGGACTTTGCAGTGATCCTTGTCCAAGATGATAGTTTGGTTAAATATCTACGTGTTTACAATGGAGAAACAATTATTCTTGAGTAACTCATGGACACTACAGCTTTCAGGATAAAGCACCAGAGCAACTCAGCACTCAGATTTGCAGAAACATCAGGAAGAATAAAAATGCTGAACTGTGCCAGGTTGAAAAGACAGCAGCTATGTGTGGGGTAAACTAATCCTAGTCCTGCCTGATCTGGCTATCCTTCTTTTCTTCTTGTGTGCTAGTTTCCATCTCATTTCCTACAGCTTTCCTTCCATCATTATTTTCTATGGTTTGGGTTTTGTTCAGCTTTGTTTCCTGAGTGCCGTGGAAATTCTCTTTAAATTAGCTTGCTCCAACCAGCGTATATAAAAGGGAATTTGACTGATACCTATGTGGCCACTAATTTCGTCTATTGTTCCTTGCACGATTTCCTGCTCCTTACACCACCTCTCAAACCTGCTTTTATTCTGGGATTCATTATCCCTTGATAATTCTCCTTTTCTGCTCTTGGCATTTGCCATCCACACCTTAGGTCAGATGTTGCTTTTAGCACCTGACTCCTCTCGCCCTCGGCAGTGTGAACAGCTGGAGCAGCACCTATTCACATTAGAAAACCCAGACTGCAGCCCGTGCAAAGGGATACCAGTGTTCCTCCACCTCAGATGAGTTATGGGACCCATGCACCAGCGCTACACATCTACTTCCCCTTGCTCAGCTGCTTCTTGTCAGCAGTGGCAGGAGTTTCATATGTAACAGCCACAGATAGCTGTGCTAATTTGGCAAAAGATTCACCTAAATTCTACTCATTGATGAAACAAGCTGATGTTTGGGTTGAGCACTTTGGTCCAATACCTTATGCCCTGGTGGAAGCTGTGTGAAGGATTAGAGGTAGGAGGTATGGTGGGACTGGACTCTATTTGTTTGGGTTGCTAAAGCTGATACTGCCTCCATATATGTGAATAAAACTTAACCAAACAAAATGTGCTTTGATCTTAGTGCTGTTTCAGTTACATTTTATGTTTTTTTACAGTGGTTCCAGTGCTGGGAGGAAGGGGAGCTGAGGGCGGAACAACAATTGAAAATTCAGGTTGTTCTCTGTCCTGGAGGAAAAAAAAAGTGTGTTGGTGTGTTGGGGCTGCTTGTATCTTCCTAAAGCCAGAAAATGTCTGCAGTCCAAGCCATGTGCACTGGGCACCTCTGCAGCAGGGCAGAGCTGTGGGGAGATGGAGACTGGCCCCATGGTGGCATTGCTGGGACAGAGGCTGGTGGCCCCAGACACTTTCTGTTGCTGTCTGTCTGGATGTGCCTGGCACAGACCAAAGACAATGTCCATTTCTGGCCTTGGTGGTATCACAATCACAGCCCTTTAGATTTTATGTTTTCAGTTGTAAGACTCAGTATGTATTACAAAACCAGGACGGTTTTCCTGCAGGTATGTCTGAAATACTGATCTTCCCTTCCTGTATGAAATAATCTTTCTCTCTGGTGCCTGTTTTCATGACTCTCTATTTGCAGCCACATTGTGTTACACATTTGGCATCCAGGCTATCAACCTCTAGCAAAGGAGACTCTGCTGCCAGCTGTCTCTTTCTGCAGATGAGACTGGGCTGTGTGAAGTTGCTGTGTATTTCAGGCCAATCTTACCTTGATTCCCATTTGTCCATGCAACTCTTAAAGAATGGATTGACCATGAGCTAACTTATTTCTCTAGAAAATGTCATTTGTTTGGTCATGAACCAAGACAAACATCTGTAAAGCCCCATCCCTCATTTAACAGCAGCAGGGTATTTTTGTTTTCTCTACTATGCAGCATATTTAACACTCTGGTACATTTTCATTATATATAAAATATGTATATGTTCCTCAAATATTAGTTTGCAGTCGGAGTTAGAGATCTGTTATTTACAACAGGAGATTTTAAGGATGTTTTAAGATTTTAAGGACATGTCCCCACAGCTAATCAGTCCCAGCACTGACATCTTGGCTCTGTTAATTCCAGTGCAGAGTGTGAACACATCCTAGAAACAGGTGGAAAGTCAGGCAGCATACAGGGGGACTATCCCTCTCTTTGTTCTGATATATCTGATCTTGCTCAAGATTAACACCATCTGATGGGAGCAAACTGCTGCTCTGACCTACTTGTCTATCCTGGCACTGTTCTATCCTTGTCCAACTTTGCCAGCTTCTGTAAGTGCCTTGCTGTTCCTGGTAGACATCAAGTTGATTTGCATGATAGGTCAAACCCTTGCCAGAAGTGCTTCTTGAGAGTTCAGTACAACCAGGATGATGGTGTTGCT
The DNA here is from genome assembly GCA_008694505.1 of Cyanoderma ruficeps. Classification (NCBI taxonomy): domain Eukaryota; kingdom Metazoa; phylum Chordata; class Aves; order Passeriformes; family Timaliidae; genus Cyanoderma; species Cyanoderma ruficeps. Next base: position 17,074,172 of record VZDJ01004378.1, read on the forward strand.
CAAAGTGCCTTTATTCATGCAATAATTCAACATTGCTTATACCTGTGAACATGAATTGTAGATTGTTGGGTTTGCTAAAATGCTCTGTTTACGATGCTAAGGCAAATAGTTTACTGAGAGAAGTGCCTAAAAGAGCACATAATCCCAAAAGATAATTTAATACAAATCAGAATACACTGATGTTTGCCAAAGTGAGATAATAGACTAAATGAGAAGACTAAATTTTTCTGGTAACTCATCCCAGCACCAGCTTCTTCAGAAGCAATGAACAGAATACTGTAGCTAACCTGGAGCTGGCCCACTGTGTGAAATGCTGGTTGTGTATTACAGATTGCATTGCATGACTTCAGAGCTGTAATTCCTAATTTAGCATGCATCTACATGTGTAACAGACACCTCTGTGGGGCTTAACTGAAGCTCTTGCCTACCTAATGGCTGCTGTGTGGCCACCCTTAGCCTCCATCAAAAAATGAACACGTTGCAGGACCAGAGAGTGCTGGCAGAGTGAGTGGGAGAGGTAGGAAAATCATTGCTGATTAGATGTGTAATGTCCTGGTGGAAAGCAGCAGTGTGCATACTAGGCTGAGAAGAAGATGAGCAGAGCTGGATGATGAGAAGCTGGGAGAGCTTTTCATGATTAGCAGTGCTAGGATGAAACAAGCTGATGTTTGGGTTGAGCACTTTGGTCCAATACCTTATGCCCTGGTGGAAGCTGTGTGAAGGATTAGAGGTAGGAGGTATGGTGGGACTGGACTCTAAGTGCAGGTTTGTGGTGAACACTTCAGAGTCATCTCTAATTTCTGGCTTAAGTTCCCTTACAGTGTGAAGCACAGCTCCTCAAGCTTATGTACTGTGAGGAGAGAGCTAGATAATGGGCCAGGCTTCCTTCACAGCTCCTGAAAACTCTTCCTATACATGCATGGCTGGGAGGAGTAGGGCCAAACTCCCCAGAAACTTGTATTGCTTTCCTGACTTTAACAAAAGTGCTATAGAGGAGAGCAGCAGTTACTTTTACTTTGTTCCTAGCTGTGTCACTGGAGCTGTCAACCTGTCCTTAAAATGTATTGTTTATACCTAAAATTAGCCATTTATTTAAGTTAAGCTCATTGGTAAATTAAGTTCCTTGACAATTGCAGATGAAATTAGACTGAGAAACATTGAATTGAAAAGTGCAGCTTCAGCTACAAGAAGAAAGAGGGAATCAGGAGGACAAAGGGAATGCTTCCAGAAGGTGCATAAGGGCCATTCAGAGAATTGGACTGAGGCTAAGGCATTGTTCATTTTTGTATAATTTTACTCTATAGAGTGTCTTATTTTGTTGGTCAAACCTTAGAGTAGCAACTTGAATTGCCTGAAGACTTGTTGTGGAGTGGCAAGGGTGAGGTTGCACCAGAATGCCTGACTCCAAACTGTGATCGAATTTCAATAAGCTGCTGTCAGTCACCAGTGTCACCTCATCTCATGGTGTCAAGAAGTCCTTCCATAGGTGTCTGACAAATCTGTGCTTGGCTTCCCTGCATAACTGGAATTCACGTAATATGAGTTTAAACAGTGCTTCCTTGGGCCAAGTGTCCTCTGCTTCCTAAATTGATGGGATATGTGTTGTTGTCTAGTGTCTTTGGAGGTTTTGAGAGCATGGCTGTGCTTAGACTGTGCCTAATATACAGCAGCAGGAGGCAATTTCCAGACTGAAATAAAGCTGGAAGAATTACAAGTGGGGAGGGCAATTGATTTTTGTTCAAAGCCTACCCAGATGAGATGGATGTATGTGATACCGGCTAGAAGGGCTCCTCACCTAAGTTGGCTGCAGGAGGAGCAGGCGGGTCTGTTCATTCCCTTCCCAGTGTCAGGGAGTTCTAAAGTCTCCCAGGAGCCCCTGATGTTGCCAGTTACCATGGCAGAGAGGCTGGTTTGTGTTTTGAAGTGCAACCTTCTGAGCAAGAGAGCTGGGTGGACTTGCTGTCCATGCAGTCCATACTGCTTTTGCTGGTTGTTGCAGGCTTGTAACTTTTGGTTCCCCCTCTCTCTGTTCTTTCAGTCCCTGAGCTACCTTGTCTCTCTCCTTGTCTATCCTCTACTTGGATACTCAAGATGGGAGAATGCTGGCAACATGCTCCAGACTGCATTTTTGTAAACGTGAGTGAGAGCTAAACCAAGGAGCTGTGGCTGCTTTCCTGGCCTACTTTGAGGCTTCTTGCAGGAGGGATAGCTAAAAGGCCAGGTTGCTATCAGCAGGTTTAGGGAGGTGGCTTGGTCATCCCTGGAGTAGCAGAAGCCACCTAATGCTTACTCAGGTTTGGGTTAATTAAGAATGTGTGTGGTACATCTGGACAGCATGGGAATGAGGCAGAAGTTTAGGAAGTGGAGAACAGTTTTGGTAGGAGTCATGGGCCACTTTGTTGTGCCTGGGATGACTACAGCATGTGCACTTCCAGCCAAAGATTTCCACAAGAGAGGAGCCCTAAGCTCAGTTGCACCTACAGCTCCATCACCTCTTGAGAGAGTGCTGCAGCCCTGTCATCACTAGGCCACCTGGGAGCCTCATTTTGCAATAAACTGTTACTGCATATGCCACATATGTGCTTCAAGGCTCAGACGTCCCATGCCCAGCTGTTTTTCACCTTCCATTTTTAAAAATGAAATTAAACATTTAATCCTTTTCTTTTTTTTACTCTTTAGTGGCATAGTTTCATCAGGAGTGGGGCAGAATACTGTCCTACACAAATGAGAGGCCTGATTTTTCAAGTGTTCCTCCAGGCAGTGAGAGATGGTAGGCTGAATCTCTCCAGGCTGAGTAAGGAATTGAGCCCACATCTTTGCTTTTGAGCCTCTTGAGTAGAAACCAAAACTGTTAGTAGGTCTTACAGGGATGGATCTTAAGCTGATGGAACAAAGGCAGCAGAGTTCAGTGTATATCCAAAGTGGACAGAACCATACCCATTCTTCTGATAACCTTAGTATTTCCTCTAGTTATGTCTACACACCTCACTGCCATATACACCCTGAGGCACCCAGTTCTCCCTGTAAATGTATTTCCCACAGGGTCACAGATTTCAAGCCAGTGACCAAGTGGCTTAAATTATGTCATCACAAATCCTCTGTTGGATCTTGTTCATGAATTGTCTGAGTATCGAGTCTGCCCTTCTGCACTTTCAGCAAATTTGTGTGAAAACCAAGAGAACACAAAAAGTTCAGTCAAACCCGGATGAAGAATGGTCAAAGTTTTCTTTCCCCCTCCTCATTAGAAAATTCTACTATGGCTGTTTCTTTACTGTCCAGGTTTTCCCATAAGTCCTGCATCTCAAATGTCTGTGGAGCAGAAGCAGAAGTAACATTTTTTCCATCACTGAATGGGAAAACACAACTTTGCTGTGAAGTTGTCCCAGACTCTGTTGAAGACAGTGCAGCATCAGCATTTGATGCTGTACTAGGGCTATGGAAGCTTGGTAAACTCCATCGCTGAAGGTTTCTCTCATGATCTGTTATGAGACCAGCTATGTTACTAACCTGGGGCTCAAGTTTGGGCTCTCCTATCACACTAGGAAGTGACTGATGTACCTCTGAACTTGAGAGGTATGGAGTAATTTCTGGGGGGAAGAAATGTTGGTTCAGAAGAGCCACATTTGCCTCAGCTAGGATCCTTTGGAGCTTCTCTTCTGGCACGCTTGCAGAACGCTCTGTTGGCTTGTCCAGCACATCAGGTTCAATCTCCTGGGCTTCAGAAATGATGACCTCAGGAACTGGCCTGGATGTCTCAGATGAGGTGTCACTGTCACCAAATTGTGCCTCATTCCTTGAGGTTTCTGTTATGGGTCCTAGCTCTCGGCTACCATGAAGCCTGTTACTTCTGGTAACCCCTTCATGTTTTTTCTTGAAGCTTGAGGTGGAGTACTTCCCTCTTGTGTGCATTTCCTGCAGCCGCCTGATGTGCCCCGTTTCATCTGCTGGGAAAAACACGGAGTTCTCACTCGTCTGCCGAGTGTAGCGGTGGTGAGCTGGGTATGAAGGACCCTCATGGACACTGAGAAATCTCTTGACTCTTCTCAAAACCGAATACTGTCTCTGGTGTTTCTCCTCTTCCCAGGGCCACTCTTCACCATAGAGGAATTCGGTATCAGCCAGCCTGCCAAATAAATCCAGATAGTAGATGTCACTTAAATATAGGAAGCAGTGGGTCTCTATACACATTTATCCCTCTGTCTCAGACACAGGACCCAAGACATAGGAACCAAGGCCCTAGCATGTCCCTAAAGAGAAGGAAGACAAGGATGAGGGTGCCAGGAAAGAGTGTCTGTGCCTTTGAATCACCCAGATCACACAGAGGACTCTCCACATCCAGATGTCTCCTCTCCTAAGGACCAGGCTGGGAGGGCATCCAGCCAGGCATCTGGAACCATTTCATATTTGAGCTGCAGCCTTCTGAGGCAAGTCCACATGGTTAGGCTTGTGCTCAGGGTGAGGGAAAGGGGAGAAAGGAACCCTACTCAGGGCTGTAGTTACTTTTTCAGGAGCATCCAGCAGTGAAGATAGCAACAGTGAAAAAGCTACTGCTGGAAACAGAGGACAATAGTTTAAAAAAATGTTGAAATTACTCAGATGGCCAAATCTCACTTACTTCTGGGGCATGACAGTGTGTCTGAAGGTCTCACCTGTACCTGGTGCTCTTCTCCTGCACTGCCTTGGTACTTCATGAGAACAACTATTGCTGCACGTGCCAGTGAATTCAGTACATGTCACTAACTCAGTGCAGTCTGGACAAGCCAAACTGGCCCAGTTACCTGTCCTAAGGACAAGAATGGCAAAGGGGCTTGGGTCAAATCTGAGGCAAGGAGCACAGGAAAGCAACACTAACCTGGAGGGACAGAGGAACTTCATCCAGCATTTGTGAAGATCATAGAATAGTTTATGTTGGAAGGGACCTTTAGAGGCATCTAATCCAACCTCCCTGTGATGTGCAGGGACACCTTCAACTAGATCAGGTTGCTCATTGCCACATCCAGCCTGGCCTTGAATGTTTATAGGAATGGGACATCTACCACCTTTTTGGGCAACCTGTTCCAGATGTTAGCTTGAGGTGACTGGAGAAGACTTTGAATTTGGAATCAAGTTTTATATATTTGCTTTGGACTTGGAAGAATTTTTAGAGCTTGTTTTTGAAGTTTGCATAACAACTATCCATTACTTTTAGAGATGTGAACAGAGAAATGGTTCAGATGAGAGGATAATTAATAAAAAGTCAACACATCAGAGCTGTTTGCATTCCACGGGGAGCTACTTTTCATTCGCTTCTTACTTAAATTTTGTGTGAAGTACTTCTTATTAAAAATTGTTTGCAGACTTAATGATGTTCCTTCTTTGCCACCTTTTCCCCACAGAAATTACCTTAAAATAAATTATATTCTATGCATTTTTCTTCTTTACTTTTTAAACTTTCTTCTTTACTTTTCTTTTTGCTATTTTATAGTTTTTTCAGAAGGAGATAACTTCTGAAAAGGCTGTGTGTGATAAAAGGAACTCATACAAACCATTGTCCTTTGTAGTAGAATGCATGCAAAAATGAAAAAATTAGAGGAACAAAAATGAGACAAGCACAATTTTGAGGCCAAATGAAACAAAAAATTTAAGACATTTTATTTTGATTAAGGTGGGAAATGATGGGAATATTGTAAATATCTTGAGAAAATTTTTAAAGTTTAAAAAAACCCAGTTTCTGTAAAGTTTTAAAAATGGTTTTCAGATGAGAACATCTACTTGCCTGGCATTTTTTCAGGCACGATGGTATTTACACTTGACCTGTCTATATTACAGCATGTCACAAGTATTTAAACTAACAGCTTCTAAGCTAACTGGCCTGTCACTGATTTCTCATATAGATCCTAACAACAGGGGGCAATCCCATACCCTCTATTCTTTGTAAATTGTTCTTTGTTGATCTCTGAAAATAAATCTTCTTTATACCTTCGCAAAATATGACCATTTCAACTTCCATACCAGGATTTTTAGTCAATGAAAAGTCATACGACATTTAAGATGATTTCTTGTTGATCTTCACAAAAATCTGGACTGATTTCAACTGTCATCTGCTAACTAAATGAACAAAGGAATAGCTGTTTTTTCTAATTGTGGATGCATGGAAGAAGCTGTAGCAAAGCAAGTATTATTGAGAAAAGTCAGTCACTGTCCTCAGGTATCATCCTGTGCTCAGAGACTAGCAACAAATGTGTTCAAAGACTATCAACAAACTCTCCCTGCAAACATGCTCTATTCATTTATTATACAATTTAAGATATGTGTGCACAACTTGGATGAACACATGGACCGCTGGAGACATCCTCCCACCAACACCACTGTCCACTCCCTCCTAATTTCTTTTCCCCATTTCCATCTTCTCCGCTTGCAGTATTGTCAGAGCCTGCATCCTGCACTGACTGACTGCCAATCACTGCAGACTGTTGGGGCAGTGATCTTTCTGATGGCATTAAGGGCTCTTAGTGCCACTCACCCCATTTCAATAGTTGATCCAAGAAATGAAGGAATACAGTAATCAGCAGCAGCTTTTGTGTAAGGTGGCCGGGCAGAGGTATCATTCCAGTAAATATCTTTCTCCATCCTTGGCAAGTTCATGTGCATCTCATCCACCGCCAGAAGTGAAACCTTAAAATTTTTTTTGCATAAATCATGTCACTTTCAACATAGTGGAGTATATTAAATTGTCTACCTTATACTCCCTGGGTAAACATTTCTTTCAGAAACTCTTTATCATAAGCTGTGTATGATGGCCTGGGCATTAGGAAGAGACTCAGTATTATAAAATAAACCCCCTATATCTGCCTATACTCATGAAAGCATAAATTTTATCATAACTTGAATCTTCTGTACTGCAAAGATATTTGTGGCAGATTGAAGTCCTTCCCACATGTATAATGAGTTAAATGTGATCCATCATGTGCTATGGAAAGTCTGTGTAAAGTATTACACGTGTGCTCCTTAAAATGTCCAGAGGTCAAGAATCTTTCTGATAGGCCTCATTGCCATTTTAAGACATTCTGAATCAAGTATGTGAACATCCTTCTAATAAATTTTACACAACAAGCTCCAAGGCACAGGAGCATTAGTATCCTGACATGGTGCTAAGCCAGAGAGCATCTTCGTCAGTGTGAAGTCCTTTCCCATTCTTGCACATACCTGCTTGGCTTACACTGATTACTTTGCTCAATTTGGTCTTTTATTTGGCCCTTGCTGCCCCTAACTCCTGGGCTCTGCTTTGCTGAAGTGGAGTCTGACAGCAGCTCAGCCAGCCCTGTGCTTGGCTCTGTGCAGGGGGAGCAGCGGGTGCTGTGGGACCTCGTCATGTCTCTGAGCTCCTTGACAGCACAACAGCCAGGGCTCTTTGGGAATCAGGGGTAACTGGAATGAAACTGTACCCTTGTCATTTCACAGCCCCTGTGACAGGGGGCACTGGCTGCTGTGCTGACCACAGATACTGCTGTGGGTGACAGCATCCAAACATGAATCATGGTACTGGCCCTGCTTGTTAGTTCCAGGGCCTCACTTGGTCTTTTTACTATTTTTGCTGCCTTTCTTTTTAAAGAAAAGTTCATATGCAATATTTTAATCTTGAGACATTCAGATTAGCAAAATGTGTTTGTATCTATGTGGGAATGACTTTTGGATTTTGCAGGATTGACCTACATTACAAGTTTTTCCAGGCATAGAGTGGTCTTCTAATTTAAGGTCAGCTGTTTGCATATTTAGTCAGGCATTATAAATGCCAAATACCAAAATCAAGATGAATTAGCTTGTGAAAACAAACTCTGTGGATCACCGCCACAGGTAATCCTTCAGGGAAAGAATATGTTTTGCTGGCACTTGTTGCCCTGATTTATTCCTCAATCTAAGACATAGTGTTAGATGTAATGATAACCTATGGTAAAGCTGGAAATAGAAATAACAAAAGCAACCTGTAAATTTCTATCAATGCACCAGTTAGTTTCAAAATCATCATCATCTTCTCCAAATGGATTAATGAGTTGTTCAGCGACCTGGAAAGAAAATGAGACAGTGAAGAGAGGCTGGCATGCCATGTCAGGACCACTGCTGGAGAGAAAATAGGGTTGGATTTTTCTCTCTCTCCCTGCCTGTCACTTGCAATCATAGCTTGAGCTCCTGTGTGATGGTTCTGCCAGCCTAGCGAAGGAACAGCTTGCTTTCAGTATAGATTCATATCTCTGTGCCTCGCTGGTGCTGTCAATCATCATCATCAGTGCTGGCCTACTGGGAACTGAGATATGTCTGGGCCAAGGTAATTGTCACATCCAATAGTCATTACCTTTCCTTACTGTTGTCTTTGCCTCGTTTAAATGAATGGTTTAGCAGCTAGAGGCTCTATTATTGCACTGCTGTCTGCAATAGTCCATGAGCCCGTGGGGTCAGTATTCCCAAGCCTTGCAGCTGAAGTCTGCTGGAGGGAGTAGAGCTCATCTCTCTACCTCAGCCCTCAGCCCCTGCTTCTTTATCAGCATTAACCCTGATGGCAACCTTCCAAGGCTTTTGAGGAAAAGCAGCCCAGAAAAAAAACTTGACTCAAGTGAACTCTGTGCATCATGCTAACCAAATCCCAGAGACAGAATCTGGGTCTGTTCTTAATTCAGCCTGCTGGCTTGGGTTTCTGTATCTGGCGTGGTTGAAACTGCAGGGCAGAAGCTTATCCTGTGGAGGACACAATCAGACAGTGAGCTCAGAAACATTTGTGGTGAGGTACCTTAGTCTGGGAACTAGTCTGGAAAGGGAACCCTCTCTGGCTCCTCATATCCAGTGAAAACCCCCCAAGAAACTGTCCCCCACCCCTGTGATCACTAAAGTACATTGTGTGGAGAATAAGCACATGGCTGCTGATGGAGGAAAAAAAAAGATTAAATAAAAAAAATTTAAAAAATTTAGGAAATTCAGACTGTTTCTCTATTTCCTATTTTCTTGGTGCACTGACATTAAATATCCTCCTCCCTCCAATCTGTTTATCCTTTTAAGTCCTGGTTTTGAAGCTGATCACATTCTTGATAACCCTTCCAAGCCTTCTTTGTGGTCACCAGGGCCATGCACAGGAGCAGCAGTCAGGTCCTTGCTTTAATGTGGATATGGATAAAGCAACTGTATGATTAATCAGTCCTGTTCATTAACCTCACTATGGACAGCTATGATCTAGATAAGTTATAGCTGTAAGGCAGTTTCTCCCTGGATATTTTTCCTATGTCCCTCTAGGTTGTACCTGTGGATAAGCACTTGCTGAGTCTCCAAGGCCACCACTTCCCAGGCCAGCATTGGCACACAACAAAAGAGCTGCTTAGTAGATTAACGCTACAAAAACACCTGTACGGTGGGAGCAATGAAAGGAGACAAGGGGTCACCTCTGCTCACACTCCTTGACATGGTATTAAATTATAGGCACAGCTATGAAAGTACTGCAGTAGGGAGGAACCAGAACACAGTCTGTGTTGTGGCTCTCCAGGGAAGACATGGATCAGTTTCTTGTAATCCAGTGGACCACCGCCCAAAAATCCACCATAAACTTATCACGTGACCTTAAAAAGTGAGGACTCTTAAAAAAGAGCAGACAGTGGTGGTGGCTTTTTTTTTGGCTGACCTGGTCCTGGCATGTGAGACATTACTTTATTCTCCAGAAAGGAATGTAGTGCTGGACAAGTAAACTCTGTATTTGGACAGTTCATCTGTCCCTGTAATGAAAATGGGGATTTAGAAGTGTCTCATGTAATGGGAAGCTTTGGCCCTGTATTATTGGTACAACAGACCAGGCTTGAGGCCAAGGAATGAGCTCAGTTTACACATTATTTCTGAGGAATTGCCAAGTTACTGGAAGTCAGTACCTCAGGGCCCTTTTTACTGCCTGGCAGCCAAAGTCCAACATACTCATCAGGAAACTGGTTGTAACCTTCAAGAAAAAAATGTCCCAACTCAGGGCACTGAAGGTTTGGACGAACCTTCAGTTTGAGGAAACATGGCTGATACTAAATTAACTTTTAAAAACTTCTCCTCCCTTTCCTTTCCTTATGCAGAAGATTTTTCAGTTACAATGGCATCTCATACCTGCCACAGCTGGCTGGAAGCTCTGAGCCTGTCTGGAAGAGATGCTATAAACATCCTTGGATGCTGAAGAAAGAAAACCCATTTCCTCTCAGGAGCATCAGCAGGGCAGTCAAGAGGAACAGCTTACAGTTTTTAACCCTCTGGTATAACAGGAATACATTGCCTAGAGATAAAACCTCACTTTTCTCCAGGAGAAGTTGCTACCTTGCTCTACCAGCCTCCCTTTCTCTCCCACTCCCATCCAGGCTGGTCCCTATGAGGCAAAATCCTTTTCCCCCTCATTTCTTAGAACACAACACTAGAGGAGCTTGTCCTGCATGCACTCGACCTCTCCTCACATCTGCCAGCTCGGTGTACTGTCTTCTTTACTCTGCCCTTCGGAGTTGGCTGTGGGAAGGTGTCTCTAAAACTGACCAACTTTGTTCAATTTGTATTCTAACAGAAAAGTTAGTTCTCTATTTCCATCCATGATTAATAAACACAAAAGGAAATCTAATGTCTATGGGCCCCAATGAAATTTTTTTCCAGTCGGTCTATTGCAGAAGGGAGAACCACCTTGAGATATGTGGCTTAATTACTCAACTATCAGATTGATTGTGATACGTTAGCCTAGCTGTCATCAACAGACTGATGGGCAGCACCCAATTCCTCTTTGACTCTTCTTTTTAATGAACATTTTTATGCAGTGGAGTTCTAGCCAATATTGTCTATCACCCTTTCGTAGCCCTCTAGAACTGGGGGCCTTTAATTGCCTGCATCTGATGAGGGTAACAGCAGATACTACCAGCTTTGATCATAAGAAGAAAGTATCATTCAGTCCCTTTCAGCTGATGCCAGGTCTGCAGCCATAGTTCCCCCATTGCAGAATGGAGTGGGAGAAAGGTTTTTTTAATCTCTTTCCTGTCACTTTATAGTTCAAGTCCTGAGACCTTGTGGGACTCCTTTGGGGAGTTGTGGCTGCATTGATGCTATTAAAACAGGCTCCTTCAGATTCACGACCATTTTTTACCATATGGTCTGTCAGGTGGAATTAAAAATGTATTGCATGATAATTCTATATGAACGCAGAACACTTCAGGCTGAATTCACCTCTGGTGTAATTTCAGTACTCATTGGTGATTTTACAGGTGTGTCACAGATCTGACACCTTGACCAGCCCCCAGGGATTCCCCCCATCACCTGTCCTGAAAGCCAGTTTACCTTGAGCCATCCTGCGTAGAAGAAGAACTGCAGCAATGTGAAGATTGGAATGTAAATATCCAAGTCATGTCCCTGGTACCCTTGGTCAGTGTCCAAAAATTGACGCCCTATCAGGCAGGCAAAGAAAAAGGTATAGACTGCGAGAGTAACGACCTGCAAAGAACAGAACCTCATTGAAATAATGAACTAATACAATCTTATGTATAAGGCAACCCAAACCCAAAGGCCTTTGTCTGCCTTTTGCCATATAATTTATAAATCTGTAGGAGGTATTGCAAATACAGAGGCCCCAGGAATAATTATTGCCAGGAAGAACACTCAGGAAACAGAAAAACATTTCAGTGCTTCCCTCCCCTCTTCCAAATTATGGAAGATTGTCAAAACAGCTCTGCATTAAATACACCTTAAATAGTTAGGCAGGCCTCCATGACCCTGTGTGAGTGAACCAGTGTTCAATATCTCAGAGACTCTGGCTGGGACTATGAATGTTTTATACCATGGATGTTTGGTACCAACCCCCCTTTTATGGAAATTGTGTTTTGAATTTTCAACAGGATAATAGCTCAGTACCTGAGTATAGACCAGTGGAATTCCAACCCAGTCATAACCAAACAAAAGGCTACACCAGGACCGGTATTTATTCATCTCCTAAAAGGGGAAAAAAATCCTCAACCAGCAAGAAACCACAACAAAATAAAATTGCATGGGGTACAATTCTGAATTATAAATATTTTGTTGCAGTTCATTTTTGCACATATAAAACAACGGGGAGAAAAGAAAGTAAAGTATATATAAATTGATACTAAAACTGTACCCAGCATTCCATTTGAATGTTGACTTGGTTTATAGAGTTGGAGTTCTTAGTATACTTTGTATTTCTTCACAATTCATCTTCTGTTTCTATCTTATTCATTTAGTTTAGTGATACATGAAAGAGAATATATTATATCATAAAAAGGATATTTTACCACTTAATGAAATATTCAGGGAGATTATCTTCTCTGAAGCTGATAATAAAATCTTCAAAATGCCATATTATTCTCATTTCTCATACTTTTAGCAATGGAACAAGTATGAATTTAGAGTGATGTAATAATAATTTTTTACTCATCAATTTTTTGCTTCTTTCAATACCTTCTTAGTCATATTAGAAGGAATTGCAGTGAACACTGCTGTGTGTGTTTAAGTGTACATTGGTACACACAGAAAAGTGGGATAAATCCTGAGTAGGGTTATTTAGACAACACAGGAGATTTGTGCATACTAAATAAAACCAATTATGTAAGTGAGAAGCAATTTCACATTAGTTTTTCGTAGATTTCCTTTTTCAACTTACATTCATCAGTGTCTGCAGATCCACACTGTCTCGAATTCTCCCCTCTTTTCGTGCCTTTGATGCCAAATTTCCAAACCAGACAAATGGCACCCAGTATTTCAGGTGGGGAGACTTAAGGTCATCAAAAAGTTTTCTTTCATATTTTGTCATAAAACCTGTTCACCAAAAAACCAAGACAACCTTCATTTATTCTGCGCTTTCAGTACTACTGATACTATAAGTCTGGAATATGTTTTTATCTGTTTAGGTAATATTTGCATAGAACTCTGCTAAACACAACTTACAATTCTAACTAGTAACCTCCTCTTTAAAACAAACAAAAAAAATTAAAAAAAAATTCCAGGACAGATCTTGCTTGAAAGATTTTTTTTTTTTTTGCATTAATTACCTATGCTAAATTCCTCTTTACCAATATAGGCAAAAATTTGCCATAAATGTGTTCTCATATCTAACTGCTGGCATATGGTAGTTACGTAGAATACTATGAATTGTACAAATTACTCTCGAGTTTCATATTCTGCTTTCAAAAAAATTAGGAACTGGAAATATCAGTCAAGAAACATTTTTCACCAATGATCGCTTTCAGAAGAATTTTGACATATATTGTAAGGGCAGTTATATGACTTTATTCTGATAATTTTTTGTTGTATCTGCAAAGCAGTGAGCAAGCAACGGAGGATACAAGTGCATACATGAAACAGAGCCCAACAGAGTGTGTGCCTTCTGCCAGTGAAATACTTCCCTGACAGATTGTTTGATGTTTCTTTGGGGTTATGAAGGCACACAAAATGATGAAGAGGGAATTGTGCACAGAAATCCCGCTGCTAAGGGACACTGGGCCAGGTGACATGCTGTGAGGCTGCAAGCTGAAGCTGCTCTCTGCCTGGCAATTGGCCTTGCTGGGGTGCTGGGAAGGTATTAGGTTTCCTGAAGAGTTCTCCTGCCTTGTGAAGCCCTGCTTCCCCCTGCTGCAAGCAAGTCCAAGGCCACATAATCGGGGAGCCAGGGCTGTGTGACAAATCCTGCACCAGAGCCAATCTCTGCCTCGGACTGGCAAGGGAGCAGCTGGCTTTTGGAACAACACCTCTACCCCCTTGGGGAAGAAAGCTCTGCTCTGTTGTCCTCCTTCCACCCAGGCTTTGACAAAAACAACTTCAGAAAATTCACATTTTCCTTTGTTCAAATTCTGGATTTTCTGGTATTGGAGCAATTGTCATGTTTGGAGGATCTTAGTTTTTGCTCAGGTGTGTAACATCTGTGAGGGTGGGTATAAAGATTCTTTTGTTGTATTGACATTAGCTCTGAAATAAGACAAAGCTGGTAACAGGACAGCCCCAAAATAGGAGCCTCAGCCAACCAATTACAAGTTTGAATGCTGAAAATTCAGTAAGGGAATTGACAGTAGACTCCAACTAGTAACTAAGGATATGTCCATTACGGCTAACATTGCCAAAGATACATGACACAGCAAACAAAAAAATATAAAGAGAATCAGTTGTGTTGCATAGAAATGTGAATTAAATTAAAGGAGCTCTGCTAATCACAATGATCTTAAATATTCTGTTGTTGAGGAAAGTGTCTGTATTGTACAGTTGTAACAAGCCTACGCAGGAGGTATGAAATACTGCAACTACTGAGAAGGAAAGCAAGGACAGGACAGAAGAACAGTGGAAGAAGAAATATTCAGCAGTGAGTGCCAGTACATAGAAATTCAGAACAGAATAAGATAAAGCTTTTAGAAGTTCCCTGGGCATTTTGCAGCCACCTCTCATAAACAGCTTCACAGAAATAATCAGGCAACCAGACAAATTAACCTGCTAGTCATGACTCCTGACTCCTAAAAGACAATCTTTCAGGCTGCCTTTAGTTTTTGTCCTGCCAGCCTGCTTATTACAGGACAGGAAAAGATGCTCCCATCAGGCTGAAACAGACAGACAGGGAAACAAAAAATTGAGTATGGAGTGAACACTGGATGCAAGTCACCTGGAGGCTCAGGAAAGACACAGACTGAAGGGATCACAAAGAACAGCAAGGATCAGTTTGGCTTTCCACTGAAACCGGGCACCTTTTGTTCAGAAAGCTCAACAAAGTCTGGTTTTCTTTAATTATAAAGTTAAAATGGGCATTGAAGTGTTTCTGTTAATATTGATTAAATATTCTCTTTGATGAATATCAATAATGCCTAGTATTCTTATTGCAGAAAATACTAATTCTGGATTGCTCTTACTGCTGGCAATACAGACAACATACAGTTCAGAATACCTTGCTGTTATTGTAGTGGCAAAGAAACACTTTATATTCCATCAAATATAGGGGAGGATATCAAACTTCACTTTTTAAAATTACATGGTTTCTAAATATGGTCAGAATTAACCAAGAAACTCTATAAACAAGAATACTGGTTTTGACAAACACTGGAAGACTGGAGCACCTCCAGATAATGGGAAACATTTGTCAAATGTTGTGCCAAGATCTTGAAAAGGATGATCTAAGGAATGACAGGGCAGTGAATCCTTATGAAAGTATCAGAAGAGTGACATGGAGTGCAATCAATAAATAATCAAAGGACACTAATGTGAACAGTGTCAGCCAAAGAGATCTTACAGGAAAATGATTGATGAGAACACAAGCCTGGCTGGGAAAAAATTACTCATGCTCTTCCTTAAGTGATTCAAAGAGTATTCAGTTCTCCTGTCAAAACTCAATGGTTTGAGACAAGACTGGTTCAGGTTATTCACATTAAATATATTTAGTACTGGTGGTTAGAGAAGAAGGAACACGATCAAGTAGATAAAAGTTTCATTTTCTGCTTCTGTGTTATGTGGGAAAGGGTTAATTCTTCCTTCTAGTAGAGGATTTGCAGTCTTCAGCCATCCATATAGGTATTCATGTTGCTGAGCTCACACCTCAGTTTCTCTTCAGTGTTTCCCATCAGCTCTTTTGGGGTGCCCTCTGCTCAGCTGCTGACTCATTACTCTGTTTTTTAATAGTTGTGTTCTTGAGCATCCAGCTTCCCTCTTGCACCTTGCAGCCATCAGGATTGCTGTGCTCAGGATGGCTGCTAGGCATTTGACACTTACAGCATGTGTGCCCCAGCAGTCAACATCATAAAGGAGTGAATCTGCATGGATCTACAGTTCCATAAAGAGTGTTAAAACATGAAAAACAGTCAGAAGGAAAGTCCAGCACTCAAGACTGTGTCCTATAGGGAGAAACTACCGTTGGTGAAGCTCCTGAGTTTCAGTCAAGCCTTTATGCAGTCTACTAACAGGTAACTATTGAGGGAAAAAGTATGGCTCATTCTAATTAAAAATGGAAGAACCCAAACCTATTACAAAATCCAGTGAATAGAAGATAACACTCTGCAAGTTCAGACTGATAATGAGATGTTACTCTTCAACAGCAAATTGACTGTTGTGAATGTCTGTTCACCTAGGATGTGGTGTACTCTTCAGTATATCCATCTGAATTTAAAATCTGGGCCGATTGTATTCCTAGAAGGTATTAGAGCTCAGTCAGAAATTGCAGCATGTTAAAGGATGCTGCTAGCAAGCTCTTGTCCCTTGTGTTATGATGAGTCAGACTAGATTATTGGTACTGTTCTCAAATCTAAAATCTATGAATTTAAGTAGTTCATTTGCTGAAAAAAAAAGTGTGTAGCAATAGTTATGTCATGGCAGTTCTCAGTGTGACAGCAAAATGCAAAACTGTCGTAAGTTGTTTTAATGATGACTGTGCTGTAAGTATCAGATTTGTGCTGTTCACATTCATATTAAATGCCTCCCTCCCATGCAGTCTGATATGCAATGCCACAGGGAGCTAGGGAGGGGATGATTACAGAGTATTGTCTAAGTCATTGGATATTAATAGGAGCAAAATATACCCTAAAATACTCTGTACTGCATCAATAAAAATTTTGCAGCACAATATGCATTAAAACCTACAAAATAAGTAGTGAAATCCAGAACTGACTATACTATCTATACTTATATACACAGTTTATAGGAGAAGATTTTTCACTGTTAAAAAAACCAACAATCGAAACTTGCTTTCCAGTCTACAATTTTGGTACAATGCTGTGACATTCTGTCTCTTTGGAACAGATTGTCTTTAGCAATAGGGAGGCAGAGCTGGATTAGCTGCCTGGAAATGTTGTAATTTTCCAGTGCGTAGTAGCAGCAGATTGCTGGGGAGAGTGACAGAAGCTTCCTTGACCTCTCACAGGCCCAGGTAAACAGTTTTGTTGCACAGCACAAGGAAGAGAGCTTTAAAATTCAATGAATCCAACCTAAATGGTGTGGGGATTTTTTTTCAGTGTTTGGTGCATTCTGCCTGGCATATTTTTTTTTTTAATATCCAAAGCTTCTCACATATTTGAAATGTGTATGTGTATATTTTAACTTGCTACAACTTGGATTACTAATCTCTGTCAAAGGAATAATTTTAAGAAATTCAAGACATTCAGTAGAAAACATGACTTCCATTTGGAACAGATCCCTGTATGTTTGCATTACTGTTCTACCTCTGACACTGACCATGCCTGTCAGAAGGCACAGTGCCACACCTTGTCTTTAAATACTGAGCAGTCAGTCTTTGATAGACAATCAAAGTGTTACATGATTGAACTCACTTCACCATCATTACACTCACTGTGTTATTGAAAGAAACAGAAAACTTAGTATATTTATCCTTGAAAAACTAAATTTAAGGTAAGTTTTTCAATATGAAGAGAAAACCCCTGGGGCTGAGGGTTTTTTTGAGCAAATCACAACACTTAAAATGTGCTATCTATTTAAAATTCAGTCTACTTAAATAAAAATTGAGATAAAGCTGTACTTGTGAAGCACCTGCAGAGATCAGTCTCTGATACACCAGACCAACTTATATCCCAGACATGGAGGCAATACCATAAAACAAGACACCATTCCTACTGCATCATACTATATTGCAGCTTTGGGGGTTTTTGTGCTTTAGAGAATGTTTTACCTGCTCCATATTCCTGAGTGTTTGGGGCAGGCCTGTTGCCTCCATGGGGTCTGAAAGCAGGTTCACATGAGTGTCAAATTCGTTTGATTTCTATAGTGTTGTTAAAGGTCCACTCCTAAGGTTATGTCATTTAAGTCACTAACAAAAAGGTGATTGCTTTCACGTCAGTTAGTATGAGGCACACGTGGGGCCACAGGAAAGAAAGAATGAGGCTGGCTCTTTCCCCCCCTGAGCCCCCACCTCTGAGGGAAAGCAATTTTGGGGAGGCAAAGTGCAGTACCTGCTCCTACCACATGGTCCATGGTGGGGAACCTTTTGTACACAGCCGTGCTGACAGAGCGAAAGATCAGCAGGGATGTTAAATTCACGTAACGCATGAGAGTCCTCCTTAACAAGCGCCCGTACTCATCCCTGCCCTGGACACAGCTGGAGATGAGCAACATCAGACGATCTGGCCATGGCAAGTTCACAAACTGGTTCCACCACCGATTCACCACCAAAGTAACATAGAAACCTGAGGGTTAGAAGGAAATAAAGTCCAGTGCCTATCAGGATTTCAGTAACTTTAATTTTAGTTTCCAAAATGTTGTTCATATCACTAAGCTGCTACATTTCCCAGAATAAACACAATAAACCACGTCAAAACCCAGGAGGCAATAAATACTAATTATTTAATGGACATTGCAATGTAACATTACATTCCAGCTAAGTATCTCATACCCACAAATTTCCAAATTTCCTCTTCTGTAGTAAAACTTAGGGTGGAATTTATTTCATTGGAACATCAGGTACAAGGTGTCACTGTTACTGGGCATGATCTAGATATATGTATGTAGATCCAGATATATGGAAACCTTTCTTGTTAATATATTAAGAACATGAGCATAAATGTTGCCATGACAAAAGCAACTTGAACTTGAGGAAACGAGTTGGAAGCAGATGATTTATTGTGAACCTTTAACCTCCCACATGCCCCTCAGTTCTGAAATGCTTCCATGCACCAACATTTACAAAATGCCTGAACAGAGACAGAGTTGGAGAATAATTTCACATTTAACCGGTACTTACCAAGCACAAAAGTTACTGGGATTTGTTCAGCATATTTGTCACAGTAAATTGATAATTTTTCAAAGAACCGTTTTTGGCTACCTGTAAGAAAAAATCTGCAGCAAAAATAAAATGTATCTGTCCTTCCATAATATTCTGGCACTAGCTACTGAGTGCAAACATGTATAAATAATCAGATATGTGCACTGGGGAGCAATCTTGGCTAATGCCTTCAAGCAAATTCTTGAAGGTAAAGGTCTGAACACTTTTGGCGAGTATTAAAGAAGTTGGAAGAAACAACAATATTACTCCCTGGTCTTTGTAGTTTTCTCAGGACTAATTTGACTAGCAGTACTAATTGGATCAATATATCTGAAGAATCAGTTTGCTGTGCCATACAGACCAAAGACGACAGCAAGCTCTAAGTCTTGAAATAGAGCTTACTCTCGTTTTTCAGACTGGTACTTAATGGAAATGCTTAGGTCTGCTTGAATTGCAAAAGGTTGCAATCAAATTCCTCTGATTTGAAAATGTTATATTGTTGCAACAGGATTTTTATTCTTGCTCCTATGAATTTTTTCTTTTCCGCAAGATTAAAATACAACTGTATTTATTTTGCAATCAGGAAAATATTCACCAAATGATAGCAAATAGACCATGGTTGTAGATTCTGCCCACAGGAAAAGTTACCTGATGAAATACAAAAAGCTTCAGTATAATTCTTTTTATTTGTATAGGTGAGCATTACAGTTATTTTTTGATTTCTTATAAAAGGAACATATAACAAATATTTGGTGGGTTTTGCTTACAATTGTGCAATAAAAACTGGAGCACATATGCAAAGCTTTCCGTGGTGTATTTACCATGGTCTTCAATTGCCTGACATTTCTATAAAACTAGCTTAATTTAAATAACTGTGAGACTTTCCTTTACGTATACACAATAATTTTCTTTCTTTGCTTACAGATATGATTACTGAACAAAAAATAGTGATTAATCAGAGAAAAACTGAAGCTTATTTTCTCCTTGCTTCCAATAAAAAGCAGATATCTAATTAGAGATCATGGTAAGAACCGAACCATAATTTTGATACTTGTGTGTAATGTACTTCATAAATTAAAAGTTTCACTGTACTAATTGATGCATTGCATCTGTCATACGGTGTTTAATTCACACCTTGGTGGAAAAAGCAATTCTTTTTCTAAGGTGTTCCTCCCAGGTGCTGGGTGACACACAGATAATAACCATGTCTGGCTTCCATGCAGTTTTCCTTATCTTTGCAAGCTTAAAAATCAAGGTTGCATGCCTTCCTAGCTTGAAGCAAAACTTTGCTTTTCCTGGCTATTCAATTCCTGGCTATTACTCTCAATGCTGTTAAATTCCCACCAAGCAACCAAAGACAGAGTTCTGCAGGGCGATCAAAAGGTCTATACCTATGATCTAAAGCAGGGAGGCATGGTCTCAACTGACAGCTCAAAGTCAGAATGACAAAAACTGTAAAATCTAGGCTAGCCCTGAGTTTTTATTCAGTCTAACTTCAGTAGGACGGTTGCTCAGTGCTAGGCTAAAAGTACAATCAGCTGAATATGATAAACAGTATTGTTTGTTGTAAACTCTACATACTTCCTCAGGAACCTTACAGTAAACATGGAAAGATAAGCATATAAGAAAATGTCCAAGGAAAAGACCATAAGTAAATAGTAACCTCCCCCCATCATTCATCAGCCTAACACCAGGAAGTCTGAAACTTCAGTATAACATTTAATGAGATGTGAATTGGAAAGAGTGTACCTGTATAATACACTTATCGCTGTGTAAAGAGTAGCAAAAACAATAAATTCTCTGTACAGCAATTTGTAGATGCTGCCTTTCCACCTTAGGAGTAATCTGTGAAATCCAAAGAAAGTGGCATTTGCTACTTTGCTGGAATAAGTGACTGTCATCGTCGTGGTAGGCTGGGCCTAGAAACAGTAGAAGAGAAGCAGGACAACCAACAACATTTTAGACAGCATATCCTAATCTGAATGTACCCTTGTATAGATAGATACATGGATATACATGTAAATTTAAATATATACTAGTATGTGTACATAAATACATGGTGATTGTATTCATATATATATGGAAAGAGAGGGAAAAATAAAAATTTTGCATTTACAAGCCCTGTTGAGACCTGCAAATTGACTGACACAAGGCTTTATGTCAATGACCACCCAAACCCAGTAGTTAGCAGGGAATGTGGCCACCTTTCTGGGTGGCAGTGGCAGGAACAGGTTACACCTCTGAAGTCTCTGCTCCCTCTCAGTTTGTTCCACTCTAGTGTGAGCAAAGAATAGGAAGCAAATTTGCTTGACATTTTTTTCCAAACTTTTCAGCTTCTTGGTAAGAGAAGTAAAGCTAAATTCCACAAATGCATGTACATCCCCAGTCAGTATTTTTAGCTGGCTGTGGTAATTATAATTACTTAATCACTGAAAAACCAAATGAGATTTGGAGACTGCCTCTGTCATTAACAGTTATGACAGCAGCTGAAATCAGCTGGATAATATTGTTATTTCTCTCCTTGGCAGTTAGACATACTTGTCAATACTTCATCATTGCATGGCCATGCAAAACAAGCCATAGAGTTGCTCAGGTAGGTATTGTGAGATACAGTGTAATTAAAGTACAACTGAAAATACACAGGTAAATACTTTGTGCTGGGTTTGGTACTTACTTACCCAGTGCAGGGAGATGCTACAGGAACTCTCATATGTTTACAAAACAAATCCTAGCTCCAAATGTGAATGAAAGCAGTTTATACAGCACACAAGAAAGACAGTAATTAGGAGAAGCACAAAAATCTCAAGAAAGTTACTGTGTATCCCAAATATGATTCTTGTCTATATTTTCATGAGGCCACTGTAGCAAATTTATTGGGGGGTGGGGGAGAAAAATCTGAACTCGTAGTTAACAGATGGCAAGTGTTTTTTGCATCTTGGCTGTGTCTCTGATGCAGAGCAAAAAGTAAGCCATTAAAATTCACCTGTAAAAGCCCACTTTTTATTTTAGTCACCAAGGGAATTAGCAGGGAAAAAAGCGCCACAAGCCTTGTATTGCTGTCTCTTTTCCTCTGCAGAATGACTGCTCAATATTTGCCAGCATGGGCCTGAAGATTTTTTTAAGAAGCATGGGTTTGGGTCTTTAGAATCCAAATGATAGTTTTTCTTTTCCTGAGCCTTGGCACAGACCTTTAATTTTTTGCTGTCACTGTTGTACTCCAAGATGTTCAGTGCAAGAGCCAATTTGTCTGACCAGCATGCATGGAAATGCAGTCCTGTCTGCTAAAGATCTTGTGGTCAGGATGCAATGCATAAGAAAATGAAGGCACAAAAGTCCATTCTCCACCAAAAGTGTGGCTTTATAAACAATGAAAGAAATCTATGGCTGGGCTACAGGGGAGGAATGGGGTAAAAAATATGCTTAAAAATATACTGTGTTTCCTGGAATTGCTGTAGGAGCCTTTAGATCTTGCACACTGATGCTGTGGAGTATGTGTTTAGGCCATATCACCAGTGTATCTTTATCTCCCCATTAATATCCACTTTGTAGTGGAAATCTTCAGCGGGAATGACTGAATGTAGGGACTTACATCTAAAAAAGATGTCTGATAATGGGAGGGCTTATAGCCTGGCAAGAACCCAGACCATTGGCACAACACAGGGCCACAGTGAGAGGATGGAGTTAGACAACTGCAGGATGAAATAAAGCATAAATTGCTAACTGTGGGAGCAGCCAAATATCATAAAAGGGGACTGGACAGTCACCCTTTGTTTAGGATCTTTAAGCTGAGGTCAAATTGTAGGACAAAAGATGACCTTCGGGAAGAATTCACATAACTGAGACAGACAGGGGTTGAAGGGTTCTGCTGGTTTCCCCTGGTATCTGGGCATTTCTTAAACTTTCCATGAGGTCTCTTCTGATGTGGGCCACAGAGGAAAAAAGATTGCTTGCAGCACCTTCGCAGCATCTGCAGCTCTGCTGGAAGGCAGCCATTAGTGTCAAAAACATGACTCTTGGTTTCTGCATAGGAGGTTCAGGAAGGGTTGGTTCCTCCCAGCTATCAGAATGTGGAAAGTGCCAGAAACTGTTTAGTAGCTAAGCTGGACAAAGTGGGTCTACCTTCTCTACAGACCTGAAGCAAATCCTGTCTTGTGAGGCCTAGTGGACGGGCTTTGGCCACAAATGCAGGGCTGTAGTGATAAGAGGAATCAGGATTAAGAATATTTCCCCATGCAGTAGACTGGGAGAAAAGTTTTTTCCATAAAATGCAATTTGTCTTCTTGATTCTAGCAACTATATTTCTAGCAACTTAATCACACTACAGCCATCTCTCGGCACCTTACTCAATGCCCTTGACTCTGAATAAAAACTCTTGGAAGACATTGGATGCATCTGTTTTTTTCTTTCTCCCTCGGAAATGGAGCAAAGAAAAGTGGGACTGTCACAGCAATTTTAGGCTTTGGTGCCTTGGTTTCATTGCCTTTCCTTGCCTTTCCTTGCCTTTCCTTGCCTTTCCTTGCCTTTCCTTGCCTTTCCTTGCCTGTGGTACACTCCTGTTTAATCTTCCTGCTAAGCAAATGCTTTCCATAACATTTACCATTGGGTTCATATAGGGACTTCAGGATAATATAATTCAATGTCTTAAAATATACATTAGGTCAGATTAGGTTATTACAGAACAGTTTAGACTACACAAAGCTATGAAAGACAGCTATGTGTTTGTCTGGTTAGATTTCTCAACACAGCAAACACAAATTTAAATCTGCATCTTTGTTTTTTTCTCTGAGAACAACTACCACCGTTTAGGTACGGCCTCCCCTTGCAACAGGAAGTTTTGGCAATAAAGCCTTGCACTGACTCTGGCTCTTGCACAGTGGTCCTAAGCCCTTGGTTCACAGGCAGAATGTTGGCAGAGAGTCCTTCCTACATTACTTATGGCCACAGGAAATTAAAAAGCTAAATCTGAGATGGACAGGAAGAGCAAAGCATAATGATGCCCCCCAGCACATTCCTCCCTGAGCAATCTTTTGGCCAGGGCTGAAGAAGCACAGAATACATAAGACCAGATACCACAGGCACCAGTGTCAGGAAAACCACTTGTAATTATCATGTTGCCCTTAAATTCATCAGGAGATATAGGGCTAGGCTTTTTGCTGGTATTGATTTGTGAGTTTTGAGGATGTAACACAAGTTTATGCCCATTTGATTTGTGGAGAGACCTTCACTCATATCTATGATGCTGTTTTTTCTTTTACTCTGTGTTTATTTTCTTTCTGAAACTTTCTCAAGCACAGACTGAAATGTGAGTTATATATTACTCTGCTTTTGCTAAGATCATCAGAAGACTTTAGGCATAAACAGCTAAAAATAAAATTGTGTCCTCTCCATTAATATTGAATGCAATTGTAAATGGGATTTTTGCCCGGCTGAGAATTTCAGGATGCATTAGGATTTCATAGAGAAACCACAGTACGAAATAAACACCCATCAGTGTTTCCTAACTGACCAAGAAAATCTCATTACAGAATGTATAAATAAATAGTACCTTTATGCAGACCTACCCCTTATCATTGTTCACCTTGTTTTTTAGTTTACAGCATAGAAGAGAAAGTGAGTGAGAGAGATTTGAGTTAAGCCAACTATAAAAACATATTAAGCTTATGCTGTATCCACTGACCTGCTATTTTGATTCAGCAATCCAAGCCTGAAGGCAAATCTTGGACCCTTCCTCTTTCTTAGACGTCCTAAACCAAGTCCCGTTCAGATCTGTAATAATCACCTTGCTCTTCCCTTAACCTGAAGCAAGGGGTTGCTGGTGCTGAGCACTAAGAGGAGTGGACTGACAAGAACAGGGGTTAAAATGTCTTTCCACTTCTGGAAGTCTGTTTTTGCCAAGTACACTGTCCTGTCAGTTACACGGGGAACAAACGCAAGCAGCAGCAGCAGCAGCAGCTGCTGATCTTGCTCTTTTCTAGTCTATAATTATAACGCCACTTGCCATCGGAAGGACCTTTCATTTGAATGAGAATCTTGCAATGGTTTTGGCTGGCACATACAGCTTTTTTTGCATTTTATTTCCTGCAAGATGGGACGGGCAAGAAGGGAGCATTTTGTTCTGAGACTTGTCTTGAAAAGTGGTGTGTCTCTAACACAGTCCTGTAAAGGCACATCAATGAATAGCAGTGATTAACTACATCTAAAAAAGAAGACCAGAGACAACCCCACCAAACCTGAAAATGTGCCCCAGTTGCACCTTGGTCCCATTGTGGAGCACAGCATTTGCTGCATTTCTGCTTTGCTGATTTGATTTGGGAAATCAGGTCCCTGGGGCGTGCTGTAGAAATCACTCATCCCTCAAAACAGGCAGGGTTGCTGCTACCAGAAGTCTCAGTGGACCCATTCACAACTATATTTCAGCACGTGAAAATCCTTCTGCAACTGGAGGTTTTACATAGGACTTCTTTCCCTCTTCCCCTTTGTAAAATGAGATGAACTCTGTCTTTTATGACCCATGGCATTAAGAGTGAACTGTAAAAAATGATAGACTGTGAAAGCCCAGGAGATATCATGTAATGTTGTCATAAACTTCAGCAGAGAATGAAATAATATGACTGTGAAGTAAATAAAAAAAATGCATGGGGAGAGAATAAGCAAGATTTATAGATTTAATTCATTTTATGATGAAAGGTTTCCCCCCCTTCCTTAGTCCCATTAAGCTATTTGAAGCCATTTATTTAATTAAAACTCTCCCAGAAAGAATGGAAGTTTCTGCCATTGTTTGCCTTTCTTCTTGTTGTTAATGGCCGAAGAAAGACACTTTGATGTCAAAGCAGGCGAGATATTAGACTGTGGCATGTGTGTGTCAGGCAGTGGCCTGTGGCAAAAGATGACAAATCATTTTAGCATTCAGTGACTTGGCATGAAGAAACATACTGCCTGATCCTATTACAGAGACTGCCTTGTGCAAGGAAAATTCTTAACAACAGGGATATTTTAAGGTCACTGGTAAAAATAATTACTTAGACCTAAAACATTTTTCTTTGCTGAGCATAATCGTTTGCTGGTCTCACTGAGCAGTAAATAATAACACCTCTGCGTGTCAGTGGGTATCAGGTGGTTTTCCTGGCGGCTCTTCAGTATTCCTGCAGATTGGAGTGGCTGAGATTGCTCTACTGGCTCAGAGCTGTTGTGCAGAAGACATGAGATTTAGAGCTCCTATGTTTTCAGAGGCAGAAATAAATACATGTTTCCATCTGTGTAGCTCCATTGGGATTGGTTCTGTAGGAAGTACTGCTTTTTAATCTCTAAGGTGTCCCTATTTCCTTGTTGGGTATTTCCAAAGATAGGGAATGTTTTTACCTTTCATCCTCTGTTTCCCTCTAGGGAAATGTGGTTTCATCTACAAAAATAGTTTTCAGAAGTTCCTTTCTATATGCAGTTCTACTAATGATCACCGATAATGGTGTACTTTGCATTCATTTTCTCTTGCTGTACTTTGAACACATACAAGAGACAAAAACATTTTAGCACTGTGTAACTAGACAGGTTTCTGCTAGTATCATCTATGGGTGTTTAACAAGACAGCGGAGTGCAACAGATAGAAATCCATCAAATAAAACTTATTTAATATATTTATGCTTTTGATTTCTCTTCTTGATTTTTGAGCCCATTTCTACTGGAAGATTTCTGGAAGAGACAATTAATACATATCGTGTGCTAGTGAAGCTTCAAGCAAGCACATCAATATCTGTAACAACAACACACAATGCCAATATCCAAAGTAATGCCATAAAAAATAGGCTAAAATTTGGTCTGAACAACATGAAAGAATTTTCTTAGTGAAAGGAAGTGAATAATTTAAGTGTTGGGAAGAGAGCAGTATTAAATAACCTGCTGTCAGATTTTCTCAAATGAGAATATATTGAGTTTTCCTATACTTTTCTACTTACTGTCATTTGCTGCTAGAATTCCTGTCTTAAATAAATCAGTAAATTAACATAAAATGTCCTCTGCCCATAGAATGAATGTGTAGAGACTTGCTGTGCTATCTTACAGTCTCTTTCATGAGAGAAATTGCAATAATTAAAAGTTAATCTAGTGGGAGAGATACCACTGTACTTAGCATCACTCAATGTGGGTTATGGAAATATAGTTTAAAGGAGGCTCTTTTATCTCTAGAAGTCACATGGTAGAATACTTCAGAGGATTACAAATGAGTTTGTCTGCAGGATAAAGCCTGCTGTCCTGACAGATTAATTCTCTGAGTACTGTAAAACTGCAGTCAAAAATACTATGCTTTGCAACTTCCTTCTACATAAACATCATTTATTATGCAGTAGTGCTGAGTTTGCTATTAGAAATATTGTTACTGTGACTCTTATCATCCTCAACAATCCTTTTATTGGCAAAAGGCCCAGATACACAATGTCACCATGGGACTTATCAGACAGAAGATGAGATCAACAATGCATCAAAGAATAAGGTGTCCAGGAACTGGATTCAAAAGCCAGTGCCTGGTTTGACTGGGAGAGCTTTCTCATAACTTAAGACTTCCATCTCCAAAGTGCTCCATATCATGTTCATCTGAAACAATCTGGGTAGGTTATTTAATATGTGCTAGCATAGTTCAAGTGAAAGTGAAATGGTTGAAAGACAATCACAGAAGGAGAGGTGCTTGACTTTGCTCTATGTATTGCCTTTTCTGAAGTCAGTGTCATTCCACTTTGCAATATGACCAAGGTTTCAAAACTTATTGCAAATTATCAAATGTTAGATATTAGACAGTTTCTTTACTTACCTAAAAATACAGCAGATTGCACAGCCATTTCCATAATCATCCTTCTTTCTTTAGATGCTGAAAAACTGTAATTTCTTTTATTTTTAGTGAAGAAGTTATGTTAACAAAATTTTGTATTGTTCTGGACACTGAAGAATACTGATAGTTGATGGCCAGCACGTCATAATATATACTAATATCTCCTGCATTTCTTAGGGAATTAAATTAGAGAAAGACAAATATTTTCTCCCATTTAAATGTTTATTTCGCACCACAAATATTCATCTAATATATTCATGTTAGAGTTAATAATGCATCTTTGTTTGCACAACAGGCAAACAGTGAAGATTTCTGAGTATCACTGTAAGCCTCATAAATTCATGCTCTTTATGACTTAATGGCCTAGGTTTTCAGTGAGGGATGTTACATCTCAGAATAGCAAATGACGACCCATGTTCCCTGCATGGAAAATAATAACAACAACAACAATAATAAAAATAGTATGTAAAAATGGACAATATACATAACCCTACAACTGAGCCATTGTGTTTCTCCTACTTTTTAAGGACAGTTTTGCTTATTTGGAGAAATTCTTCATATGACTATATTTTGGTTTGTGTATACGAAAATCCACCCACAAGAATGATGATCCAGATTTGTGCACCACTTAAGACAGTAACACCATGCAGTGATGAGTGATACAAAACTGTGGAGTAATTCACCCTATATAACACTGCTAGAGGTGTGATTAAACCACGCAGCAACTGATGGGAGAAAGTACACCCTTCATTATCTCTATTCAAATTAAAGGGGACCCCAACCCAAAATTTAAACTCATGGTACCAGCAAATGCAAATAGGACTTATAAGGATGGAGGATTTTCTTGAGTTTGTCTCTTGGGCAGAGAAATTTGTTGTAATATCTGCTTGTATGAGAGACAAAGGGAAAGATAAGGCAGAACAGATTCCAAGAACAAGAAAGCAACTAAGAACAGAAGAACATTTCCGGGGAAATGTGTCTAGAAAAGGTGAGTTCTTTAGAGTTATTGTCTGGGAAGAATTTGTAATAGTTGTTGCTGTATTTGTGAGAATAGGATTATTGGTATTTGTGCTAAAAAAGGATTAAATTGAGATAGCTAATGATCGTAAGTTTATTTTTGTAAAGGGAACAACTCACATGAGTTTTCTCTTATTTAACCAGTTTTATTTCAAAAAACCCTATTAATACATTCTGGTATTCAAAGTAGAAGTAATACATACATGAAAAGGATAAAACTGAGGTCTTTATTCCATCAGCCAGGTGGTTCTGCCAGCCCTGTATTAAAGCCAACACAGGCTTTCCTCTTTTGCATACTCCAATGCCATACATCTCCCTCAGAAATCCATTTGTTCACTTTTTAGATATTGTTTAAGAGGGGAAAAAACCAGAAAGAGTGTAAAAAGAGCAAGTAGCATGCAGGAAAAAGAATAGTCTGTTTAGTGAACCAACAGAGATAAACAACTAACCTTTTTCTGTGGACAACAAGCCTGATTATTTCCACCTGAATTTCAACAAATACTCTCATTCTCTGCTCTCTGCAACTTTTCACTTAGAAAAAATGCCTGAACAGCATGTAAAGTCTCATTTTCCTCCAGACATAAGGTTCAATCAGTTAGCCAAGAGCAGATGAAATAAACCCTCTCCTTGCTGTGCTGCTGCTCAGCCAGTGTGTGCCCCAGAACACGCACGGGTGTTAGCTGGGGAATTTATCCTTCACTCTCCTCTGGGTAAATCCATGCTTTGACTATTTTAATGAGGTGACAGAAAATGTTTTCTACCACGGTGAGTGCAAGAGAACATTTCCAATCAAGGTAACAGAGATGTATATGATACTGGAGGCAAGACTTCTGGGAGGCCTAGCACTTTTAAGGTCACTTTGGAAAGTGTAACAGTAATCCCTCTCTTTTGTGCAACTGAAACTGCTCTGGTTTCAATACTACTTAAGCATTTTTTACCGTCTACGCAACTGAGTAAGGAATTCAGATTACTTTTCAGAAATGCCTCTCTGCTGCACTGAACTTGCAGAGCCTTGGCATCATGCATGTGCCAAGCTCAACAAGACAGAAAAAGACAAGGAGAAGAAAAGGCCTCTCTAAACTGGGAGGCATTCCTGTGTCCAGTGGAGTGATGCCCATACCAACTAGGTAACTAAACAGAAGGTGAATAAAATGGTATTTCTACCAAATAGGGAAATGGTTGGTACCTGTAGAAACTTCTCCATAAGATCAGTTTCACCTCATAGGACAGAACGCAGCAATAACTGGCAGGCTTGACTGAAGTCTGATTTTTAATCTCTGCATTGTTGAGCAAAAATGAAAAACCAGTCCATTAAAGTCACATATTCCATTTACATAGCAACTTCAGTCTGAAAGAATGAAGACCTTTGAAAAATTATTTAAAATTTATCATGTGAGTACGTGTTATGGGGAATAGGAAGAAGTTTCATGAATTTCATTTAGAGATGGAAAAATTAAGGCACACGGAAGATAGCCAGGCCCAAAGCAGGCTTGTGAATAAAACAGGATTCACAGGATTCAGGATTCCTGAATTCTCACCTGATGACTTTCTTCTTTTATTTTCAGTATTTGGTGGAGCTGTTTCTGGAGTTTCATCAAGTAAAAGAGTTCTTGAGTTTTAAGAACAGGTTTGGTGGGGCTGCAAAGTTTGTTTGGATTATTGGAGAGCTAACTTTCACAGGAAATGGATTTCATATTTTTATTTTCTGATTTCTGAGTTCAAGTTTGGTATCTCTGCTGTGTTCCAACTAGGGATGAACATGTACTATTTTTAATCACACTCTGGATCCGTCTCTGGCTTGCTTCTAAAGATAAACGAAACCACATGTCAGTCCTTACATAAGTTGGTAAGCCCATTTCAGTTGCTACGTTTCTTCTACTTAGTATTGTTACATTTATAAGCACCTTCAAAGAAATCTAGAGTCTTTATTTATTTCATATTCAACAGCAGAATCTGCCTAGTTGGGCAGATTGTTTGCAGAATCAGTCTTACGGTCAAAGAGGACAATAGTAGTCTAACATGGTTGAATGGGAAATTTTTTTTTAATCCTTGTCATTTTAATAGTTAATGAATAATTTATATTCCATATTAATTTTATTTTTCCTAGTTTGTCTGTGTTCTGTGTGTTCATGAAACAGTGGAGGTATTTTTTGTTGTTCTTGTTGTTTTTTAATCAGTTAGAAATGTGCCATTGTTCTAATATAGTGTCAGTGAGTTCTGCTGGTTGTGTATAGATATATGCTGTGTATAAAAGGAATTTATTTGCCAAGTTTGTATTTTTTAATATGCAAGACTTGACTTTCAAATAACGAATACAGGGCATTAATCAACATTTCTTTTTAGACATCTTGTTTCAAGCTCTTGTTTCTGGCATTAATTTAGTGCATGGACAACAGAGGTGATAACATTGATAACAGAGGTGAAGACTGTGAAGCAGAGGTTTGGATGCTGCAACATATTTGTTGCATGATTTGATTACATCAGTTGAAGACAGAAAGGAAAGAATCAATATATGTGACACAGACAGAGTTTCTAAGGCTTTTGAAATTCCCTCTTGTGACAATTTGTAAGAAAGGGAGGGGCATGCTGTCCACATAAACTACTGTAAAAATTATACAGGATGGGTATGAAAACTCCACTTCTAAAACCCTGGTTTTAGAAGGTCAATATTTCAAGAGGAGCGTCTCAGTTCAGAGGATCCTTCTGGATCTGCTAACATGCAGTATTTTAATTAATGACTTGACTGATGGAATTGACAGTTCACTTATCAAATCTGCAAGATATGAAAAGTCTTAAACATTCTTTTTTTCAGAACAAGATTAAAATTCAGTAAGAATCAATGGACATTGAAGAAAATTTACAAGTGAATTTTCCACAAACTGGAGAAGGACTGGTTAAGCAGTGTTCTGCTGCCATAAGAGAAAAAGCAAAGGATCTTTGGTGGGAGGTATAAGCAGATGTGTGGTATCTTGAAGCCAGTGCTGGGCCAGACGTCAGCTGGAGTGCTGTGCCTGGAACTGAGCACTGTTCTGATAAAGACCCACAGGAAGAAACCCAGAGAGAACAATAAAAGCAATTGGAGGTCTAAAAAACATCACTTATGAGAAAAGATTAAAATAATTGCTTATTCTTCCACAAAATTGAGGGTATAGATGATGCTATCAAATGCCCTGAAGATTGCTGCTTCTTCTATCCACTGAGATAAGCTTGTTATCTCCTCTACACAGTAGCACAGGAGATGAGGTTAGACTTTGGAAGACATTTGGAACTCCAAGGTTAGTTCAGCACTGGAATGTACTGCTTAGTGAGGCCGTTCTTTCACCTTTGGAAGTTTTGAGAAAGAGCTTCAGGAGCAGTTAATATCAATCCTTCTTATTTCCTGTTATTCCGGAACTTTTTTAGTGGGTAGATTTGAAAAATAACACAGAGCTCACCAGTTTTAACATTCTATTATTTGGACAGGGAGAGCAGCATAAAAATAAATTTTAGGACTCCAATAAGCTGGAAGCTTTTTTATGCCAACGTACCAATTAGATTTGCTTTCAAAATGCTTAGCTAAACATTAAAGAAATATGCCTGAGTGGAGAACTATAGTTCCCAATACTGCTAGCACTGGTTCAGCTGAGCTAGTAGAGGGGGGTGGGTGGAATTTCTAAAATAGATAAGACTTATAGTCTCTGTACCTTTTTTTGTATACAGTGGATCATTCTTTGTTTGGTTTTTTTTTTCACTGTACTATGGGGTTTCAAAGCATGTGTGACTACTATTAATAAATTCGTCCTTTGGCTTTCTTGAGCATATTGTTTTATAACATCTTGACAAAAAGGGAGGTTGTCGCAATAGGACATGAAATAAAGATCCCTGACTCCAGTCAGAAGGCAGTAGAAATCAGAAGCTTTATTTACAATTCTTTCAGCCCTTTTATAACATGCTGCGCTAAGCAGACACGTTATTGGTCCATAGGACTGACACCTCTCCCACTGGCTAAGTAACAGAAATAGCAAACAACACCTGTTGTTATGGGAAAGGAATATTGTTTACACAAGGTTGTTTTGGGAAAAAGAAAACTGCTGAAAAGTTTCCCTAGGGAAAAGCTAGCAATTCTCAGGGTCAGAAAATATCGGGTCCACAGGAGGAAATAAGTACAGTTCATTCAATATTAAATAATTAAACAAGTAAGTAATACCACAGGCAAGTAGAAAGTGAGATTTCAAATTTTATTTGCTTTATTTATCCATTACATTGTTGGGATATCCTCCCCTATTAAACACTTGAACATCTTCTACAAACAGAACAACCATCTCTTTCTTTTCTTCCTTCCAACCTCTAAGGGGGAAAATTACATTAGCTGGCATTTGTGCTTCTGTGTGGAGATGAGAAACTTTAACTAAATTCAGATCAAAGAAAAATGACACTCTTGGTTTTTCTAAAGTCCTGTAGCCATCCTTGCCTTCAACAGAGAGCCCTGCCATGGTCCGGGACTACCTTCTGCGAAACAGCTTTGTCTCTTCTGTGTTGTCCTCTCTGAAACAGGTTTCTTAGGTTGAGTGGACTGTAACTATTAGGAAAGAAATCAACCACCTTTGAAGATACAGTCTCTCGGACAGATGGTTCAAATGTGATAGAAGACATTGACAGACAGAGCTGCATTTCAGGGGGACTCTATGCAGTGCAGGAACTGTTTGCAATGATTTTTATCACACCTTCCATCAGTATGACTGAAGCAAAGCTATACATGTGAGACTCAGTTTTTAGTACATAGATTGCTCCAGCCAAGTCTGTGCCAAGGTATCTGTTCTGTGT
This sequence comes from Cyanoderma ruficeps, assembly GCA_008694505.1. Lineage (NCBI taxonomy): Eukaryota > Metazoa > Chordata > Aves > Passeriformes > Timaliidae > Cyanoderma > Cyanoderma ruficeps. The sequence goes on from VZDJ01004378.1 coordinate 17,107,519, forward strand.
TCCCTCTAGCTGGAGAATGGGAATTTCTGAGCTAGGGTATTTAGTCACACTATGGAGCTCAAAACAAACAGACAAATTGTACTTTGTCTTGTGTGAGTCTGTCTTGGATGATCCTTCCATGGATGAGCCTCAGACCTACATTACAGGTGTAGGTCTGCACACAGGTTGTATGTGTCTCCAGTACCGCCTCCTGCTCACCCTGACAAGACTTCCTGAATGGATCCTGGACCTGATTTGACATCTCACCTTGGATGATGGTCACTGGTGTATGGGAAAGCTCGTTGCTATTGCCACCTGGCTCTGCTCTTGGCTATGCCCTTATTGGTGACCTTGGTTCTCAGCTCATGATGCCTGGAGGAACAGCTCTGCCCTGACACTGATGTGCAGCTCAGGAAGGAGCAAAGGGCTGGATAAAAATACTCTTCTAAAATATCTTTTTCTTTTTCCCAGCCCCTCTCAAAATACTCTTTCTCTTATTTATAATTCTGGATTTAATTCAATTTATTTATTCAATTTATTTTAGCTTTTAATTTTAACTACGTAAATTATGCTTTCTGTGGTTTGTTGCTGCCTCTTTAAAGTATTACATACAGCAAAATACAGGAATACTTTGACAACATAAATCTCTTGGCGATTAATTTTAGCAGTCAAATGTCTTTGGAACTGTATTACTTTTATTTCTTGAAATGCAAGATGTCTAATCTGGTTAAGACAGCAGATTGTCATGCCAAGCACAGTCATTGTACAGGATTAAGAACTATAGGATTGCAGATCCTAATTATAGACTCTTGTTGGTTTACTATGTCTTAATAGGTTGTTTTCAACTTCTGATTCCATTTGTCATCTCTTTTGCAATCATGTTTTTAATAAACTTTCTGATGCATCTTTTACTTTGTCAAACCTGTACTTTGATAGCACTGTCTGGATTCTACTTCATGCTAATTTTAGCAAATTAAATAATTTAAAGTTCAAGGTCCTTATAATTAACATCTCTGCTCTTTTGGTTTTTTTACAACAAACTTTAAGTTATACTGTTGTTTGAATATTTGAATATTCCACTTTTTGCACTTTGATTTCTTGGTCTTCAGATTGCTTCCAGAAAAGCTATGGATGATGACTTTCTATTGCCATTTTTTTCTGCCTGACCCCCATTGTAGTCAGTGTAGATTTACATACTAGAAAGTAAATTAGAAGATATTAGTACTTATAGGTACTCTATTTACTTTATGATACATTTGCCTTTTGACATCATCTTTGTCATATTATTTTGCTCTCAATGAACTTCCTGCTTGGTGGATCCCATGGGGAATGTGCCACAGAGAACAATATTTGTCTGTGGCTATGCCCTGCAGGACTGGCCAAACAGGATTCTTTCCCATTCAGTGGAAAGCTGTCAAGATAATTAGAGTTGCAATTATTGGCTGGAATGTAGCCTAAATTCCTTAACTGATGAATGGGAAAAGGTCTTATTTACCTTAGATTTTTGCTCAAGTTCCTCACCACGGCAGCACATGGCTCAGATCAGCTGCACTAACAGAAAGGAAAGTACACGGTCCAGCTAATATTGCCGTCACGTGAAGCATATTTTTTGGCACTGTAATCAGACCAGTGGTGAAATGGAGTCTTATTTATAGCAGCTTTATAATGTTTGCCTATCACCTCTAAAGACATAGGACACACAGAACAGCACAGACCAGGACTTCAAGTGCACCAAGTACTATGCTTGTGTCAGGGTGGCAATGGGGATGGCTTAGGCCAAGCCCAAATGAGACATGGTAGTAATCGGCCTTTATCAAACTACTGGAGCTAGAAAAACACCTCTCCTTTTAAGAGAATGTTTTTATAGCTCTGTATGTGGCCTCATTTCAGAAATTTTGTGTGTACAGCTCAGTCAATAATTATGACATACATTAGGGAGGCTCGGAAACTGAATTGGAGCAATGCATGCCCCATGAATGAAAATTGGTGGATAACCACCTGGCACATATTTCATTTTCTCATTTTTAATTGTGCAATCCCATGCCTTTGTTACTGCATACCATTAAACACAGAATTATTAACTTGTGTTTTTCACGGCTACAAAACAGAGTTTAACAGCCCTGTCCTCGCCTCCCCTTGTGACGTGCGGAGGCCCCGCGGGCCCCGGGCCGCCCTCCCGCCCCCGCTCCCCTCATGGAGCTCGCCCCCGCCCCGGCGCAAGGGGGCGGCAGCGGGACCGCGCACACCTGCCCCTCCACCCCGCTGCGGGCGCTGCGCTGCGCCGCGCATGCGCGGCCCGGCCCCGCAGGTCGGCTGAGGGGACGCGGCGACGGCGGCGGCTGCTCCTCTCTCGAGGCTCGGCAGGTACGTGCGGCGGGGGCTGCGTGGCCCCGGCTCTGCCAGCGGGAGCGTAGGGTGGCTGCCCGGGCCGTGGTTCCCCGGTAGTGCTGCTGCACCTGCCCGCCGACGCGTCTCCGGGAGCCTCTGCCCAGGCGGGCGGAGTCGGCGCCGCCGGGGAGCGCTGCCCGTAGCCGGGGCGCCGTGACCGGGCGCGGGCTGGCTGTGGCGGGTGTGGGTCCCTGCCCGGAAGAACGTGGGGACAGGTGACGGCCCGGGCGATGCAGCTGTGCCCGTCTGCGGCGGGTGGGCGTCCTCGGATCCGTCGGGGCTTGCGTGGGCGCGGAAGGGGCAGTCGGCGGCAGGGATTCGCTTGTCCCCGAGTCCAGCCGCGGTCGAAGGCAGAACTGGGCAAAAGTAGTTCTTAGGGATCACCCCGGGAAGTGCCGGGAGCATCTGCCCCGGGGGAAGCAGCAGCGGCGGACAAAGAGCTATCGCATCCCCGGGCCGGCGGGTCGGAGCGGCTGCCGTGCTCTCCACGTAGTGCCTGTGCGGGGCCCGAGGGGAAGGGCGGCCCGGCGATGGTGACCGAGACCAGGAGAGGAGGAATGCGAGAAGAAGCTGAGCCAGTGCTAAACGCTTCGCCTCCGCTCACGGAGCTCTCGGCCGGCGGGGCGGCAGGTGCGGGTCAGGGGAGAGCGCCGAAAGGGCAGAGAGAGAAGAGCGGGGAGGGCCGAGCGGGGCCCCTCGTGGGGGTCGCAGGTTTCCCCCCTCTCGAGGGGTGCCAGAGCAGCGTGGGCAGGGACCGGAGTGGCCTTTTGCGCGGTGGGACAGTGGGGCTGCCCTCGTCTGTCGCGTTTGTGGTTGCTTCGTGGTCTGTCGAGTAATATTGAGGATCATATACTTAGTCGCCCATAAGTGCTCGTGTAAGCTGAAGTAGTTCAGTAGCATATTTGACTTAGCCTTAATTTCTGATGTAGTTATGTTGGACAGTAAGGTTCAGAAAGTAAATTTCGGTTACAAGTTGATTTCAAGAGATGAACTGTGCAGAAATGTGTTGATGCTGCCGGGGTGTTGATGCTCCACCAGTTCCCCGAGAGTCGCAGGGCTTTGGAAGCAGGAGAACGCAGAGTGACCAAAGCCTTAATGATACCCTCAGAGTTTGTCTTGCTGACAAAAAGCTACAGTGTTTTCGTGAGTTTGAAAGTGTTGTCTGTTTTGTTTGCAGATAATGTACCAAGTTTTATGTTGTTTGGTTTTTTTGCTGTGCTCATTTTTAAACATGTTCTTAGGAAGTCTCAAAACCAGTTATCTGGATAGATAAAATAATTAATCTTCTACAGACGTGCTGTAACTGAAATTATCAGCTTCTCTTTTGAAGCAGATGTAAGGTTATTCAGACTAGAAGTATGTATTGGCAGCTACCATCTGTTCAAATATTTGTATTCCTCACTATAGAGCAAAACCTGAAATCTTGTTGCTTTAATATTTTTATTGTTGTTTCTATTATAGATCTGTTTAATGAGTTTTTGGAAGGGTTAAAGTTTGGCCTTCTGTATTTGTCTCTTGGCAGTCATTCATCTGTTGTGCTTGGTTAATGTTACCTAGCGAGCAAAGAAGGATAAATAATTTACTGTTCTCATTATGCTTTTAATAAATAACAAATGGGAATGTACCTCACAGCTGCGACTGGAATATCCATCTTGTTATGCTATATTTAAAAGGGGATTTTTTTTTTCCATAGGAGAACAGAACAGTCACAGGAAGCATTTTGATTATGGAGTGCAGCTATCTTCATAGCTTTTATTGACTTGGTTTAAAAATTCATGTAAAATACCAAATGAGATGGTCACTCACTGTTCCACTTGGGTTTATGGATTTTCTCAGAAAAGAGATGCGTACTTTTGATTTTTATTTTTAAGACCCTTTTTAATATGGCATGTAAAATATTGTCTTACTGTAGTCTGTCAAGACTTGCATTAGAGACTTTATTAGCACTAGTATGATAACCATTTTTTAATAAATTAAGAAGATATTTCTTTAAATGCATTTGGAGATACAATGTCAGGAAATTAATGGTAATTTTACTGAAGTTTAAGTTTACTTACTGAATATTTTCAGTGTTAACTGAAAACGAGAGGGTCTTTAGGTCTAAGTCTTGGCAAGAATGACACTACAGTCATTGAGATCAGGTTTAAACCTGAGATGGGCTTGTGAAATTGTTTCCAAGATAAGGCAGAACAATGCTCTGCTTTAAAAAGAGCAGCAGCTGCAAAGAGAATACTATTTTCAGTTTAATTAACTTGGTTTGAGAGTCTTTGTGAACAGGACAGCGTTCTTTGAATGTTTGTTTACAATGAAAGTTTGCGGTATTTGCATTTGCAAAGCACTGACTTTTCACTCTAGTAAGAGGTGTACTATCTACCAGACTCTAAACCATGTTTATTTATAAGTTTCACAAGCACTTCATAAATATAGGTCATTGAATCTCGTGTGCTGCTTGTTTCTGTAAGAGAGACACTTGCTGTCTGTACCTATATTTTTCTAGTTGAAGATACACCTATAATAAAGTTTTTAAAAGAGATTTTTTTAATCATCAGTTCATCAAAACAAAAATCCTTTTAACTTCATAAATTCCTGCCATCAAGTAGACTGTGTTTCTTTTAATACAGTGCAAAATAGTGTTTTCAATGCATGAAGTGAGAGTAAAAGCAGAAGACCTGCATCATAGTATTATATGACAACACCAGAGGGAATGCAGTAGAAAAATATTCTCATGTGAAACCAAGTGTGTTTCTGCTAGCTGTTAAATTCTGTAGGCTCGCCAAACTTACAGTTTACCTTCCTTTTACTGTCTTGCCTAATTCATCATCTGTTGGTAAATACATGGTGTGAGGTCACTTGAAAATAAAAGTACAATATATAAAGACTGGAGTAGTCCAAACCTTTCTTACTGGCTCAAAAAAAATTGTTTTTGGTTTCTGGAGCAGAAATTTCTATCACAATTGCTAAATTTTAGGGCTGGGAATTATTTTTTGCAAACCTTAAAGAAATTGCTATGCCAAATATTGAATTGTGTTCATGCAATCAACTGGCATTGATAATGGTGTTTAAACTTGCTTGAAATCTCTGGCTAAGCTTAAATATAAAACAATTTAGGAAGAAAATCTCCCAAACCTGCTCCTGTGCCTGCATTTCATGAATATCTTATACTGGATAGAACTTGAAATTAATGCCCGTATATGCTTTACAACAATTTAAATTTTAAACCGTCCATTTGCATCTGATAGGCTTGAAGTAGCACTACTCAATTGAACTGCTTCTTTAAAAGGTATTCTTTAGTCCACTATTCTTAATTCCCTGCTGAGTTCTCTAGAGTTTAAAACATATTATATTCCAGGCTCTATAATGCCAAATATTTTAAATTTTTTTTCCCCTAAACTGACTGGGAAGAATGCAGGCCCAGTAGTGGGCTGATGGCAGTCACTTTGAGGAAAAATCCACTTTCCAGACCCCTCCCAAATCAGCTGAAGCTGATGTTGGGGTCTAATAAATGAAGTCTTTGAGACTGAGTTACATATTAAAAGGCTTACTGTGTGGAGGTTAAACCACAGTGGCTAATAGGCACGTTCTTTTGATAAATACTAACTAGAATTTCCTGTTGGTGAAAATGTTTAGAGGTGTTAACTTTCTTCCTTAGGGGATTTTTTTCCTTCCTGCTTGAGCAGGTAGCCATTCTGTTATGATTGTACTCTTCTACTATTAAAGCTAAAAATGAGATTACTGATGTGTGAAATGTTAGGTGTTGGCATTGCTTTCAAATGGACTCTAGCAGTCAGGAGATTGTTCAGAGTTGTTAACTTCAAAGTGTCTGGTACTCAAAAGCAATCTGTAAATGACAAACTCCAGAGTTTGTAGTAGGTGGTTTTCAGCAATTTTTTCTATTTTTCAGAAGGAAACAAACCACAATAAATTACTGCCTTTCAGGGAGTTTTCTAGTATTCAGTTATTGAGTGCTTTGATTCAGACAAGTAGCTAAACCCCTCTTAGAGTTATAACAGAAAAATTAGATTAAGCATTTTGGTTTGACTGCTGTTAAAAATGTTTGTGGTTCTTGATTTCTGTTAGCAGCTTTAGGAAGTGTTAAACCAACTGTATTTAAACTGATTTCTTTGTAGTACATCCTAGTTTACTATTAGAGAAAATACCAGATTGGAGCGTAGTTTCCTTGTGAAGTTGTGGTTAGTCAGCAGTGCAGGTGTGGCAGTGAAGAGGTAATAAAAAGTGACATTTTGTCAGCTCCCTCCAAATTTCCATTATTTCCAGATGAAAGCATAAGGAAATCAATTTTTTGTTTCATCCGGATTTATTATGGTACTTGACATTTTTAATGTGATTCTAATTGCATAGTATCAACTAAGACAAACATAGTCACGTTTGGTAGGCACTCATGTGATTCCAAGCTTTCACCTTATATTAATGTGGTAGAAAAAGTACTAAGAAAATTAATTATTTTATTTAACATATGTGCTGCCCTGAAATGTCAGAATATCAGCTTTTGTTCACGGTAGCAGAATTACTACTAAAGAGTGCTGTGCCAACAGTGTGAGGGTTTTTGCACACAGTCAGCTTGGCTCTTAGTGAAGCTCCGCTTATCATTTCCTTCGTGTTCCTTCAAAGCAGGGCTGTTCATTGCTGTCTTAGCCAATAACAGGAACCCTTCCTGCAAGCCTTAAGGAAGTCTCTAATCGTTAATGAAATTTAATGTGCATTTTTAATCCTCCTGCTTTTGGTTACCAGTACTTTGAAGAGTTCTTTCCCAAAAGAGAGCTTTTAATTTTAAAACCACCTGGCTTTTTGCATGTATGTTTGGTTTATTAATTTGTAATGTGTCTTAGTAAGGGTGTTGGTGAGTCTTGAAACTGAGATACTTAATATGGTCTTCTTTGTCTTGTCTGGGTGATGTACCCAGCTTCTGCCTGCTCCCTGCCTAGTGAGAAGTAATCTTAGGAAAGAAAAAAGTTGTGAATGGAAAGTGTTTTACACAGGTGGTTTGCTTATGAGTGCCCATTTGACAGGCTATGGGAAAAATATAGCTGAGCAACTTTATTTTCAGCTCTTCCAGGATTAACTTGTATAACTTATTAAACTTTTTTCCCTCCTCTTTCAGAAAGAGCTTGTTTTTTGATAGCTGAGAAGTTCTGAATGAATTTATTTACTATTTATGCTGAGGTCAATATTTAATGTATAAGCGGAGTGGTAGTCCTGTAAGTACCCAAATCTTTTTGGTTTGGGCTCTTTCTTTTTTTTTTTTAATTGTTAAAAATACTGCAGGATATAGGCAGGTTAGGTGGAAAAGCTGTAGAAAAGAGTTAAATGGAACATTTCTCCAAGGAGTGGCACCATGTAGGTAGGATAGATTCCTCCCATCTATCCCCTGAACATACTGTTTTGCTGGGGAAAATTGATGTGATGGTCCAGAGGGACAGCTGGAAATGCGTTTGAGCGTTTGAACGATAATAAGTAGGCTTTCAATTGTTCTTTCTCTATGTGAGCCAGCATGGCCACCTGGGCTTCGGAATGTAGACAAATTTGTGTCTGTTACCACAAATATATGGAATGGTCCATCTTTGAACCTGTTGCTTACTCTATGTACTTAAAGTATTTGCTTCAAACAGGGAGCCCTAAGATTTGAACAGAAATAGTTAAATAAACTGAAAAACAACAAATAAGCTTTTCTTGAGCCTTTTTTATTCTTGGAAAAGGCTAACTAGTATTTTTTTTAGAAACAGTTTTTTGAAAAAACCTCACATAGCAAAGTTCAACCCAGTGGGGTGTGCAACTTTAAACAGTCAGTGGTACCAGTGATAGGATGTTCCATGATATCCCTATTGAGTATCAAGGCAGACCAGGAGTTTTAAGAGTGACGAGCAATGTGTCTTTCAAACTTGAAATAGAAGCTTGTCAACAGCAGGGACTATGTGACATAAGCATGTTCCTGTTTTGTTGTCAGGTGGGTCTCAATTTCTGCTTCTGTTGTGTGGATTGGGATGCACTTTCCTAGGCGTTGTAGAGAAGGCAAGGCATCCAGAGCCCTTCTGCATCCATGTTCAGAGCCTGTGTTGTGTCTTTTGTTAGTTGTGAGGACTGGAATCCAGACAATCGGGAATTGTGAGTGATGGGTTGACGTTGTTGCCAGTCCAATGGTGTTGGGTATGGCTGGCAGGGTGGTCAATGAAGAGGAGAGTGGTGAGAACTAAGAAAGGGAAAGTGTTTGTGTAGATGTGACCCTGACTTGGAGAGCTGTGACATGGATATTTTTCATCTATGAAGATGGCAGTATTTCAGCTTATTACATGTAAAAGAGTTATGTAATAATTGCACTGTAGACCTGAAAACATTCTTGAAATTAAACTTTGAAGAAATATCCTGTAGCTGTGTCAGTTCCTTCATTTTAATTTGTCTACTTAACAGGCTTTATCATCATGTAGAGCATGAGGCTTCTAATAGTTAAGAAGAACTGTAGGGGAAACAAACAGCAATATTTGCCAAAGTTACTTACTCTCAAAAATAAGCTTTTCATCACTGTTACAGGAAAGCTTCAAAGCTCAAAACTGTGACAGTGTTTTTGCATAAATCGTATTTGTGCAACTGCTCTTGATAGTTCAAAATAAAACAAATTTCTGCATAAAATTTTCTGCAGAAAAGGAACCCGAAACAAAAATGTTCCTTTTTATTCATGTAAGGTCCTTTTTGTTCCTTAAGTCAGTTTCTGAGAGGGGTGTGAATGGTTGAATTTCTCCCACATATACCTGCTGATGTGGCAAAGCTCCTTGTTTTGCCCTGGCGTGTGCACACTGTAATCCTTGAGATGCAGAATGGTTTTGAATAGCGTTCTTTGAGTTCAAAGTGACCAGAAAATCTTAATTTAACTAAAACATTACTTCATATGTAATTTTGGGATTCCATTCTAGATGTCTTCCTGTGTGTTTTGTGAAGTGTATGTACATGTAAGTTGATGGGATCCTCTCTTCATGGTTATGACAATCATCTTTCCAGATCTTCTCCCTGCCTTGTCTTTTCAAGTGTAGGATCCAAGCAACTTTCTCTGTAAAATACAATGTATTATTTTGTTTAGATTTTTTTTGCACATTAAATATCTTTTTGAGCCTTTTCTATCTTCTGTATTTATGTAATGTGGAAAAGGCGTAGATTTTTTTTTTGCAGTGAATAATCAGTGCTAAGTAATTCCTTCACAAATTTCTTCATACTACTTCCAACATACAGTTTTGAATTATGCAAAGATTTTTGTCGCCTTTGATAAACTGCTGGAAAGTAGGACTAGTAAAAATCATGTGTTGTACACGTTTTCTGTAGATCTTATGAAAAGCATATGTAATTAAAAAATAAATTGAAAGATTGTCAGTTAAATTGCCAATTCGTAGTACTTTTTACTTATAATATATTTTTGGTATATTTGTTCACAATTGTCGCATTCACTCAATCACGTGATGTGTTCAATATATACTGTGATACTTCATGAAAAATCTTACTGGCTAAGCCTGTCGTTTCAGTTAAATGACAGTTAAAAGATCAGATGAGTAATTTAACCAAAATCACTACGGACTGTAATTTGTTTAAAGGTTCACTGGTTTCTGTCCTAGATTATTTGCTTCATTGAGATGAAAAGTGGAAGTTTTAAGTTTAGAATTTTTTTTTTCTTTTCTGATTCCCAGGTCTATCCTTCTTTCATGAATGAAATATATTTGTTTTCATATGAAACAGCTCTAGATTCTATTAGAAATTACATTGTTTTATGATGTAGAGCATGTTCTTGATTTCATCATCCCATTTAGATGCAGATCTGTTACATCTTCTGGACTCAATAGTACAGTGGGTAGGAAAAAACATCTTTGGTGGTTGAAGTTTTTATTTTTGCAGGAGTAGTCCACAGTTTCCATTCTATCATGAAGTACCCTGAACATATTTGAGTGTTTTAAAAATTCAAATAGCTGTCAGATGTATTTAAGTATTTCCTGTCTACTTTCTGATAATGTGATTATTTCATTTAGGGCTTCATATAATGAGGCTTTTATTATGGCCAGTGACCCCTTGGAAGGCTTCCATGAAGTGAACCTCGCTTCGCCTACTACACCAGATCTTCTTGGAGTGAATGAGCCAGGGACTCAGGAGCAAACTACCTCACCCAGTGTCATCTACCGACCGCACCCTTCTGTTGTGTCCACACCGATCCAGCCCAATGCATTAAATGTTTCTGACCTTCCAACACAACCTGTTTATTCGTCTCCCAGGCAACTGAATTGCGGAGAAGTATCAGGTGTCAGGTAAACGTCATGTGTCTTTTTATTTAAATCATTGATGTTTGTTGCATATAAACTATTGCTTCATTAAAGATACGATTTTAATATTATTTACAGTGTTGCAATATTGTGTCCATAATTATATATTCAACATCACTACTGCCATTTCTAAAATACTTACTTTAATGTAATATATGAATAAAAATTCTATTGCTTTCTTTACAGCATCAATGTTACCGACGCAGTACTTTGTTCTACCTCTGGACCCCAGAGTGGGTCATTCAATCACAGTAATGCCAGGAAGGAGAGCAATAACGTAGAGAGAGAGCTTTTGCAGGGTACTACAGTAGCAGATGTTGCTGAAGGAAATGAAGATATTTTTGGGTTGAGTACAGACAGTTTATCTCACTTACGGAGCCCATCTGTACTGGAAGTGAGAGAAAAGGGCTATGAACGATTGAAAGAAGAACTTGCAAAAGCTCAGAGGGTAAGGTTCGTTGTCTTGTTTCCTCCCTCTTCTTCTCTCTTCAAAGTGTTTCTAATATTGCTGAATGATAGATGGGCCAGAAGGTGCACTTGAAGTCTGCTAATTTCTTATAGATTTATTATGATGTAATTGTTTAATGCATAATTTTCTAAGTGCAGCGCTGATGTCTTAGAATTATTCTTTGATAAGGTTTTTTTTTCTAGTTCTGCCGCTGCTGCTTAACCATGGAAGCTTTTGCTGCAATATCTGGTTAAACACACTCTCTTTTTGAAATGTAGGCTTTCCTTCATTCTGATACGTGAAAATAGGAGTAATTTTTTGTCATTCTGTTGTTACTGAATAAGTATTTATAGACACTGATTATATACCTTTCAAATCTTCTTTCCTCTAGAGTTTAAAAGTGTGATTTCATGTGTCATGAAATCTATAAATGCTTTAGAAACAGGAGTGTTTCATAGGGGAATGCCTGCATAGCAAAGAAGCAGTAAAAATGCCTCTGGTGTTCTTTAGAGTACTGTTACTCCACACTTCAAATTGAGTATGGATACCTTTGAAGACACTGTGTCTCAATTCATTAATATTTGTAAAGCGCTTTGTCTTGTTTGGATGGATGGTGCTATATAAATGCAAAGCCATTATTTCTCATTTTAACATTTCTCTGTGCTTAAGTTTTTTAGTAGGTTTTGTGCTATTTGTATCTGTGCCCTTTCTTCTCCTGTAGGTGATTCCATTCTTGTTTAGGTTTAAGCTCATCTTGTGTTTGACCTTGCTACCCTCTGTCTGTTACATTATCTTGTTGGATGCAGTCATCATTACTGTCATAGTGAGCCTTAACTATGGATTCAGACATTGTTTTATTCTTTTGATTGTTTTTTCTTTTGATTGTTTTATTGCTGAGCAGTGGCTTCATTTGCTAGTGTGTGTGTTTGCTTAGCTTTTGACCACTGAAAGAAAACATTAACTTAAGCTAGACTTGAGACCTTGCATGTGAATATATAATCCTAGCAGTTAAACTTGGAACCCTAGAAAGTAAGAACAAATTAGCATCTAAACTTCAGAAAACTTCTTTGCAGTATACCAAATTACAGCTGATGAACTTGAAAACCACAGCTTGGGTCTGCTACTGATAGCTTGGAGTGATCTAAAAATCTTAATCCAATATATGCCACTTTGTCTTTTAAAGATTGAAATGTTTCCTATTTCACTCTGAAATTTGTTAAGGCAGTTCGTAAGGAAATGGCATAAAGGCTGCTAGGACATACTTAACTGCATGTTTTATGTTTTCAAACTCTTTGTGTGGTCTTAACAAAAGCAATTCAGCACTAACTTGGGACTGCTGATGTCAGAGTTCTTGCTAATTCTCAGCTCTTCATGTGATTCTTACCAGTGTTATACTGGAGAGGTAACTTGCTTCGCTTGTCTTTCTAAACTTGCACTGTTTTAGAATTTCTTAGTCACGGCAGGGGTCTGTCCAAAAAATAAAAAACCCAATTCCTTTCATTATACCCACTTTCTTCCTCTTCCTGCATGAGGACTGTTTTTTCCTATCCCTAACTCATCTCTGGTATCTTTCTTCCAAAACTTATGGCTGTTCACATAGTGCTGTCGTCTCTCTGTGCAATTCATATGTCATGCAATCTTCAAACTTCTGTTTCCAAGCATATTCGCTTTTGTTGATGAGTACTCAGTTCAAACTCTGTAGGGTTGTCATGACTAGGCAGTGTCTTTATTTAACTGGTTGTCTATCGTGTACTGGCTTTAAATTCTCTCTAATTCTCTGTGCTGCTTACTAGTGAGAAAAATGAGAATTACAATTTGCACTTAAATTTAGTGAGTTTATTGAGCCTGGAAACTTTACAGGCTACAGAGAGTGAACAAAGTAAATTCAAATTTGCTATTTTGCATTTTTCATTTGTTCCGAATTTCCTACTCAAACTGTGTGCTATTGTACTCTCCATTAAAGATTGATTTGAATTTGTTGCAGTTGTGATCAGAAAGGAAACTAGAAAGGAGAAGGAAATTTTGAAGTTTAAGGATCTACTGATTTTTTTTCACTTTGCTTGGAGTTCATTTTTCCTAAAGTGCTGTCAGTTTTTTTTAATGCTAGATAATGTATATATGCCATGTAACTGTTAGACATTTCAATATGGTTCCTGAATAAATTATTCAGTAATAGAATAAGTATTTTTTTTTTCCTGCTTTGTGTGTGCCTTGGATTTCTCAAGACTATTGAAGTCTTAAAATGAATGGCATTGCTGGCAAGATTGTTACAAGTCTTCCAAAAGTTTGTGTCTTGTTGAGAGAAAAATACACTTTCTACTTCAGTCTAGATCAGTTGCAGCATCAAATCGTGTCTAAAGATTGGAAGGAAGGTTGGGTCAGAGGTTAAAAGCAGTTCTGAACTCTGTACTAATGGGGTGTATACGATTTTACACATTTTTGCCTTAAAATGTTCCCTTAATTAAAATGACAGATTTTTTTTCAATCTTTGAGACCATTCAGATAATTTTTTGCTTATTTTTTCACTGTAGTTGTAATTTCTGGCTACATTCTAAAGGTGGAGATGAGCAGTGTTTGCTTTAGATCATCTGAACTCTTCTTGTTTCACTAATCTTCTAAAGCAGCATGTGGGAAATTGAGAAGGTGTTAAAAGGCTTAGTGGTGGTGATGCCTGGGACCTTATGTCCTCACATCTCTGTGCATTTGTATTTTCTCTGCGACGTTTGGATGGAGCTCTGTCACTGTGGTTGTTGACCGTAGGTCAGCCACATGTGGATGGCCTCCCAGAGAATAGTGATGATACACGGTATTTCTTGATACACAAGTTTAGTGGAGTCCTTGCACGGGAATACCTTTTGCTTTTCATCTGAGTTAACCAGCATACTGCATGTGTTTTGGATAGCTTACCTGTAGTTTCTGAGCTTTAGCATTTCATAGTCATGATTTTCTTGAATTTTTGTGTGATTTGACCACCCAAAGCTATCTCTTTGTCAAATGAATGGATATTTTAGCCCTCTTTGATGAAGAAAGTGCAGTCTGCCAGACATGATGGTAACAATGTTTGGTTTCCATGATTCCCGTGGTCTTTTAGAGTAACATCTGTAGGGTTGTTAGTAGTAAGTAAAACCGTGTTTGACTTTTTGTAGTGAAATGTGAATGAACTGTATTTTCCTAGTAGAGTAAAATTGATTTGTTTCCCCCAATAGACTAGTTGTTGTCAAAGAGGTGATACTATAGAACGTACTGTCAATTTCAACATCGTTTGAGAGCCTGATTCTGAGATTTAGAATTTTCTTTCAAAGGCTTCAATTTCTGTATACGTATTTCATCTCAGAAACAGAGTGTTACAATTTGATCTCATGTCTTCAAATCTGCAGTAAAACGTGATATTTTAAAACTCTGAATGGATTAATTAATAAACAGGTTCACAATAACTACCCAGGAATTCCAGTGGTACCATACAGTACTGTTCAACATTTTAAAATTTCTGTTGCTTTCTTAAAAGATATCAATAAAAATGAGGGTGCATTAGAACTGTACTGAAGTGTATGCTTTCAATCTTTTCTGAAATCAAATTGCAGTTGAATTGTAAGGCCCCAGGCTTGTGATGGTTTAAGATGCATTGGTTCTTCAGAGGTGTTTTAGCAGTTCCTGGCTGTCTTTGATGAAAGTTTGCACACCTCTTACGACGTTGCAGTGCATTGTAGGCAGAGAAATTTTCTCAGGCAAGTAAAAAGAAGACTACATGAAAGCAAAATAGAAACATCTTCACCTACACCATAAGATAATTCAATAGTTTGTGAAATGCTGTTCTTTGAAAGGAGATCCTGGATAGTCTGTCACATCAGATCACTCCCTTGGGAATTTGGTTGCAAAGGACCAGTTTTTATGTAGCTTGTTTAACTTGTGTGCTGAGTGAAGACCAGTCAAATAGGAGTGCATTTAATAGAAATACTTCTTTGACAACTTCAGAATTCAGCAGTATCCCACAGTTCAGAATTTAGGTGATACCTGTAGAAAATGTTCTTTCCTTGGTACTATACGTCTAGTTCTGGCTTGGTTAAATTGCCGAGCTAGATGTAGGATGATTTTTTTTCTTAGAATGTGAAGTGTGAATGGTTTTGAAGCAGTAATTTGCAATTCTTATCTCACAGTTCTTTTTAAATACCCACCCTGTAGTCTGAGAAGATCAAAGAGAAATAAACAACAATATGACCCTTTGATACATACTTTTTTTAAACTGTAAGGCTTTTCTTTTCCATGCAAGTTAATTTTTTTTCTTGCCTTCTGTAAGTATGTTTGTAGTGTGCTTTATGTTAGTTCCTCATCTTAATGTAGTTACTTTTTCAGAACAGTAATGTGTAAAGGACTGCAGCATGAATGGTTAGCACACACAGTTGTCTTTTCTGCTTCTTTATTGGGTATGACTGGGAAGTCTCCAGTAATGCCTCTAAGCCACAAGCAGTAGTAATGTTTCTACTAACTGCTAAGCGTTTTGCTTTGGGCACTCTTCATTTCTGCCCTGCCTAAAAAACCTGAGCTTAAATTTGCTTGACAAAAATAATGTCTTACATTATGCTTCTCCTGAATCATGTCATGGAAACTTGCCTGGTGTTTGACAAATTCAGCTAAGCAGCCATGCATAGTAGACTGCCTGGTGTTGTCTTTTTGTTTTAGTTAAGATACTTCACTCATCTGCCTAAATTTTAATCTAATCTCTCTTAATCTTTCCAGTTGCAGGCAAAATGTAACTGTTTTATGTAAGTAGCGTAAGGATAGTGGTAGGTGAACCTGGGGTAGTTTTCCATGCATTGTTAGTTTGACAACTCTTGACCTGAATATTGTTATAACCTGCTGCAACAATGTTTTGATGCATGTGTAGCATTGTTCTTATAAATCAGGGAAGTAACCCAAAGGAATTTTGATGTTTCCTCTGCATTTAGAGGAAAAATTTCAACTCTTTTTTGAGTTTCAAGCATTTTGCATCAGAATCTTCCATTTCCTGATTAAGAACCATACTTTATATGGGAATACTTTAAACCAACACAAAATAATTAAAATTTTCCCCTCTTTCTTTTTAACCTCTTTTTTCTCTTTTTTTGTGTTTAGTTTTTTGTATTCCTTTCTCCTTCTCATGCCTCCATCTGTAGCTATCTTCCTGGTGCCTTTTTGGGGCTTTGTTTTGAGAAAGAGATAGGTCACTCTGTGCAGAATAGTAGCTAGCAAGTAAGATTTGAATAGAATTTGAGAAATACCGTGTTTGGAAAAATTCCTATCATGTAAGTGGTACCTCACAAAATAGTTGCCTATTGAAAGCAAAAAAAATCCAAATGACAAGTAACCTAGACTAAAAATCAGTCAAAATGTTCAAAGTTGAAAACAAATAAAAGAAGGGTAGAATAATGCCTTTGATGCTAAATGATTCTAGAAGAGTCCCTAAACTCTTGCCTGGTTTAGGAGCTGAAGTCAAACAGGACGCTTCACCTTACAGAAAAATTTATTGCCAGTTTCACTGCCGAAATTGAGAGCAAGACCTAATTACCACCATGCTGCAAGGCAAGATGCAGCTTCTCACATAGTTGTATGCAACACTACTTCAGTCATGAAGACTTGGGAAGAAATACTAACCACCTTCCAAAAACACAACAGAAGCTGCCATTTGGGCCTTTTTTTATGACTCTCTTGTGGCTGCCTCCCACAGTTTTCTGAAGGCAGCTATTTTTTACTGGTTTGTGGAGGTTTTCAGAGAAAATCATTGCTAGATTGCATTTGAAGTCTTTAACCTACTAGTGACAGTTTTTGGTCTTGCATTTCAGGAATGATGGCAGTGTAATACCTTTCTTGGCAGGGGGAAGAGGAAAAAGAGGAGATGGATGGGGATGAGAAGGGAGCTAGGGCCAAAAAAGTTTGAAAGGTCAGAATTGGCTACTTTTCTTTCTTTCACTTTATCTCTACATCCTTCTCTTTCTGCAAGAGATTCCAGGGTTTAATGGATTTGGAAGGGGAGAAGAACTTATTTTCAAATTTCTTGTCAGCCTTTTTCTACTTCTTTGCAAAGTTCCCACTTTATCCTCAATGCGGATGAAATTGGGCATATGCAACCCTTATACTGCCAAATCCATGTTAAAATGTTACTGTAAAAATGGTTATGGTCAGACCTTCACTCAAATTTTAGTGGGATGTACACCAAATTTTTGAATTTCGTTAAGTTGCTTTAATTTTCTTCATAAAGAAAATTACCTTGTTTATGTGCATAAACAAGGGTAAGGATATAATTAAAGTATGATTTTTAGGAACATTGTAAGGAGATATTTGGAAGACAGTATTTATATAAAATATATTTTAAGATTTGTATAGAATTGCAGATTGTCTTGAGGCAGTGCTTTTTTGATTTTTTTTTTAAATCAATTTTTAAAAATTTTTAAAGAGGATTACTTTAAGCATATTTTAGAAATAGGTAGATGAACTGGTGTTCTGTCTGCCCCAATAATTAATTTGATCTATATTTAAAGCGAATACAGCTTTTTATGCTTCCAGGAAAAATAAAGGGTTTTTTTGCTTCAGAGTATTTTGGAAATGTTGGTGTTTAGCTTAGGTGTACATTAGATTGTCCTGGTATAATTCTGTACAGCAGGAAGAAACAGCTATATCTGCATAGCATTAATTTAATTGTTTTTAGTGTTAAGATGACGATTTTGAAAGGCTTTGTTTAGCAAAGGTTTTATGCTCCTCTGATTATTTGCTTTTATTTTTTGTCCCCCCTCTCTTGTGGTATTAGCTTTAAAAGGCCAAATTACTACTCTAAGTCAGAATAAATAACTTTCAATTTTCCATAGGAGCTGAAGTTAAAAGATGAAGAATGTGAAAGGCTTTCTAAAGTGCGAGATCAACTTGGACAGGAATTGGAAGAACTTACAGCTAGTCTGTTTGAGGTTTGTTGGAGTCTTCGATGTGATATACTTAAGGGAAGCTGAGCCAGATGTTTTGTGTAGAACCAGTATATTGTATGCTGAATTTTTCTGCAATAAGCACATAAAGGGATTTGTGTCCTGAAGACTTGGGTGTGTTGAAGTAAAAGCTTAAGAGAAAGCAGCAGACTTTTCACTCAGATGCGAGACACCTTAGTGAGCTTGTCAATCTGCTTAGACACAAAATAAAGAAAATAAGGGAAATATATCAGCTTATTTTTTGGCCTAACTATTTTGAGACAGCTTCTCTGTCTGACAACAAGACTATCTAGATAAGAGCTAAATTTGGGGTTGCCATGGTGACCAAATAAAAAAATAATGTAGTTCCAGATGAATGGAGGTAGCAAGCATATAACTTAATCATGCTTTCAGCTTCTGAATTTTGGCTCTGGCAGCATGTAACACCCACAGACTTCAAAAGAAACATTAATGCTGAGTGATGCCCCAGGGTGAAACCTGGTAACCAAGTGAGAGGCCTGAACTTTCAGTGGGACCTTTGCATTTGAGGAAAAGGAAGTAATACCAGCAAAGATTGTGAGATTGTATTAGACAGAAATAAAATGCTAAATCCATAACTTGAAGGAGGATTGGTTCTCATTTTATGTTAGGAATATATAGAGGAATGCTTTGGGCCTAAATTGTGGTATCTTTAACTGTCAGAATAAATTTCATAATCCATGGATGATTTATACGTTTGCTAAATTGTAAGTATAGGCTTTTGGTGTATGCATAAAGATACAACATTAAGTATGTTTTAGAAGCAGTGTTTAAGCCTATGAATTTGTATAAAAATGCTATTAAACATTTGAAAATATTTGCATTCAAAAATCAAATTACAAACTACATTCCTGGTAGACCAAAGTTACTTAAGCAGTTCCTTTGTGTAAAAAAATAAACAGAAGATTGGAAGGGTATTTTGTAGTATAAATACTTGTGTATGCCAGGGGAAGGACAATGTCAGGCAGGTGTTTTAGCTGTGGAGGAATAAAAGGAAAATTATCAGTGAATTTTTTTTTATCTATGACATTGCATTGCTCAGAACAGTGTGTCAGTTTGTTAAAATATGTTTGAAATACAGTTTACTAGTAATAATAGTTTGAGTTTGAATTGTCCAGACTGTTATAGGCATGTTACTCTAAGTTTTCTTTTGTGATTGGATTTCACTTAGAGGCTCTAACAAGACACGGTGGTGAGGTTTATTGATTTTTGGCACTGGGACCTGCAGCCCTTGAATTCATGTTTAATTTTGAATCCCACTAATTTCAGCGGCCATATAAATGGATATGCTAGGGCTTATATTGTTGCATCCCAGTGGAGGATTGAGACTTGTTTTGTGCAGCTGGGTGCATATATTACATTATTACACTGTAATAGCACAGTAACATGCTTTGCTTTCAAAGATGCATCACTACACAGAAACTGCATGGTCAATGTTAAATGTATTTGTACACATTGTATAAATGTGTATGTTCCCATTCCTGCATGTGTCTTGTTACTTACGAGAATTTTACAAACCCATATTATACAGCTGTATTGTATGCTAGTGGAAGCCAGATCTTTTGGTATGACAATGTATGAACTTTTTTTGTTTTATTTATATAGTGTCCAGATGTGCTAGGCGCTTTACAGATATAAAAAGGATCCTATCCTAAGTAATTTGGTTGGTAGCTCTGATATTTTGATTTTTATTGCCTTCAGTAAGTACCACATGAGAACAGTAATTTGATTGTAGGCACAAATTGCTGGATCAGAGCCTAAACAAATGCATCATACAAACAAAAGGCTTAGAGTTGTGAGGTAAATGGATGTTGGGAAAACCCTCAGTCCTTTTATGCTTCCTTCTTTATTGGCTTAGCCTTATTTCTTTACTTGGATTGTTTATTAGTGCTTTTTCCATTCTACTTAAAAAATGTTTATTAAATGATGAAGTGTTTTTATGCTGTTGTTTTGTCTGTTTTATTGATGGCAAAAATTTAGACTTCATAGTTGTTTGACTGGTTCCTTTATGCCAAAATTTACAGTTGTCTAAAACTGGTTATTCTGGCTACAAGAAGGGAGAAGTTATTTTGAATATGCCTATGTTGCTTTTGTTGCTACTGGTTGAGTCTTTCTCATGGGGGTCAAGGAACTTGTCAGCCACTGAAGCGTGACTGGAGCCTGGTGTTCATGACAGGTATTGTTTCTGCTGGAGTGGGGTAGGTGGAGTTGCTGAATTTCTGAATCTCTGGGTTCAGGACCAAGGAGAACTTTAGTTGGCCAATGATGAATCAAAATCATAGATTTATAGGATTTTTTTTTTTTTAATATAGCTATTTCATTTCAGACTTTTGCACATCTTAATAGTCACAAGTAGTCTTCATGAAGCAAAAGTATGTCATTAGTTGTTGGAATTTTTATAAATTTGTGTGAAGCATTTACACTAGCTAAACATCTTTTATAGGAAGCACACAAAATGGTTAAAGAAGCAAATGTCAAACAAGCAGCAGCAGAAAAACAGTTAAAAGAAGCACAAGGAAAGGTGAGTTTTTTCCGAATTTGTTTGCTTTGTATATTCACATAGTTTTAAAACTGAAGTGTGAATCATAAATATGTAGATAGAGCATTACCTGTATCCATTTTTAGAATATATACTCAGTTGTTTTGTGTTGCTTGACATATTCTGAGTGAACCCGTGTTATGGGTTGATGTTGGGTAAATGCTAGTGTACCTATGAGTGTATGGTTTTTTAAAAAATTACTGTGAGATGTGATCAAGAACAGAGCAGAGCAGGCCTGTAACTTGAAATAGGAAAAAAAACCATTTATTAACTTACATAACAATAGACAATAGATAACAATAGACAATAGACACAGAAAGAAAACTTAATCACCTAAAGGCAGAATAAGAAACCTCTCACAACACTTTTCCTCCTCCCCTCAATTTCCATCCTTTATAATGCTCAACAGTTGACACCAGCACGTACCCTCATATTTACTTGCTTAAACCTTCTACGACCCTGGGTTTTCAATCCAAGCCATTATCTTCAAAAAACAATTCTTAGTCTATCCAGAGAGAGAGAGGAGTCTCTTTTGCAACCACAGACTCCCCCCCTACAGGAAAACACAGGTCCATCTTCTTGTGCTCTCATGTCACTCATGGCACTACTTGGAAAATTTTACTGTGGTGACCCTCTCCTTCTCTGTCACAGTGCTCTCACTACCGTATAGGGACTAAGACTAGATAGGGCTCTTTTAAGGACGTTTGGCCCAGTAACAAAAATTAGCTATCTCTCCCATTGGGACTAGCAGTCCCCCCCAAATTCACCCCTGGGGCGGAGGGCTCCAAAAACAGGCCACAGAGTCTTTGGCTTGAACCAAAAAGTATTCACTCAATACAGCCTCATTTATATTTAGGAGAGTCAGGGTCTGTCTTTGGTTAAATTACGCAAGGAAAGTCCAGCACAAAGCCACTCCTTTTTATTTCTCGCAATTGAGAGGGTTCTTTTTATCTTCCTTTATTATCCTGGTTCCAGGCTGTTCTTTCCTTTCTGAAACTACCAGCCATGAGGAACAGTGTATGGGACAGTTCTTCTCTGCTTTAGAAAGAGTTAAAAGCTTCTATCTCCCGGCGAGGTCACAAGCTCAGGCAGGCACGGCGGCTTGCAACTCGGCTCGCAACTCAGCTCGGCACCTGCTCCCTGGGGGAAAGAGAGATGGGCGGGNCCCACAGGGGAGAGGAGAGAGATGCTCCCCTGCCGAAGCAGAGCCAGGAAAAGAGGAAGTATGTCGGGAGTCTTCGCTTTTAACCCCTTGTGTCCTCAGAGGCGTGTCCAAACTCTCAGTGGCCACCGAAGATGCCAACATTCAACCTGGCCACTGATTGGTTTGACTTGAGTTTCTTAAAAAAACTCACTTCCCCTCAAACCACGACAACCCGCATGGACACGGTGTTTCAGCTTCATGTCAACCAGCAAGGTGCTACTACAGTATGCAATTGCCTAGGCATCTGTGTGTTAGTACTGTTGGAAGATGAAGTTTAGATTTGCACCAAGATAGCCTGACATCTTTTTAATTGATTTAACATATTTATAAACTAATATATTTTTTGTTTGTTAATGACTTTATTTCCCCCTGCCCCATGAAGATTGATGTCCTCCAGGCTGAAGTAGCAGCATTGAAAACACTAGTACTGTCTACTTCACCAACATCTCCAACTAAGGAGTTCCAGTCTGGTGGAAGAACTCCTTTTAAGAAGGGTCATGCAAGAAACAAGAGTACAAGCAGTGCGATGGGTGGCAGTCATCAGGACCTTACCATGATGCAGCCAATTGTTAAAGACTGTAAAGAGGTAATGTACAAGTTCTCTTTTTGTGATAAACTGGCTTTATTGTTTTGTTTTACTCCCAATAAATAGAGCATATCTTAAATCTTCATTTAATGCTTACTATCTTAGAGTTATTTTTCATTAATGAAAGAACTTTCTTTACATACCAATACGTGGTGATTTTTCCAAGTTTTATTTACCTTTAAGTCATTTAGGCAAGATGAGATAAGATTTCAAATATTGGACTTGCATGTGGTGATTAAAAACCCCAAACAATAAACCAAACAATATAACTGAATGATAAGTCCTGGTGGCTTTTTTATGAAGTCCATCACTAAAAGTTCATAAACTTCATGAAGTTTATACTTGCTTCACAAGCATCATATAAACTGTCCTAGAAAAGAGGAAGAGGCATTTTATAGGTCAGTAGTGGGTGAAGGAGGCCAGGGAAAAGATGAAATCAGTAATTTATTAGAGAACAGGTGATGAGTCACTGGAATCCTGGGGCCTCTGAGGGGGGATGTTGTATAGGTTGGGTTTTTTTGTTTTGTTGGTTTTTTGGTTGGTTTGTTTGCTTGTTTTTTAAATCTACTTGTGTCACTGAAAATGGGGAAATAATGAGGCGAGGGGTTGGTACTTGACTCCTTGGAATGGTAGTAGCAAAGATTGACCGAAGTGTTGAGGAGGAGCTTATTTTACTGGGTGGTTAGTAGAACAGCACATGAAATCAAAAAATCAATAAATGAGAAACAAGAAATTTAGGAAAAAATGCAACTAGCAAGCTTGCAGTTGTGAACTTGGAAAGAGCTGCATTGTGCTGGGAAAAAACCTAGTGTCCTTGTTGATCATTGTTTGAAAACCCCATGTCAGTGTTCAGTGATTGTCAAAGACCTACAGAGACTTAGGAGTTCTTAGGAAAGGAATAAATAACAAAAGAAGACGTATTAAACTGCTGTATAAACATGTAGTAAGAGTGTTTTTGTACATGCAGCTGTGATATATTCATCTCAGAACGGACACAGTGAAAATACCAGGAAGTGTGACATAGATGGCCAAACCTAATGGAAAGATTTCTGTGTAGAGATACTTGAGGCAGAAGAAAAATCTCTGCAATCTCAGGTGACATGGGGAAGATAAATGATGAACAATTGTTAATGAAATAATGAAAACTCTGGAAGCTAAAAGAAAAATAATTTCTAGTTAGTACATAATGAAACATTGTCACGAGGAAGCAAGATTAAAAATACGTTTAAAATAAAGTCATGCAAAGTGACAAAAGTCTCTCAAGCTATATGGAAGACAGATATGACATTTGGTTTAGCAAGCTTCTTTAGCTACTGACTGCTAGAAGTTTTGAGGCTGTGAAAGAATACGCATCACTACCCTTGCCCTCAGATGTCTGTTCAGCCAGCTCTGTGGCTGGTGCCTGTTGTCAGAGGGATAATGTGCTGACTGGATCTTTATACTTTATTTTGACAGTCATCATTATTAACTGCATTTGTACTAGACACCATTTTACTATAAACCTAGAAAATTAAGTCATCTTGCAATTTGTGTTTCATACTCATAAAAAATCAGATGATTTGCAACCTGCTTGCCCACTTTGCAGGATTTATGCAGGATTTTTCCTTACTAAAACTGAATCCTTGTTGCTCTTCAGAAAAGGGAAGAACTTTGTAAGCATCACACCAAGGTCATGACTCAGTTAAATTTTTAAGTGTTGGGCAAGAGTGAGAGACCAGAGAAATCTGTTTTGCCTCAGTTTCTCATGGAGAGAAGGTGGTGATTGTGGAGGACATGCTGCAGAAGAACCTCTCTGCCTGACACTTTTTGTTTGTTAATTCACCTTTTTGTTGGCTGCATAAGGAGCCACTTCAAGGCTGCTCAAACTGATGACCTTTTCTTCCAGTGATGGCCCAGGGAATCACTGAGAAACACATGGGTTTTCCACCCACTGGGACTTGGGTATTTTTACTTCTCTTCTGAGCAGGAGTATTTAATGAAATGTACGATGGGGTGAAAAAAGCAAGAGTGCTTTTGGCATGGTAGCTAGGACATTGTTTTAAGCAGGGGATACATGCCTTCCCAGCTGTTCCTTTTACCCAGTACTTTGTCATCTTCTTTACTGGTTTTACTTATAGCTGCTCTAAGGTAATTTTTTTTGCATTTCTGGAAGCTTGTGTCTGAAACCGTAGTTCAGTCCTCTTCTTGTTTGTGCCACTGAGTTCTTACTCTTTGGATCTTATTCTTCTGATTTTGAGTGACTTGACTTCTAAAGGGGGTCAAGAGTACCCTTGCTCAGGGCTGTGTAGTGGCCCTTTAGATCCTTTTGCAGAGTTGACCACCTAGAGCTTTGTGTTGTGGGATGGAGCTGCATGTAAATACAGGCCAGCTCTCAGATTTCTTTGTGGAACGTAGACAGAGTCACAAGTGTCTGGCTGTCCGCCCTAAATTGCAATGGAGCTAGAAAGCTGCCAACATCCCAGAGAAATATTTCCTAACCTGTGATAGTAACCTCTAGGATAAATAGACATGTCTAATGAATTTAGATATTAAAAAGATTGAGATAAGCTGAATAGCTGTGCAGATCTTAAGCAGACAGGTATCATCCCCTCTCCAGAAATGTTGATAAATGCATCAGTGTTGTTCAAAGAGCTGAGATATTTTGCTGAGGTCATATTTACTGTAATGAAAGCATAAAAATTGACTGGAATTATTATTACATTGGACTGTATATTTAATTTCAGGTAATCAAAACTGGATCTAGTGAAAGCATATGTAAAGGCAGGGAGGAGATACACTTGCATCGCACGTTGTAGATTGAAAATGAAGATCATCAAGCTATGGTCACTGAACAATTTTTTTCAAGGCAGCTTCTTTTAAACTGGTTTGGGTAAAATTGAGTACATCTAGAAAATAACCAAATTAATAAGAAATGCATCTTAATTTTTAGACTTCTAGAGTACAAAAAGCCAGACCTGAGATGGTTTTAAGTTGTGGGAAATGTTCCTTTAGGGAGCAAGTTACACCTATTGAATTCCACTTGTACAGTGAGACTGGTGGCTTAGCAACTAGAACACTTATGGATTAGCTTAATTAAGACATGTGTTCCTGATGTACCTGAGCATAGTGCAAGTGGCTCTAATGAAAACAAATTTTCCAGTCTAATTTTTGTAGGTTACTTTTCAAGGAAAAAAAAAAAGGATAAAGTTTAACCAAAAACCCCTGAAAGTGATGAAAGAACTCCCCAAAGGATATATGTAAAAGCATGGCAAAGTGCTGAGAACTCAAAAAGGGTGATGCATGGGGAATGAAAAAGAGACTGAGGTTGGTTCAAAGCAGCATACTGATCTTTTAAATAGGCTCAAAAATCAATTTTTAGTGTATGATATTTCCCCGTTTCATTACTTTTTCTGTATTATTTTTTTAAAATTGTACAATTTTTTAAATTCACATCCCGGCATATCTTTCTCCTGCAGTATACATACTTTCTATAGTTTAGGAGTATAGGTCTGCTGTAGTTCAGGAAAGGCATTTAAAAAGGGCAAAAGGTGCTGAAGCAGAATGTCAGAACCAATCTGAAGATGGTGTTGCACATGGGGTGCAGGATGGTGCTGCATATCCCTTTAGGACTGGAGTTTTATATGCTGGATTAGGAGCATGTGTCAGAAGCACTCACCCCCACTCTGCTTGGTTTGTGTCCTGCAGCAGTGGTGGAGCCCATGAAAGGCCTTTCTCAAGTGACCCTAATGCAGGTGATGTGCTCTAGCTGTTAGTGAGTAGCAACCCCATGGGACAAACTGCCCCATAATGCAAATAGATTTTTAATAACAGCTTAGTACCCATCTGTGGACCACCACACTGGGTAGGTGCCATCCTATTGGGAACTGACCTCAGCCTGGAGATGACAAAACAAGATGTTTTCAAAGCAGGTACAGTTACCTTTTTCCTAACACAGAACACAGTTCATCCGAGCGTGATTTAGTAGGTAATTTTAGCATTTCCTCTTTGACTAGAGGAGCTGTGGGGGAGCAGGCTCATAAATCATTCCCAGCAAACATCCTTGCCTTTCTATTGTAGGGTGGTGTAGGAGAGAGTTTTGGCATAAAGATGAAAATTGAAGAATAACAGTGTACTTTTAACTGAATTGTCCTTTGACTTGATGCTTTCTTTTCTTAGTATATTCAGTGTGTCAGTCTGTTTTCTTTTAGTGTTTGGATACCAGCATGTTGGAGTCAGCTGCAGCATGAACATGTAAAATATCTAGGATTGCAGTTGTTTTCTTTGAATTTCTCTGCTTTTCTTAACTTACATAAATGGAGGTGAACTAAAATACTGTAATGAAGATGGAAACTGTTTTCTGGCTCTTCCTAAGTTTTTCAAAGCTATCTGTAAGCTTAGGAAATGGGAGGAAGGTAATTAGCTTGTCTCCGGTGTAGTGGTAACCAGTAGATGCGTTATCTCTGTGTATTGAAAATTTTATGTTTTGATTTGCTTGAATTTACAAGCTTAGGAAAGTGGATTTAAGAAGGTATTCATAGCTGAACCGTGACATCATTCTTTCAATTTACACACTGCGTTCTTTCAATTTTTACTGTACAATAGAAAGTATTTTAATGCTTATTATTTACCTGTGGATATTTACAAATGATAGACACTAGTGTGATAATTACATTATTGAAATATGTGAATTTTTGTGTGTTCTAGGCTGACCTATCTCTGTACAATGACTTCAGATCTTGGAAGGATGAGCCTACTATGGACAGAACATGTCCTTTCTTGGACAAAATTTATCGGGAAGATATTTTTCCATGTTTAACTTTCTCCAAAAGTGAGGTAATGGAAATGGTCTAAATGTGCTCACTGATGTCTTCCCCTTAAATATGTTACATGGAGCCAAAATACTATTATATTGTTTTCAATATGCAGTTTAGCCATTTTTGTTTCATTAGTGTGTGACAATTTACAGTGAAATCCTAAAGTTTGGTCTGGAGTATTGAAATGACCTTTTTTTTTCTTCACTATTCTATTCCATTTATGGTCTTTCAGATATGGCCTTTCTATGTCTACTTCTTCAAATGTTACTCCTGTCTATTAGAGTCCAGTCTTTGCAGGAGTGGATGGAAGTTTTCTTCCTGATACTTTAAATACAGTGTAAAAGTTGTGTTCTGTCTCTTTATATAAGGGGCAATAGGGACCAATATATTTATTTTTGTGGACTGATTTTCTCTCCTATCAGTCAAAGCAGACTGCAAGCACAGTCTGAGTCTTTTCTGGAAGAGAGGTTTGAGTTACAAGAATTAGACTTTGGGATTTAAGATTCAACAGGCACAGTTGGTAAATATGGTTTTAGAGGAATCAAATTATGGGACTTTTTCCTTGTGTTATTCTCACACATTCTCCCATACAGAAAAAAGACTAGAGTTTTACCTGTCTGGGGAATAACATGGAACCGATTTCAGATACAACTGCTTTACTTAGTTTTTGTTCTTAAACACCATTTACAGGCTGTACTAGTAGTATCAGTCAGTAGGGAAAAGGGAGCATGTTCTCAGATCTTTATTAAAATAAGAACAAGAAATTTTTAAGTCCTAAGTATTGATATTCTTTCCCAACAAAATTAAACACCTCTCATAGAAAATTCTACTTTTTTTTCATAATGTTTATCTGTTGTTTTCAGGAGGTGTTCTTTTCCCATGCTTTTCATCTACTGTTACTTGCTGACCATAAGCACGTGCAGTCTTTTAGTTAATTGTATACCAGTTTGTTATGGTTGGTGTACGGCATCATATGAACCTCTCTCACTAAAAGGTTTACTTGGTTACTATGGGAATTACATTGCTTCTGCTGTATATATAAGTAGGCCATCCTGTTGACTTCTGAAGCAGCTTAATTTTGGATTTTGTTCTTCATTGGTAATACAATTACCATAGATTTGTATTGCCTTTTGAGGGAAGAATGAGGCTTCTAGCACTTGCCAGTTACACCATTTATTGTTTCCAGATGCTCTGTGTAGTGACCGGCTTCTGTTTTACTTGGCTATTGGTAGGCTAATGTTCAGTTAAACCAAACAATAAATTACACATGTATTGTGGTTTTGAATAATTGAAGGTGCAGTTATGTGAATGGTTGAAGTATTACATTAACTCTCAGTAGTCTCTTGTGTGTATGTATAGTGTTCTGCTTTTGGGAGATGGCAGAGAGAATATTTCATATGAACTACTTTAATAGTAACATTTTGGTCTTAAAATAATTAAAATACAATAGAAAAAAATATCTTTATTACTTAGTAGGAAGGAACCTTTCCACAAAATTATTTCATTAGTAATGTAAATTGCACCTTTTTTTAAATCAGGTAATGGCTTTTACTTGAAACCATGGTCTTGGGCAGGTGTTCAATCCAATCAAGCAAAATGGTCACACTTCCAGTGTCTCATGATTGTTTATAAGGAGTGAACATAAAAAACCTGAGCAAAGTTGCACTTTAAGTAGACTAGTGTTTGAAAGTTGCAGCTGGCTTTTCTATGTATTGTTCAGTCTTACTTGTTGGAACAACTTGCTAGAGGTATCTTTAGCTGAAATACAGTGACATAACATTTACTTCTTTTATTCAAGATCAAGATGTGTGCAGCATAATTTTGTATTTGTCATAGAACACAATAAAAGTAGACCAATTTTTTAAGATAAAGTTTGTGCCATATTGTCTCTGACAAGAGCACAGCATGTGCAAATACATGTGCTGTTTGGGTGTATGAGGAAAGGCTGAAAATACAGTTAGTGTTTTAAACATGCTTTGCTACATTCCTGGCTGTAAAGGAAGTTAGGTTGCCTCAGGGAAGGCAGGGTTATTTGTAGGGCAGAATTTAAACAGAAGCCTGGAAATGGGACCTCTTGCTCGTGATAAAAGTGAAATCTTATTTATAATAGAAGTTTTGTTTGGTGGGTTGATTTTTTTTTTCTCTCCTGTGTTCTTAACTTTCCAGAAAAAGAAGTATGTCACTGCTTTGAGGCAATGGATGAAGCAGAGCTGTTTTTAACTGCTTTCTAAATTTCTCTTGCAGTTGGCCTCAGCTGTTCTGGAAGCTGTTGAAAACAACACTCTGAGCATTGAACCTGTTGGCTTGCAACCTGTTCGATTTGTGAAAGCTTCTGCAGTTGAATGTGGGGGACCAAAGTATGTTGAGCTAACACAGGGGGATAATCTTGACTCATTTGAGATCTCTTGGCTTGAGAAAACTGCCATCAACTGATTACCTCAGTCAAATCTGTGTATCTTAAATTTAATTTCCTAAAACCTAAGACTTCAAGATTGTTGTTACTTACAAATTTTATGGGAAAGTAAGCCACTAATAAATGAAACTCAAAAATACCCCTAATGTAGAGCAAACCTTATAATTTGGGGAGAGGTTAACTTTAGCTTGTTTTGATGCATTGACCGCAAAAGTAACATTCCTGTGTTTGGAGAAGACCATTCTGATACATAAACCAGATGGTTTTGAACTGTGGGCTCTCAGCTGGAAAGCATCATGAAAGATAGGTCTTGAAATAATACAGGCTGGGTTTATGACACCTGGAGTACTTGTGGCATAAAAAATTTAGGACATACATAAGATGCTGACAAAGCCAGCTGAAGTATTTGAGAAATACAGAGAGAGTTAATCTCTGAATTTGAGCAGGAGGAATGTAAGTGGGAATGAAGATGAATGAGAGTTAGAACCTACAGTAGGAAATATGCTTGAATGACAGGAAGGAAGGTTATTTTAGAAATTCTGGAATGGTCCTAGAGGAATTTGAAGCAAGACTTGTTACAAACATTGAAGTTGGATGGGAGGGACTTGCCTGAGGCACTGGGGCATTGATGATGTGGAGAAGGAAGGGATTGTAGGATGCCTTAGTGGAGTAAGAAAGCAGGGTCATTCTTGATATTAATCTGAAGCCTTTCAAATCTTGAGAAAGTCTTGACCTTTCTGTTGGAGGTATTTTGGACAAGTAGACAGTTTATTCTGTAATACTTGATTTGAGAGAGCTTGATTTCACAATAGAAAACTTCTGTCAAAATGTTTTCATCTGACTCTAAGATTTTTTTTCCTTTCTCATTTCCATTGCTTTTTAACCCTTGTTTTTCCTCTGTTGAGTGGAAGAGAAACTACAACTGACACATCTCAAAATTCTTTATTTTCTTTTTAAAGAGGCTGTATAAAATGAAAATGTATGTTTTGTGTGTTTTATGACTTAGTCTTTGATCCCTTCTAGCCTGCAAAGTTCAGGCATTCAAATATGTTTCAGCTTCCTCCTGTCACTTGAACACGCTTCTTGAGCTGTAGCAGCCTCTCGTCAGAAGGTCCTACCCCAGTAATGGAGCTACTCAAGGGGTAGTGAATTCCTGTCTGAGTTCTGCCACTGTAAGCTGTGTTCCATGAATGAAATAGAGAATCTGAACAGTCAGAAACCACTGAAACAAGTAATTTGTCATTAAAGAATGACTGGCAAGTGGATTTAAAGTCATTGTGGTTCAAGCAACTTTGCTACATCTTGATGTGATGAAGTACTAAGCCAGACAGGAGGCTCAACTGCATCATTCAGAAATTTCTGGATGATATCCAGTTATCCTACACTTTTTTCTCCAGTATAGGTTAACTTTTAAATCAGAGCTTAGAAAATGCTTAAATATTTGGCAAGATAGAGATGAATGTTTTGAGATGACAGTGCACAAGTTACAATTCAGTTATTTTAGATATACCAAAAGGTCAAGCAAATTCTTTTCTCTCTTTTCCAACTCTTCTGTACTGACAAAAACTTCCGTGGTGCTGCTTGTAGACAAGTAATAGGTAAGGAGTCTGCAGTATTTAAATGTAATTTGACAGCAATTGTCCTTTGCCTTTTATATTATTACTGGCACTGAATGGGAAACAGGTGTTGCTGTTTTCACTGAATCAGCATAGCAGTTTCAGGTTTTTATTTTTATATGGTGAAAAAAGCTTTTTTTATTGCAGCTATCTTCTTAAATGGGTAGCTTAATATGGACAAACTAAAAATAAACAATAACAAGCGAGAGTAATGTTTTTCAAGAAATCATTTTGTTGTACATTTGCATTTTGTTGTACACTCATGTGGGGAAACACATTCATAAAACAGTGGGTTACAGCCCAAGTAGCATAGTCAAGGATGGAGGACAGAGAGCTGTGATAGTAGTACAGAAAGGTTCTGAATATATGGAAGTTACTGAATGGTAAATGTGATGGTGTGTAGTGAGTGCTGCCTTAACAAAAGACAGCTGGGTTTCCCCCGAAGATTCACATAATTGTCCCCCTGGGGAACAAAGCGCTGAGCTGCGTGTGCTGTGCAGCACAAAGCTGAGTCACCAGCAGGAGCCCTCGGCATTTAACTGGTGTGGTGGAAGACAAGGTAGAGAAGGCAATTATGTAACCAGAATTTTAAAAAAGGGGTTTATTTTCCTGGCATTGAAAGTTTGTCTTCTGACAAAAGCTAGACTGAGATTGTGATCCAGCTTGTTTCAGCTACTTTAGGGTTTCTTTTATCAATGAACTGCTGTCAGTCCTCATAAATTGCTATGGAAAATTGTATACACACTTCAATTATCTCCTGTTTTAGATGGTTCTGTGGACCAGCTGCAGGCAATTTAAAAGGGCCTGTGAGCCACTGTTCAGAGCCACAGAAGCTTAGTAATTTTTGTTTCATTTTTGAAAGACAGCTTGTTCTTAGACTCCCCAATTTCATGAGGTAGAAATGGGAGAAAGAAGAACCAGCAGCTTTTAAAATTAGTGAAACAGTGGTTGCCATGACAACCCAGTTCATCTGAGATGCTGTGGTACAGACATTCCGAATAAATCAAGTTCTTTTCATCTTTAAAAATTCATTGTTTTTCTGAATTGGTTTTTTTTGGGCAACAGTTTGTGGTGACTAATGACCTTTCCTGAATACTGCATAGTTGCAGTACACCAGAAGTAAATTTGATTATTTTACTTTCACTTTTTTGTAATGGTAACAGAAAGAATTACTGCCAGACAGCCCATTTTCTTTTGTCCCAAAAGATTTTATACTCTGAATGTAAAATATGATTTCAATTCAGGCATAAATGCAAAACTGGATTTAAAATGCATCTCAGAGAATTGACTGCTCTTCTGTGGAGCTGATTTTTTTTAGGATGAAATACAGTATCAAGCAGAACTTTAAAAAAATCTTTTTAAATGTTGGCATCAACTGATAATTTAAAAAATGTTTATTTGACATATCAAGAGTTAATTAAAGAAATCCCACTGTGCCAGAGTTGTCAAGCCAATTTAAATTAGTGAATATGGAAGTGTATTCCCAGAGCTGAAGGAAGGTTTAGGATTCAAAGAAAGCATCATAGCACACCAGTATTGAAATTAAATTAGGCCTTGTGGAACTAGAATAACTGACAACGTAATGTAGTAATTGCAGCTTTTAAAATGAAGGTAGAGACTCATCTATGTGTGCCAATATGAAGCAGTTACATTAACACCAGAAACACATGCATGTGTTTAGCCGTTGTCAAATTTGTTTATTGAATCATGTGACCTTTATATTTGTAGGAAATGTGCTCTCAGTGGACAAAGTAAGTCATGCAAGCATAGAATCAAATTAGGAGATTCAAGCAGTTATTACTACATTTCTCCTTTCTGTCGTTACAGGGTAAGTAGATTTACTGTGATTTAATTTTGTGTAGTAGTCATTTAGCTGTTTTTTCCATACTTCTATACAAAACTACATTAAACACCGTTATTTTTATATGACTTCAGATCACTTCTGTGTGTAACTTCTTTACATATATTCGATACATCCAGCAAGGACTGTTGAAGCAGCAAGATGGTAAGTATAACAAAAATTGTATTTGACCTACATAAAGAGACATTTACATAGTGCTTGTTCCTAAAAGTTGCTCTCTGTGCAACAAAGTTGCTAGCTGTGGTTACCAGCTAGGTTATCAGTTTATAGTCATTATTGTAATTTCAAGAATGTGGTGGTATTTTACTCTCCAATGAAGTTATTTTTTAAAACAGCAAATTATAATGCATTGCTTTTCAGTCCATTTAAAAACCCCTTATACAGTAAGTAAAGTTATAACAAAATCTAATTAGGGGAGTTAGTCACAGTTTTTCCACACAGTAGTCAAAAATCAAATCTCTGTCACAGAATGTGGAGGTATTTTGAATGCAAAGAACTTCAGTTCAGTTTGATCTGGGCTATTTGTTCTTTAGCTTGGTGTTTTGGCATGTCTTCTCGTTTTGTGCAGTGGCAATTGAGACAGCTGTTCTTGTCAGACTTTTTTTTCAGGGGGGACTGGCAAGAAAGGCAGTATTTTGGGTTAAATTGCAAAATCTAAACAGATAACCTTTTATATATGCAGAAAACCTGTAATCATTCATCTGAGTGCAGGTGAGAAATGAGGTCATGGCAGTAGTGTGGCCAAATCTTGATTAGGGCTCTGGTTATAAATGTAAGGCTTGATCACCCTCCACCCCAAAAGAAAAATGTGGTTTTTACTGCCTTTGCTTCAGGCTGTGGCTTGGGGGGAAGGTTCCCTACCTTTGCTCCCCAGTTGCTTTGGTCATGTCAAAATATCATATTCCACAACTGCCTGTTTGAACTGTGTCTGCACAGTAATTCAGAAATTTGCTTAGCTGTGCTATGTGGTTCCAATATGTCCATATAAAAGAAGACATTTGTGAAAACATTTGTGGTACACCTAGTTACTTAATTCTGGAATTTAAAAATATCTTGCATGATGGAGGCATAGTTTTGTCTTCATTTTCTAGCCCAGTTTACCAGTTTATCACTATAAAAGGAAAAAAAGATGATTTGATTGTGTTTAAACTGCACATAGTTGATTTAATTGTATTTCCTGTCCAGGTCAAAGAATATTGCCTAACAACTTCCAGTCCAAAGTTTTTTTTGAAACCAGTCATATCACTCAGGCTCCCAGAAATAATGAGCACAGATAGTGGAAGAAGTGTCATTAGCCCTGTGTCAATAGGAAATTAAAATATTTGTTTTCACTGTGAAAATGTAAATATTTTTTTAGCTCAGTTGCATTTTTTAAAGTAAAGTAAAACAGCTAAACATTGTAATATTTATGGATGCCTGTGCATTTCATTATTCCAGTTTTCAAGTC
This sequence comes from Cyanoderma ruficeps, assembly GCA_008694505.1. NCBI lineage: Eukaryota > Metazoa > Chordata > Aves > Passeriformes > Timaliidae > Cyanoderma > Cyanoderma ruficeps. Next base: position 17,142,067 of record VZDJ01004378.1, read on the forward strand.
TCTGTGGATTTGCTTCATCAAGAATTTGGCTAGAATTAGCTCCGCTTTGCTACCTCACCTATAGTCATCTCTTCCTGATGTTTCCAAATTTCAAGAGCTCAGGATTTTAGCTACACCCAAATATTTCTAACCTGAAGTACTCCTGAGGTGATAGATAGACTTACTTACAAAAAATAATGCTGTTAATTTTTGATGTTAAAGGGTCAAGGAATTCACCAGAATTTCAGCTATTTCCTATACTTAATTATGTTTAATAAAACCTTCAGATGGTGGTTATTTTTAGTGATTTACTAGCATCACTGAAGATCTTGAAAATGTGTTATTTACGTTTTAATATGGTTTGTAGTTAAAAGGCTTTACTTTGACCAAAAAGGACCTGTGAAATTTCAATTGAAAATTGTTTATGTTGCAATTGAGATTAAAAAAACTTAATTAATGGGTTTTTTACATCATATAATGAAATTTTTTCAACATTATCAGATTGATTTATTCTTCCCAAGAAGTTTGGGAAAAAAAGAGTTTGGTGTTTCGGCTCAGTTGTCATCTTTATCACTAGAACATAGAATTTGCATTTCTGGCTTTATATAAGGATTTCAAAAGTACATCAACAAGAATGTCGGCACTCATCATAATTGTATAATGTGCTGCATGCATTTCTACTAAGGCACCATATAATTTTTAAGAGGTCACTTTTGTAAACGTGTTCTTTGAACTATGGTAGGGGAAACCTTGTACTTGTTGTTCAGGTTAATGATATTTGTAGACATTTTCCATCAGGATCTTGACTGCATGGAAATTTCATCCTGAATAATTATATATCCCATGATTTTGATTTGTATTGCTGTGGCATCTAGAAGCTTAAGCTATGCATTAGGCTTATCACGTTTAGGAAGATACAGATGAAATAAGAAAAAAGGGTCTTTCCTACCCTGTTTATTGTTGCTAGCAGATTAGTGTAGAAAAAAGAAGCAAGAAAGATTATAAAAATTATACCGAAATTGCAGATTTTTTGGTGAAACAATTCTTATTCAACCAGCTCTACTTTTTTCTTTTTGTAGTCATTTAGTTTCACAGAAAATGAGTCAAGGGACAGGGAAGCTTAAATAAGAACCTGCAATTAATTGAAGCTGACAAGAAGTATTGATATAGTTCTGTTCTCCATTTTAAAGAAATCTAAAATCTGAGGAATTTTTAACGGGACTCTCATTCGGAATGCTTAGAATATGTACTTGATCAAATTTTGTCATAATCAAGCACAATTAGCCCTTACATATACTAATGCTGATTTTACCAGATGTTTGTTATGAAGTTCTCTGAAACTCATGTAGAGTAAGGCAGCTTGAACACATCAGTAGAAATCAAACGTGAATTTGGTATATTTAATGATATTTTTGTCTTTTTTAGTGGATCAGATGTTCTGGGAAGTTATGCAGCTGAGACGAGAGATGTCACTAGCAAAACTTGGCTATTACAAAGAAGAGCTCTAAAACTTTTTACTCTTGAGCGTGCATGAACTTCATTGAATATACATAACTAAAATTGCGGAACCTTTTTTTGTCACTTGATATTTATTTCCACAAAGTGGGTCCAAGATCTTTCTCCATTTGCAGATGGCACTAAGAAGTACTGTGATTGTTTTAAACTGACCTATGCTGTATATGCGTACATATAATACTTAGTTGAACAAATGTGGTAAGCACTTGCAGGTGTATTAGTGATTGTAATTCGCATTTAAAAACAAAACTTCTGATTAAAGTGTTAATCTGAAACAATCTCTGTCTTCTGTTCTTTGTGATGCAGAATGATTTCAACCTCTGCAGTTGGACACTCCAAAATGTAAAACTGATTTTATGAAGAGTGAATAAATGTCTGGTATTTTCTTCACTGTAGTGTTTAGGTACACAAATGTAGCTCTCTACGCATGTACAGTTAATAGACAGCTGGGAGAACTTGGAACTGTTTGAAGTGCTGCTTTCCTATACTTGTAATTTTTAAAAATATGTTTGTGAGAAACATATAGTGAAGAGTCACGGCACAATAAACCTGAGAATCTTCTCTTTAAGGAGGACTCCTTCTCAAATATGAAGGAACAGTAAAATTATCTTGTTTGCTCTTTCTAGAAACCTATTCTGACCCTATATGACTGCTAAAAACTTTCTGGTTTCCTCTAATTTTCTTTCACTATAATTTTTTCATTCTTTTAAATTAGTTTTTTTCCTCCCACTCTTCTGGGATTTCCAGTTTTCAATTCTTAGACATAATTTTCACCATAGTTGTTCTTGAAACTCGGAAATTTCCATTACGTGATTCCTTTAACATGCTGATGCTAATTTCCATATTATGTTACAATCTGTGTGTATGAAAAGAAGTGGTGTCAGAGAACCCCAAAAAAGGATCCTGGCCTCTTGAGAGATGCTTCTTCTGTTGGAAGTGTTTCTTTGGCACTGGAAGTTCAAGTGGTCATTTTTTTCCTGGGCTGTGTCAGCTAAAAGCAGACAGTCAATGATGTTACAAGGAACATGGCTGTGGGTATGTACTAGACTTGCCTTTTTGGAATAGTCCTGACAACTATTCATCAGTTGGACACAAGGTTAAAACTTTGACAGGTAAACTGACGAGAAGGTGAGCTTAAACAGTTGGTTGTTTAACAAGAAGCATCTCAGTGGATACCGATCTGTTTGATGCTGAACAAAACCAACCCTATTCATCGTCCTGCTGCAATGTTCTCTGTTTTAATTAAAGTCAATAGAAGGAGCAGTGAAATTCAATACCATGCTTGTGTTGTTTGTATATACATGAAAACACTTTGGAAGTGTTGGCTTTGACTGGACACTTCAATGTTAAGGTTAAAACAAACAACTGAACCTAGATATTATTAGTAATGGAGTATGTATGTCCCACCTGGGCTATTTTAGTACTGAGGGAATACTTTTCTCAATCTCCCCTTACTGGGTACTACTTGCTGTTGTAGAAACCTGGAATAATTCCACCAGCAGTTGTTAAAGGATTGTTTATCCATTCAATAATGCTAAGGAAGTCTGGTTTTACTCACTCTTAGAAAACAAGCTGTGTTTATTGGTATTAATGTTTTATGTTAGGCTCATAATTGCTTCCTAAATGTTTGTTAATCCTTAGTTTAGATAATGAGGTAGAACTTTTTCCATGATTAGCTAACTGTAGGCAAATGGTAGCCAGTAGCTAGTGCTATTCTGACTTAATATCCTTTACAACAACAAAATCCTGTTGCTCTTTTAAGCAGAGAGAAGAGTCCTTTTGTATACATGGTAATATCCAAAATGTATTATGCTGAGGTGATTTTCTTGTACAAAGATGTACTACCCCATGTAATGCATGTCAGTAGTAATGACTCTTTGGCTCGATTACATCAACATATTGTAAATGCTGACTTCTGTCTTCATGTCCCTACTCCAAAATTTTTATATTTTTCATATGAGCTGTTTATCATGAGAAACCTGTGTCATTGTGAGTGCCTGGGGCTTGTAAAAGTTGGACAGCAGTTACTTGTCTGGTGGATATAATTACTTCTAAATATGTCCTAATTCCAGACTTCAATGGAACTTTTGTTCATAACCAAATGCCTTTTTTAGATGTCTACTCAAAACATTTGAGTGTTTTTCTCTTGTTTGCTTAGTGGTGACAGAATGGGCAGTTTTCAGTGTTTAAAGATGAACTAAGAGAAAACGGAGTTTGCTGCTAGCCTTGAAAGAGCTTTATTCCATGTTCTGCTTTCCCATATGTTTTCCAATGTTACCTTAAACAAACAGGTTAATGTGTGATTTAGTTTTGTTAATATTAGGATATAGACGTTCTACTTCCCTACCTGTGATGGCTTTGCTCTTGCATTTTTGATTACTCTTGCTTTCATCGGTGGTACCAATTACATGACCTGTGTGAAAGTACAAAGACAAGATAAGTAATTTTTATTGCTGCATTTTTTGCGCATGTGTAATTAGTACTGGGACCAAAGGTCCTTAAAACGAGAACATTAGACTTACTGACTGGCTAGAACCTGCATCATCTTGCCTCTAAAACCTTGTTTGTTCTCCTTTATGTGTAGTTTAAGTCCTTTACATAAAGCCTAAGTATAACCCTGACTGTAGTTATGGAGGAATGAAATCAGCTGGGATAAAGTCATTGAAACCTCTGATGAAAGCATGATCTGTTCCTTGACATGTTCATAATCATCTGGAAGAGTGTGCATTTGTCCCAGCAGGAGCTCTTCAAGTAGTAAGAAAGCAAAACACTTCTACTGGCTTTTCATGGATGTGGTGGGAGAAAATGAGGCCTTGCAGCAGTTCTTTGAAGGTAAGATAAGTTTCAAGAGAAGCCTTAACGGTTTTTGGTGGCAGCAAAAGCAGTAATTGTTTGGGGATAATTGAAGAAGAAAGGAGGAGGAAAAAGTGCTCTGAAATCCAAATCCGTGTTTACACTAAGTTATTGTGGAAGACAATACCAGAGTGAAGTATTACAAATAGTGCAGACGTGCTGCAGTGCCTTTTTTCTTTGTGCTCTGGCCAGAATATCAAAGGGAAGGCTGACTCAACAAAGCCTGCAGTAGAGCGAGGTAGTTGCCTTGAAGAAACTTGGGAAGTGCCTGAGGACTCTTTGTAATGTTACACTTCTGAAATCTTAGTGATTTTCGTGTGGTTAGAGATCTCACTTCCTTCTCAGTTTTAGCACGTGAGGAACAGTGGATTTTCTTTCCACTCACCTTCTGAAATGGCCTGATTGTAATTGGTGAAATGGTAATTGTGTTGGCATCCTCAGGACCCTTCTGAGGAGTTAAACTTAGATATTTTTGTCTTTTGGCTGTGATCATCTGCCCTGCCTTTTTCTCCAAGACATTTTCTATTCAAGCTGGTCCAATTAGTTTCCTAACTTTCTTTTACTACACAGTTCACTTCCTAATAGATTTCATAATAAAACTGCATTTTTACACTCTGATAATGTGTTCAAAGACTTTTTACTTTTATATTTTTTTACTAAGTATTTTCTTTCCCTTCCTCCAGTTTGGACTTCACTTTTTGTTTTGTTTTTAATATGTTAACTGTTCTATTCTAAGCTGCTTTTGTTGTATTTGTTTTCAATCTATTACCTATGCAGGAATTCACTGATCTCAGCGTAGCTTGGGAAAGTACCTTTTCTATGGTGATTTTCTGTGGTTTTTTTTCCCCTGCCCCTCTGTTGGCCTGGGTGAGAGGTGGCAACTGTAACTTTAAGTTTTAATTTCAAACTAGGACATTAAAAAATTGATCAAGGGAATACATTTAAGCCAAGAAATTTAAATTGGTGAGCTACAATCTAGGGCTGCTAGCCAGCAAATGTATTTTTTATAGATGGTAGAAAATTCATACCACGTTCCTTAAGTTCAGTTTACGTCATGGAGTTGAAAGGCTAGCAAACTTTTTTGGCTTTCCTTTCAGCAGCATAATACTTGTTTTTATCAGGCTTCTTTTCTTTTTTTGTTTCCAACTGCTGCATTGCATAGCTGTTAAATATCAAAATAATGTTGAATATGAATTACATTAAAAAAACTCCACCTTTTTTAGGAAACATCTTAGAAAACAGGACTTTCTAGGGAGTATAGGTTAGGTTCTGTTGACTGATGTGACAATGATACTTTGATGGTAGAAGGTCTGGCAGGGATTTTTGCTGTATTAGCTCTTTAATGAGAATTACTATTTTTAATTCTATAATTATTATTTCAGACTTCTTTTTAGAGGGTCTTGTGGTAGTCTGTGCCACTGTGTGGGGGAGAAGCCATGTTGATTCCTTTTAATTACAGGAAAAAGGAAACATCTTGGGATGTCATGTCCCTTCCGTAATGTGTGGTTCTGCTGTGTTCCATTAGAATGTGATAAAGGTCTGCTAAGGTCATACAGTGTGCAGTGATTTTGTTGGATGGCTGAATTTCATTATCTGGACACAGATACCTGTCAAGGCTGCAAGGGCTAATCGTTCATTCAGCATGAAGTAGGCTCTCTTGCTGTTATAAACCATAGGTAAGTCTGAAAAGGGAGCAAGCTGAAGTAAAGGGGTGGTTAGCCCTCTTTTCAAGCAGGAGTTATGTTTACTGAACACAAAGCCAGTTTTAAGTAGAGGTGTTTGCATCTTAGCACTTCAGCTTGTGGGTTGGTTTTGTAACACCTTAGTGAGGCAAAACCTCATGAAGCAAGAGTCATAAATTTCTAGTGTTGATTTGGTGGTCTCTGTGATTAGTCATGGCAGTGTTAGGATATTGTTTTTCAAGACTATGAAAAAAGTGGATCTTGCAATATCAGGTGGAGAATGGTGCTACTGAGTGGTTCTTCGGTGGTTCAGTTTTGGCTTACAAATGCATCAGCTGGCGGTTAATGAATCTATAGATGTCCTTTGTAAGATCATTTGAAATTCATGAACAAAAAGAGTCCCCTCTGCCCTGTGCCCTAGTTCCTTACAGTGCTTTTTTGTTTTGGGAAGGGAAGTTCTCATTTTTTTCTGTTTCATTTCACTTGCATGTTAGAGATTTCATCTTTGATGCAGGGTCTTTTCCTATTATGAGGAAATATTATTTATTGGGTATTGATAATTAAAAATTAGTATAATTAAAATATTTTGCATTTTAGAGTCAGTAAGTTTCTATTTGTCAAGGGAAGGTCAGAGCTCCTGATTAGTGCTTCCGCCTGTGTGTGGCAGAACAACCTGTTCTTGCTGATGTTATCAATGGGTTGAGAGACCTGGTAGACCTTCAGCCCAGTTACACTGTTGGAGTCGGTCTTTTCTGTTGTAAAGACATTTGAGGTGTCTGAAATGCATGTGTTTTGCCTGTGCTGATTGTGATCTAAAGAAATCTCTTCCTTAGTGGAATCATCACCTCTGTGTGTACTCATGCTTCTGCATGGCTAACATGGAATATAGATTAGAGTTTGTGGTAAGTAGTGGAGGCACTGGAGAAACATTAAAATAATGCCCTTGGAATACAAAGCACTTAAACCCCAGAGGTGCCACATACCATTCTAAGGATGAGAATTTGAAACAGGAATAAAAGATTAAATGAAAAATATAAAATATTGATGGTAAGATTTGTTTCTAGAAAAAATGTTACTTTGAGGGAAAAAAGCCCCTGTTAACACAAACTCACTCCTTAAAATTTGGAGTAACAGGTCTTCCTGAAGTTGAATAACCTAGCCTGTGATACCTCCTGGCTGACTGCAGCTGGTTTATAGTTATAACCCTGTAGCTCTGCAGCTTGTGCCAATAACAGCAGGTCTGTTCCAGTCAAAATAAGCTGGACTGCTGTGCACGATTTAAATGGCAACCATTCCTTAGAGTCCTTTAGCATGAATGAAGGGCCTATAAGCCCCATAAGTAACACTTACCTTAGTGTAAGCCAATGAGATTCAGCTGGACTTTCCATTGAGCCTGCCTAGTGGAGCTCTTAAAGTGCTGAAGCCTCTTCTTGTAAAAAAAAGACTTATTTTCATGGTAAAGTGTCTTTAAAAGGAAGTCAGTTACTAATTCTCAAGCAGAAACATATCCCTCAATTTGCAAGGCTTTGTAGCAAGCATGAATTTGTTCAGAAAGCATTACTGAACACTGACCATGTTCTCTGTCCTTTTTACACCTTGAGCTGTATAAAAGGATTGTTTAGTGTGTAAAGTAGCTGACATTTTAACACTGATCTTACTACAGATAGCTGGACTTGGCTGGGAGCTTCCTGGTATCATCTTCTAATGTCAGGAAGCTATTAGTTTAGTACTGATTTTTAGTCAATACTGTTTCTCTGTCCCCCATCCTTCACTTTTCATTTAGATACCACTGAAAAGGAGGCAGCCTTTTCAGTTTGAAATGCATATACACATAAGGCTACAGGAAAGTGTTGGGAGAATTGATCAGGGTAGGTTTTTCGGGGATTGAGACTTGGTCACAGGACCATAGAGTCAAGCTGAAGGAGCCAGGTGATGAGAGCCTCATGTGTGGAGGAAAGAAAGGGATGTCTGCCAAAGAGTAACTACCAAATTAAGAGGCTGGAGTTTGTATTTCTCCTTGAGGGTCTGTGGCTGGGTATTAGGGACAGGCTAGGTGAGAGTGGACAGGGAAACAGAAGACAGTGTAGTAGTGACAGGTTTTGGACTGGGGGACCAAACAACTGAAGTATCAAGCTTATGTTGAAATGAGAAAAATATTTAGTCATATGCAGCCTGTGACTGCAGTGTGTGTCTGCAAACATCTGTGTGTGAACCCCCTGCCATGGCACTGCCGTGTCCTTTCACCTTCATCTGTTTGTTGGGTAGCTGGTAGTCCTCTGCACAGTGACACCGAAGCTGAATATGTCAGTGCAGACTCTTCCAGAGATGTCTGGGCACATTGCAGCATGAACTGTGAACTGCAAGCAGAGAAAGCTGATGATTGAGGCTGCTGACTCCACATGTCCTCCAGCAGCTCTTAGCTAGGCACACAGTTCTGTGCAAGAAGCTGTGTTCACAGAGGCCTTACTGCAGGGCTTGTCCTGCCGCATACATGCAATTCTCTGCTCTTACAAGCATGATGTAACATCCAGGTGAGTGGCTGTCTTGCATACTGCCCATATCTATTAAGTACTTACGGTGATCAAATGCCTGTGAAATAGATGCCACCTTTCAAAATAAATTTGCATATGATCCAACAAGTCCTCCTTCACTGAAACAGATGCCAATGCAAGCATGTGATGCCACTGACCTGGAAAGTACATTAACAAAGTTCTACAGGGCAGCAAAATGTGCCCACTCTTCTGTGCACCTGCGTCACAAACATTCACTAGTGGTGGCTTGTCTTCCTGGTGTGCTTTCTTCCTCTCCCAGCACTGCTCATTCTTTCTTTCTTCTCCTCCCCATTTAGCTGTACATGCAAAGTGGAGAGATTAAGAAGAAATGATAGATATTTCTGTTATCATCACTTAGCAACAGAGCTGATCTCTGAACTGTGAGATGTCCATTTGAAAGGCCTTGTCCATGTTCGATTTAGAGCTGTATTCTTTGATTCAAAAGAGCCTGTCTCTGATATTGGTCAAAATAAAGGATTCTTGGTTGTGTGGCACAGGAAAAACATTTTGTATTTGACTTTTGGCCTGAAGTTAGTAATGAAATTATATTCTACTTGAGGGTTTGGTGGTTTGAACAGGAAGAACAGGTGGGGTAAAAAGAGAAGGTGATTGAATTATTGTGCTGTGGGCTACATTAGTAAAAGAGAAGGGTTTGTAATTCAAGGTAGGGGGGTTCCACATTCAGACATGAAGAATGAAAAGATGATAATCCAACAGGTTTGAGGAAGGCTGCTAAGAAAAGCCAGGCTCTTTTGCACACTCTGGCTGGTTTTGCAAAGTGATCTGCTGCTGCTTCCAGAATTTGTGCGTTCCAGTTTTGCTGAGATAAGCTGGTGGGCTGCGCCTATGGAATCTGTTACCTGGCATGCGTGGGACAGGTTTGTACACAACATCAATACATTGCAGTGTGAGGAGCTATCAGTAGCACCTCCAAGTTGCTATGCCCCAGTGAAAGGCAGTCAAAATTAAGCCTGCAGCACCAGCAAGTTAACAATACCTAGATTAATCTGGGATCACAAAGCAATTTGGGGAATGTTTATTAGCAATGTGGATTTATGTATTAAGACAGACACATGAGGGAATCCTGTGCAAGGTGGTGGATTTTTAGATTTTGCTTGTATGAATGTCCTTTCTAAAAACTGGATTGAGAAGGAATAGTATCAGAAAGAGACATCAGAAAAGGAACTAAGATATATTAGGGTAAGTATCCTATGCAAGGTAGTACAGTGATAAGACAGCAAATATACCAAAGGCAGTGGCTACTCCTTGGCTCAGAGGCAGCAATTAACCTTTTTGTGTTCTCACGTGCTGCTGAGCTGAGGTTGGTGTCAGACTCTAGGGCTGAGCCTCACAGCTCTGGGTGTGTGGGCTGGTCCATTTTATCCTGTGTGAAGAGGGATTTGCAGCTCAGAGGCATTTGCAGCTCAAGCAGGAATGTCAAGGCCCTTATCTTGTTTGCATTCTGACTGGCCACACCTGTATTTATGGAAGGCTTGCTGCAGAGGTGGGAGCCTGCAGAGTAGGGCTGCTTGGCTGGTTTTTTTTGTAATGAGTGCCCGTGGACTTTCTATGAAAGTTGTCATGAATTCCGGAAACTTTATAATCATAAAATCTGTTTATAGCCTTCAGTTACTAAGCAACAAAGGACAAAGTACTGAACATTTCCATTTGCTAATACATTTAACATGTTAGTGGGCTGGTTTTTTTAGGCAGAATAAAAGGAAGACACCAATCAAACATTTTTAAAGCTTTATTTCGGCTTTATTTAAACTCAGGTGGTGGATTTTTAAATTGAGTTTTAAATCAGAAACTCACTTGCAGTACTTGTGAATACTAATGCACCAAGTGGATCTGTGTAAGACAATGTCTGAGCTTCAACCCAACAAACTGTTTAGACTTCAGTGTAAGAGATTAGAAAATTCTCTCCAGACCCCTTTTTCTCAGTTTCTCAGCAGACTGGGGTCTTTCATCCTCCTGCTGTAGTAATTCCCTGAAGCCTTAATGCCGTGTGTAAAGTGGTGTTTGCCCAGTGCTGCACTGTCATCTGCAGTGCCCCTGCACATTGCTAATTACTCTGCATTTCTCATCATCGTTTTTCCCAGAGTGACTAAAGCAGAAGCATAACCTTTTTGTTACACATGAGACAGGATAGATTTTGTTTTCCTTTGTGTAGGAGCATCAGCAATATCACTTATTCTGAAACACTGACAATTCCCTCTGAATTTCTGTCTTTTTTACTTTTAACCTTAGGGCAAGATGTCCATGGAGCCTTGGAAAATCCCATGATGGATACAAGCCTCTTGGAAGAATTCATTAGTAGTGACATAGAGTTTGGAACTTTGTAAGTATTATAGCAACATGTACTTCCTCTCCTTAGCCACAGCTCTTGAATTGGTTTAATTAGTGCCATGATAAAATCTGAGTTGCAAGAGGATTGTGGCTCTCTTGGCATTGTTTATTGAAGCTGCTTAGGAAGACATAGAAAAAATGAACTACAGCCAGTAATGGAAGTATGGTTGTCTTCTTGTTCAACAGAACGAATGATAATGAAGTCTGAGTTGATTCACAACTGTTGAGCTAATTGTGACATTAAATACAAAGCTGTTACTTTAACATTCCTTTAAGTGCTAATTTACTGTTTATGTACAGAATAAGTGATAAAAGTGAGACTACTGTATAATAAATTGAGAGAATAGTGGAGGTCTCCTCGTTTGAAGGAAGCAGAGCTATTGTTTTCACCCTAATACTTAGTTCAGAAGAGAAATTGTCCATCAGTCTCTTTTGAGATTAACTTTAAAAGTATGAAAGGATGCATAGTGCAAAGGCTTATGGTCAAGGGTGGAAAATTATGTAGTATAGATCTATCAAAGACCAAAACCCCCAAATCTTTCATCTAGACAACTGGCAGATGATTGTTGTTCAAGGCAAAATACTACTAATAGGCTGACACTTGCACTTGCCAAGAAGCAGAGCAAGAAGGGATGTTTTAAAAATAAGTAAACATGAAATTTTTCATTCTAGACAGATTCAGCAGCATATGTTTACTTAAAGTGGGCCAAATAGGCTTCTAGCTGCTGTAAATCAAGAATAATGAATTGATTCTCTTTGCCCACACTATAAAAGTAAAGAAGAATGAAGAGGACATTGTATATAAATATCCATAACCTTTGTTTTTAGTGACTAAATGTATTTTAGGTTAACAAGATTATTGAACTCCTGTATGACAGGAGTTAAAATGTTATTATTTAAAATGTTATTATTTTGCTATATACACAAAATATAGAAAAATGTAAATATATATATGCTATTATGTGGCTTAAGTAAGTTAGATATTATAGTGCTACAAAGTATTTACATGCAAGAAAACAATCTGTAAAACCATTATGGGTTTGGAGGCTGAACAGGATTTTACACTAATACTACAGTCCTATTTTGTTACTTATGGGATTAAGAACATTTATTGAATCATTAGACCTGTACGGGTCAAGTTATTAAGCATTTATCTGTACTGCAGAAAATTTGTGCATAAACAGAATAGAATTTCATAAAGGAATATGTCAAAATATGTCAAAAGAGAAAAATATTAAAAGCCTCCATATATACATATAAAATGCAGAACTCCATAGTGTCATATGCAATGAAAAGGGTGCTGTTACCACCAAGGTCTTGGGTGTACCTTGAAATTTCCATTAAAGATCATCTTGCATCAGAAAGGCCATCAGCATTACATTTATTTTTCTCTTACATCACATGTGAAGCACCATGTGATTTCCTCATCTTTTCCCACAGAAGTAACTTCCACAGTATCAGTGAAAGGACAAAAATGTTGCCATGTCCTTTGCTAAGTAGGGATTTCATTGATATGCTGTGTTTGTAATGCAGAATCATTTAAACTACAGATTATTTTCCTTTCCTTCAAAAAGCACAGTATCAGTTTCAGTAAAGTTCTAACATGGAGCTATATCCCTACTACCTCTGTACTTCATAATAGAGTGACAGACATTCCTAGAGAGTGTCTGTCACTCTATTTCACTGAAATAATCTTCGTTAAAGCAGAAATTGAGTACCCAAGGCAAAATTTGAAGCTAGAACATAAACTGAATGTGCAGAAGGGAAGTCTTAGATTTTTATATATCTTTAAAAATTTTACAAAGCACAATTGGAATTCGGAATTCAGTATATGGGTCTAGTATCCCACAGGAAAAAAAAATACTAACTATTCAAAGTTGAAAACAAGATTTAGAGTGTAGTCATGGTATTTAAAAGCATCAGAGAATCTATTTTGAAGGAAATCAAAGAATATTCTAAAGTGAAGTTTTAAAATTTATTTTTAAAGAGGAGCATGTGGTTGAAGCTAACCCAAAATGCAGGGTTGTAGATGTGACACGTTAGAGGACCAGTAGCAATACCATTAAGAAATGCACAAGCATATGTCAAAAGTAACCAAAAATGAAACTGCTCTCTTTAATGCTATCCAAGCTCAGAAAAAAACAAAACCTGAAATGGAAACAACAGAGTGAAAATTTTCCATTGATACTTGAAAATATTTGCTCTGTGTGTGTGAACAACTATTTTATGCATATGAGGGTGTCTCTTTAAGGAATTTTATTTTATTCCTCTGTTGTGTGAACACTCAGCTTTGGTAAAGGAGGTGTGTCTCAATAGATTTCTGTCATCCTTCCTCTGCTGCAGCATTTTTAGTGCAACATGCATCTTAAGACTTGTGTTTCAGATTGGGCTTCAGAGCAGTGTTTGAGCTGACAATTCGTAGGAACACCTGAAAGGATTGAGAATCCATTTCTTGAACCTCCATCTATTCCAAATGTAACAAAGGAACTCTCTGTAGCTCCTTTAAATGGCAGTAAGATGGCATAGGATTTTCTCTTCCTTTAGTCTAGAGAGAATGGGGCTTAAATCCCTTGTGAGCGCTGTATGTTGAGAGTCATTGGTGTGCCTGGAGGTAACTAAACTACTCATTGAAGTCAGCAGGTTGTGAAGGGGGATTTGGGTAAGAAGGAATGGAGACTGGGCCTTCCTGCATGGCAGAGAGACAGAGGAGATGGTCTGATGAAGTATAGGTAACATTGCTCCTGTGAAAAGGGATGTCAAACATGGTGAGCAATGCTTCCTGAAGACCCTTGTCAGTAGCCTGGTTGTCTGCCTCCACTTGCTTTCAGCACTGGTTGTTGTTGTCCTCCATGTCTTGTTCCATAGAAATTAAAATCTCTTTTTTTATCCCTAGGCAAAGCCAATTGCCAGACTCCCCACCAGACTCTGGATCAGAACCATGTTCCCCACCACAGCTACAAAGTAGGTGACATGAATTTGGCCTCTCCCAAGCTTGTAGGAAGATTGCCAGCTCCTCTTCCTTGTTTTTATTTTCTTATCTATTTATTTCCTTCAGCCCCAAGGTGTGATGCTGTGTGGCCCAGTGGGCTGCAGCCTCTGCAGCCATACCCATCTGTTGTGGCACCCAGCAAGCTTCCCTGCAGGTTCATGGAGAGTTGCTCTGACCCCAGTGCCACGGGGTATCCTTGCACCATCTCCCAAGGCTGCTGCCTGAAGTCAGAAAACGCTGTGACTCCATGGAATCATTCTACATCCTCCGGCTCTTTGGGTTTTAATTATTCATACTTCCAACCTAATGCATCTCAGATTTCTGGGTAAATGATAAAGCTTTTTATGCAAAGGGTGAGACATGCAAAAAATAGTAGAAGTGGTTTAGGATGGGTTGTAAATCCCTGTGGGTGTAGGATTTTCCACAGGATGGCAGTGTTTAGACATTTTTGAGACACTTGTGGTTGAGGGTTCTTTAAAACATCTTGATTGAGGTTTAGATTGGAAGTAGGAATGCATTTGAATTTTTAAAACAATAGAAGGCTAATGAGATATCAACAGGTTTTTCATAACTGGATTATAAAAATATTGAGGTATTTTGCAATACCTGCTGTAGAGGTTTGTGCATAAGGATCTGGTAAGTCTTCTAGCAAATTGCGTAAGAGAAAAGGAATTGTCGTATCTATGTAAGCAAGTGAGGCAGTAATCATATTCTATCTGCCATATTAACCCACCAATGTGGTCTGGATGCTCCACTATTTAAAATGTTCTGGTGTTTTAACATTATCTGGTAAAAAGTAAAATTATTCAAGATAAAAGCTATGATTTTAATGCAAATGTCAGGAAACTAAACCTCTGCCACTTATTGCACTGTCTAAATTCTTAAATGGGATCAACCTCCTTATTCATGTGAAATTGAAAAAAAAAGTTTTGGAAGGAAAAATTGGATAATTCAATTTTAAAAACCCACCAACAATCTCCTCCTTCAGCAAATCAGAATTTGGATGACAGTGGAGTTAAAATGAGATAGGAGGTGCCTGGGTGTTCTTTTGTAATGATTCTGTAATATCTGTATTTAACTTATAAATGAGTAATGCAACATGTGTCTTTACAAAAGTATTTCTGCAGCATCAAGTAAAAAAAGGAAGCTCTCCCAATTACTAGGAGACGGGATTGATTTTCCAGTGCAGTCTCAGGATTCCAGACAAGGTGAGCAAGTGTGTGAAGAGGAAATTTAATGTTTTATGTCATAGACAAGTGAATACTTGAGAAGCCCAACTCTTGCTGGCTCAGAAAAGGTAATGGTATTAATGTTCTGTAGTCCACTACCCGGTTTGGAGGAATTTACCTTTTTGGAAAAGCAGATTAATTTATGTTTGGCAAAGAGAGAAGAGCATTAGAGGTGCATGTTTCCTGAGGCTTTTCTGGATAGAATTCTGCCCTTTTCCATATGTGAAGCTCCACTACAGAGACGATAATATATTTTGCTTACTTGGCTTGGCACTAACTTGACTGGGCAAAGAAACCATTTTGGGTCAGCTGAACAGGGAATTAATAGGGTGGATGAGTAAAGGGATTGCCATTTCCCATGATCTCTTCCACTCTGTGCTTTTTTTTCTACAAAGTCTATGCATAAGCAGGCTTGGTAAAAGCTGTATGTTCTTTCCTGCTCTTCCCCTATTGGTTTTGTTAATTGTTTTATCAAGATAAAAATAATAGACTTATACCAATTGATACAAAAAACCTTATCAGGCATGTAGAGAAATGAATCAGTTTCTGTGAAGTGTGAGGCTCTCTCTGAATGAACAGTTTGTACTGACTAGTTTACCTGATGAATTTTACCCATGTCTGTTAGTGAAAAAACCGAGTTGCTTGTTATTTCTTGATAGTAAGTTATTTGTCTGCATTAAATCAATCTTTTAGAACACTTACAGTGAATAACAACTGGATTTAGTAAGTTGCTTTTCCTTTGGTGCCTTTTGTTTAATCAGTGTTTCTTGATTGTGTCTAGTCTTCTAAGTCAACCACTGCTGAAAGGACAATACTAGCAGACACTTCTGTTTCTGAAATTGCTACTGCTGTTTTTCATACTGAAAGATATAGCTTTGAAACAAGCTTTCTTCTGGTGTCATTCTTAATAAAATCTCAGTGGCACGTGCATTGGAAAAAGAACAGAGACATGTATGAAAATGGCATGGGGATAATTTAGAAGTGAGGTGTGAATTTCTTTACTGTGGTGCCTTTATATCTATCTATCTGTCTGTCTGTCTATCTATCTTTACTCTGCTGTATGTCAGAAGTGAGGACTTGCAAATGAAGCTTGGGCCTGAAGTAATTTTGAAGGCTCTGTCTTACTGCGCTGTCATGGGCTGTGGATGGATCTTTGTTATATGCTCCATGACATATTTTCTCCTATCCTTACTGCACTTTATTTATCTGTCTCTCTTATCACATTCTCCCCTGTCTTCATAAAATGTATATCTCAGAGAATTGGGGTTGACCCTATCTGTCAAAGAATTCTCTAATGTATAGGCAGAAAGCAGTAAGGAGATCGACCAGATGTAGTGGCAAATGTGCTTACTATTAGGAAAGTGTGCCTCCTGTAGTATATTCTTCAATTCAAACCTGTAGTAGAGGGAATGGGAAACAAATGCAATTATTTTGCTTAATTGCTTCTTGCAGTGTTGCAATGTACAGTGGAATTCTTAGCTTTCCTTCTTTAGCCCTCCCCCCTCCCCCTCAAGAAACTGTTCATCCTTTTGGAGAGAATAAAAAATAGGAAGTTCTACTTGTGTACTATTTTGCAAATCAGGGAAGCTGAAAATTTTATTTTCTAGAGCAAGAGAATATAGCACAATCTTGTGGAATAACTGCAAAAGATAATCACATTTAAATATGTATGCAATGCATTTGTGATTTATATGCATGTGCGTTTATGTTAATGTATTTATAAAAATGTCTATGCAGGATTTTTGGCTAGTGCCAAAAGAAATAACTGAATTATCACTATCTCTCTACAGCAACTGTAAAGGACTGTGCTGCTGAAGTGCAAGAATATGACAGTGATGGGCAGAATGCAGCTTTGGAAAAATGCTGTCAAGCTCTTACTTGGCAACCATATCAAACTCCTCAGTGGAACAGCTTATTTGACTCTAATTATGAAAAACTGTAAGCACTGATGTTTGCACTTGAAAGAAATCCATTTCTTCTGTTTTTTTTTTCCTTTTTTATCTGTTGTTGTAGTTTTGTAGGAATAAATGATGTATTTGGCATCCCTTGTTCTTATTGGAAATAAGAACATAAAAGGAAGTAAAACAGGTATGATGAAATATGAACTTGCAGGTCTATCAGATAAGATGGACTTGAAACTGGTTGAAATTAATGCCAGGTTTTCTGATTTCCCTTCAGGGATTTAGGGGCAAAACAAAAGTAAGTTAAGATACCTGGTAAACTTTTGTTTATTTTGTCAAATGCATTGGGCCAAGTAATTACTAAGCATATGGCACCTTTCCCTCTAGTGGTCTAAAACATTAAAGGAAAACATTGAAGTTATCAGTATTACTTCTCGGCTCATGCAACTTAAGTCTTAATAATTATAGGCATGTGTGTGTGACATGCAACTGTTTAATCAAAGATTTGGAGTTTTCCTGTGATAATCAAACTGTAAATAATTTTGGTTTGACCACACAATCTGGAAAAGATCATTCCAAGTTCACTTTCCATTCCTGTTTTTCTCCATTCTAATATTTAGCATATGAACCCTTTTAACAAATTCTCCCTTTTCTACAGCGTCTGGTGAGTTCTTCCAGATTGATGCAAAAAATTTGTAACTGTCTACCAGGGGATTTACATCGCACAGTAAATTTTAATGATCCTCTTGCCCAACCTGCCAAAATGTCTTCTGGGAGCTGGGTGCATATCAGTGTTGTCACTGGACACTGATGTTTGCACACAAGGGATAGGGGCATTACACATCTTACTGTGTCCCACACAACCCTTCTCCTCAGCTATTGATTGACATGACAAGAGAGCAGACCTTTACACTCCTTGGGAGTTGGATGGACCCAGAAACCTCCAGCTGAATTTGTGATATGAGTATTCACTCTAAATGGAAGTGGCTTCCAAATCCTGTTGCGCCTTCAGTCAATGACTATGTGAGGGCTGACAGTGGGAGACTGTTCTCCTGCCACTACCTAGTTACTTGTTGCTTCCCATACAGCTAAAATTAACGTTCCAGACACATTTTTTGTGAACAAAGACTATGTGGAGCTGAATAAAGTATCCCAATAAATGCTCTGTTGCTATTACTGTAGGAGGGGATTGAGGTGCTATTTGCAGAGGAATTCAGCATTACTTTTAAATGAGGTCAATGGCAGTGCTGTTGTTCCGAGATGCACTGTAATTACAGCACATTGCACAGATTTTTTGAGTAGTGATCCTGTATTCTGTTGGCCTCAAAACACTCACATGCTTCTCATTGCTTAGCGTAGATGGATTGATCCCATCTCTTCAAATTGCTGCACCCATTTGAGGGGTGTTTCTCGGGTTAATTATTATTTTCCATTTGATTCATATAGTACTTTAATGTCTTAGCTATTTCATTTTCACAACAAAAATGCTGTTAGCTGAGGTAGATTCATTAGGAAAGGTTACTCTACCATTAATTCTGCCCTTCATTGTGTCTGGTTGGCACATTCTTGACCCTTGTCTGATATTGATGGTGCTCTGTCCCAAAGATGTCTGAAGACTTAAATTCTGAATAGAAAGAGGAATTTGAAGCACATTTCTAGTAGGGATGTTTGTGGGACAGGGATATCTGTCACTACCTAAAAGTTATTCCAAATTTTGCTGTACTGCTTGTTAAGAGTCATCATTTTTTGTGCACCAAGAACAAAATATATGTTTGCTTTTATTTACTGTAAATGACATACTCAGAAAATTATAATATGAAATTGCTCTTTGGGAGCCATTGTTCCAAACACTGCAACTTGGAGATGTGGACATTTGTAATTTTGCTTCTCAAGCTGCTTGCCTGTGTGTAGGCAAATAGTTTGAAATTGCATTTAGAATATCAGCCAACACCTAAATATGAAAAACTATTCATTTCCCTAATATGAAATATGCCATTTTCCTATATAAATAAAAACACAGCCATTGTAGGAAAAAACTGAGTAAGTTTTGCTTCTTTGATAATGATGGTTTGAGGAGATGGTAGAACCTTCATTATAGTTTTAAATATGAGTAGCACATGATTTAGTAGTTTTGAAGTAGTTACAAAGTAGTTTTCTCTTTATTCCCTGTCCCAGGTAATAAACAGTTGTTTGAAAGGGGTCTTCTGATCAAAGTTTATAAAACAATAATAAAGTCCGTATATTTCCTATGAAGTCTGTACATTTTGATTTTTCCAACTAATAATGGAGGAGTAATGAAAATCCATCTTCAGTAGTTGTGTTAATGAGAGGTTCTCAGTAGCATCATAAAAGACTATCATTATTAAAGTTTCATTAACAAGAAAAGCCAAATCTATATAAGCGAACCTTGCCATGTAGTTCTGTTATTTCAGAATTATTCATCACTTAAATCAGAGGACTGGAAATATTGTTGGGATGATGAGTTCACTGTCTCTAATAGAAAGATCTTTTGATACTTTTCCTTGTTTACTGTGAATCACAGAGACAACATATAGTTGGGCTGATGGGTTGGTACCAATAGCTTTTCTTTTAGCTTAAGTAAAGCCTTATTGGAATCCCAGTAGCTTCTGCAGAAGCACTTGCTGTGGGAATTTGTGAACGAAGTGGGGAGTCGTGCTAGCTCATTGTCTGCAGCACTAGCTGCAGACTGCTTTTTGTAGCAGTGTAATAATGAATGATTGAATACACTAGAAGGTTGGTTTGTGCTCTTAGGTGCACAGAGTTCCGTTATATCAGAGTTGTAAGTGAGGATTATGTAAGCTTCTCAACCTCTGGTTTCCAAACATTCTGTTTTCAGACTAGAATTAGAGACCATTTCATATGTGTTTTCATTTTTACACCTTTGACAGTCTAAGAAGAAAATGTTGGTAGAACTTGTGACTGTAACAATGTATTTTTAGTCCAGTTCTGTCACAAAAAATCAGATGGATTTTCGGACCACATTAAAAAAACATAGGAACTCAAGATGTCACTCAAGTATGTCAGTACTTAAAGTTGCTGTTCCTTCTCCTTGTTTTTGTAGACCTGCTGTAGGATATCACATTGTCACAGATAAAGGATTTAATTTTTCAACAGCAGATGATGCCTTTGTGTGCCAAAAGAAGAATCATTTCCAAATCACAGTTCATATTAGAATTGCTGGACAGCCAAAATATGTCAAAACTCATCAGGGGAGGAAACCAATAGAAAAGTTTTACTTGAAAGCTTATGGAATTAAGGCAAGTGTGTCTCCTCTTTGAGATTATTACTTTTAATTGTCCATGTAATGAAGTAAATAATTGAAGTAAACTCTTCTCTTAGTAATTTTTTGACCAAGAACATGTAAATACCTTATGTAGGTTCTGTTCTCATGTTGAATATCTGCATTTATGCTTGGGCATGCAATGACCCAATAACAGTCTGGATTCAGTATCAGTCTAGATTAATCTTTTCTTTTGTAAATGAATGCACTTATTTCTTTTGGGGTTTTTTTTCTCTCTTTCAAATGACATCTGCAAAAAGACTTGGGTCTTCAGATTAGATGTCAATTATCAATTGATGAGGAGTCAGTTCCTCTATTAATTTCTATGTCATTCCATTAGAAATGAATGCATTTTCACTGTTTTAGGCACAATTTGCCTATTAATGCATATTTCAATTTTTATGTGTTGGAAAATTTAATATTCTTGTCATTTTTGAAAATTATTTTTATTTTATAGGTGGAAGCTCCAAATCAAACAATTACTATTGAACAGTCTCAATCAGATCGAAGCAAAAAACCTTTTCATCCTGTTAAGTAAGATTTTTGAGAAAATTATTCCATTTTGTTTCAATATGTATGATTGGTTTGAAATATGAATTAGTTGTTTCTTGAAATCTTACAGTAGCTCTAAATCAGTTTTCTGATTTTTATCCAGATTCATTGTGGTTGCACACATAGAATCACAGTAGTAATACGCACCTGATCACACTTCATTAAGGAAAATTTTCAATAGCTTTGCAGATGTGTTACGTATGTCTATCCAAAATATTTATATTCAGCTAGAAACTCTCATGCTGCTTAGAGCTGTAAGACAGGTGCATTTCCAGTCTTAAGTCAGAATGTTCCTGTACTATATGGGCATTAGATACATTTACAGTGTTTTTTTAAGGGGGAGTGCCTCTGCTAGAAACACAGATACGGCATCTTTCTGGAGCTCTGCCATTCTTGAGCATTTAACTCCCTAGCAGGATCAATGTTTATTTTTCTGGCATAAGTTTCCTAAGCTGGAGCTGCTCTGTTCTCTCTTAATAATTAAATAAGCTCTATAGTACAAAGAGAGAAGACAGTGTTAAGTTAGACAGGACAGTGCTGGGATAAAGGCTGCACTATATTATCACCTAAACTGAACTTTGACCTTGGAAGAACTTGATTTTCACTAAATTGTCTCTCTCATTACATTTTTCTTCCTTTTGTGTACTGACAAATAGCTTCTGTGTGTATGTAAATAATTTTATGTGTGACTATTTGAAGAACAGTAATTTTATCTACAAAGACTCTTTATTTGTATTATTTGTCACTTACTGGAGGACTACCACTATGTATTTGAAACATAGGTATCTACTGTGTGCTTCCAGACATGTAAATTAGGTGCAGATGAACAGAAGGACAAGCAGTAAGATCTATTAATTTTACTGTGGCAATTCAGGCCCAATAATAAGCAAGCAGTTATTAATCCTGTCAGGCAGCAAAAAGCCATGATATGGAACACATGCCGTTTTATTATATTCAAGACTATGTACAAACAGACCAAGAGACATAAGACTGTTATTACTAAGAACAGTTTCCTACTGCTGGCACTTTATCCTGTTTATCTCCTTGATGTAGTCACTGTTTTAAATACATTTTTAGAAAACAGGGTTACTACATTTTTACTGGGGTTCCTCTGTTTTATTGATTTGTCAGTTTTTCTCAGAACTGTTTTAATGAGTTTGTGGAAACCTGGTTTGAGCAGATTGATCTCCAAAGACTTACTCCCCTGATCTTGTTTCCTTTTCTATTTTAGAGTTGATCTGTCAGGGGACCAGACAACTAAAGTAACACTGGGACGGCTGCATTTCAGTGAAACAACAGCAAATAATATGAGAAAAAAGGGGAAACCTAATCCTGATCAGAGGTATTCCTGTAGCTAGTTGGCCTGTGTATTAAAAGTAGAAAAGAGGTCTACTTCGGAATGGAGCCAATGTTTGTGAAAAACCTCTGCTATCAAATCTGTGGGTTTTTTCAAATTCTGTAATACTTGGTATGTGCTTAAAAGCCTCTTTCTCTACAGTCACAGAATGATATGAATTTAAACACCCCAAACTTCATCCTCATGGTTAGAGATAGTTGCAGGAACTCATAGCTAGAATAATGACTGACAAATCAGGAAGCAAAAAAACCCAAATAATGATAATTTTCTTCTGAGACAGGAAACGTTTTAATCTTTGAGGCTTTATTACTTAAATTTGTGAAAGTTCTTGTATTCCTTGCTAATTTGCTGTGATAGTGAAGTTTCTAAGAACATATTTTTTGAGAGAAGGGCTGTTGTAAGAAATACATTGAAAAAACATTCTGTCTTTTTACATATCAGTAATAACAGCTGTATTTAAAACTTTTTTTTCTGTGAGAAACAATTACTTCAATTATTGTCTTGATTAAATCAATTTCAAATTAGGTACTTCATGCTGGTAGTTGGACTGTATGCTGTCTCTCAGGACCAGTTCTACTTACTCTCTGCAAATGTCTCTGAAAAGATCATTGTGAGGGTAGGTATAAATTAGTATTACTTTCATGTAAAAGTGTTTACTGTTTTGATATTCACAGGAGATTAAGGGATTATGATTCTTGGGAATAAAAATTACCACTGAGTCAAAAAGATTGAGGGAAAAAAACTACAGTTGCATGTTGTATGAGTATGTTACCTTTTAATTATCAGAAATTAAAGATGTTATAAGTAGAGCTATAGAAGGATTTTAAAAGAAAGGTTGTTATAAGTTGCCATACAAAATATATAGATTTTTCCAGACTTTTTTTGTATTTGCAATGAAACAATTTACTTCACTGGCCAGGAATTTATTAAAAGCTTTCATTAACTAGCGTCTTCATTTTCCAGTGAGGATGAGAAGGAAAAAGAAAAGTAAGGAAAGCAGGTCAAGCAGCTCTAGGAAGTTTAAGACCCAAAGCTTCACTTTTCCAGTGTGTTTCCAGAGTGTCCCACCTCTCAATTTGATGGTAGTAATATAGGTTTAAAATTAGCAAAAGGAAGAATAATCTCTTTCCCTCTTGACTGTTACTTTTCAGTTGCCTGGTTCGCAGAACATTTTTCTTTTAATGCTCAGCTTTAGCCTACAGTTAGACTCAGAAAAGAGAAAAAACCCAGATCTGTAGTGTTGACAGGAGCTATGGAGAATTAGGGTTAGGAGAGAGAGAAAACACAGAGCCCCCAGAATGAGTGGGATTGAAAGGGGCCTGCCGAGAGAAGGTGGGGGCTACTGAAAGCTTTGAGTCCTGGCCCATTTTTCTTGTGATCAGTAGGTGGTGGCTGATGTTTGTACTGGGCATAAACTGGAGTTATTGTTATTTCTAGGGTGAATATTATGTTTAGGGCTTAGAAAGATGGGAAATATGTAAGGTGCCATGTGGTGGGGCTGCCAAAGATGGAGAGGGCCTCTGGAAGATTGCAGTCCACTGAACTCTTCCATGGAGGTCAATTGAAGAGCTGCTGCTTGTTTGCATGGATTCTTTCTAGCTCTTGGCTTATGGAGAGGAATAGGCTTGGCATTTTGGCTTGGAGTCAAGCAAGACCAGAAGCTCCGGTGTATTATGTGCAGTTGGGAAGAGGCTTCTAAAGAAAACTGAGGGCTGTCAAAAGCTTTTAGTCCTGGCATTGTTTCTTGCAGGCCATTGCTTGCATCCTTTTTGGCAGCCCATCATCTGCCTAGGCTTACCACTATGGTGGGGTTTAGCATGTGGGTTTGGTGGGAGCAAAAGGGCAAATCTCCAGCACGTCTAGGTGTTGCTCAGGGGATTCCGAAGGAAGATGGGGCTTTCAGATGGTTTCAGTCCTGGCTCCTTTTTCATCTGAGCATCTTCTTGTGCCATAAACCCTCTTTCTGTAGTTAAAGTTAGGTTTTTGGGGGGCACTATAGCCCAGAGCTCGTTTCTGGGTGGAGCTGTAAAAAGTTTTTGAAAGCAATATGTGGAGTTCAGCAGTTTTCTGCCCCGCTGAGAAGTTTTATCATCCTGGCTGCTGCTGTGGGGTTTTTTTGCATCAGGATGCTGAAGCAGTGTTTGCATCATTCCTGCATATATTGTATAGTTACTTTCTCCTTTATTTTTCCATTAATCTCCACAATCCTGTTTTTCATCTGATTTTCTCTTTCTTGATATGACAGTGTTACAGATGTCACTTCATTAATAATTTGGGGAAGCTGTTGAATTTTCACATTTGTCTCATACTTGTTACTTTACAAGATATATATATTTTAATGTAAGATTTAGCAATACACATTTCCCATGATTTTTAATATTAGATTCCTTTGAAATTTCAAAGAAGAGGACTCCTTCAATGCACGTGAGACAGTTTTTGAACAGGAATTTATGGAATGAGATTTTTCAAACCTGGCCACTATTTCAGACAAAGAAAAAGGAAGGCAGTAAGGCAGAAAGATCAAGAGGCTCTGGTCTGAAGTGGTGAAAATATCAACAGGAAAGTCAGAGGGAAAAGAAAGTAATTTTCTAGCTAATGGGGCTTCAGTAGCAGGGTACAGCGAGTCAGTCACTGGCTACCTTAACGTGGCAAAGCCATGCAAATGCACTGTGAGAAAAAGCAGCTCATCATCTGGCCCGTTATACACTCCAACACGACAAAGCTACCAGCTGAGTGGCGCTCATCAGGCATATCAGATCATGCTCTAATTGTGACAAACAGTGGTGAGTACACAGTGCCAGGCCTTGTAGCTGGCAAAACCTTGTGAAAGCCTGGCTTCTTTTTATCATGATTGTGCTTTGGCCTGAATTCAAAGTTTAAAAAAACCCCAGAACAACCCAAAATTAACAGTTGAAATCAAATACCTTTTCTTGTTATATGCATTCTGTTGTTTTATCGGTGTTCTTTAAAAGACCCTGTTTCCTTAACATGAAATTTTCAATATGAGTTGATTTAAAACATTACAGAGGATTTTATGAATCACACGTGTTTAATCTCTGTCCTGCTTCCTCTTTTCTGATTTCCAGTCTCAGCTCAAATTTAGTGGTAGATAAAGAATGGTTATGTGGTATAATGTCAAAATTAAAATTTGGAAAGCATTGTCAATTTAGCTTAAGGTGCTAGTAAAGTAGAATTCAAGGGAAAAAAAGCATGAGGTGAGTGCTGTATGAGCAGAAACACTTAGAAGTAACTCCACTCTGTTTTTTTCTGTTAGTGTGCTAAAAATCTTTTGAATACAATTTCAATATTTGAGATTTGGTTTTTAATTTTTCCCGTATTTCTGAGAGAATTAGAAATAGTTCATCTATGCTATATGTTGAGGGAACTTGGGCAGCTATACTGTATCTTTAAGCAAAAAAAATTTTCTTCCAGGCATCTAACCCGGGGCAGTTTGAGAATGACAGCGATGTGCAGTGGCAGCGAGGGCATGTTCCAGAGACAATAGCCTATCATGGTCGGGTAGGAATTAACACAGATGCACCAGACGAAGCCCTGGTTGTCTGCGGAAACGCCAAAGTTATGGGCAGAGTCATGCACCCATCTGACAGCCGAGCCAAACAGAACATCCGGGAGGTGAGGGCCGTGCAGGATTCAGGGCACTTATATTTGCACCACAGCACGTGTGGATCATTGTTCTGACACATGAAGCAGCTCCTATATCCTGGTGTGCTGAAAAGCTGGCTTAAAGGAACCAGATGTACCGTTGTGCACTGTAGAACTGTCACCTACAGACTTGGGAGAAGGCTTTCTGTAGAAGCTGGGAGTTGTCAAACAGAAGGGTAACTGGCAATACAAATAGCACTCTGGTAGTGGGGAATGGGAAGATTGTCTGTATTTTTCAATGTGATGGTAGGCCAAATGGCTGTGTCAGGCTAGTTGCTCTCTCAGTGGTGTCCTAGGTACCATGCTTAGTGTTTCAACATATAATTCTTGGTATTTTTCCAACTAGGTCGATACAAATGAGCAGTTGAGAAGAATAACACAAATGAGGCTGGTGGAATATGACTACAAGCCTGAATTTGCATCTGTTATGGGAATAAAAGATACTCATGAAACAGGTATAAAGTCAGCTCTGTTCCCATTTTTCATTAACATCTACTGATATTTATTGTGCCATGGTGTCTTTTAATATCCTGCTATTTCATCCTCATTTTTTAGGTTACTGCAATTGCAGACTTTGCTGTGTATCTCTCGTGATATAAAAATGCCAAAATTAGGTATTGCTTGTAATTTTACAACTTCTGTTTCAATTTTTAAAGATGACAAGCCTATTTTCCAGAAGTTTAATGAGAATGAAGTATGTCCTTATGAACAATTTTGTTCTTTCTGCAGAGAAAAGAATTCTAAAGGTTTCTGGGGTGGTTTTTTTTGTGGAATGGAGGAAAAACCCCTGAAATCCTGGATTTTCCCACCACAGAGAAATTCTAGATCACTTTTTGCTTTGCCTGTAGTTTTTAGAATGGTCAGTGGGTATGCCAGTGTGTTTCCTGACATTAGTTTTTGTTACCTCCTGAACAGGAATAATAGCCCAGGAAGTGAAGAGGCTTTTACCTGAAGCTGTTAGAGAAGTTGGAGATGTTGCTTGTAATGATGGAGAAAAAATAGAAAACTTTCTCATGGTTGACAAGGTACGGTCTTGAGGGAGAAAGTGAGGGTGTGTATTTAGACTGTTATTTTATGTGGGAAGCTATGAACACACTCTGTGCCTCATGGAAAGCTGTAGCCCCCAACATGTGTTACAGAAATGACGTTCGGTGAATCATTGAGGAAAACTGAACCACTAGCTGTTAGTAAAGGGCTGAATCTTTTAATGAAAAGAAGTATCTATATTAAAATTTGATTACAATACTACATAAACATACAGTTTAAAAAATAAAGCCCTAACTTTTCTGAATAAAAGTGGATAGTGATTTCATAGCATTGGTTCAACAAGTGGTACTCCAAAACATTATTTTGTGTTTAAGTGTTTCAGTTAATTAAGTGTTCCACAAGTGAATTAAGCAATGATGGCATTCAACTTGTTAAATAAAAACTTACTCTAATCCTGGTATAACATCTACGTACCAAATCCAAGTGCTAGCTCTGTGTCTAGGGGCTTTGTGGTTTTTTTTGGCTATCTGAAATGCTTTTTATAGGTTCAAAATCATCTGCTATGAAATGGCACACAAAATAGTTACCATGCTCATAGATTGAAAACACCGCTGAGGTATTGTCCTGTGCTTGCTTCTCCTAGAAATATGACTGCAAGGGACTGTCAGTCACAGAGTCCTGCAAGGTTGCAGACAGCACTTGTCTCAAAGCAGCCCCTTTCCTGAGTGCTGGTTCACTGCATTCCAAAGACCACCTCCCAGCTTTTTCCCATTTGCAGCTGATAATGAGAAGAGGGAGGTTTTAGAGGAAGGTGACCTTATCTTGTCTGGATAATGTAATGAACACAATCCTGTATTCATTATCATAATGCATTCTTTTATTATTCTATAGAAAACACATTTACAGCACCAAACTTGGAGAAAATATCTACAGAAGTATTGTATTTCACTTGTTGTCTTTTAATAGGCTATAAATAATTTAAATTCATAGGTTAAATCTTCTAGATTGTATTCCATTCCAAAAGTAGTATGAATTAGATACCTTGAATAAAGCTCTGGAAAGAAGACTTCTGGAGGTACTGTTGTAAAGAAGACTTAGAAAATTTGCTCTATTTGGTCAGGGTTCCAGCCTGTAGCTGATTTCTACATGCTAGTAGAGGAGCTATGGCGGTAGGTGACTCCAGGTTTGTTTTGCCCTTTAGGCCTTCCTATTATATTGTATGACAGGATAGCACTGTTTGCATTTTTTAATGCCTCCAAAATTTCTTTGGGGTAGTTGGGTTTTTCATCTGACAGAAGCTGAGGTTGGAGAATTGAGATTTTGATTAATATCTCTTCCCAGCTGAAATTTTACACAAAATACCACCTCCAACAGTGCCACACAGCACTGCTGTTTGGGCCCATCATTCCCTTTCTTCTCTGTACCTTGGGTCTCTGGTGAATGCTTGCCAGGATGTCTTCCAGGGATGTGACCTACAAATGGAAAATGCCTACTTTCTGTTCATCCCTATAGGGTGTGATTCTGCTGAGTATGTGGCCCAAGCAGGAATGGATTTTTACAGCAATGGCTTGTTTGCTGCTTAGCATTTTCTTGACTAGTTGTCTAGATCTGGATCTGGGATTACTTCACAGACGCTTTGGTGCTTTAATATGGTCAGATAAATCTGTGCTTTCTCCTCTTTCTCCTAACACTTGTGACTGAGTATATGAATGTCAGTTCCATGACCTCTGGGGTGACAGGATCAGGAGAGGTCTGTGTCTAACAGTTTAAGATGTATATTGAGTCCTGAGATTTGGAACATACCTTGTTCAGGTGGAACATCTGATTTAAATTTCTGGAGTTTCCAGCAGCTTCAATAGTAAATGGTGCTTCATAGCACCAATAGCACCAATAGTAAGTGCTTCATATTTTTTCTTTCAGTTTGGCAGGTGATGAGACCTTGAACTTTATCTCATATTCCATGTTTATTTCCAGATAAGTAGAGTGTTGGCTGGTGTTGCATCTCTGTCATTTTGGAGCTGTTGAACTCTGTAAAATTAATTGATTACATTATACAGTTGAACCAGGCCCTGCTACTTTCTAGAGAAATGTCTCAACTATGTGCAATTTGGTTTTTTGAGACAGAATCTTTTCTTCTCAGTTGTACTGTGCTCAGTACTTTGCCACTAGAGGGGCAGTAAAATTCTGATCAGTTTTTTTCCCTCAGATAGAGTATTCCTTCTATTTGCGAGAAGAGCAATTTTCTCAGCTAGTTGAAGCCACCTAGAAGCAATTCATGCTTGATTTGAAGATAATGGAAAGGGCAGCTGCTCCATATCATTGATATGAGGGCAAGTGTCCATATAAGTGATTTCACTTACAGGAATTCTAGAAATTCTAGGTACAAGAGATTATTTTGAAATCACTTTTTATTTAAATGGGCTATTGGTATTCTGGTAGTAGGGAAGCTTGTAACTTGCCACTGGTAATGTTCTCTGATTCTGATTGCATGAAAGGCTGTCTGGTTTTGTGGAATGCAGTCACCTTTAAAAGAAAAGTGAGCATGGCTTTTATAATGTGAAAGGCAAAACTGCTTTTACCTTACTTTTGCATAACTTGAGCAGACTGGAACACTTAGCAACATTAGCTGCAGTAATAACGGCTTCCTCCAATGGCACCGGTCTGGTTGTACATTAGTATGAGAAAGCCATTCTTTCAAACACAGCAAACAAAGTACTCTTCTAGTATGATCCTGCAGTGGATGAGTAACCATCAGAAATGGATAAAATACTTACAACCTGGATGGCTATACTGAGGGCTTCTCCAGCAGCAGATAGATACCTAGATGATGAGCAGGAATAAGAGAATAGGAGGCTTTTCCTGGGTAAAATATCCAGGAGTAAATGGAGGATGTTTGAACTATTTTAGTGGCAGAGATGTCTGAACGGTTTTAGTTGCAGAGATGATCATGTTATTAGAACCTACAAGACTCCTCTAAGAGACTGGAGAGGCTGAAGGGGGGAGCAAGATATTATACAATCACAGCTTGACATCTGGTTTGGTTTTTAATCTGTTTCACTTATCTCTGTGTGATTAACATTATGTATACAACATGGATAGAAACTCTGGTTTATCTGAGCCTACCTAATGCCTGTAGGGAGATGGTTGGATGTATATTTTGCTAAGAGATTCCAAAATCTATGTTCAGCTGCAGCACTGAAAATCAAGTAGCAGATAGGTATCTGGATAGGTATTGGAACAGTGTTAAGGTTTCAACACAGTATCGAGGTAAAATACAGTTTAAATTCCTGGTGTAAAAAAGCCTTTTAGCCTCTTCAAATTTTTCTGCAAGTCCTCATTTCAATTTACTCCAAATTAAATGTCTAGCAAAAGGGTTTTATGGTCATACCTGCATGCCATCTGCAGTGAGATAACTTGTATTTATATAGGTGAATTCTGCACTCCTTTGTGCTTGTTACATCCGATTGGTGAATATACTATGTTGTGGGGGTTTGGAGCTGCTTGCTGGCTAGCTCGTTTACCGAATCTGCCTTCAAGGGTACTGCTTAGTACCTTTCTGATTTTGTGGGTCCTGGCCTCAGGCAGAAACATGGCTATGGCATGGAATAAGAAAGGAGGACTCCCATGTGGGTTTCAACTGGGATTTTATTTCACCCAGAGGGCCCACATAGAAGTAAGCTTTTCCCTCTCGAGTCTCAGTTTAAGTACAGGGGGCGTGTAAAGGGACAGGGGGCAATCTAGAACCAATCCCAAAGAGAGGGGGAGTTACCCAGAGCGAAAGGATAATCAGTAGAACAGTTCTGTACATAAAAAAGGGAGGGGAACTGAGAACTTGCCGAATCACCCCACAGCCTCACCAGAATTTTCCAGGCTTCTGAGCAGGGTTGCAAAGTGATGGACAGGACCCATAATTAAGGAAAAACCAAAGGGGTTTGAACATGGGGGTACGGGGACAAACCATTATAAAACAAGGAACAAAAGCATGCAGAACTTTGGTAAAGCTAAAATGCACCACAACACTATGTATCTACTATGTACCTACTTTTGTCACTGCTTTCTTCTCAGGATCAGATCTTTATGGAGAATGTTGGTGCTGTAAAGGAGCTTTGTAAACTAACGAACAATCTTGAAGTCAGAATAGAAGAATTGGAACAGTGGAACCGGAAGCTGGCCAGGCTGAAACGGATGAACAGTTTAAAGTCAACAGTCAGTGAAGAGAGTAAAGTCAGGTACCTCTGTCTGGGATGTTCTCTAATAGTTGTCACACAAATTGTTAAACTGATCTCTATGATAGAAGTGAAAACTGATTTTGCTTGACAGTAGAGCTCAGCTATTTTCTAGTATTTAAGTTGTGCAAAAGACCCCAAATTTCCCATTTTTTTTTAGTCACTGACAAAATTAATGTTTGAAATGGCTGTTAAATTGCAGTAATTTTTGTGATTGCTTCTGTTGCATAAAATGAAGGGTAAATTAGGTCCAGTTACTGCTCTGGGACTTGGAAATTGCTTCTGAGGCAAATCTACAGAGCTTCTTCTTCAAGAAAGAATCTTGATTGGTACTTCAGTGGAAGTGATGAACATTTCCTGTTTCTAAGCCATTTCCCCAAGTTTTCTTTGAAATCAAATGTGGCATTTAAGAGCATTCACCTGAATGAGTTAACTGGAGACCTTTGTCCTTGAAAATTAATCTGCTAACACTTTTGCCTTTCCCTTTGTAAATTTTAAAATTGCAAAAGCAAGTGACATTAACACATTAAAAATGTCTTTTCTTCATTAATTAGTTGCTGAAGCATTAACATTTGAATGTTAAAGAGATCTTGTCTCTTACAGCAGGTATAGTCGAGCTAATAGTATCTTGCCATCGATAAAATCAGTCCCGCTAAAATCCAGGAAGGTGAGTGAAATTAAATCCTTGTTCGAGTCATTCACTGTGATTTGCTCTCGCTTTCTCTTGCCTATATCATGGTAGAGGATACCTCTTTTCGAAGGGATCATATGAGTGAGGAAATACATATATTGACCTTATTTCAAGACAGTCTTCCTAGGCTGCCAAATCCTGTTCCTTAAGGTGAACCAATTCTCATTTGCCTACTTTGCTTTTGCCAGTGCCAAAAGAGAGAATAATAGGTCAAATATGCTTTGTACCATAATGACAGTCAAATGCTCCATCATCGAAGATTATCTTACTTGTTTGGAAAATGCCTTTCTTCTGTATTTATACCAGTTCTGCTTTAACACGGTTCTAGCATGTACTGAAAGCTGGTGAGCTTTTAGTTCTGGACATTTACTGGGCTCTTAATTTGATTTTGAAATACATCAAAAGTATGAAAAATGGCAGGAAGAAAGGACAAGGAGCTGTTATTTTTATCTATCCTTTCTTCCTCTGTAATGTTTGTGCCACCACACTATCAACAATGCACAGTGCACTCACCGTCTTAGGGACCTTTTAATTACTAAAGTTTTCCTCTCTAGATGTTGACCCCTATATAAGGGTGCCCATGAAAGAAACAAGGATGATGTAAAGTCAACCTAGTGTAGCATTTCTTAATCTACTAGTAGTTGCTTAGAATTGGCCACTTGAATTAACCAAATGTTTTTTTTTCCTTAGATTTGTTTGTCAAAGACCAAAGAATCCTGTTCTGTGAAGATTTTCCAGATGACTATAATAGCTTTGATTGCTGTTATGGCACTATGGTAACAATCCATTAACAACAATTTGACTTGTTTCTCCTTCCCCCTTTCTACTTATCTGAAAGAATATAGCACCTTTTCTCCTTCTTTTCCCTTCCTACTCAAAGAACACAATGTATTAAAATTAACAATGAATACCCGTGGTAATACTGAAAAGTTGAAACCACTGTATAAAAGTAAGCTACTCATGTGATGGACACACAGCTGATCTCTCTCCATGTCACAATGTATGGTGCACTTTGAGTGTGCCTCAGTGCCTTGTACTACAAGCACAAAACTGGACTCTGCATGTTTTATCCAATCATTCTGTGCCTAAGTACAATTTCTGATGTACAGAGTGATTCTGTTGTGTGAAATGAAGCTGAAGTCAATCCCACTGTGGTGGGGAATTATGTGACTGAAAACTTAACTTGTGACATTGGACTTGTGAAAAGGAAAGTATGCTCTGGACTTCTGAGATTGCCATTTTCTGTCTCCAGTCAAAAAACCTGTGGCTTACAATCTCTTTGTGACCTGAGTACTTTGACGTGGTGGTGTGATTCTATTTAGGTTGGTGACTGACCATGTTTTGTGTTGAATACAAGTATATGAACGCAATACTGTATACAAGTATCTGCTCTATTAATCCCATTAAATTCAGCTGAAATTTTTCCCACTAAAGGGAAAGTGTTCAGATAGTTAACACTTGCATGACTGCGTTTTGACACAATGCTGTCAAGATATTATTCATATTGTTTTGCATAAAAGATATGGATGCAAATCTACAGAACAATTCTCTTTCCACAGTGGTTTGACAATATGGAGTCTATATTTACTTAGCATTCACGACAGCCGTTTTGAAAAACATCCAGTTTACAGGTAAGTAGTTAAATTATCATTAGTGAATTCAAATTAGTAGAATCAGTAATAGACTGTGGATCAATTTGTTTTGGTCCTCAGCTCTAATGTCCATTTCTTAATGAATTGTTTTTCTTCATCAGCAGTACCTCAAGTTCTGTTGTAGTCTCTCCCTCTACCACCACAGCAGGTACTGTGTCTCTGCTGGTCTGCATACACATAATGAGCTATTATAAAATGCTAGTACACAGCATTTGTGAGAATTATATTTTGCTTTGTTTTGTTTTGTTTTGTTTTTTTCCTTAGCATTGCAGAGGGAAAGCACAGTTTCTCAGAGCACACAGCCCATCAGCAGGATCCCTGAAGTGAATTTCTGTGACATTTTGCCTTGTGACAAGGTCTATTGTTGTCCAATTCATCAACCAAAAGTCAAATCTCTAAGTTATGAAAAAATCAATGCAAAAGAAATACGTAAGTTGAAAATTAAATTATTTATAATTGAGCAGAGACTGTATGTGTGGGGGAAGGGGCAAGAATCTTTACAGGTAGTTAGCTTTCTACAGAAGAGCTTAGCCCAGAGAATTTAAAAAATCTTGATATAACTAATCTTCAAAACAGTCAATATGTTTTTGAAAAATCTGGCCTGGTTACCCTTAAGAATTTGGGGCCCTGAGATATTTTGTCTGGTGGCACTGTTCTTCCTGGCCATTCTTGGTAAACTGTTTCATGTGAACTGAAAAGTCACTAATCCCTTTAATTGACCTCTGGCTACAGTTGGATGGAAGTTGATTGGGGTAATAGAGAATGAATTAACTGATGTAAACACCCCCAAAAACCTGAATCATGTCACAAAATGGCGATACTGCGTCTTTTCTTATGGGCCGAGACAGAATGCCAACTGCCTGAAAACATAGAACTTGCACTTAAAACTCTGATTGTTAAGACAGGGGTTTTGAGTAGCATTATTTGAAGGCAGAGCTCTATAAAATGAAATACTTTTACTGGAATGAATTCTTTTACTGATACTGTCTGCCAGATGTTATATGTGTAGTGTATGAGAAGATGCGTTGTTTGCAACTTTTATAAGAATTTTAATAATATTTAATTTTATAATTTTTATAATACTTATAAGAAAGAGTTAATGCATAGAGATATGCATAAGTTGTAGGAATCTGTATTCCTGTTTCCCAGTCCTTAACACTTCCAGGGTCTGGAAGCAAGTGTTAATATTAATACACCAGCATTCATACTCTTCCTATCTTGGCCTTGGGAACAATTCTTGGAGCACAGTGGACAAAGTGAAGTGAAACTGGGGATGGATGCAGTTCGGCCTCTGAAGTACAGATGTCTGCCAGGGCAGGCATTACCAATTGCTGTGACACTCTCAGCATGAACTGTTTCAATGGGACTCACCCACTGGCCATTCTTTACTCCGCAGACAAGCTGTTTGTGAGTGGTCCTTGTGATTCTTGTGATCAGTGCTGCAGTAAGCCCTGTGGCAGATAGAGCTCAACACAGTGCTTTCAAGAGGTCATTCCTGAGCAATTTGTATTGCTCTGAAGCCTGAAAGAGTGTTGATTAATTAAGAAGACATTAATCTCATTTATAAGTGAGGGAATTTTAGAAAATGAAATATGAAAACCTTCTATCCTCAGCTGGCTGCTTTTGATATTAGGAGGAAAGGAAAGAGAAGATACGAATAAACACAAAACATTACCTTCTCAAGGTCTTATGCTCCAAATAGCATTAAGAGTGGATCCAAGAGTGAAAAATCAGCACAGTACACAAGCTACTGAAAGATTTCAGTTCTGCACAAGTTTAATGAACCTGAATATATCCCCAGATGGAAGGTAACAATGTCAATATGAAATCCAAACAGAAGGAAAACCAACAAGCTGTTTAATGTAGCTGTAGCCAAGATAAATGAAAAGGAAAATGTTTTCAGAACAAAAAGCTAAGAGTTAAGTATAGGGAATAATGAGGATAAAAAGTGGATACTTTAGAATCAGCTTATTAGTACAATTCATGGAAAGGTAGAACTGTTTGAAATTGCAATTAAATTAAATACTAATTTAGGAGTTATTACAGACCTTTTGCTGCTCCACAATGCAATACCTGAATTCAGTGGGTGCAGACTATTACGGAGTGCATCCACTGTAGCTCCTAATCCTTTGCATCCTGGATTTGTTGGTGAAAAGGGTGTTCACAAAGTTCAAGTAGAAAACAAAAGCATTCATAAGGAGAAGAAAATTTATTAAACAAAGACTCAGCACATCTTTATGTCATCTAGCTTAATGTGACCTTTTTCTTTATATTTTCTTTTAACTGATTTCTCTGGAGGATTTAGACTTTTGAACTTCCATTGATTTCAGTGGAATTGAGGACTGTGAATACCCTGCAGCATTTGGGCCTTTTCTGCTCTCTGCTTTCATGCCATTAGTGCTCATTGCTCTCCCATTAATGTTAAGTGTCACCAATAACCAGGAACTGTCCTTGTTGTTTTTCCTCAGTGTCTCTCCCCTCACAGTAAAAGGTTATTAGTGAATGCTCCTGCTGGATATTGGTCAGCCTCATGCATTCACATTTATTGCCTTCAGAGGGTACTTAACAGATTCAGACTAAAGTACCACCATGATGAGAAATCATCAGCAGATTTTTCCCAGGCTGCTTACAGAATATTACAATTCACTTGAATTAAAACCATAGAGTATTTGAGGGGAAAAAAATCCTAAGTTTATTGGATGAGTTTCTCTTAATCTTATCTGGAGATGATGGTTTTCCTCATTACATTCTCATCATGCTTGTAGTTCTATATTTGGTATTGAATTGGGTCTTCACACCCCACATGGGCCTTTGAGAAAGCCCTCAGTGTTACTATAAGTGAAAGAGTGGAATTTTATTTACAATTTATTGAAGGTTGCTGTGGTGCTTTGTGGTAGTTCTTGGTGTTCTCAATTGGCACCTTGTATTCAAAATTCAGATTGCAATATCTGGAAGAACAATGAAATGATAATTTTATGATGAGTAAAAACCCAAGTGAAAATAAAGTTCTGTGCTGGTTACTGACTCAGTTTAAATAGTCGAAGTCTTAGTGAAGTAAATCTGTCTTTGTCCTGGTTTTTGTACAAAATTCTGATACTGCTTAATGTTTTTTTCCATATTCTGCAAAAGAATCACAGTTTTAAGTGTTTACTATTTCTAAGTTTTAATAAATATTCCTGCCGACACTTGCATAGGCTGAAATATTTTGTCTATATAACAGTAATTTTTTACCTCTACTAGGGGATATAGGTTTTCTACAGAATAGCTCTCTGTTATTGAAAATAAAAAATTACAGAGTTTAACGCATTGATAGCATTAATCTGGACTATTAAGAGAAATCAGGCAAAAATTAATGTGTGACAATTAGTTTGTGAATTAAAGGGAGGAATGAGAGAATGAACAGACTTTTATTAGATATGCCCCAAGATGACTGTACATGTGTAAGTGATTGCATGTGTCCAGTAGCCATTTTTCTAGGTGTGTGGAACTGTATAATGAAATGGGACAGCAGATGATTACAAAATGTAGCAGATACCACCAAATCTGGCAGAATCTGTAGATCTGTATGATGAGCGAGCAAATAGGAAATGGATTTAAGGAACAGCTGTCAGCAGTATGAGAAGTTTATAAAAAACACAAGACAGATTAAAATCCCAAAGATGATTTTGTATTACATTGCTTCTGGGCCCTTGGATTCCAGTTGTAAGTGTTGCTCCATGCACTTGGTCACCTACTAGCATGAGAAAAGTCTGGATTTTCTTATTTCACAATACTGAAATTAAATCCAAATCTGGAATGAATAAGAAAACAATAAGGTCAATCCAGCTGTCTTGTTTCCATCTCATTAATAATGCATTTTGATCCCTGCTTGCTTACATGAAACAGTAATTCTGAAATCAGAAAGTTTCCTTTGGAAAACATGGTAATGGAGTATTTTGGTATTCTAGAAATTATGTTCGATGAAGCATGCTAGTTTAGGCAAGATCAGCATTTCCCAGGGCCAGTTTACTGGTAACGTGTCTCTGAACAGATTCTTAGCTGGCAATCTGTGTAGAAGCACAGGAATAGCATTACCCCATTTCCCAAGGGCTTGAAGGGCCATTTGCCTTCCCCAGGTTGTACTATATAATGATTATTCATAAGACCTTTAAAGTTCACTTTTCTAGGCAAGTGTTGAGAAAATTAATAGAATAACAATTAAAAAAAAAGAACTCACCAGCATATATTGCACAGCCTAGTTCCATGTTTGGAGTTAGAGAGGTGACATCAGTGAACATGGTGATCATGTTGTTAGAGACATGTATTAGCTTTTTTAATTTGTTTATGCATCCTCTCTCTGAAGTACTGGCTTAGTCCTCAGTAACTTAACATCTCACATTCAAAAATCCAAGTCGTTCCCCCAGCCTGTATTTGCATGCCATATTTGCATGCCTATAATTCCTAATGCCATTTTCTCACTAATAAGAAAGGCGTAGCTTTATATTCAGATTAGTGCTGAAGTGCCTCGCTGCATATTGACTTTAAGCTTGGCTCTTTCTTTCTGTAGAAATTGGTGATGTTCTCTGTGTGTGATGAAGTCTTTTCTATCAGGCAATGTTTTGGAAATATTTTTATTCTGGTTTTGTATTCATACTTTGTTGTTACAATCGTGCAAGACTAATTTGGGCAATGTTTGTACATCCATCCTTTCACAGGAAACAAAAGTTACATGTTACTGAAACGAGATCCAGTCAAAAAACCTGGTGGAAAACCTGGTCTTGGAAATGACTGTAAGTTCTATATTTAAATGAAAAAGAAAATTTACTTGTATAACTTTCAAGATCTACTTTTAGACTTGGAATTCTGCTTCTGGAATTTAGAGATGTTTCTGTTATAATTCTCCATTATAGAGGATTAGAATTAGCACTTGAGTCTAGTTCCTGTGAGCCACAGGAAACTTGTGATTCACTGTAAATTTCAGTTTATTCTTACATATTAGATTTTTGTAGACATTCTGATTGCCCTCTCTAGAGAGTTCTTAGGCTTGGCTTCAGATACAATAAAATGACAAGTGGCATTTTCCTTGACAGGGGCTAAAATCTTGTGCTTAAGGATA
Organism: Cyanoderma ruficeps; assembly: GCA_008694505.1. Lineage (NCBI taxonomy): Eukaryota > Metazoa > Chordata > Aves > Passeriformes > Timaliidae > Cyanoderma > Cyanoderma ruficeps. Next base: position 17,180,640 of record VZDJ01004378.1, read on the forward strand.
TGAGTGTGATATTTGTGTGCAGGAAACTCATGATACAGTATGAAGGAAGTGTTTGGGGTTTGCCTCATCTCACCTAAGGGATTATAATATCAGCTGCTCGAAGAGGCCATTTTTACCTTCAGATCCTGACACTGCCTTCAGAGGAGATGAAATGAAGTTCCTTGACACAGGAAGTTTGGCTTGATTTCAGGTTCCCCTTTTAGTGACTGTGAACTGCTGTCAGAGACAGCCTGGCTGAAAATATTGATTTTTTTTTTTTAATGTAAAGATGAGTATCTGCTGACTACATATGTTGTAACAGCATGCTCTGGCATTCATTCAGTATGAGTAGGATTATGCCTTGTGTCTTTTTGGTTTATGTGGATCCTCAGCTTTAAGACTTGGGGTTTTTGGTTTTTTGGTGTTTTTTTGGTTTTTTTTAAATAAATATTTGATTAAAGACTAGGCAGTATTTGGATGATAAAACATCTAGACTTAGACATCTAGACCATGCACTTAAAGCAGGTGAGGAATAGAACACAGGTTCTGCTTGTTGTCTGGATGTGTCTCAGTGGGATGATCTGGGAAAAATCATCCCCCTTCTGATTTTTTTTGCATGGTTACACACACCTCAGATGAGATCCTCTGAGGCATCGCTATGTTACATGTTGTAATGAGTTGCTGTGTCATCAGGGGAATGTTCTCCTGTGCTACTTCTCTGAGATGAGCGTGCTCAATTTCCCTCTATCACTTGTAGGTATTTGCGTGCTGAAAATTAATTATACTACCACACAGACATTTTATAATCAGCAAACAGCTCACCCTATACTCATCAAGTTTCTCTGAAAAGTAGGGAATGGTTGCTGTAGACCAGAGGAGCAGAAACACAAACCAAGCATGCACAGCATGATGTGAAGGGCTTGTGCCTGCTGAACCTCCTTGTGCTTTCTGCATCACATTGTAAGACCAGGTGAAGGCTCTGCAGAGGAAGCTGTATAAGGAGCAGCTGAGATCACTTGGTTTGTTCAGCATAGAGAAGAGGATACTGAGGGGAGATCTCCTGGTGGCCTACAGCTTCCACATGAAGGGAAGCAAAGGGGCAGACACTGATCTCTTTGCTCTGGTGATCAGTGATATGACCCAAGAGAACAGTATAAAGTTGTGTTAGGGGAAGTTTAGACTGGATATTAGGAAAAGATTCTTCAGCCTGAGGTTGGTCAGGCACTGGAACAAGCTCCCCAGAGGAGTGTTTGCTGCCAGAGTTCTGGAAGGATTTGGAGAGCACTCTCAGACACGTGGTGTCTGCCAAAAGGAAAAACAGTGTTATCCTGGCTATACTCACTACCTATCTATATTACAAAACTCTTGCAAAAACAAAAGTTCTTGTGAGTTCAAGGCAACATTATATGCAGAAATTATAATTTTCATTCAACTTGGGTAGTTTTCTTCCACAGAGAATTAGAAACAAGTTTCGTTGCATTCATATTCCTCTCAACAAAGAGGAAATTTTTCAAGTTAGTGGTTACTTGAATGAGTATGGCCTCTAGTACATTAAAATGAATATTGACATATTTGAGTTTTACTTGGGCTGCCATCAAAGTAGCCTTCAATGTCTGTGCAAAAAAAAAAAAAAAAAAAANNAAAAAAAAAAAAAAAAAGGTGCAATGTTAGGTTCCCAGGATATTTGTTCTTGCAAGCTGAACAAGGATTTTATTTTCAATGCCAGATTGAAGGTAATCAACCAGAGGCTTTTAACTGAGTGCTAGTTTAGACCTGCAGCAAGTCCTGTTGTGGCAATCAAGGCAGTAGACTAACTGCAGCTTTATTGTGCTTTTATCTAAAATTTCTGGAATAATCAAGAATAAACCACTATTCTTAATATTTTTAGGGATTGATACAACAATCAGTTCCATACAGATTTTGGAAACTCAGCAGAGAATTGACCATCGCTATTGTAGTAAAAATCTGCAGGGCAGGTAGGTGAATTGTTTTATTGTGCTATGGTGGAGTAAAACACCACTAATGTGGCCTGGCTGGCTCCTGCTCACAGTTGCTTCCTCTAGCATGCAGTGGTCTTTGATAACTTTATTATTTTTTTTTTTTCATTTAAATGCAATTTCCATGTTTTAGTGAAGATACTGTCTATCTCAAAATCCCATGTGTATTAATGCAACCTTTTTCAGCTCTGGAAACTACAGCTGTGTTATTCCTATTAACAAATACACGCCCATGGATGTAGAAATCTCACTGGAAGTAAAGTAAGTACAATTAAAAGGAATACATACCAAAGACAACAGTGATTCTTTATTTGATAGAAATCCTTACCTGATATCTATTGTTACACAAATTTGTCCTGTTCAGAGGAGTGAGAAAAATCTATGCACAACTAAATTGTTAATGTAAATTTTTGGGTAGATTCCTTGCTGTTGCATAGGCCCAATACCAATTTGAGCTCAAGGAAAATTTCACCTGAAGTTGCAGGTATTGAAATACAGAAGTGTTAAGCTTCTATTCTAATAATCATTTAAGCAGATGTGTGTATGCTCAAATGTATTGGCAGGATTGTGGTCTCCGGCCTAGAGATCTGATTTTTCTTTTGTCGTAGAGAAACATCATTAGGAATATAGCATAAGTAACTCCAGAGAGTACCTTCTTTGGGCCTGTTGTGCCACACCCTATAAAAGGGGGATTCTTGTGCAGGAACTTCTGGTATTGCATAAAATTGTGCATTACAGCAGGGAAAAGCAGCAGATTTACTCCTTTCAGCAGGTGTTTTCTCCTCAAAAGTCCACCTCCACCATGTTCTCCCAGAGGGAACAAATCCTTTCTTTTGGACTTTTATTCTGACAAAGGCCACCAGCAGCCAGAACAGCTGCCAAACAGTCTGCTTGACAACAGTTTATGACTCCTGTTTCTGCAAGAGAGGACCTGCCCAGTCTTTTGATCTTCAGTGTTGTCCCTATAAACATCTGCCTTTTTCGGATAAGATGAAATCTAACAGTACTCCTGAAGATTTGTCTTTTAAATGTATGTCATTATAATCCAATAGCACAGCCCTCCCATGTAGGGATTAATACATCATATTCAGAGTTGCACTGAGTATAATTTTACTTTGAATATTGGTTTGTGGTTTGGGGACAAATGTTTTTATTTATAATAAAATCATTTATCCTTATTTTTCTCTGTTTTCTGAAGCACCACAGAACCATTAATTATTTTTCTCTGCAAAGTCACATTTGGAAATTATTGCTCCCATTATTCTTCAAGCCAAAACAGTAGAAAGGATTTCCAAGAAACCACACAGGTAAGACTTTTGTAGCAATACTCTGGCTTTTGGGAATAATTTTGATAAAACTAATGGCTGAAAAGTTCTGATCTTTGTTGAAGTGCTAGAAATCCAAATACTGGTACTTTGAATTTGTCAGTCATGGCTGGTTTTGGCATGACCATAATGAGATGCAATCTTTTTGTAGGAGCCAGTTTTCTGCTGACTTTTATAAAACTCTAGCCAATGATTCTCTGCAAGGACAGTTTTGATTCTGCTTCATCCTCAGACACCACTACAACTCATTATAACTCCAGAGAGACTTAAGAAAAATGGGAATAACTTATCACTCAGAGCTTTCAGAGAGTCCTCTAAACTCTCATCTACTTTACAGTTTCCATTATTATCTTATGGGTAATGAATTCCAGTTTTAAAGTCTAGAATTTGCTGGTAACAATGGTAGTATTCTGCTTTATTTCTGTGTGAACAGAAGTTTACCAATAAATCCCTCTTCATTTTAAAAGTAAAAGTTGTTAATGTGTCATTCACTGGATTGCCTCAATGGGGATAAAATCTAGTAAAACAGATTAGCTTTTCCCAATAAAAAAATATTTAGTGACCAGGTGTTGCAAATATTTAAGCATCTCCAGTAAATTGATGAAGGCTTTAAACTCTCTTCAAGTTCCCTGGACATACAGAATTCCTTCAATGCCCCCATTTGTCAGTGTTTGTTTGGAAATGTTTATTCTGGCTAAAACAGTAGGAAGGGCAGAAGCAATGATAATAGCATTTCTGAACACATTGTAGGAGAAACATCCCTGAATTTGGAAGTAGTTTCAGAGTCTTCTTCAGAATTCTGATCTATGCTCCCATACATAACATGTTTTTAAGTGATTTTAAATTTTTTTGTGCTTAGTCAAATTACAGCACTTGAAATCCCTCCAGTCTTAAGCTGACGTTTTGCTCAACTTTTCAAATGTCTTTGCAAAAAGTTTTAGGCTTCTCTGTAACAGTGGCAAAGTCATCTGAAAGCCCAAAATGTCCAAGTTTTGACCTGTCTTCCGTAATTTCAACAGAATTGGAATTAAGTCAGACATAGAGAGTTTTTCAATGCAGAAATGTCCTTGAAGCTTACTGACAAAACTGGTCAAAGAGATTTCCGGTATCAAGCTGAAATCCACATCAAAAGACTAAAGCTAACTAGACTCCAGCAGCAGTGAACATTCAGATTTGATGTGACTCAAATAGAAATGCTGCCTAGTTGAAGAGGTTTCTTTCAAGAGGATTTTTCTAGGGATGAGAAGGCTTATTCCCTACCAAAAGGCAAAACAGCAATCATTTGGACTCACCAGTCCCATGTAAGTTTTGTCATGTGAACATACAACTCCAGCAGAGAGGATGTGTCAGAAAGTGAAGTGAGAAAAGAAAGATGGAGTTGAGACACTAGAAATATAAGTTACCATGGATCATTAGGTAAAAGTGAGGTGAGGATTGAATTTTGTTTTATTCATTGTAGCATAAAAATTTCAGGTACAAAATATGTTGTTTTACTTTTGCAAGGCAGAACACTACCATGTGAAAAAGATAGCATGAAATCTTGCAGGTATCTGTTTTTGAAATACTAAATGAAGACACTACCTGTATCTTTAGAATATATGGATGAAATTTTCTGTCTTCTGGGCAAAATTGCTGTCCCAAAGTCATCAGAACTGCCATTTGCTAGTATTACAAATTAAAGCTCTTAGGCCACCCAGCACATCAGGAACAATCCCTATTTATTGGGGGATTTGCTTAGAAAACAAGTGAGGGAATTCAGTTATTCAGAACCAGCTGAGTGTCACTGGGAGTCAGATGCCTGCCAGTTCCCATGTGGAGCTGATTAGAGTAAACCCACATTTGCAGGGTTTAAAGTCAACCCTTGGTCTTTAAATACTTTGACTGTAGTTATCAAGGCTTGGTATCGTATTTACCTTGCGTTGCATTTGTCAATTAAATATTTCCAGAGTCTATCCTTGTCTCCAGTTTCCCAGGAAATGAAGTTATCTAATGTGTCTCTCATTTATCACCCAGGGGCGCCAGCACGTTTGGGCTCTGCCTGTAGCTAAGCTGTATGACAGCACATACTCTTTCCGCGTAGCTGTGCCGGTAAGCCTTTCCAAATGACAACACAGCAAAACACAAATTGCATTTGAACTGAAAGAAGTTCCTATATGAATCTCCTTTATTCTTCTTTTGCAGGGTTTTGCTAGCTGCTCAACAGACCGTTACTTTGCTGGAATATTTTTTACTGATTACTACTTCTACTTTTATCGGCAGTGTAACTAAAATGTTGCAAATATTCTGTTCTTTGGGGAAAAGATGAGGAAACAATATGAAAAAGAGACTCGCAAATAACCCTGGATTTTTTAAACCTCTTTCTGGGTTGTATGGTACTTTCTTGGTTTTTTTCACTTCTAAATTAAAAAAAAAAAGGTTGAAAAATAAAGTGTTTGACAACAACCGTAGCTCTGCATTTCCAGAAACTGTTTCTAAAAAAAGACACGAGATAATGGAGTATATGATGTTCTTGTGGGTGGAGTGGGAGCTTCAAAGTTTACTAGAGAAGCCTTCCCGTTGGGTCACAAGATGCCAAATGATCTCTGGCCTTCTAAACTCCTCAGCGAGGAGGCCAGGTGTGGTTGGATCCAATCTTAGCCCCAGATTTGGTCAACAGTTTAAGTCTAAGGAATTATACAGACGTGATTGTAAAATTTTGTCATGCAGATGTATAAAAATGAATCATCTATTATGATAAATGATTAGACAAAAATATCTTGATCAGAATTGTTTACTACGTGGTATAAAAGCTAACATTGCTAATATAGTATATGATAATGTATTATATCAAAGCAATGATATTAAAGACATCAAAAAAGAAACAAATTTTGAGTAGAGATCAATGTTACTCACCCATACCAATGATCGTGGGCAAACATCTTTAGCTGGCCTTAAGAGGCATCCCCGCCCAAGGGAGGAATCTCCACACACACTCCAAGGAGTATTCTAGAAATCCATGCCAATTGAAAGTGGCCTTTTTATAATATATATAAGTGCTACTTCTATAGTATAAAGTGGTTCACTCTCAGTCATATGTCTCCAGGTCAGCTGTGTCAGCTCAGCATCTTTAGATGAGGATACTTGACAATTTCTGCCACACCTTCACCTCAATCTCACCATGTTTAACTTTGGGGTTGATGAGTCACATTTGGTTTTGCGTGATTTAACACCAAAAGCAGCATGACACCTCCTCTCAGTTCAGCAGTGATAGCTTTGCCAAATTTGCTTTGCTCAAGTTTTTACTACACCCCAGACAGAACATCCTACTACAGATGTGTAAATAAAATGATCGTATGGATCATGGTGAAGCAGACAAGAGCAAATGGGTAGGAGCATTCCTGAGCTGGGATACCCTTCAGTTTTCAGAAAATGATTAAATGTTATTTGCAATAAGGAGGCCTACTTCTGTCCTACAGGCATATGCCTTCTTTTTGTATCTGCTGCCCTTTTGTAGATATAAATCCTTTTTTTTTTTTTTGCTAACAGAACCAAAACAAACCATAACTCTAAAAGAGAAATGTAGCACTCTGCAAATGCCCTCTAAAAAAAGTGTAAGTTAGGAAACAACAGGTCAATTCAGTTGTCTGTGTGTTTCCATTTCAGAAAGCAGTCCCATCATTGCCACCACAGCTGCGTGATTTAACAACTCTACTGCTATTTCAGTGGGTTATATTTTAGCTACTGTTTTTTCCTCTCTGAAACTGCACACCAGGAATGAACAATTTACTCCTAAATTCAGGTTATATTTTTTCTTAGTGTTTGTGATTTGTGTTAGCATGATGAAAAAATAGAAGTATTGAGAAAAAGAGTATCTTGCCTTCACGGCTTTTTAAGTTGCATATGGATACACACCTGCATGGGAAAATTCTTTCTGGTTATATTTAGGAAATACATTTTTAAGGAAAAGCTATTAAAATGAAATTTTACATTAGTTGCTCAGAAAAAAGTCAAATATAATAATCAACTAAAGTGTAAATAGTGTTGTAGGGTATATTTAGATCAATGGTTTTTTTTGTGTAGAGAAGAGAAAGTAAATATAATAGAGAGACCGTAGGGTTTTAAAGATTTATGATGTGAAAGCTACATTTGAACAACTATCCTCTGAATGAAATTATTTAGCAATGAAAGGGAAACATTATGAAGAAAAAATTATGTCTAAAAAAGACCTTGCCACAGTGTTTGTAAATACCAGTGTGCCTTAATTGTATATTTATTGCCTGACAATGTGATGGGAGAGTTTAATTTGTTTCTATGCCTTGATTTGGCATTTCTTTTGTCACTATTTTGGAATTTCCTTTAAGAATCTCCTTCCCACTCATTTTTTTAGATGCATGTGCTTCGTCGGGGTAAATTACATTGTCTTGCTTTTTTTCCTTAAATGAGTCATTTGTTTGACCTTATGTGTTTAGAGGTTTTTTTGTGGTGTGAGTTTTTTCCCTGGGAAGTATTTGTGGTGTAAACCACTGTTCTGTAAAATTCCAGAGACTGACTGGTGTTGGAATTCTGGATACAAACAAATCAGAAATTTCTGCCTGTAATTTTTTGTAGTCCGTACTTGAGGGTAGAGTCAGCCTGTCACAGGTGATAACACATGTGCATTTTGGGCAAAAATTCTACCTTTTTGGGCCCACCTGGTTTTCATCGCACTATTCTGGATTGTAATACCTTCCCAGTGGCACAGAGCACTGCAGCAGGAGAATATAAACTCTCAAGTATTTCCTGTCATCAAAAGGCTTTCTGTGATTAGAATGTAGGGTGAGGTGCATGTGGGGTAGCAACTATTTTCTTTCTTAAAAAGCTTGTGGTGATTTAATTACACATCAGTTTGCCCATTTAAGAATTTTCAACTAGTTCACTAGTCCTGTCATATGTTTGTAGTAAAATACTATTGAAAATTTCATTCAGGTTTAAGGTGACATGTGGCTGTATGAAGACTGTTTTCTAACATGTCTGAGATAACAAATATCAATCTTGGCAGAAGCTAGGGAAGACCTAGCAGAAATTAAATTCTTGGTTTTAAAATAACTGTGGCTGGGTGCTGTTTAGCTGTTTACTGGGGTTAAACTATGACACAGCCCCACCAGAGGCCCAGTGAGTGACTGACCTTCATGATCAGACTCTGATCCATTTTTTAGACTGGAAATATAGAAGCTCTAGGAATGATTGTCACTCCTCTAACTACCTAACTTCACTTTACTATGTTTGGGGAAATGGAACTCATCTTGACAGCACTGGACTGGTGACATTTTTGGCTCTTGCTCTCCTTCTTCCTTGTATGGCATTGAACTAGAGCTACTGGAGAAGAATACCACAGGGAAAACATGGCCAGCAGCATTTTCCATCCTGTACAGCCAAAGGAAGTATGGATTGACCTTTCCAAATGAAAAGACTTGAAAAAACTTAAGCATATCCATTGTTTTGGGTTTGTTTGTTTGTTTGTTTCACCCCATTTCTGTCCTCAGTAATGAAGTTACAACATTTTTTAATAGTGGTCATTCTAAGTTGAAGGAATTTTTGTGAATACTGAATAATGAATTATTAATGGTTTACGTAAATTCTATTTGGAACAGGAAATTCTCTTTCCCTTGTCTATTTCTACCACAATGTGGTTGTAAGAGACCTTCAGACATCCATCACTGGAATATTCCTGCCAATTTAAGAGGGAGCTGAGGCAAAGCAAACTGCCAGGCTGTGTGAAAGCTACTGCTGTAAGTTGCAGAAGGCAGAATGGGGTGATCTTGAACCATCTGATCTGGATTTCAAACCATGCTGTGCATACCAAGAACCTGAGGTGGCAATTCATGTTTGTATTTGACTGTAGCACAAATTGCTTTGCTGTACTGTCACTAAGTTTGATCTAGCAGTGGCAGCAGCATTTGAAGTGAGAACTAGAAATCACTTCAAAGCCCAGTGCATTGAGCCAAGAGGCTGTAAAGGCTGAAAATCCTGCAAGGCCACTTCACAGAAAGCAAGGACAAGGCAGAGGAGCAGAATGAGGGGTTCTAAGGTGCGAGTCTGCAGCTGGAATTGCTGATAGCCTTTGGCACAGCTGTAGACAGCTGTGAGCAAAGAGGCATTTGGGTCTTTTACTGCAGCTCAGCTCAAGTGACTCTTTAGTTCAGAAGATGCCTGGGAGGTAGTGAGGTGGCTGCCTGGTGACATGATGTGAGCTCACCCTGAGAAGTTAGCAATCCCAAAAGTGAGTTTTGAGTCCTGCATAGTACAGGTCTGAAGGGAGACCTGGGGGTGAGCTTTTGATTAAGTCCTGATTATCTACATTTTTCTAAGATTTTAGCTTGCTTTATAAAATCAGAAAAATAGTTTCATTAGGATTTTCTGTTGGATTAAATTCTGCTCACAGTACAAGAAGTTCCTCACTCAAGAGTCACTGACTTTCTGAACTACCAGTCTGTTGCATAGAACCTGAACCAATCCATCTGCAAAATGCAGAACTGATTTATATCAGATTTACTCTTTCTATTGATATGAGTGCTACAGTGTGTTTTAAATAAGCCAATTCATTTTAGGTATAGAAACTACTTTCAAAATACACAGAAAATTAATCATATTTTTTCAATTGCAGTGCTGCAAGATTTATATATATGTTGCTTTAAATGAAGACATGGCTTTTATATGTGACATTATAGTACACTCAGAAGTATTGAAAAATTGCTAGAAACTCATGATAAGGAATAATTTACTGGTCTTGCCTTCATCTTGGAGTAATTCTATTAATGTCCCAGATAAATTATGTTACAGAGAAACAACCTTCTTCAGATTTGTGTCCTGTATTGCTGATAGTCTGCCACTGCAAAAATCCCAACTGCTCTGCTGGCTTTTGTGGATTGCTCCTCCACAAGATGTTTGCTTCCTCCCATGTTCCCTACATGTTGGGCAAGGCAAAAGGCATGACTGGCTTTGATTTGAACTTTTCTTGTACTGATGGGGTATAACTGGCTTCTCTCTCACACAGGGATTTCTTACTTGCCTTTGGAAATATTAAATTGCTCCTATCTGTTTCTTTCTGTGGGCACAAGTTTTGTATTTTTCAACTTCCTGACTTCAGATTTTCTTGCATCTTGAAGAAACATAATTTGGCTGAGCCTCCATCAGATTTGATTGTAATTGGTCAACACCTTAAAATTATTCATAAACAGAACAGTGAAGCTGTTCATATCAGCTTGTGAATTTGATGTTGGGTTAAAAGCCAGGATTTGGTTTATTCCACACAAAAGAATCTTGAGTAATGTCTCTCAGGTTTCTTAAAGGAGATGCTTCTTTTTGAAACAGGGTATTTGGGAAGTTTTACTTTGTAGTTCTAAAGCTTTGGATAACATCTGTGACACAAGGAGGCTGGGATCCAGTCCTCCTCTGTAGACCTGGGACCACTGATGAAGCCTTCATGCCTCCATTGCTCACTAATAAAACTTTGCTAATTGTGTTTTTGCTTCATGAAGGGGAAAAGAATTTGGAAGTGGGTCAGTGTTATAAGGGTAACTGAATTAGGCACATTGAGATGCTGAGATGTCATATATATGGATTATATATGCCTGGATTATAATTTCATATACATTCATATATTTCATTATATTAATATATTTCATTATATCAATATATTTAATTATATTCATATATTTCATATATATTTCATATATTCCATCTAGATTCATATATTTCATTATATTTAATATAATTTCATATATATTGGATTATAAATCCAATATATATGGATTATATATGCCTGGTCCTGTTTTATCAAAACAATGTGCTCGGCACTTTAGAAAAATCAGAATCAGTGAGGAGTGTACCAGGTGTAGATTTAGCTTTTCAGCTTAAATGCTTTGATTCTGGCATGCTAACTCGATATCCTTTTCAAGCTACAGAAATATTTCTCCAGAAAAAATATGGGTTTTTTCTGTGTAGTGGGGATCAAGTAATTGAAAGAAACTGTTTTCACTGTTACACTTCCACACCCCCTCCCCTGCACTTATGCATGCAAAGTATTTGTTAAATTCTTCTAGTATGGACAGAGTAATTCTAATTAACATCTGCAAACCATCACATAATACCTGGAGTGGCAGTTGCTGGCTACGAGTCATGCATTTAGCTGAAAGAACTGTGTTTTCTAAGGAAAGGCCAAGGCACAAGTATGTTCCAGTCCTAGATCACATGTGTTTGTCCAGTGACTTGCTTCTCCTCCTGCTTATCTTTGGGCTGTGCTGGCAGGTGGTCAGGAGCAGCCTGGCTAATGCTCCCAGGACACCCTGGGCATTGCCTGAACCTCAGTGAGTTTCAAGATATGTAATGGCACTTTAGTTAGTCCTAGTGTGTCTTGTCCAGGTACAGTGCCAGTAAAAAAAGAAAAATTCACTCACAGCACTCTGGGCACTGATTTCCTCATAAGCATAGTTTCCTCTCCGCTCTTCAGCTTCACCAAATAGCATGTTTTCTGTCAAAACAACACACGGACGAACGTTTTCAGTGCAAACCCTATATTCAAAATAACAGGTTTTGTACTGGCAATCCTGACCCAATTTTAACTCTGGTTGCTATGGTGCTCTGCAGGCTGGGTGGCCAGCAGGGCAGGACGATGTAGGGATGGCACACAAGCCTTTTGTTGCTGCTTGGCCAGGGTCCAGCCAGCTTGTTTCCCCCCTTGTCTCACCACCCCACAGCAGCTGGCAGCAGCCTACATCTGCTGATCAGGAGCAGTGGTCAGGCTGCAGCCTCTGATGCCTCTCTGGGTCTTTGTCCTGGAGGAGGCACCTTCTCCCAGGCACCCAGAGCTGTTCCTCTGCACACCAGAAGTCCCATCCTTTGGCTGCATGCCCTTGTATTGCATAATCTTCATCTTCCTGCTCCTGGGTTTTAAGCTGTCTCCCTCTCCTCATCCCTCACTAGTTGCTTTCCAGACATCCTGTGTCCTGCTTTACTCCCTCCAGAAAAGGAACTCATCACAATACTTTTAAAGGATGAGATCTAAAATAGGTCATCTTCTTAGTAACGGATAGAAAGTGACTTCTATGAACAGGATTTGAAACAAAAGTCATTATTTTAAAGGCAGATTTTAAAATTTCCAGTTGTTGTTAAATATATCACAATTGCCTACATGCAGTAATATAAGTACAGGATTTGCAAATTTGAGTTTAATGTTAATTTAGCTGGTAGATAGTCTGCAGGGTAATCAGCGCTTTGCATTTTTCATTCAATCTTAATGTTACATTTTGCCTTCCACAACATAATCCAAACCACAGACCAGCTGGCTGTGTTGATTAAAATCCTTTTTCTGCTTTTTATTAATCTTCATGGTTTTGCCCTAGAATTATGAAGTGGTCATGGTCTATCAGGAAAGAAATCTGCTGGGCCAGAATGCAGTGTTTACAAGTTGAGATTTCTGCCTAAAGCATATTGCTGATTCCTAAAATAAATTGTGTCCTCACTACTTTGTTATGTCTACAGAGCCTGACATGAATTTGGAACTAAGCTCTTTGTGTTAAATTACTTACAAATAATTCATTATACATTTGGATGACACATTTCCTCACTGAAAACCCAGATTAAGAGAATATCATCAGGGGATGAAGGTGACAGAGGACTTTTGTTGTCAATAGGCCTAATCCTGCATTTTGGAGGCACAGAGTCAAGCAAGCTTTTCCTGTGGACCCTCATGACCTTACCTTGATGGTAGAGGGGGAATGGTTGGGGTCAGGGTGGTGCTGCAAGGGGGGACATCACAGGTTCCTCAAGATGCACAGAAAAGGGACAAGAATAATTCTCAAACTGGAGGTGATGGAGTAGCAGGAAGGATACTCTGATTCCTAAAATTATCCCAAAAGCTGCTGGGACGCTGTTTCGATCTTTCTTCCTCTGTGAAATTCCTTGCACAAAGACTTTTTGTACAGACATGGTGAGATAGACCCCAAACAAGTAATGTGCTCTGTGTATTGTTGCTTTTTTGCAAATAACTATTTGATCACAGTGCATTGAATTTTAAACAAATTTGATGTGATGATTAGGCAATCACTTTAGCATGTATTTTTTCCAATTATCTCTTGTTAACAAAATGAGGCAGTAGCTAAGTATGAGCCATATTTTCTGACTTCTCACAGTGTTACTTAGAGACTTTGAATATGCTTGCTGATGTGTTTGGATATCTTTACATCTAGTGGTGGTTATAATGGTTGTGTCCTGTAGTTGTGCCACCCATACATGGGCCAAGATCCTACACTTAACAATGATACTCTGAAAATGTTGCACAGGGAGACAGATCAGCTTACAGGGCTTTGCTGCACTCTTCCCTTCCCTGCTCTGTGTTGCTTTTGGGGACTGTGTCAGTGCATCTGTTTGGGGCAGAAAGAACACAATATGATGATGTTTTTAAACAATGCCTACTAATACCTCAGGGTTTTGCTGCAGGGAGTTTGGATTTGTGTTAGGCTTTAGTCTTTTATTTCCATTGTTGCATTTAACTGCAAACACCCATTTTTACTACTCAGAGTAAATTTCCTTTTGGATTTTGTACCATTACTATCTGCTTTGAGCTTTAGCAAGGGGACGTGAGATGTGCAGGTTGAAGAGTCAAGGCCCCAGATTTTTCTGGAAGGTTTTCTTTCACTCTGAGGAATGACAGGTTTCATCTCAGCATGTCTCACCAGTGCAGGGTATCCATCCTACAGCAGAGTAGGACAGAGTTGGGCCAGGAAGGCATGAAATACCTGCAGCATTAAACCCATGGACTTTCATGATACCAAGGAGAGGGAAGTTTCCTCTGAGCCAGATCTGCTGTGACTTGGACCCTTGAGCACAAGCTTTGACTATCTGTGAATGCAGTTGTTCTCTAAAATATTGTGGGTAAGCCTTTATTGGGCACATTTTCTGCAGACTTGTGATTCTCAGTTTCTAGGTTGCTTGGGAGTCGGCTGCAACCTCATGATTTTGCAATTTTAAAATTTAAGAAGCAATTTTGTTTTCTTCCTTTGGAGGGTCTTGGCTGCAAAAAAAGTGGCTTCCTATCTTTCCAATTTACTTTTGTCAGTTTTTTAGGCATTGATAATAGTTTTCTGATTTCTTCAGGCAAAGAAACTTGCAGTAGCAACTTGTTGAGGTAACCTCATTGCTGGTAGGGTGCTGGTGAGCCCTGCTTGGCTGGCTGCTGAAGGCTCATGGGCACACTTAACAAACTATGAAAGCTACTGCGTGGAACAGGTTAATTGCCTTGTTTTTACTCTCATGACTGGACAGCTCTTACTTTCACTGGACTTTTGCCATCTCAGGTATTCTCTTTACTAAAGTGCAAATAAAAGCTGGGCTCTGGCTGCTGAAGTGACTGTAGTGGTATTCAGTTCCTTCTCTCCCCCTGTAGCCTCCTATGATCCCATCTAGCTTTCCCCTCCAGAATCATGGCCGAAGCAGTAGCAATTATCCTCTTGTCAGTTGTTTTATCACTTTCCTAGGTGATCTACTTGATTTAAGGATCTGATTATTGCCTTGTCTCTTGGTAACTATAATCCTCAAATTAAAATTCATACCTTTATATTCCAGAAATGTTCAATGGGCTTGGGATCTCTCTGCTGACTTTTGTGTTTTTCCTTCCTTCTGGGCCATCATTTTGTACCTATACTTTCTCATTTAAATCCCTCTTTCAGGTCACCATTTCCTACCAATACTAACCTAAGTCATCAAATGCTCAGCCATGCTACCAAATATATGCTTTGTGAACTTTCATACCACAGTTTTGTTTCTTCAACATCTTGTGTGTGATGATCTTACTGACTTCAATCTGTGCTCCAGGCAGCACTGATGGGCCTCTGGGAACATATAGCAGACCTCCAGGTGCTTTATCTGCACGTGCTCCTGAGCACAGAGCACAAGCCAGATGCTTCATAAGCAGAAAATACAAAAAAAAATGAATAGAAGTATTTAACAAAAAGAATGGAAACTGTGTTTCTGTTTCACCTTACTGTCCCTTAAGGATTTATTTTTGCATTAAGTCGTGTGGTTATATGAGTTTTTCAAGACAACAAAGAGTGACATGAAGGATCTCATTTAATCCATCTGTCTTGGCAAGGTTTAGTTTCCTTGCTTCTGTTCAGACCCTGTGTTTACTTATTTAAACTGAATTAGGTACGATGGTTACACAAATCAAAACAAAAACGGTCTGCGTATACAAGAAGCAACAATGTTCTGTTTCTGGAATAAGATATATGTAGAATTTTTTTTCAATGTAGAAATAATTTTAAAAATCTGAATCTGTCAAAGTCAAGCATATTAAAGCAGATGGCTGAAAAAAGACCCATATGCTGTACATAGTATACGATTTTATTTCTCTTCCCTGTCTGCCCTCTGAGACATGAAAAACTACAAGGGCTGAAACTGAAAGCATCATTAAATGTTAATCTGCTGGGGCTTCCTTGATGCTAGTGAGGTCAAGCTCTGCTGCAGAACACGCTGACAGATGGAGCATCCTCTGTGAAATCACTCGGTGCTGCCAAACGCCGCAGAGAGACGCGCCGGTCTGTCACGGTGCCCGCGCTCTGACCGCCCACCGGGGGAGCTCCCAGGGGACGGAGCGCTCCCAGGGAACCGGCCCCTCGTGCAGGAAAACGGTGGCACGAGCATATCGTGCGGACACCGGGTCGGGAAGGATGGCCTTTAGATTAAGGCCGGTAATGAGCTTTCTGCCTCTGTGAGCATATTGTAGCCTGCAGGCAGGAAAATGCGGTTTTTGAAAATGGTTTGCCCTGGCGTAGTGCTGAGCTGGGGATCTCTAATTCCCTCTGAAGGGCAATGTCCCTGCTGAGCCTGGTTCCTGTGTTTTTCATCGCCTTGTATTAGAACGGCTCAGGTCTTGGAGACTTACCATGTTTGCAAAATTAAGTTGAAAGCTCCTGACTGACAGCCTTAAGGCTTTTCACATAAACACATAACGCTATGCTGCAGCTTTGGCAGAAGAATAGGGTTTTGCTTGGCCTCTAGATACACCTGCTTGTGACCAGGCTCCCTGCATTGCTGCACTTTTGGCATCACCACTTTGTAACTCACTAGCTAATTTAGTCATGAAGTTGCTGACAGGAAAACAAACCAGCTGAGTTCCTCCCTATAGCTTTGGCTCAGCAAAAATGGGAACAATACCCAAATCAATGCCTACCCCAGCTGCTTTTTGCCGAAGTCCTTTGCAGTGGAGGAGCTGAGACTGCTCCCTGGGGCTGCCAGAGCAGATACCGTGCATTAGGACCTGTCTGCTCTTGTTCAGGAGGGAGATAACATGAGCACTAGTTCAAAGTGACCTCCCCCAGTGGCACTGCACACTTGTCTGCAAGCCTCATCCTCTGTTACACTCTGCTGCAGTGTAAACCTGTGCCATAAGAATGAGTGTTCAGCTATGTGGTGCTTTCCAGGGAGAAGTGGACAAGCCGGCTAGAAGGCCACCCCAAAAATATTAGCAAGGTCTCTACAAATATTGCTGATGAGCCCTGCAGCAGTGTAGCTAGAAAGCCCTCACAACTTGTAAAAACTCTCCTGACATTTCCATCAAGGATTAGGGAAAGAAGAACAGCCCTCTTGACTCCTTAGGAGAGGTCTTTTGACATCTGCTGCAGGGTGATGGTGGTCCTTATCACAGGTTCCAGAAATATGAATTTCACTTTAGGGAATCTCAGCAGGACAGTTTATGTCAGCTCAGGTATTGAATGGAATCATGTATAATTTTCTGGGTGATCCAAGTTACACATCAGTTCCCACACCACTAAGTGGTTCATTGGAGGTTTTGTCCTCGTTTGCATTGCTGCATCTGAGCTCTGAGCCAGGGAGTGCATCAAGGTGACTTCTTCAGGGCACAGGGGACACTGGGAGCCACCTCAATCCTCCATGAGAAAAACCATTCCCAATACTGACCATTAGCCTTGCCTGTGATGAACAGCAACTCTTCTCTCTTTTCTATATTGTTGGTGCTTTTTCCTTTGTTAATAAGATTGTTAATAAGAACTAACATTCTTAGTTGTTTTTCTTAATGAGTTCCTCTAAGGAACCTTGTTTAAGCAAACAAAATTTGAAGTGTAAACTTTAGAAACAGCTAACACACATATGTATCTTTGGCAGGATTCAAGCACAGGAAAGAGGGAGCAGATAAACTGACAGATGGAAAAGGATACAGCTGAAGGAACTCATCCATGAAGGGGCCTCTTTAACA
This sequence comes from Cyanoderma ruficeps, assembly GCA_008694505.1. Classification (NCBI taxonomy): domain Eukaryota; kingdom Metazoa; phylum Chordata; class Aves; order Passeriformes; family Timaliidae; genus Cyanoderma; species Cyanoderma ruficeps. Next base: position 17,198,168 of record VZDJ01004378.1, read on the forward strand.
CATGAGGCTGCTTTGTACTTACTACCTTTGCTTTCATTTGGATTATAATGTCAAAATAACTAAAACAACTGAAGTACGGACAGTCATACTTGAGGGAAATGACACATTTATGACATATTAACCATTTCCCTACTTGAGGAGAAAGTACCTTAGGCACAAGCTAGATGGTGCTAGAGCATATGGCTAAGATGATGTTCACCTAACAGCTGTGTGAAATTAAATTATGATGCTCAAAACAGACTTTACTAAGGGAATCTCTGCAATCTTAGAGGCTTTTTAACACCTGGTTTTGTATGCTGCTTTTTTTTCTGCCTGTATAAAAGTTGTTTCTACATCCCTGAGCCTCTCAAAATGCCCTGTCAAATATATCAACTTATGGAAATGGCTCTTTGATATTCTTATTTTGAACTGATTAATAGAGACAACACTGCTCTGTGATTTGAAGTAAGGTCGGTTTTGTCTCTCTCTTTCACTTCTCTATTTGCATTACATCAGGAGAGCAGTCAGACATTCCCCATTGCCAAAGGGCAGTGCTGCTCGGCATGGAGCTTGTGAGTGTGCATTGTGGAGTAAGTGTTCAAAAGCATTCGTGGGACAGAAGGGCATAATTCCCATTGAAAACCAGTGGGAGCTGTACTTGGGAGTTTTCTATGCTGCAGAGCTTCCCCCAGCATGCTTGTGTCTGTACTTCCCCTGTTCAAACTTAGGGAAAAAACACCCATGGCTGTGATTTAAATGGTTAAGGGATTTTTAGAAATTTTGACGTGCTTAAAATATGAATTAGTTTGACCTGAGGAATGAAAGAATGTCACTCTTTCAGCTGTAACTACAGTTCAAAAATTGTGACCGTAAACGTAGTCAGAGGATCTAATAATGCCTCTGGGGCCTGTGCTGCTGCTGTGCATTTTGATAGCACTTCAGGGAGATTTACCCCATGCAACAGAGACCAGAGTGCCATTGATTGGAAGCATGCATTTGCTTCAGAGCAGAAAGGAGACAGATTTTGAAATCTGTAAGATCTTTGCACTTTTTAAAGCATGGCCTATGAAGACTTTAAAGTGCAAAAAACTTCATTCAAGTAAGAAGTTGGACAGGAAACCAAGAGACTGTTCACTTAGGTAAAAATCCCACATGCTTTAAGATTTCATACTTAGTACCTTTGTTTGTACTTGTACAACTTTATCAGGGTGTGGCAGACACGGCAATGTCCCTACACTGAAATGTGATGTGATGTGGTGAACAGAGCACTGTATGGTGAGTCAGGAGGCATTTCTCCAGGCTCTTCCCTTGGCTCTTCATATGATATTCTGCAGGACTTAGTCTCTGCTATTCTTCACTTACAAAATGTTATAAAAATGTTTTCCTAGCCACATGGAGTGCTGTGACACGTATGGGTCACTGAGTGTAGCAAAAGGAGTAAAACTGGAAAAGCTGAGTATGTTCGATGCATGCAAATACGCCTGGAGGGTAATAATTTAATTGGCAGAGTGCCCTATTTTTCTGGCTAATGGGCCTGTTTAGTGAGCTCCTGCAGTGCCTGACATACTGGCCTGCTGCTGTTCAGACACAGTTGTACAACTGGTGAACTGAGCTGTGCTGCTCCATCTCTCAAACCCCTTTGGTGAGTGGGTTAGAGCTGAGGCAATGCCTAAATTCTCAGCCGGAGAGCTGTGCTTTTGTCTGAGGGTGGAGGTCAAGCTGGAAGTGATCCTTTTTGCAGTGTGTGAGATGATGGGTGGGCACAGTGGGAAACTGCTGTGATGTGTGCAAGAAAGGGCTCTTGCAGTGCACTGGTGCTGCTCTGTGAGGTGTACACGTGGGAATATAGGTCAGTGAAACATCCAGAGGGGTTGCACAGCTGCAAAGACCATATTTACACACGCAGGGTGCAGATGGCAGGCTTGACCTAGACAAACTGCTGCTGAGGAACCTGATGTGTGCCTGCGGAGGGGGTGCCAACACTCAGTGTCTGAGCCTGATCCTCACAAATAGCTACAGTGCTTTGGTCCAGAGCAGCCCTCAGGTTGGCATGGCTATTTTGTCTCCAGAGGGGAGTGTCATCTGTGGGGCATTAGGACTGCCCAGGTCCCATGGTTCCCTGCAAGTCCTGGCAGGGCTATGAGCCTGGAACTTAGAACTTCACTGGGCTTTGTCACAATGAATGTGGGCAAGGTGAGGCTTGGGGGTTAGAGCCGATATTGTCTGTGTTTTCTGGCTGTATCAACTGATCTAACAGACATGGGCTTGGATCCACAAGCCTTTTTTCATGCCTGAAGCAGTGGCAGCTAGTTTTGCTCTTATGGAAACCAAAACAACTTCACTTGCATCAGCTGGTGAAGTATTTATAGGTTTGTACTATGAGGTGTCCCGAGATTCATGGTCCCAAGTTTCCTGCTTACATGTGTGTGCAGCTTCTTGTAAAATCTCTCTATTCTTTGCTGCTTGTGTTTATTTGATTGCCATGATTACCTGGGTACAAATACAGGGATGAAGGGATTGAGAGCAGCCCTGTGGAGAAGGACTTTAGGGAGCTGGTGGATGAGAGGTGGGATATGTGCCAACAATGTGTGCTTGAAGCCCTGAAAGCCAAATGTATCCTGGGCTGCATCCAAAGCAGCCTGGCCAGCAGGGCAAGGGAGGGGATTCTGCCCCTCTGCTCTGGTGAGACCCCACCTGAAACACTGCATCCACTCTGGGGTCCCCAGCACAGAAAAGATATGGACTTGTTAGAGGAAGTCCAGACTACAGCCATGAAAATGATTGGAAGGCTGGAGCACCTCAGCTATGTGGAAAAGCTGAGAGACTTGGGGTTGTCCATTGGAACAAAAGAATGCTCCAAACTCCAGGGAGACGTTATTGCAGTTCTGCAATACCTATAGAGGGCTTACAAGGAAAATGGGGACAAGCTGTTTGGTAGGACCTGTAGTGACAGGACAAGGTGTAATGGTTTTAAACTAAAGAGGGGAGCTTCAGATTAGATATAAGGAAGAGGGTCTTTATGTTGAGGGTGGTGAAACACTGGAAGAGTGTCCCTGTTGCCCAAGTTTGGAAGGCCCATGCAGCTCAACAGGGAGTCTCTCTCTGTCTCTTAAGACTGTTGAAAGTTTTTGATTTGAATGTTACGTGATGCTATCCAAGCAGATATTTAGCTGACAATCTTGCCTTACTCTGTTGTTCTGTCCTTTGCAAAAACATGGAAAACACAGTAGTTTGCATCTTTCTGGAGGAGAACTTGAGGCTGTGGGGAAAAGAGTTTGCTGATTGTGGAAGCCAGATGTTCCCACCTGGCATTCAGTGTGTTTCCCTGTCCATCTTAGAGTGAAGCTGCAAGATTGGGTTCAGTTGCAGCCCTTCTGAGTTTGTTGCCAGTTCTGGTTTATGAAATAAGCTCAATAAAACCGATTCCATATGTTTATTTTTCCATATGTTTTAAACTTATTTGTTTGTGATACCACAACTGAGCATGTTCATTGATACTTGCCTTCCAGGATAAGGGAAAGATTTGCTTTACAAGGAATTTTAAGTCTAATGTTAGTTCTGCCTTAGCCTGGATTATGCAAGCGCTGACAAAAATTAATTTGGTGGTTTATTCCTGCTGTGAACAACTCAAGGTTTTCCTTTAGGAATTATAAGATTGTGCTTACCTAGTAATTAAATCTTAATCATGTTTTTGCCAAAAGCAGTATATTTGGCTTGTAAGGGCGGAGATCACTCTGTATCTGTCTGTCCGTCCTCCTCCTCCCTGTCGTGTTTGTCTTGTCAGTTTTCAATCTCTGACTCTGCAAACTGATACCTGAATCCGCTGTGCTTGAACAATCCCCGTTCTGCACCCTGCCAGGAGTCATTTCTTTTTGTTCCCCTGGCATCCAGAGGAGGTTTCCCTTCCCGGGAATGACACGCTTTCTCTGCCAGGAGCCGCGGACGCACAGTGTGGCTGGCACAGGGCCATCGAGTGCAGTACCTGCCTGCTGCCAAGCGGGGACATGAGGCTGAGATCAAAGGGCTCCAGGCAGGAGGCCCTGGAGTGCTCCTGCTTTTCATCCATCCCGAGGGATTTCCTGGCAGAGTTACCTTGGGTAAATGGCTTCTGTCCTTGTAATAGCCAGTCTGGAAAACTGTACGTGCACGACAGAGCAGGGAAACTTGCTGGATTTAGGAAAAGATAGTATGTAATGCAGTGTGCAGATGTATTTGTGTATATTGTCCTGTTGTGTAATTAATCCCATATGTATCCTACTCTGGATTTTGATATCATATTTGTCTTTCCAGGACTTGAGTCCTTTCTTTTTTCTCCCCAAACCCACAGAATCACAGAATCAATAAGGTTACAAAAGATCTTTGAGATCATCAAATCCAACCTATGACATAACACCACTTTGTCAACCAGACCATGGCACTGAGTGCCACATTCGGTCTTTCCTTAAACACCTCCAGGGATGATGACTCCATCACCTCCCTGGGCAGTACATTCCAATGCCCAGTCACCCTTTCTGTGAAGAATTTCTTCCTGATGTCCAATCTAAACCTCCCCTGGTGCGGCTTAAGACTGTGTCTTCTTGTCCTGTTGCTGGTTGCCTGGAAGAAGAGACTGACCCTCACCTGGTGACAGCCTCCTGTCAGGTGGGTGTAGAGAGTGACATGGTCTCCCCTGAGCCTCCTCTTCTTCAAGAGGCTAAACAACCCCAGCTCCCTGTGAGTCTCCTCACAGGACAAGTGCTCCATATCTTTCACCAGCCTTGTCCTTCTCTGGACATGCTCTGGCATCTCCACATGCTTTAAATATTCTTTAGTGTTATTCTGCAAGAATTCTACATTCTGCTTGAATGTCATATTACTATTATTATTTTTTTTCTAGAAACACTCATAAAGGCCATGTGTTTTTTCAGGAAGAGGAATGGTTATCTTACTGGTTTTCAACATCATCACCATCATCAAAGCAAAGTTCTGTGTTACTGGCTGTGTCAAGATTGTCTTCAAAAGCATGAAGTCAGAAAATTCTACAAAACCTTTTGTACAAAAAGTTAAGTTAGTAGATGAATTAACTACCATGAAAAAAAAGCACCAGAAAAAGTAACAAAATCTGATTGCCCTTCCTGCCTCTTGCTTGGACTACTACATATATATGTCCTAATGACAAATCTTTGAAATTAGACATGGATTTGCTTTTAGCTAAGGATAAACTATGACAATACAATCTATTGGAATGGAGGGTTTTTTTTTATTGTTTTCATTCTGGAAGCATGTTCTAGACTATGGGGCTTTCCAATTTAATGTACAAACCTTTTTTTTTCCCAGTCAAGAGTCAAACAGATATGTATATTTATTAATGGTCATTTCTGTAATAATTTATTGATTTTTACTTTTTGGGAGTATTCATAAATGTTGCAAAATGTGAAATATTTAGAGCATGTGGGGCTGAAAAATGAGGTTATATCACCTAGCTTTGTCACAGCTTTGTCCTTTGCATAACTCAAGGACTTACTCTGCTATGAAAATTACATGCATATTCTTGGAGAAACCTTTTCTTTTCCTTTCTTTGTTTGGTTTACTTTCACAGACATAGTCTACAAGATGGCGATAAAAATTAAGCCTCTGTAGAGTTTTGCTAGGCAGAATATTGGGTCACTTTCCCATTCTTCTCTTGTTTGTCTTACAGAATTCTGGGGGATTTGGTTTGGTTCTGGTTGCCAGTGACATGTGCAATGCAGATGCCAAAATGACCTTCAGGAGACTCAGGCACTGTCATGCAGGAGCTACCAGTAGTGACAACTGCCTGTGATTTAGAGAAGGTATTCAGTAATTCCTCCTGTTCTTCTCACAAGAGTTTGTGAAAATGGACCGAAATGGTGGCTTCTACTGCTCAAACCAGTGACAACATAAAGGAATAAAGCTTTTTTCTGTGAGTCAAATTGTCTGCAGCACATGCCAGTGTTCAGGGTTGTGGCACCACAGCCCTATCATTTCAGTATGGAGCGTGTTGTGAGAAGTTTCTGTCATCCATTTGGAAAGATCAAAAGCCTTCAAGATGTGCATGTGTTTCACAGTCAGCAGTAATTGGTTTAATGTCAAGCCCTGGTATGATATTGGGTTTGGATTTTGTCTAGCTGAAGTAACACAGCAGTTAAGCTTTACCTAGCTTATAATGTTAATAATCGCATTCAAAGTGATTTACCAAATTACTAGTACCAGAATTAGTTTCCTTCGGTGGTCAAATGCACTGAAAAAGGAGATGCTGCCTTCACCAGTGGTAGGATCCATACCCTATTCTCTAGCTTGGATAAACTTCCTTATACCATGTAGGGCATTCAGCTTTGAGTGTCTTTAAAAATAGAAATATTTTGACAATATTATGTGATGCCCCTAGGAGTGACAGTTTCCTCTGGATTTTCACTCTGAGCAATCTGCTTTCCTCCTCTCTCACCCACAGATCATCAGAGCCTTCTTCAGTCCTCCTCTTCCCACATTCCCCTGTCTTCCTCTGGCTCCCAAAAGCCATCTCCAGATGTCACCTTCCCAGTACCTTGCCAATAGCAGAAGCCAAGTAAGATGCAGCTGGTTTGACTCAATGCTTTTGCTCCCATTTTATGCCCTCCAGGTTGCACTCAGGTCAGCCACTTCTTTGCTCCTAATGCAGCACTGCACTGCCTTGCACTGTGGTCAGCAAGATAATTAGTGCCATTTAAGAGAGTATGGTCATTTTTCTGGTGATTAAAGAGCCAGAAGTTGGAGGGTGGCCAGTAAGATCCTCGCTGGTCAGTGCCAACACCCCAGTGAGAGCCCTGGCAATGCCATTGCATCCTTAGTGGATTCCCTTTGAGTCAGCCACGAATGTATAAGGATAAAGCCAGGATTCAGTTCCCCATTCAGTCCAGCTCTAGAAATCCAGCTGAAGGTTTTTTTGTGGGGAGATTGGGTGTTGGATTCAAGCATCAGCAGGTCTTGAAACCACAAAAGGCATTCAGTCTTGCAGGTGACTTCTGTGCCTTTGTGAAAGGCAGGCTCCTCTGGTGGAATGTAGAAACTATTTTGAGGGATAACGTAAGGAGTATGTGAGTTCCCGGAAGACAATTGCCTGCTTATGCATGTGGACTGTTTCCACTGCTTCCAGTTTTCATCTGTGTTGTACTTAGGCGAGGATGAGGAGAAGGCAAAGCCAAGGCTCTTGGTGTTGATTATGTTTAGGCAGTGGATTGCTCCAGGATTACTGATTCGATGGGGCAGTGGCAGCAGGAGGGATGAGGGTTAACTCCTCCTGTCTGGTTTCCTGCCTCTTAGGATAAATGTACAGCTTACATTTTTTTCTGCAGCCTTCATCATGCTGACATTGATGTGAGTCTGTGCTGCCGCAAACACAAACAGCGCTTGATGTGCATATTGTTATTTTCACAGCCCATATGGTCTTCTCAGGTTCCTCAGGTGCTTGGAAGAAAGGATTTTTTCAGCAGCAGCTTTAATTCATGACACCCTGGGGAGTCAGGGATGGTCCTCAAGGAGAGCAAACATCTAATCTCAAGCCTAGTACTAACCTCTGTCTAGGATGGTCTGGTCATTGGCAATGTGGAGCCTGGGAATAATTTAAGAAAATAATGAGTCTCCTTGAGAAAGGAACAATTCCTGAAGTTGCTGTCAAACTGCATGTCTGCAAGGGAGCCCAGCTAGATCTCTGGGGCTGTAGACTTTAGCCCCATTAAACATGAAGTTGGAGCTGGTTGTCCAGAGGAAAAGGCAATGAAGTGCAAAAGCTTCAAAGGCTTCAGCTATTTTTTTTTTTCTACCTGGAGTCAACTTCCTCAGAAGTGAGACTTTCTGGATAAATGAGCCTAGGAGGCACAGGAATTTCTGCCAGTACAGAGAGACTGGGTAATCAGTCACATTAATTTGGGCTAAGCGAAGCATGAATGAGGCCTTTACTATTCATTCAATGTTAATCATATTGTTAGCTAGAATAACAAAACTGACTCTGTAGAAATCCAGTCTAATTTCCTTTTGTTGTAAAGTTAATCCAACCATGTTGTTATTGCATAGAAGTTCCGTCTTCCTGAAAGATCATTGACATTGCCTTAACATCTCTTTCATAAGCTTAATTCTCCCAATTGAATATTGTTTTGGTATTTAGCAGAGAAAGCCACTCCACATACTTTGTGAAAATAAACTTCTAATCCTTTGTATACCCTTGAAAAGGGAGACTGCCAAACATGCATCCAGGCAGAGTTTGATAACTCTGAAATAATAAGGAATAATCAGGTGAAAAATCATAATATATATATATAGTGACATAGACATTGTCCGAAAGGTAAAATCACATGAGAAATATTAAGTATATCTCCCCCCAGAGATGAGACAGACAGCTATGTGTTTATACTCATTTCAGGGGTAAGAGAAAACAAGGCTTGGAAAAGATGTCTTAATCAATGTTATTTAATCTGTATTTTGACTCAATTAATATTTAGATCTTATGCATTGCCTCAACTTTGGCTAATGATGGTTCTTTCTTAATATGTCCTTAAAATACAGAATCACACGTAAGAAAAGATTTAGGTCAGTTAATAGAAACAATCCCAACCTCGACTTTTGATGATGACATAATCAAATAAGTTGAAGAATACAATTAAATCATATTTTCAAGTCTGATTTTTGAGTGTGCCTTGTGCCCTCTGCTTAAAATATTGCCTCGCGTATCTAGCATACTTTATATACAAAAGCACAAAAATATAGACACAAACTAAAATTCAGTGGCAGCCAATGCATCAAATTTTCAACAAACTGCACTTGTGTGTGGTGCATGTTCTTAGTGATTTAGTGCTATTCCTTTTGTTTCAAATTCATATAATGTTGAATTTTCATCACAGAAGCAATGAGGACATATTCAAAGGTTGCTCAGATCAATGCAGAGAATGCTACAGGAGACCTCCCAAGTGTCAGTATAGCCATCTTCTCCAATAACCATCTTCACCAAGTCTACCTTGATGTGCTTAAGCTGAGTTAAGCGTGCAGGGGGACAGCTGGGTCTGCCCTTTCCACCTTGTGCTTCCCTCTGTGTGGGTGTCAGTATCTGCACTATGATGCCAGTGTGTCATAAAATAATTAACAGATGTCTATGAGAGATTCTCAGTAAGGGGTTGTTGTCACTGTTTTGTGGATGTAGGAACTGCCCTCCAGGATAATCCCAGGTCCACACCTAGGTCAGCGTCCTATGTTCCATACTTATGAATGTTGCTGGGAAAAATGCCCATAAATGCTGTAATAACATATTGCCCATGTGCTCCCCTTGACCTGTGTGGGTTGCCTGAATACCAATAAAGCTTTTATCTTTTTCTCCAGTGTGTTGAGGAAAATGAGAACATTTTTGTAGGTTGCATTTTTGGGAAAGTGTCCTGAGGACTGTCTAATGCTGCTGAGGTTTCTGAGCGCTACAAAAGTATGACATATTTATGAGCACATTTCAGTTGTAATGCTAATCAACTAAGGCTGACATCTGGCATTTTGTTAGGGAAGACTTTCAATCCTACAGTGCTTTTTAAAGTTGTTTTCCTGCATACCTCTATTACTAGGCTTACTGCCTGCTACATCATCCCCAGTATTCCCAGTACTGGGATTTTCATGTGTGGGTGAGGGGCAATTTCTGACTGGGTGGGCAGGTGGGCAATTTCTGACTGGGTGAGCACTTTTCAGGTGCTCCTGGTGAGGCTGCAGCTCTGGCCCTGTGAATGGGAGGGGTAAGTTGAGCCATGCTGGAGATCTCCAGCCCAGCAGCTCAGTCATGAGCCCCCAAAACCACCTCTAAAAATTGTCCATCAGGTGCTTTAGCAGGCAAAGGTAAGTACAAGGTCAGATGGTTTCCAGATCTTGTCTGTTGGAATTATGGCTCAAGTGTTACATTTTTTATTGTTAGCTGGTATTACATTTGCCTTCTTGTGTTCCAGAAGAATTTTAATTTGCTATTTCAGAGTCCCCTAAGTGACACAGTTTTAGTTGCTATATCCTTTACATGGTCATGGCTTCTTATTTCTCCTCTTCTCTTTGACTTCATTGACTTCCAATCTTTTTTTTTTTTAATGGAGCTTTTTGGCTTTGCACCTCAGTGCACAGAGTATAATGGCCCATTGGGAATTATTTTTCTGCAGCGGAGGCTGGGAGATCATTGTTCACCTCTGGAGAGGTCATGGGTGGGTGAAGGCCAGTAGGCATGACCAGAATCTTTTCACAGTATCCTCGAGCAGTTTCATGTGACAGAGGTGACCTCCTTTGTCCCTCAGGATAAATCTGGCTTCTTCCAACTCATTCTCATTTTGCAAGAAGCTGGGGACAGAAACTGTCCTCAAGAAATTTTGTTATGAAAATGTACTTGGGGCTTTGGCTGTTTTGTTTAATAGAGTTGTTGAGAGATAGAATCAAATGTCCAAAGTTCTTTTAGTTGTGACTGAATGGTATAAGGTTAATTAATTGACAATTGATTTTTGCAAACAATATTGGGGAACAGGAATTATGAAACATAAAATTAGTCACAGAGTTATCAATTTTCAAAATGATTGGTTTTAATCATGTGCCTTTTAATTAATCTAAAATTGTTGCTTTGTATTTAAAATTGTATTGTGATTGCTAAATTCTAGTTAAAGAACAATATATTATTTAAAATAGAAGAAGGGAAAACAAGAAGGGAAAACAATCTGCTCTGATAATGTCTTACTTCAAGTATAGATGTCTGCACCTCTACCAGTGCTAGCCCCGTCTGACATCAGTAATATTTTCTGTTGGGAGAAATGCGTTTCCTTCTCAATGAGATGTAATTAAACAGTAAATTAGTGTTGGTCACGCGAATGATGAAAACTCTGGAGCTCTTTGCTGGTGTGTACAGTGACACCACCCCAAGCTGAGGGCAGAGGGTGTGCAGAGTTCCACCAGCCCTGCCTGGGGCAGTTCCTTGGGGTATGAGTGGGGGATAGGGAGCCCCCCTGTGCCCACCCTGCCAGAGTGCCCTGCTCTCCTTCCAGGGCTGTGACGAGGCTCTGGCACTGAGGAGCATGGCAAACCCGTGGCTGATCTGATGTGGAGGGAAAAGCAGTGGAATTGGATGCTGTAGCCCACTGGTTCTTGGTATGTGTCTTTTGACATGTCTTAGGCAAAGTTAACTTTTTGGTTTTCATTGGTCAGGAAGAATATGAAAGGCATGCAGTGGCTCATACATTACAAACAAGAACAGAGAAATTAGTTGTATTATTAAGGAAGGTGACAGGTGATACAGGGATGCTCAGCAAGCAGGATTTTGTAGAGGCAGAGCATGAGAGGGCAGTGAATGAACCATCCTCTGCATAGTCTGGAAACAAAGGTTGCTGCCCCTTGTGAGTTTTCATCCACAGCTGTGACAATGGGACATGGTATCATGGATGTTATTCTGTGTGTTATTCAACCACAGTCAAGGAAGCCTCTTGCAAAAGCTGGTATTGTGGAAGCACTCTGCTGCTCTGCTCCCTATTTTGGCAGAGAGATCAGAGATGAGAAAAGAGAGATTTTTTTCATGCTCTGAAAGCCACAGCCTTTCCCATAAGACGTGGAAACACAAAGATGAGTCGGTTTTCAGGAGCTGATGCTGTGTCTCTGTAAGGTGTCTCAGAATAGAGGAGTACAGCTTCCAGCACTGTCGTTTCAGCACTTTGCCTATTTCAAAGACAATGAGAGGGGTTGTTTTGAATTAGTGGCAAAGCAGTCATCATCAAAATTACTTACAGTATGATGGGCTTTAGCTTTTACCATGAGCTATGTATCTTTGGTATGTTTATCAGTATTTAATCTGGAAGATTGGATTGCCTCAGCAGAAAAGTTGACATTGAACTGCTTTCTGGATTCTCTCAAGCACCATAAAACACAATTATCGCTACTCAAGCACTCTGCAGATAAACTAGAAAATGAATTACTCTCAAATATTATCCTTACAATCTTTTAAAAGCACTGAAATAGCTTCTGTAACCTAAAAATCCCGTTAGAACAATTTTTCTTATTCTGCATAGTTACTTGAGGCTAAGCCTATAGGTTGTTTAGCTGAGCTTCACCTCAGTGGTATTTACATTAAAAATAAAAAAATGCATCAGAGTATTTTTTCTGTCAGTTTTGCACTCAGCCAGCCTGGCAGGATTTCTTTTCCCATGAGGCTGCAGAGGCTCTGTCACACAGAGCCAAGGCTTTGAGGCTTGAACTGAGTCCAATCTCTCAGTGGTCACCATGTCTCCCCACTTCCAAGGGGAAGAGCTCCTCAGGAGCTGTGGCTGTGTCCTTTTTGTGAGCCCAGAGGGAAGGGTTTCCATTAAACTGAGTAGCTCTGATGCCTTTAATGGATTGTGGAAATAACTTGGCTCAAATAAAGGAGATAGGCAATAGGTGAAGCAAACAGATTTTACCACCTTTTTCTTCTAATCAAAAGAGAAAGGAAATAATTGGTTTTGAAATTGGCACTGTTCAGCAGCCCGGCACTTCCACCTTCTGTAGGTGAGCCATGGAGTTATTTGCTCAGAGTATAAATCATCTCAAAAAGGGGTGATAAGATGATAGATCCATAGTTGGCAAATGATATCAAATATTTAACTTAGAAAAGAAAAAAAATATGCAAATACCCAATTTATTATTCATTGACACCGCCTATTTCTCCTTAGACCTGGCAGATTGGGAAGAACAATTAACAAAGGTCTATTTTTTGGTGTGTGTTAGGGGGGAGCACAGCCCTTTCGAGTTACAGCATGCAGTGCAGTCAAAAAGTACTTCTGTCCCTCTTGGATGATGAATGAGAGCAAGCCCTAATCCTACCTCTTGCTGAGACACAAAATTTGCTGTATCTTTGTGCCATGGGGTGGCCTGGCCCTGGCCGTGGGACAGGACTCAGCCTGGCATGGCAATGAGCAGCTGTGTCCCAGCTGAGGTGACGAGGTCTGGGATCAGTGTTTGCACTGGTGAGCTGGCCAAGACCTTCATAAGCTGCTGACAGGAATGATTTGAACAACGAATTTACCCCAGGGGATGCTGGATTAATTTGCAGATGGGATGGAGGGAAAAAGCTAGATGTGACTGATGACAGAACACAGAAAACCCCCAGCTGATGTAGTTAGCTATTTAAAAAAAACAACTCAAGTGCCAGACTGTGTAAGGGACAGAGTGGAAAAAAATTACATGGGGTTATTATTTTTCCTTTCAAGGAATTTGCTGTCCACTTTACTAGAAACATGACTTCTGTTTGCCTGTTGTTTAGCAAAGCAGAGAGTGGTCTGGACCAGACAATAAAAATTAATGAGAGCAGGAAAAGATCTCCGGGAAATACAACAGAAAAAATAGATTTTTTCAGCTAGAGTGGAGATGAATGCAGGGACATGTGGAAGGATGTGCATTAACAAACAGTACAGAGAGAGAAAATTGGCCCAACTGACTTTCCTTCTAGTACTAGCATAAGAGAGGATTTTGTAAAAGGAATCCATTAATGTAAAATGAAAGACTTAAAAGAAAGTGTTAGCAATCTTAGCGAAAGGAACAAGCCCAATGTATTTCAAAAGCCCTGCATATCCTAAATCATCCAATTATACAGCCTTTGCAGTAATCATGTCACTATCACAGTATTACCATTTTACAAAATATCACATTGAAATACAGCCCTTTTTTTTGTGATGACAGGTTTCAGTAAAAAGTAGGGTGGTTTTATAATTGGAATAGCCTTAATGTTCCCCATCTCCACTTCAAATATGTAATTGTGCATTTGTTTGATAGCTAGCTAGGGGCAAACACTGCAGAATTTTTTGTCCTGCCTTCTAAAAGGAAAGAAATAAAACATGTCAGAGAGATTTTGATTTGAGATGCTGGTGAAATCCAACACTCAGCTCTCGAGAAACAAAGGGGCTTTTGGTGAGGGGCCATGGGGTACATGATTGATCTGCCAAGGCAGTGCCATGGGGCAGGGATACTGCCCTCACGTGTCTGTGGCAGGTAAGCAGTGGCTCTTTCTTCTCAATATTCACTGGAGAAATCATTTGGACCTTTGCAGTGTTGGTTGTGGAAAGGTTAAAGCTTGTTTCAGACCTGAGGAGCACTTACTTTGGCATCATCAGAAGAATGGATCAAATCACAGGTCCCTCACTTCTTGGTTTTAGCCTCAAGCATTTCACTGTGTCCCTCTATGGTTACTGAGGGGTTTCCAGTGCCTTTCAGTGCCATCCAGCAAAGTCCATCCCCAATCTATTTTGGTTTTTTTCCTAGATGACTGATGAATATATGGGAGTGCACACAGTGTGACACAAGTCCTCCCTCCTGCTAAATGGAGAGGTCTGCAGAGCTGAGCCTCCCCCTGTTTACAATCAAACCTGCCCAGTGAGGTTTTGGCATAAAAGTGAGCAAACCCATCCATGTTTTTCTCTGCTCAGTTCTTTAATAGGTATTTCTCTAGAATTGCTCCACTGGTCAACTAAAAAGTGTTTTTATTGTTGTCATAATGTAACAAGATTTCCTTTTGGAATGTTTTTATGTACCCTTCAAAGTACAACCAAACCAACTATAGTTGGTTTCTTATGAGATTGAAATTGTGCAGGCTGCAGAAATTAATTTTTCCCCTTCTTTCATTTTAAATTGGTTTCTGATCTCCCATTTTATATAAAACTGCTTACCTGGGACAGTAATTTTTGCAGCACCACACATTCTACTATTTCCACTTTCATTTTGTTGGGTTTTTTCCCTGAAATGTGGGAATAATTCCTAGTAATTAATGCAACAGTTCATGCCAAAGCCAGTAAATTAAAGGCTTGAGCTAAAGCATGAGGTCATCTCTCTATTTTTATTCATCTAGTAGTAAGTACAGATGTCAAAAGCATTCCTCTAGTTCCCACTCCATGCTCAGAGCAAGCACAGAGGCACCCACAGAAGTCTATTTAACCTGCAAATCTGAAATCCTTAAGAAGAGGATCTGACATTTGGAGATGCTGTCTTTCCCCTTTGCCAGAGAAGAAAGCCTGCACAATTAGATTTGACTAATCTAGCCCACACCTAGGTAAAACAAGTGCCATCCCAATTTACCAACTTACTGACACACTTACAAAGGTCTTTAGACCACAGGGTTGTGCAGTGTCCCACTAGACAGAGTGTTCATTGAGAATGCTCAGAATAAGCCTGGTTTGATACCTGGACTGGAATGCAAAATTTATTTCAGGGAAAAACCATCTCATAACAATGTTAAACAAAAAGTGCTGCCTTACTTAAATAATACTAAGTACCATGATGTTTAAATTTAATTAAAATGTCTCATTTTCAGAAGCAATTGTTTAATTTTTTTTCCTGCCTTCACGCCTGTTATATATGCCATTTGTACAATGAACAAATTAAGGAGATTCAACAAATATTCTCCAACGGAAATTGAATTTAGCCAAGAATAGAAATGCCAGATCCAAAGGCTTAACCTCAGTTGTTTAAACCCCAGTCCCTCCTATAAAGATTTATAGCATCCTTGGATGAGGCTCTATTGAATATAAAAAGAAGGGTTTGAAAGTTTGAGGGTATTCTTTTTGCTCCTCTGCCTTGTCCTCTGGTACTTTCTGTAGGCTCCCCTCCACCTCCTCTTTTTTGGTGGAAAGACCCAGAGATTAAGAAACTCTGGGGTTTCATACCATGAGATAGCCACTTTCTAGCCAGAGGTGATCTCAAGGACAGTACCCTTGTGGGAATTGATAAGGTGAGGTGAGTTTTATTTAAAAAAATAAAAGCATGTTAATTTTATTACAACTTTTTATATCTAAATATTTACAGGCCACAGCAAGATACCCCAGCAAAAAATAGACGCTAGAAAGTTTTAATCCTTCTCTTCTTTTCCTCTTTTTATTGTTGTTTAGCAGCTGCTTCAGGTCAGTCTCCAGGTAAAATGTCCCTTGTTTTTCTCCCCATTTACAATCCTCACCATATGAAATACACAGCCATGCCTGGCCCCAGTGGGTCACAGCTAAACCTCATCTCTCAAATGGCAATGCAAGGTTTACCATTTTTTTTGGGAAGAAGTGATTTATCCACTGTTTGGCAACACATTACAAACCCAAGAGTGGGGTCATTGCAAAGGGTACTTAGGTATTTCTCATTGTCTTGGTTTAGAAAGACAGGTATCTGCCAGGGAAACTGGGGTTCCCCTTAGAATAGAGAATGTAAACCCCTCACCCCCCCGCCAAATTATAATTTTGCAATTAAGAGCTCTCAGGCAAAGATTTGGGAATAGGAATAACAGTTCTTTACTAGGAATATCAATAATACAAATGTGGTAGAAAAACAAAACCACCCCTCCAAACCAGCAAACAAACAAACAACAATTTTGGAAAGCCCTGACAAGGTCAGAGCTACAGTCTGATGCCCTGTTGGTCAGGGTGTCGGAAGCAGTCAAAAAGTGAGTCCTCCTGGAGTGGCAGATGTGGTTCTGTTGAGGTAGAGATGATCCTGTAGCCGAAAGGGTCCAGAGGTGGTGAGAAGGATCCAGTCTTCCTCCGGTAATTGGATGAAGCAAGAGGACATCCTGGTCCCCAGTCCCAGTTTTAACCAAGTAGGAATGGTTGTCTCCTCCCACTGGGTGGAGCATCCCACAATAGGATGATGGAATGTGGGTATGTGTTGGGAAGGGGAAACAGCTTGGGGAAAAGAACAGCCTGGGAGTCGTAATGGCCCATCATGGAGAAAGATAAGAACAATGCCCTACCTGGTATTAACCGTTGGGCCATCATCAAAAGGCACCAGCCCCCTCCCTCAGCAGATGAAAATGGAATATACTCTATAACACAGGACACTTATCAATTTTGTACCTTCATCACGTAGTTTTAGATGTGTTTGTCTGGAGTGCTTTTAATTAAAGTATTAGTCAAAACTGACCCATTCCTCATTTGGGCTCAAAAATCCCAGGATGAAGGACTGCCCTGTTGCTCAGGCAGCAAGGATGTGTTCTCTCACCCCCTTTTCTGTGATTTCTGATGCTGCACAGAGAAACTGCCTGTGTCCTGATCTGATTTTGATTATTATGGGGTTTAGGGGAATGACATTCAGATCAAACATATTTTTTAAAAAAATTCCATATGCCATGAATTCCAAACAAAGCTGAAGTTTGCCTGGGATACCAGCCTGTTGTGCTCTTCTGCAGCAGCCTGTAATTATATCTCTCCTCAAACTCTGCATACATCATTGAGGAGGCTGAAATATAAATAAAAAGGCTGCATTAATTTCAAGCTACATTAGGAATGCAGGAGTAAAAATAACCTGATAACAAAAAGGGCAAAATTAGAATAAACTTGACTGTGAGGTTTCTAGGGAAATATAGAGCAAGGAGGAAAAAAAATGTCAGAAAGCAAAAAAGTTTGATATTGTTGCAAGATTACATACAGCATGTGGGCTCTGCAGTCTCCTGCAGGTGCTACACTTGCAGAATCATAGAATTGTTTAGTCTGGAAAAGACCTTCAAGATAATAATGTCCAAGAATAAACCCAGCACTGCCAAGTTCACCAGTAAATGATGTCACCAAATGCCACATCCACAGATCTTTAAATACCTCCAGGGATAGGGAGTCAACCACTTCCCTGGGCAGCCTGTTTCAATGCTTGACAACCCTGTCAGTAGATTTTTGCTCATATTCAGTCTAAACCTTCCCTGGTTTGATTATTACAGGCTGGGCTAAGACAAGGCTGCAAAAGCACAGTGAAACCCCTGGTTTTTCATCTTGTCTTCTCCAAGGTCATGAGGGAAATGTGATCACATGAAGCCCAGTGTGATTTTCTAAATTGCACTGGGTCTGCAAGGTGAACATGTTTTACGAAAATGGGTAGATGGAGCTGGCAGGGGCTATCAGGGAGGTGATGGATACTTTTTCTTTCCCTCTGCTCTTTTGGAGTCTGCAGTTCAAAAGCTTTTGTGTGCCTGAGTACCAGCTATTCAAAATAGAGGATTATATTGGGACTGAAATTTCACATGAAGCTTGGATTTCACATGATAAATCAAGGTCTCTTCCCATCCTCCCCATCTCACAGCTGGTCAGTTTATCTCTTCCATCTAAACACAGATATCCTCCATGCACTCCCAGGAGATGCTGGTTTGGCTTTTAAAGCAAGCTCTTTCAGGGTGACATTCTTTCATCATTTTTATTTTTTCATGTATTTTTCAAATCAGCATGTTACAAGTTAAGCTTTTAAAGCCATTATTAGGTACACAAATAAGAGTGATTCAGTTCCTGGAAGAGCTGAGCCTTCACATATTCTGCTGAAACCCCAAGGGTGACTATTTTGGCTAAGAGAGAATGTATGCTATATACAGAGGTCTTTAAAAGAAATCAAATAGATTCTAAGCTTACATGTTTAGACCTCAAGGCCTCTGTTAAAAGAAAGGAGCACCAGGATGAGTTACCTGCCTGGTGTCAGCCATGTCCTTCTCAGAGAGCATCTTGAGCTCATACACCAGATCTAACTTTTCTGGCTAGGAACCAAATGGGGTTCTCATCAGCATCACCCTCCTAGAAAACTCCCTCCAGGTCTGTGCCAGGGGCTTTTTCTGGAGACAAAGCCTGGTGCTCCTGGGCCCAGAAAGGGAGCTGGTGTCTAGAGCCAGGAGGGAGGCCAGGGCTGAGCTGGGGTCCCAGAGAGCACTGCTATAAGTGGGGGGTGCAGCACCAGCAGGGGAGCCAGGAAGGGCTGACAATGTTTGGGCAGTGAATGCTTCAGATGAGCAGGAGAGGTGAGACCTGGCCTTGAATCCCCATCCAGCCTCATGTTGGGGAGCACTCTGTGGGGTAACAGTGCTCTGACCACCCCAGAGTCCCATGAAAGTGTGGGCTGGTGGTCGTCCAGTGTTTGGGGACTTTCCTGTGCCTTTTCTGAATGTGCAAGGGCTTCCTTGTAATCTGATTCCAAATCTGACTGGAATTCAAGATTTTATTTTCTCTCTTACATACTTCAGTATTTGGGAAAGAGAAGTGAATTAAACAGAAACAAATTTCTGTTTAGTTTTTAAAGGACTGTGGCATTAGTCAGTTTTCTGTTTGACTTAGTAATGCTTAATGAGTTACCAAGGGCAAGAAATGAGCAACCAAGTTTTTTTTTTTCTGCAAGGTGTTTTACAGAAATCCATTAAACCCTGAGTGTTGATAGATCATACTTTCCACTAGAGTTTAAGATTACATTGCTGCTACTGATGCTGTGACTAGTGTTGTAGCCTATATTCAATTAAGGGTGTTCTATGGCAGATTTTACTAGACTGTATATCCAAGTTAATCTCTGTAGCTTGACTAAATGGCACCAGTGAGAAACCTGACTCATGTAACACAAGCTAACCACTTGCTCCCCTATAAATACTTGAGAATTGGCTTTTTCTTGAGTGCCTGCAGGAGCCAATCCAAATAAATTCTTCTTCTGGCAGAGGTTGCTGAAGGACATGGAAAGTTTTCCTCTGGAGTAACTGCATTTAACTGCAGAAATTCTCAAGTAACAGGTGATTGTTTGGGAAAACGTCCATTTTTTCCCTCCTTTCTTTCTTTTCTCATCATTGTCTGTTGTTTGCTCTTTTCCATATCCGTCTCTTTAAAGAGGAAGCTGTTCCAGCTGCATTCAAATAATTTTTTTAAGGGTACATGTTCTTCTTTTGTTGATCAGAAGCAATTTGAGCAAGAAGAGCCAGCAGTTTCACTGGACTGTCAATGAAAATGCCATAATGAACCGTTCATTTTGAAATAACCAATTCTCCCATTAAATTATCTTTAGCCCTGGAGGAAGAACTGTGTGAGGACAGGAAGTATTGTTTGTTGCAGCATTTATGTGTTGATCGTTTGATATTTTCTAGGAACACAGTGGTATCAGTAAATTGACAGAAACATTGGGAAGAGTGAAAGATGCTGCTCTGTACCAGGATCTGACCTCACACTGGTGGCCAAACGAAGTTTCTTTCTCATCTCAGGAACATTTGGGTGTTTTGCCTCTGTCAGAGCTTTGCTAGAAAGACAGACCTCTGTGAACCTCTATTAAAAATGGGACAAGTATACTAAGCCTGGCTTACTGGTCTTAAATAATGTTATCTGTTAATTGCTTCATAAACCAAACTATATGGGTGATTAATTAACCTTTTTTTTTTTTTTAATGTGAACATAACTGGTTTGAAGCACAGTTCTCTTACCCTGGGAAGAATTTTGCAAGTATGCGCATATACAGATCTTTACCTCATTTCACAGGCAATTGCATCCAAAGAGCACCAGTAGGTGTTAATGCAGCACATCTCTGCACCAGGCATGGCCCATCCCACCTGGGAGACCCCAATGGCTCTTGGTGGTCACAGTCTCATGTGAGCTTTGCCTGCCCTGCCCAGAAGAGAACTGAACAGACCAAGGAACTGCTCATGAGGAGATGTAGACACAAAACCAAATGCTAGAAAGATGTTACATCCTTGGTGGAGCATCAGAGGAGTTTGCTCATCTCATGCAATGTGCTCAACATATTTTAGATATACCTTGCTTAATGTAAAATTCATTAAAGAAAATGTACATGTTGGTAATAGACAGTACTAGGAATAAAACTTGTTTTGTGCTCTTAAATGCTCCTTCTCCCTGGCCTTCCTCAGAACCACCCATGCCCAGGCTTTTCCAGCTTTCTACTCTCCTTTTCGTGACCTTCCACATTTTATACATCTATGGCTTTTCCCCCATTCCTAGAAAAGTTCCTCTCTGGCTCTCTCAGCCCCATCCTCCTTCTCCAGTTATTCTTTCTCCAGACAGCCTCTCCCCAGGCTGAGCCTGATCCTTGGATTTATGAGAGCATGCAGGAGAAGGGTGTCCCCTGCTCTTTGCTGTCTGATCTCCTGTTGTGCTTGGCCTATTTCCAGGCCAGGAGCCACCACAGCTGAGAGGCTGCTACCCCTCTCTGCAGCTCACAGACACAACCTGTGCTGCATTGCTTTGCAACCACGGTGAAAGGAGACAGACCAACCGCTTCCCTCTTCATCTGCTGTCTTGTCTACCTCCCTAACAAAGCAGGGAGAGGATCTTCTGCCTGGCACTGCAAGTCCCCTCTGGAAAGGGAAGTTTCTTGAAACATGTCTGAAGCTAACCTGTCTCAGAAATGGTAGAGGTCATAGTTTTCCCTAAGTGTTCTTTCTTTAGCCTCAAGTTTGAAGGACTTCTCCACTTTGTTCCCAGGGCAGGGCCAGGGCTGTGCTTACCATGACCTTCCTGCAGTGTATCAAATGTTGAAGGGCTTTTTCCTGATACAGTCTACTGAAGCCCTTGGTCTCTGTGGCATACTCAGGATAGCACCATTTATTCGGGACACATTTTGTTGCACAGGGTCACACAAGAGGCACCAAACTGCTCAGCTTTACACACATGGTGTGACCACCCACTCTCCCCACCTTGTGGCTCTGAAGCCAAGGTAGGTGTGCTGAAGACCCCAGGGAAACATGTGGTCTGCAGCAGGTACATGCAGAGCTCAGACAGCTGGCATGAGTGAACAGCTTGGCAGGCTGAAGCTTTTCCCTGGAAGGTCTCATTTCCATGTCTGTTTGTTACTCATTAGACCAATTTATGTTTTGTAGCACGAATATCAGAAGTGGCCTGTACATTGGAATGACTGACTGGCATCCATCACACAGGATGTCAGGCCAAACAGTCAATAATCCCATTATGAACCTCTTTCCTGATCCTTGCTGGCCTCTTGGCACTGCTTTTATAAACATGTATCATGGCTGCAGCTCAGTCACTGATGATCTAATTCAGTTAGGCATCTGCTTGAACTACAAGAAGTTCCAAAAATATGGAAGAAAAACTGCCTCCCTCAAGTATCTTATGGTCTAGTGTATGACAGCCAGTGCTTAGACACCTGGCTACATTTCACAGTGGGCTTCTTTAAGGGTATAATAACTAGCCAATGACTAGCAAGAGTTCAGAAATAGTGTTGAACGCCAAAAAAAAAAAATTATCTAATTGGTGTCTTTTCTCCTGAAGATCTGGAAAAGGGAACTTTCTCTTTCTTACACAATAGTCAAATTCCCCACATGTTACAGCAACCCTCAGACTACTGCTTCACATTCCCACTCCAGTGTGTTCATCTGAGAATTCAGAACTCATTACATATATTTCTGGTTATGCCCATTTTCTTAGAACCATTTCTTTGGCATACTCTTCAGGATGTGGATTTTGTATTAATTCCTGTGGTTATAAGAATCTGTGAAAAGCCTTCTCAGGAGGGCAAAATGGATCCCAAATTAGTATCTCAACTTAGTTATTGCTTCTTTTCCCAATTATTGTTTCCAAGTAAAACTTGTCAGTTTATGCCTTCTGACCCAGATGTAATTATAGCTTGGCTGTCTAATAAGAGATGGTTTAGTGCCAGAACTGGGAAGCCTCCTGTGTAGAGACATAAGGAGACCATTACTTGCAGCTTCTCTTACAGGGTTTGGGTCCTATTTAAATAATGAGAAAACAGCTGTCTGTCTCCAGGAGAATACTATGAATGGCTGCCTGATGTGGTTTGGGGTGGGATAGGCTTAATTTTCCTTCAGTAACTGGTAGAATGCTGTGTTTAGGATATAGTATGAGAATAATGTTGATAACACACTGATGCTTCTAGTTGTTGCCTAGCAGTGCTTATACTTACACCACACTTCAGCTTCTTATGCCCTGAGAAGGCTGGAGAGGCACAAGAAACTGGGAGGAGACACACCTAGGACAGCTGACCCAGACTGGCCAAAGGGATATTCTGGACCATGACCATGCCTAATACATACACTGGAGGTGAAGTGGGCCAGGGCCTACTGCATGGGGACTGGTTGGGCATCAGTCAGCAGGTGATGAGCAACTGTTTTATATACTCTTATACTACTACTACTACTACTATTATTATTATTATTATTATTATTATTATTATTATTATTATTATTATTATTATTATTATTATTATTATTATTATCTTCCCTTTCTGTCCTATTAAATTCTCAATTCTCTTATCTCAAACAATGAGTTTTCTAACTTTTGCTCTTTGCTCCCTCATTCCGCTGCAGAGGATTGAGTGAGGGTTGAGTGATGCTTTGGCAGCTGACAAACCATGACATGGCCTTTGAGGGAAATGTTTGGTGCTGGTTTTACGCTTCTTTTGCAACAGCATGCTGCTTCAGTACAGTCTGATACAACCTCTGATGTATCCAAACTGGAGATGGGAAACAGCAACATGACAATTTTACTGGGCTCTTTGTCAGGATATTCTACAGAGTTCAGGGAGGTCCCAGCTCTGTGAGATGCAGGAATGACTTCCTGCTACTCTTCCTGAGGCTGGAGCTTCTCCCCTGCTAGAAGCCATGCCAGACAAAGTTTCCAGGGGTCTGCTGATGCTGGAGCCATGCCAAGCCTTATTTCTCCATGCTGAGCACCATCAGAAATGTGGTGCAGGGTAGAGTTGATAATTATCACCTGATAATTGTGTGCAATTGGGTTGTATGCAAGCTTCCAAGAAGTGAAAAGGCTTCACTCCATCTATTCCACATCCTATGGGGTGGTGTCCCTAACTGTGCTTTGCTTGGTGGCACAAAGCTTGTGTGGCACAAAGATCTCTGCCTCTGGACCACAGCAGCAATCCTGAGTTCAGCGTACATAACACACCTGTGCCTTCCACTTCCCAGAAAGTGATCGTAACATTAACAACTGTTAGTAACATTTATTAGTAGTCTCTGAGGTTAAAGCGAACAATGCTCAAAAACTGTAACTTTCCATGCAGCTTTTATACCACATCAGGGGCTGGGTTCTTCACTGCCCTCTCCATGTGAAGGTAAGATATTGGCAGTCATGGAAGCAGTGCTGAGTTTGGCACGTTTGGCTCTGTCTGTAACATGTTCTGGAATGATCAGTCCTATATAGATAAGAATTAACCTTGGGCTGTTACCAGTATTGGTGCAACCTGTCAAAAAGAAGTACCCCACAAAGCAATGCAGTGCTGGGCCAGTACACTGGGACAGGTTGGACACCCTCACTCAAGGGCTGTGGCATCTCCCACTCACCCTTCCCCAGGGATCCCTCTTCCCCAGGACACATCCTGCCCACCCTGGATGTCTCCTTGCCCTGCCCCAGCTGCACATCAGCGTGTGTCCTCCTGACAGATCCAGCAGCACTCCTGCTGTTGAGCAAACCAGATGTACCTCCTGCATGGCCTGTGTGTGCTGGGGCCACAAGGCACCCTGGAAACACCAGAGCCTTTGTGCTGACCCCCATGCCAGGCAGAGGAAGATGCCAGGTCTCTACTCTGACTGCTTTGGGCTTACAAGGAAGGATGGGATGGATGGAGGGATGGATGGATGGATGGATGCTGGGGCATGATAGATGCATCTGGGTAGAATGCATCCAGGAAAGAATTCATCCAGGAAAGAATGGATCCAGGGGTGACCGCATGCTGCAGCCACCAGGTCATGTAGGTTTGCTAAGCTGGAGCTTGGAGCTGGGCTGTGCTGCAAAGCTCACAGCGATGCACTGGCAGGCAGTGTTATACAAAATATCACAGCCTACAACAGTTCAGCACAATCAAGTAATTAGCAGCTCATAAAGGACCTCATAAACCCATAAAACTGTTGGACTAATAATGCTGACATTTGTGGCCCAAAGGAACCAAGTGATGGTAAATGAGGTAAGGTATTATGCTCCAGTCCTATTGTTACCCTACTTTGTAAACTTGCAGGCATCAAGCCTGATACTGGTGAAAATGGAGTTGCCTGTATTTGAGAGGCTGGACTTTAATTTTTGGCAGAGGTACAAGACCCATAAATGCAGCAAACCAATCGGCAATTAAGAACATTTTTCTGAGCATCTAGATTTACTCACAGCAGTAGAAAATTAAGTGCCCATCACTGTGATTTTGGCACTCAGCACTGGATCAGTGCCTGATAGTAAGGAGCAAAGATATTTTACAGCACTATAGTTCCATCCTCTACATCAGGTTAATGAAATTACCCCAGCAAGAAAAGGTGCCTTTGCAAAGAAGGAGGTTGAGAGAAGGAGGTTGAGAGCACTGCAAGAGCCCCTGCTTGCAAAGTCATAGAGTGTGTGTGACTGAAGATCATGCCTATTCCATATATAATCTTAATATGTGAATAATAGAATAAAGAAAATATTAGTCCTCAGGTTGTGGCTTTCTTGATAAGTTAGGCTTGCTTAAACTCCCCATTTCCTGAGTAGTGTCTGATGACAAATATTCACATACCAGAGATTCAGTTGCCACTAATATAATTGTTCTGTGTCACTGGAGTTTCATTTCACAGCAGATATAGCTACCTTGATGTCACAGGGACCTGACTGTGTGGACACAGGAGAGTGGCTTCAAGTGCTGAATAGATTGTCAATTCTTTTGTTGTCATTAGTTGTCATACATGTAAACATCTTTTCTTTTTTCTGCTGTGATGAAAACTACAAACCCCCAGATCTCACCCTGAGCGTGTGAGTGATGCTGGGTGGGAGGTGCTCAGCACACAAGCCTAGCCCACTGCCTCATCTGCTTTTTTTCTCTTCCCTGATAACTGGGATGTCTCTGCATAAGCCCTCTTTTGCAGCCACCACCCTGACCTCCAACTTGGATTGCATTAAGAGGATCACCTCTAGATGACTTTTCTTAGTCTGGTCATGGCCTGTCACCTGTGTTAGGTATCTTCTTGTGTTCTTAGTCCTGATGTCTAAGGAGAAATTCCTTGCATATGGGATTCTGATGACCTGCTAAGAAAGGTGCAATTAACCACTGCCAGTCTTCTGCTGTTTCTCCTGGACTATCCCATCCATTCTTCATTCAGACTTAGAATTTCTGTCAAATGGGAATAAATTGCAGTTATGGCATCTCTGCAAAGATGTGTGGAGATATTTAAGATCTGGCCAAACCAACATCTGGCAGAAGTGATTTAGGGAGCACAAAATCCAGCCATTAGAGCCAAGGGTCAGCTACCTGATCCTTGGCATCTCTTTCAGGCCTAGCTCTATGGTCCATGTTTATATTACTATATCCAGATTTCTTCCTTGATAGCACAAAAAGCCCTAAAAGCCTGAGTTGAGATTAACCATAACTAGAATGAAGCCAAATGATTTTATCAATAATGTAATTAATTCTAACAGAATGTCCTGATATTTCCCCATTATGTGCTAATCATGTTCATTCCACACCTGCACCCCTAAAGGCATGAAGGCAGTCCCCATTTATTCCATTTTTTTCTTAACATTTAATGGCAACCGAAGCTAATGCAGGTAAATATTACAGTGGGATCTGAAGCCATAACTGAGCTTTTTGTTATTAGACCATTTGGTGAGGAATCCTTTGACAGATAGTCATTGGTCTCAACAAACCTAGCAAGAGTCTTCCTGCAGTGATGCCTTTCTCCTTGAAGAAATCAGGGTGAAAAGCTCAAGTACTTGTGGCCTGAATGCAGCAGTCAGGTTCACACAACCAGCTTCACACTGCAGATGTGGTAGATGAGTAGGTTCCATGCAAATCCAAGCACAGCTTGTCCACACTGATAATCTTGGCTGAAGTCACACTTTTGCTTACCAGTTCACTAAATAGCCTGTATATTGCAGGGGAAACTCAAGTAATCTGTCTTAACTTAGCACTATGAGTTCCTTTATTGTGAGTGAAGAGAAAGGGGCCCAAGGAAAAGCAGGGAGAGGTGTTATGTCTTACGGCCATTCGGTCTTCCTCCTTGGGCCAACAATTACTGGCCTGTAATGCCAATTGCTTCCAGGGTCTGTTCCCCAGTGGTATTTTAAGGCTTAACCTTTTATAGCAAAAGGTGTTTTTTAATGCAGAAGGTCCAGGAAGTTTCCTGAAGTTACTCTGGGAATTAATCCAAAGAACAGGACAAATCCTGGCAAAAGGCCAACCCTCCCTTTGAGCCACCTGGGTTGGGGCTGTTCTCAGGCAAATGCTCTTAGTAAAGGTTTTCTCCTCAAATGGTGTTTTGCCTGCATGTAGCTTTTTCAGGCTATGGTCAAAGCTAAATTGGAAAGTTATGCTCTGAGAAGCTTGGTTCCACTCTAATTATATATATAGTCACACTGTTATTGGAATGTTAGAAATATGTTTCAAAGTGGAACAACAGCCTGCACTGTATGTGCAGTGTGGTAGCTCCTACCTCAGACAATGTTTACCTCTGTGAGCACATGAAATACTTCTGAAGCCCAGAGGAAACTTCTCCCAGCCAAACCTAGCAAGAAGTGATGTCCTTTACCCTAAATTCTTGCTAAAGTTCAGCAATTTGGCTGCCAGTGGGCATAACAATTTGGGTCACTGCAACACAGGTGACTGAGCAACCCATTTATGGTGACCTTTCCTGTGAATATGCCACAAGGTATGAAAATGGGTAGAAAAATATCCCTGTGAACTGGAGGATGGTTTAATGAGTTTCTCTGTGTACAACAGTAAGTCTGCCTGAGTTTTGCACAGTTTTTATCCTGATGACTGCAGTTGGATGGAAATAGAAAACAAAAGAAGATTCAGTCTTTTTGTCCTGAAAGTGGATTTTTTAGTAAACTCTATTCCAGCTACCATGATGCTATGGTTTCTGGTTTTCTGTAAAGTAGTTGTAAACTGTCTGTTACAGGCTAATGGGAAGCAGATGTTGTCCAGGAAAAAATTCCAGGTGCACACAGCCTGCAACACTGGGCTTCCTGCTGCTGTGCAGGGCTGCCACATCTGCATGGAGCAGGGCACCCTCTGTGCCCAGGGCAGGAAAGAAAAGGGTTCTATGTTATCTTATCTTTTATTGATTTGGGAATTTTTGAGACCAGGCACCTGCACACCTTGATAAAAGGTGTTTTACTTCACGTACAGGAGAGCATTTTCAGAGCAGACAGCAGGGTCACAGCTGGGAGCATCACACACTATATCAGATTCTGACCTTGTAACTGCAGGTTTCCTGAACCCTCCATTCCCTCCATCAACCTCCAAAGCTGAACGGGGTTCAGCTGGGAAACTGAAAGGTTTTACTTGCATTAAATACAACTGTGAATTTGCATGCAACAAATGTTTTGGTTAAAAACAACAGATTTTAGCACATTCTTTGGCTACAGGTCCCTGATGGATGAAAGCTACTGTGACCAGTGTAAGGAAATGAGGGTTTTTTTCTCTCGACCAAACTACAGTCAGATTCCTTGCAGTTCACCAGGTGTACCTGTCTCCTTGTGAGGACAGGGTAGAGGCTACTCCAAACACTCAAACTCTTTGTTTCCTGGTGAACCCAGATCAGTATTTAATGGAGGAAGCATTTTTATTAGCAAAATACGATACGTTTCTTTTCTATGCACCTACCCATATATGCACCATTTGCTGATGGTAGACTAAAAATGCCTCAGTGTATTTAGGAGTATTGTCCCTTACTTAGACATCCTGCCCAGCGTGTGCTGCTGGTGTGTGCTCTGTACTGATAGTGCCTACTGTTTTGCAGCACCCTCTGTCAGCTGGCACACAGGAACCCTGAAAAAGGTGGGAGGTTCACTTTATGAGACTATATCTGGAGCAGAATGAAACCATAGCAATGTATATCTATTTCTTTTCTTACTTTTGTAATAAGTAGTGGGACATCCGCACAGCAGAACATTGTTTTATTTCTGTAACTCAATGGGGTCTCCATAGATTGGCACTGAAATTGATTAGCCACTGTAATCTAGCATCATAATGGCATCACCAGGAGGTCCTTCTGTGCATATGCAAGGTCCATTACCCAAACACCCACCTCCTTCTGCTATGGCAGTTCTACCTAATAATGACTTTTTAACGAGTTTTTCCAGAGCTAAGGGTTTTTCTTTTAAATCCAACATTTTAATGACGTTTTTTATGGCATAATCAGATGGTCTCCTCTGACTGTTAGACTGTTTGTAGTATTACAGTGCCTAGTTGTGAATCTCAGTGACAGAGACTAAGTGCTTTACCTTACCTGTAGGGCTGTAGAGCTTAGAAACCCCACAGAAGACAAAGGCAGGGGTGTGCAAGGGAGAGCTCAAAAAATAAGGCAATACCTTTCCCAGTGCAGGGGGCTCCATCCCTGTAGCAGACAGAACCCTGGCAGCTGAGGGCAGGCAGACAACACAGGTCCCTGTGGCTCTGAGTGCAGCACCGAGGCTGGGGTGCCGGGCAGACATCTCCATTACACAGGAGGATTTTGAGCGGATGAACTGCCAGACTGTCCTAAGCTGTCACCAGCTGCCACTATCTTGTTTTATAACTTACTTAATTTCCTTTTTTCCCCCTCAAAATTGCTTTCCCTCCCTTTTAGAGTGAGGATTAGCGAGTTGCCCACTTTTTCATTTGTGAATGTGATTTTAATCACAACCCTTTTTATATGAATGACAAATGCTTCTACAAAGAGGGAGATCTGGTTTTAAATACTTGGTTCGTACAACATTCTGCGCTAAATGAATCTTTGCCAGTTTTTCTTCAACTCATCTGTCCCACCCAAACCCCTCTGCTCAGAGGGAGACCTCATACCCCATTTTTGGTACTGTTTTCAGACATTGCAGGCTATTGGTGCCTTGCTGTGCTAGCCCAGATTTGCTTTGAGAGGCTGAGCAGCCAGGCTGAAGCTGTGTCTGTTGGTGGGACAGACAAATGCTTAGAAACAACATCTTCCCATGGGCCCTTGAGAGGGTAAAGAGGCTCTCTTAGCCATATCCTGGCCATTCGGCCTGGGGCAGCCCTGTCTGTGCTGCTGGGTGCAGGGCACCTGCTGACAGCATTCCTGTTCACCTCTCAGGCCCATCGAGAGGTCCTCAGGTGAGCATGCAGCAAACCTTTCAGTTCCAGCCCCTGGCTTTCCTATATGCATCAGAGGCATTGCCTTCCTGGGTTTAATTTTTTGTCTTTCCTAAGTCTGATTTGTTTCTTTGACACAAGGCTTTGTGGCTGGCTCAGCACAGAAAACATTCAGGGTTTTGCTGGGAATTTGCTGGTCCAGTTATTTTATCTGCTGTTGAATCTGTATCTGCTGCTTCCTTTGCTCAGCAGCCCCGCCTCGGCTGCTCTCTGCCCGGGTTAAACAGGAGCTCTGCCACCTCCAGCCCTGTGCAACAGCATTTGAAACCCTCTCTGAGCAGAGATTAACATTCATTTGCTTGATGTGATGGTTCATAGCTCTGACAGGCTCTTTGCACAGCCACGGCACTCTGGCCTGGGGCACGTACGACACAACCTTTAAAGGTCTCAGAGAGTTTCTCCCTCAGAGAGCCATGCAGAGGATGTGCAGCACAGCACTCTCGTACATCCCTGCTCCCTGGATGAGGCTGTTTCAGGCTCAGCACTGAGTATTTGCAGCATAGGGTGGCTCTGTGGTGATGGTCTTGCAGTGGCTGCTCCCTCCTCTTTGAGAGAGATGGAGTGGCTCCTCTTTGTACACAGGGATGGCTGTGATTCTTTCTTTCTGGTCTTTATTTACTCTCATGACACAGTGATGTTCCCAAAAGGGGCTGGATCTGTGTCTCTCTACCAGCTTCCCTCAGACACTGTGGGCACTGGGCTGTGGGGGGGACAGGGATGTCTGCTGGGGACACTGGAAGGCTGAGCTGGAGAAGGCATCCAGACAGTGCCTTTTTTGTCCACTGGCTGTGCCATTGGGCATATGCTCCCAATTTTATTTTTTTTTCACGGGGGGGAAAAGCTTCAGTGGGGTAAATGGTGACAGCAGGAAAGTTTTCTGGTAGCAGATAAAGTGCTGTGGAGTCCAGCTGAGAAGATCAGGGTTTGGGGTTAAGGTGTCACATTTCTCTTCAGGCAGCACAATCTCCTTGGGACAGTGTCTGTCCAATATCCCAGCATGGGTTTGACCCTTTACATTTGTGGCTTAAGTGCAGCTTTCCCTGGTGCTTCTGTACTGGTCTTATTTTCTTTACTATGGCCAAATCGAACCACTCTTTATAAACTAAATTCCCATTCTCAATAAATACACAAAGATAAGAGGTTTGTTTTGGCCATCATGTCTGAAAGCTCTCACAGTTCAGCTCAGTAAAATGAGGATTGTTTGGGCTAGAACTGCCCAAAACGCACTTTTCCAGCTCAATTGAAGAGAATACTTCTAATAAAGCCTTTCTTTTGTTTTGACATCTGCTCAGCTCCCAGCTTTAATCATGTGAGAACAGGAGTTCTCATGAAAGAAAAGTACAAAAAAAAGAGCAGACCTTCATTTTTAAACCAATCTTCAGACAGGTTTTGGCAATGAGCAGCCAGCTGGTCCCCTTGGAAGGGAGGACAGTTTTCGTGCAGTGAGTCCATCAAGTGATGGTGGCTTTTCAGGCTGCATCGAGTCAACCGTGTGTCATCTGGGGGTTGTCCTCACTGCAGGAACAGGATCACAGGCTGCACAGCTGTTAATCCCTGTCTTCTCACATCTCTCCGCTCCTTGACTCTTTTCTCCTTCCAGCTGTGTGCAAAAGGGTGTTTTCTCTACCCTGACCCCCTGTGCAAAAGCTCTTTTCTCCCATTTGCCCCCCTGTCCTCCAGTCACTGGCTGCCAATGCCTTCACTCACTTGTTTCCTCCCCACAGTACTCCCCACACCCCACTTCCCCTCCTGGCTCCCCCTGCAGCCCCTGTGCTCCCTGGGGAATGTGGCTGAGTATGTCATGGTTTTGAGGAGAATCATTTCAGGACAGGAATGTATGTGAAAGGATCTGCACTGGAATCATCTGCAGCAATGACAGCACCTTTTGTTTCTCCCATGTGCACATTAACTTTATCAGCCATTAGACCTTGAAATTGCATTCTGCCCTTAAATACACTGTTGGGAAATGAATTCAGCTGGGTAAACTGCAGCTCTTCTAATGTATATAGGCTCAGGACAGCTGGTGCTTAAATTTTGTTTTAGTGTACACATTCTTATGGGCCACAAAGCGTGTGTGTGCAGTTCAAAAAGGAAAAAAAAAGAACTCTGCTGCAAGGAGATCACTTGCAAATATTGAGCAAGTGCATATGAATTTTGGAGTGTAATTAGGATGATGAAGTTGGTGTTTACTCAAGGAAGTTCATTCGGCAAACGTGTGTTCGAGAGATGTCTGTAGGAATTGTATTGAAAGACGTGGGTTATGTCTGCCTTCTGAAATGAACCCTCTGCTCCATCCGTCCTGATGAACAATCCTGAGGTCCAGAACTCCTTACACTACAAAGTAATTAATTTTTTAATATTAGCTTCCTGGGTGCATATATTCACCCTTTTAACCCATGCCACAAGTGTGTAGTAAAATCTACCAAGACCATCTTCAAAGAAGATAAATCTGAATGACTCAGCATGTCTAAATGTCACACATAAAAAGCATGAAAGAAATAAGGGGACACAGCTTATACAGCAGAAAGAGAGGACAGCATCTTTTCCCCAAAAGTGCAAGGTTTTCCTTCTCACACATGTCCTCCCTTTTAAAACTCTGCTGTAAATCAGCATTAGAGAATTAGAAATATGGTTGCATATTGGCCTTCATGACCACACAGATAATAACTTAGAGTCCCATGCTGAGCAGATCTTACATTCACACCCTCCTGCTGTGCTTGTTACACAAAGTGAGGAACTTTGATTCTAAACAATTTGATTAGTAAAATCAGGGCAAATTTTAAGAAACTCATTAAAAGAATCTAAACAGAGTTTTATATTAGGTAATATGTATGTAACTGAAGTCAGCTTTGTATCTGATTAAATATAAAAGGTGTGAATATTGGAAAAAAAGTCATATGTTAATATGTTGTTGGTTTCTGGGCTGGGTCTGTGAAAACACTGTGTTTTTGGATATCAATGAAGTGTACAGCAGTAGGGAACATAACACACTAATGCTGATTAAATGCTCATAAAAGCTCATTAAATAGCAGTAGAAACTACTGTGCTGAGTAATACAAACAGGATATGTGTATATATTTATAAAATCTCTGGAATGTTTTCTTCAATACTGTTTCTGATCTCAAAAAAAACCATAACTTAGAAGATTCAAGAAAGAATAACATAATTAGAGATTTGGTGAGACTGACATTTACAAAAGAGGATACAAAACCAGGGAATGGTTATCCTGTGGAGAAAGACAATGCTGTGAGAACTTGATTGATTGTGATGGGTATAGCACAGATCAATTGGTCCTTTTAACTGTATTTTTTAAATTAAGGAACAGAATGATGCTTATGTGAAAGCACAGTAAAATTGTAAGCAATAAAAAGACTCCCACAGGAAATTTGTAGTGGACAGTGCTGGAAGAGGTCATCTGAGCAGGCATCAGGGCAGGATTTGAACAAAATGTGCATCACACAGAAAGAACAGGTGATGTGTTCTCAGACAGCACCATGGGGACACTCACTTTCTCAAAAACAGGTGCAGAAATAAGCAAAGAGGAGTGAAAACCAATCCTGGAATGGCCTTTGAAGCCTGTGATGTCCATGGCATCACAGATTGAAAAAAAGTGTAAATACATCCAGGATGGGAGGCCAGAAGACATATTGTGGTCATAGAACCAGATTTGCTGAAAGTTAATTCCTTCACTCCACATCCACATCCACACAGAATACATGAGGTACACACTGATTATTATGTTGATGTGTATTCATAAACTGCTTGTAATATGCCCTCCTTTCATATCACATAAAGTCTCTGCTCACCTTCATTTTCTATGTCTTGGTTTACACTGCCACTAACTTTACAGAATATCTGTAACATAATTACTCTAATTAATGACCTTAAAAGACAGTCAAAACTTTTTCATACAGTAATTTTTGGAATGTTGGTTTTGGGCAGTTGTGTTGTTATTGTAGCAAATTTCTTAATTATCAGGCAACATGTTAATTTAAACAAGGCTCTGCTTTTAATACATAATTAACTAAAACAACACTTTATTTAGCTGCGCTTTTCAGACCCATATTACATTTTTAAACATGCCTTCAGCAGGATGGTTTTATCTTTTCATTTTTCAGTTGACAATTACCAGTGTCAATTCCCCTTAGTCCTTGTCTCCAGTGGCTGTCAGTGCCCTCCTTTTCACTGCTTTATCGCAGGGTGTCCTGGGTTGTAGTGTAGAATATGCAAAAGTATTCTATCACCATCTTCATGAACTGTTGAATCCAATTGTTGGAGCAGTGTTTCCCATACCCCCTCCCCCTGGACTATCTTCTGTTAGTGGCCCATCAGATGCCTTGCTGTATGACTCATAGATAACTGCCTCCGGGAGCAATCTCTCGCTAATGGGCCATCAAGACTCTTCTGCATGACTCACCATCCCATTGTGAGATGCTCCGCCCGGGGGGAAGGAGCCAGGCATTCTCACCTGGATATAATCTGGGATTTGGGCAGCCCTTGGCCACTGGATTCCCAAAGGACCAGAGCTACCAGACCTTTCCACGGGATCACTGCTTCAGGAAGACCACCTCATCTGGACTGCTTCCATCAACCTGCTCAGGTTGTATTCTGACCCTGTCAGTGGTCTTTTGTATTACTGGATTTATTTTATCTTATTTTACCTTTTTTTTCCTTTCTTCTTATTAAATTGTATTTTATGACTTGGAGCCTCTCACTTGGTTTGTTTTCAAACCACTACAGAGGGCAAAATTAAACCTCATATCCACCTGTGGCCCATGGTTTGTGCCCACCCAGACACTGGAAGATACCATCGCTGCAGCTCTTTCTGGCAAAACTTGAAGCTATGTTTCTTCCTATTTCATCCTGGTTCCTGCTTCTGTCCTTCACTTATTCCAACACCTGGTCCAATGTGAGCTTCTTGTCTTCTCTACCTGCAATGTCTGACCATGCTCTTGACCTGTCCGCTGCTCTCGTGTGCTTGCTGTTTCTCTTGTCCAATGCCCAGCCTGGCCATACCTGGATTCAGTGCAGCTTTTGCAGTGATTTTGGTTGTGCCACTATAGCACAGTGTCCCAGATCTCAGGCAGGAGCCAGCCTTGCTATAAGGACCAAAACAACCTGGTAGAACACTAAACATCCGCAGCAGGCCAGGGATCTCAGCCTAGTATGTTTCCCCAGCAGCATCTGGCAGCCCCAGACCATGATCCCTCCCAGCTCTCAGCTCCCCCTCCCCTGGAGATGATGATGCAGTGGTTTCACGCAGTGGAGCGTTGGGGTATTTTCAGATCTTGCTCTCCCCATCCCCTGGTATCTGTCTTCAAAGAGGACCTCTGCAGTCTCCAGTGGGACAGTGCCTGCTCCTACTTTCATCTCTCAAATGTCCTCCAAAGAAGAACACTGGATTAACTAATGGCACTCTGGGCTAGCTGCTGAGGCGTGGCAGCCTCATTAAAGAGGGGCCATTTATACCCACCCAGAAGATGGGCTGCTGTTTGCAGCAGTTTTAACATGCTGGTGTTATTCTGTCAGTGAGGAAAGAGGAGAATGGGTACATTGTTACACCTGCACCTGTGGAAGGTACCAGTATTGCATCTGCCGTTCCATCTTTAGGCTGATTAATTCTGTACAAAAAAGCTTGTGGAAAGCAGAGATTCACATTCTTCAGAGATTTATGCATAAAAATCAAGATATTTAGCAGTCCCTCTATCATCAATTAATCCTTAACTCATACCAGGTCTAGGAGCCCTTCGACAGCTGTAATTGTATTCTCTGAAGGTAAGGAAGACAGTTGTGTGGGCTGAATGGCTTGTTCCAAAACGTCTTTTTGTCAGAAGGCAATTAGTTAAGCTATTTAGATGTCTAGCTCTTAGATATCTTATTCCTATTGAGATTGATGCAAACTGAGTTCCTAAGTAGCTTATTATGTCAATTGTTTTCAAGAAGATCGAGGAAAAGTAATAAAAAAAATATATACCCCCCCTTTTGTTTTTTCTGAAACCTACCCAAATCCTACTTGCTAACAAAAACCTTTAATATTCAAGTGATAAAACCCAGAAAAATTTCCAAAAGAGAAAATTATCTGCAAAGATGTTCTCGTGTGAGAACTCTTTTTTCTAAGGTAGTTTTAATGTCCTTTCCCTCCTGAAAATACGGTCCTTTTTGTGCTAATTTCTGAACTAAAGAAATCCTAAACTGAGAATCCAATGTATGGTGATTTGACAAAGGGAGAAGTGATATGCTAATGCAAAATAAATAGATGTAATTAAATGTATGCACATCTTTGCAGTGCCAAGGAAAGAAAGGATGAAATTCTTATACTGAAACAATACTGAAATTAGTTTTGTAAAATCTTGGCTCTCTAGTTTTTATCCCTTTGGAGCAATAAACCTCAAAAGAAAGTCCAGAATCTGAAAAAGTGAAACAACCCCCCAAGGACACAGGCAGGCAATCTGAAAAATCCAGTGGGATTTCTTCTGCAGGACCTCCCTTGGCCTCCTACAAACACTGTTCATGGAGACATCCTCTTTGTGCATGCTGCACTTTCTCCAGCATCATCTGCTCATGTTTCTACATCACCTCTGGTCTCTTCATGTTGTCTTCCATGGAACCCAAACTCTGCCTGAAGCAGGGCAGGAGCCCCAGGGATGCCCTCCAGCCTCAAGGCAAGCACTCAGCACTGGCTGCACCTCAGGCACCCCTGGTGTCTCCCTGGCCCTGGACAGCAGCTCCAGTGAGTCCCATGCCTCCCATGCTCCAGCTACCTGCCTGGAAATCATACCTAAGTGAAAAGGAGACTGAGAAGGACAGAGAATTGGGCTGAGGTCCAGGATACCCATTTGTGGAGCTGTTGCCACATTAACCTCCCTCCAAAGCCACGAGTTTGCTTCCTTTTGCTTTACCCAAAATAATTCATAAGGCTCTTAAAATGTATCCTGCATGTACTAAAAAGGGAAGCCCATAAAGCACACCTGAAAGATGGCATGAGAAAATAGGATAAGTGAGGAGGTGCTAACAGTTTTATTGGGTCTTAATGACAGGGGGAAAATTTTAAAGCTGCTGGAAGACAGAGATTTCTTTTTCCCCAAGTTTTTCCCACTTTTTCCTGAGTGGCTGTGTCTCTCAGCCACAGCATGGCTGCCCTTGGCTGGTCTGCACACAAAAATGATGCTGAAAACCCTCCAGTAGGGCCCTGCAGAAGCTCAGGCAGCAGTTTGGTGTGCTCCTACTGTCCCATGTCCAGCAGTCCATGTGACACCACCCACACCCGCTTGGCTGTCCATGGCCCCAGTACAAATGAAGCACCCCAGCAGAGGTACTGCAGGCTTCTCATAATTGCCTGCAGACTGGCTGCCTTCTGGGAATTCTTGTTTTACAAGTTTTAAAAAAACAAGCCCTCCACCAAACCACATCTCCGGAGAGTCTGGCATGCTGTCAGTCCTGAAATGTCCGCAGGCTTTTAGTCCTGTCTGAGGTTGTGTGTGTATAGATGCTTATTCTGTATTTCAAGTTTACAAGCATGCACATGCCTCTCTCTTGACATGTAAGTTAGTCACACAAGTTCTCCTCCCATGTAGAAGCACAAGTACTCAAAGTCAACAGCTCTATCTGCAAAAAACAGGTTTTATAGTATTACACACAATATACAGGCACATGTAGGCACACATGCACATACAGTGGACAATCTATTGTATTTCATCATGCATAACTAACTCACATTTTCCTGGAGAGACATCTGATCTGCACATGACATAATCCTCAATGCATACTTGGTACAGCAAGCCCAACAGATATAGTTATCTTGAGGCTTAAAGTACAACAAAACTGCTGTCACCTCAGCAAGTGAAACATGCTCTGTGTAGCATATGCCTGCTTCTGCCATGCCCTTGGTCAGGCACAGACACAGCTGTCACTGATTCTGCACCTTGTACATTAACAAATCAAACAGCGACCTTCCAGCTGCTAAGGAGAATGAAATATGGTGAAGGAAAACTCAGAGGCTTCTGAGGACAGAACATATGAAGGCAAATAGTTCCAAGGACAGTACAAAGAATTTCTTTTTTCCCCTTCTGGTTACAGTAGCCCCAGTAAACTTGCTTGTTAAAAAGATTATTTCTTCTAATATGCAGTTAATGGTCCTCTGCTTGACATGCTCTTGCACTGCCTTGTGATTTATGAACCGCTTCCATTTTAGGCAATGAAATTTTGACATGTGACATGGGATATGTGGAACTGCTCTCAACTGCCCTTGGGGCTAATTCTAAGCAAATCAGTCTGGCTGTTGCCAAAAGCTTCAAATGGGTGTATCCTTTCCTTGGCAATCCCTTTTATGCTCTGTGATCTCTTTATGGGCATTAGCCTCTTGGGATGCATAAACTTCCGTTTATTATTTTCAGTAGCAACTGATATTTTCAAAGAAGAAGGAGATGCTAAGAAGGAGATAATTACTTCTGAAGTAGTGGTATGAGTGACTGACATGCAAATCAGCCCTTAATATGGTTCATCTGCCTCTCTGAAGATATCTCCAGCATCAGGAAGACCCCAGGGGACACACAGCTACTGCATCTGCCCCCACGGCCTAGGGGCTGGCATTTTGGCATTCACTGCTGAGGGTGGCAGCCCTCAGCACTGCTGGAACAGCCCCAAGGTTGGCAACATAATTTATAGCAACCATCAAGTTTCCTCATTTGCAGCTAAGATATGGCCAGCACTGCTCTGCAGCATCAGGGAGCGGCACAGGGGGCCATGTACCTCTTCCTCTCCTGTTACTCCCCATCTGTGCCCCTGGGGTCTGTCATGCTGCCCACAGGATCAGGAGAGGGTGTAGCCAGTGTAAAACTTCAGAAATAGCATAATATGCTCTGACAAATGAGAGAATGGTACAGCTTTACCTCATCCACCAAGACACTTCCATCCTTCAGAGAGGCAGCTCATTTCACTACTGCCTTTTGAAGCCAGGTGGGCTTCTTGAGCATGGCTAGTGACCCCTGGATGCACGGATCATGAAGGATTTACACAGCTGATCTGATTTTCCAAATTTGTGAAAATTAACATTAGTATCCACAGCAGTGGCAGCTTACAGATGTGAGATCACTTTTGTACCCACAGAGATACAGAAATCACTCTTCTGCTTTTGACTGGAGGTTTCTCTGAACACCTGGAACTTTTTTAGAATCTGATAAAGGATTTGCAAACTGTTTGTTAAATTCAGTTAGTGCCAGCAGAAAGCTCTCCCTCAAACACATTTTTTGCCTGTCTCAATGCACAATCCAGGTTTGGTGTGTCATGTGTGAAACAGTCTGAGCTGTCGATGAACTTAATAAAGGTAAGATTTTCTCATTGCGTTTCTTCAAGCAAATATTTCACAATTGCTGTTGTTATTACAGAGTATTCCAACAGTTCCACTTTTCAGTAGGGACCACATTAAAACCAAGGAACTCAGAGAAATCATATTGTCCTGGGCTCCTGGTACTTGAAGACTTTCAGAAGTCACGCAGAAGTAGATGCCTTAGAAAGTGTGCAAAGATTTTGCATGGGAATACCAGCATAGAACAGATGATGGGTGAAAAGTTCTTTCTGATGGTAAGGCTCCTTGTTCGCAGGGTTTTCTCCAGATAATTAGAGACTTGTTTTTGTTTTAACTTCAAAGAACTTTATAAGTGGGAGAGGGCTCAGGAGACCTGGAAACTTTCATATACATTCGTTTCACGATCTATAATCATATGTATCTGCTCCAAATGAGAAGCTAGCAATTCTGGAGTAAAACAAAATGAGTTTTGAACAGTAAATCAGGTCTTCAGTAGTCACTGGGTGTGACACTTTGTACAGTATTTCAAAGCATAACTCAAAGAGATGTGCAGGCAGTTCTCCATTCTAGTGTGTTTTCCTAATTTTGGTGCCATTTAAAACCTAGTCTCTGCCCCAGAACCCTCTGAGAAAGGGCAGAGGAAGAGAGTCAGTGGGTGAAACTGCAGCACTGCTGGACATTAGCTCTGGTGGGACTCACTGGACCCCATGCATCAGAGGCAAGACACTCTCAGAGGGACTTTTGTAAACAAGAAGCCTCAAAGAAGACTTGTCGTACCATGGAAGCATTTGCATAGCCTCTGTCTTGGAGAGCTTGGGCTGTCATTTAAAAAACCTTACCATGGTCATTTTCTTGTTGTTTGGGGTCTGTTGCTGAGTAAACTCAGCAAGGAAAATGAGATGAATAAATTATGCTTCATTAATAACAGATGATCCCCATTATCTGTAGAAAATAATAGGACCAAGTTGTTTAGCTGATGCAGTAGGTGCAGTTTAAATCACTCCTATAAGCAGTAAGGTTTAGAAAAGTGCAAGTAGTGCAAGTTATTCTACATTTTAATAGTGTATCTTTTTGTGTAATTGGAAACTGGCAGGCAAAGAGCACAGCAGAAACCAAATTTATGCAGGGTGAGGTGAGCAGTAATGAAACAATACCAATTTCTTCTGTGCTCACAATATAAAAATTACCAAAATTATATTTCCCAGTCTACCACAACTTGTGAGAAATGAAGAAGTGGGGGAGGGAAATTATCTACCTTTGAAAGAAAAAGAAACAAATGGAGAAATAGCCTCATGCTGTGGTAGAACCTGGTTTTGCATTGAGAAAGAGGCAAATTTCCTTTTGACTTTTACAGGAGCCAAACCTTAGTTCTTGTCACAGCTGCCTGTGCTGAGCCTATGTCAATGTGTCTTCTTAGCCACATAGCTTTAGCTCATGCTCAGATTAATATCCTGTTTGAGAGCAGCCAGATCTGGGATTTCTTGTAACAGAGATAGAGACAGACAGCATATGTAGGCTAACCCATGTCCCATCATTAAATGAGAAGGGTCCAAATTCCAATGAAGTAGTAAAACCTTCATCATGGACCTTCACAGGACCCCAGACCCCCGGCACTCTCCCTCCTGTTTTAAGAGTATAGATGGTAGCCTTGACAATCTAGACTTCCAAACCACATTGGATTTATGTTTAACAGGCAGTAAATTCATAATTATATCATCAGCACATGGAGCTAGGAAAAGCTGAGAAAGACGCAGCTCAGTCTGAGAGAGTCTGACAAGGGTGATGTGTGTCAGTGACTCACCTGTTGGTGCTGGAGAATGAACTTACCCTCTGGATAAGGAATGGCAGAGAAATTATAGATTCTTCCCCCATACATTACTTATGAAGGTGGATTCACAGAAAACACTGCATGCAACATTGGAAAGCATGGGTAAGATAACATGTGAGAAGAAAATAGTTGACAGTGGAGTGTCTGGAGGGGAAAGGGCTTGGGAAGAGTAAAGAAGGAGAAAGTAAAGGCCAAAATCGATGCAGTGCAGTTGTCATAGTGAAGGCGTTTTAGGTTTCTGAAATATTAATAGAGACCATTTTCATAATAGTTTTTTATATTTATCAAATAGATGAATAAAAGAAGTGACCAACAAACACACTAACAGACATTGATAAAGTA
Organism: Cyanoderma ruficeps; assembly: GCA_008694505.1. Taxonomy (NCBI): domain Eukaryota; kingdom Metazoa; phylum Chordata; class Aves; order Passeriformes; family Timaliidae; genus Cyanoderma; species Cyanoderma ruficeps. Next base: position 17,239,423 of record VZDJ01004378.1, read on the forward strand.
AATGGTTAAGGAGAACCTTTACAAATATATTTTTCCATATATTTACTTGAATAACTAGAGATATAGCAGCCAAACTTAGTGACAAGGCACAGAAATAGCATTGTGTGATTTTGTTCTCTCTCCCTGTAATTAGACAAACGCTACCATCCTAAGCCTAGCTTGGTCTCCTGAAAATTGCATTGTTATTTTCACAACATGATGTGATACCTGGCTGTTACCAAAGCACCTTTTTTCCTCTGGAAGGACTATACTGTTGAGATACAATTCTTTTGCCTCTTTACAATCAACAGGTTTTAATTTTTACAGGGTGTGTTTTCTAAATCCCTGATTTTACAAATCGAGTTAGACTAATGTAACCAAATAGTAATCCAATAGCTATCAATACAGAAACATTGTATATTTCTTACCACTTCTTAACTAATGTCATTTTTTCACTGCTTATGACTAATTGTTGTTGTGTCAAAAGCAGTAGACAGGAAAATTGGTGTTTCTTCCAAACATATCATTACAGTCACTAAAGTAATGAGAAATACATCAGATATTTTTAGGTCATAATTTTTTTGTCAGGGAAAATAGCAACCTTTTTGAATAAACTGAAAATCATTATTGCTTCCGCTGGGATTCACACTGAATGCAATAATTATGGTGAATTCATTTGGTACTTACAAAGTTACAACAAAGTAATTTCCTCCATGATATATTGCAGGGGGCCAAATTGTCTCTGGGCCAGAAACTTTTCTTTTGTCTTTGCCAAGCAGTCTGTGCCCTGATCTCGTGCCAGAGGGAGAACAAACTGGGTGGAGAGGAATCCTCTGGGATTGCCCTCCTAACTCCTGTACCCATGCGCTCCATGTAGGAGAAGAAAGGCCAGCCTGGGGCTGGGGAAGAGGCTGGGAGCAGCCCTTGCCCTGCTGCAAGGCTTTGGGGCATCTGTGTGTGCAGTACTGCTCCCAAAGGAGTGTCCAGGGGTTCCCTTTGCAAAGTAACTTCATGTATAGAAACATCCTCAGGAAATTGATCCACAGTAACTAGAGGTAAGTGTGTAAAACACCCCATTAAACCACAGCAGGCTGCAATACACAGATGTTCACTAGACTTCCAACAAACCAAAGTAAAGCTATCTTTCTTTCAGCTAGGAGAAAGTGCAGTCTGAGAAATGTGCATATCAAGCACTGTGTTTGATTTCTTTTTCACATTCCTCAGCCACAATGTCAGCTTCAGGCTCTCCTTCCCTGACATGTCCTGGTGACAAGCTGCCATCACTGTTTGTGGGGCTGAGCAATGAGTACTACCAGGGAACTGCTCTAGGTAGAAAACAAAGCCTTCCCTCTTTTCATGCAAGCTAGCTTTTATTGTGAATCCATTACCTGATACAAATTTACATGAGGCTCTATAACCAGCAGGGGAGGCACAGCTGAAAAGGTGATGAGGAGCAGGAGTGGGAGGCTAAAGTCTGATAGAAACATTTGAGCCAGTATTAGCATGGCAATAAAACTGTGGCACATATATTTCCCTTGTCTGTTAGCATCTTCTGCCTCAGAGTGTCCTTGTGATCCTCTGTGCTTCAAAGATGCCAAAATGCTCAGGTACTGTCCTAGTACAGACACCAGACCTAACTTAAGAAATGAGAAATGTCCACAGAAGCAACATCTTGGATGCCTTCTCATAGCTGTGGCTCACAGACCCACCAGAAAATACTTCCTTTTGTTTTTTAAATGTTGATATTCAAGAGAATGGGAGGGCAGGTCCCTTCCTGACACTACTTCCACCTTCCTTGGTTGTTAAGAGGATCATCTGCACAAACACAGCTGATTTTCCAGGAATAGTGATACCACTGCAATCACTTCCCTACCTGAGCCCCTCTCATCACTATTTTTGATTTGTGCTGAAATCTGTTTGTTTGGTACAGTTTTCCATAAAGGCAGTTCTGCTCCTCACAGCATTCCCAAGAGACTACTGTGTGAAACAGGTGGGAGTGAGGAATGTTGGCAAATGCAGCCGAATGTTCAAAACTAGGAATATTTAAGTTTATATATAATTTCCAAAGACAGTTATAGGAGACCCATCATTTTCCGTTATTCTCCATTAATGAAATTATTTTTTTAGCTTTTTACTGATAATTTTTACATTCTAAACTAGAAACTGCTTGTCTGAACCAGAGCAATAAGGTGTGCTTTTTGTCTGTGTGGCTTTTTTTAAGTAGAAAGCACTAAAAATATAAATCAATTTGGCTCATCATTTATTTAGAATAAATATCTTGGCATTGACTGCAAACAATCCTGAGATGTTTTAAAATTCATATCACAACCATATATTTTATTACTTTTCAAGCTTAGTGGGCTGAATTGAGGTTAACAAGTATTGTTAAATTTTGTCCATTAACTAATAGGCAACTCTGGAACAACAAAAAAAAAAAANGAAAAAAAAAAGAAAGAGATAAAAAAGAAAAAATTGAGACGTAATAAAGAGGAAAATGTTTCCAAAGTCAAATCACTTAAAAATCAACATACCTAAGCTGTTCTATAGATGCAGACCACAAGGATGAATATATCATCCTGTTCCTCAAATGTTTCAGGATCAAAACTCAGTGTTGTTGTTCTGAAGGCACTGAGTTTCTAAATGAGATGGTCATAACCAAAGTATTTATGCTTGCTTACTTTTTTTAGATCAAAGATTTGCCTCCTAGAGTGGTTTCCATTGCAGGATAGGAGAAGGATCAGAAAATGAGGATGGATTTTGCTACAGTAGGCAGATTTAAACAGAGCTACTGATTCAGCTTAATTTAGCAGAAAGGTAATTAATGTTTTAAATAATGGAATATATTGCAAATTGATTAATGGTCACTTCCATGAAGCCCTTCCCCTTTTATCTCAGTTCAGTATTTGGAAGCCCAGGACTCAATTTTTTTTTTTTTTTCCTCTTCCATCAAAGATCCATATTAAAGATTTCCTTTTGTGGTCACCAAATGGTTGTGTTTTGCAAACCTGTCTCCTCTGTGACATTAGCCATGACACCTCCATGACCACTGGAGACCAGACGAGCTTTCCCATCACCAGATCCAGCATAACACCTCTGCATTCTTCAGTCAGCATTGAGCCCTGGGAGCCCTGTTGACTTGTTTCTGTGGGATTCTGCAGGTACAGTATCTGGATAGGTCAGAACACTTCAAAAGGCAACCTTGCAACTTTTTCTTTTGGTATGGTTTTACACAAAACCATCTGTGTTTTTATATATATATAGGTCAGAAAAGTAAGTCTGTCTGCATGAGCCAGCATTCAGATCCCAGAAGCATTGCTAAAGGATCAGCATTAGCGTATGAGAGGCAGATGTCAGCTCAGACACCTTTAAATATGTGAACAATCTCTAATTCAGCATTCCTTTCATGCAGTAAATTCTGGCAACTAGTTGGGAAAGACCTCTGTGCAATGGTTGGAGGTGTTTCAAGACTTCCAGGAGTGAAACCTAAGGAGACAGACTCTTAAATGATGTTGTGGCTTCTGAAGATGTCACAGTCATAATGGCAAACAGCAATACAAAATTAGTGGAAAAGATAGTTCCACATGACTTTCTGTGGCGTACAAAGACTGCCCTCGGAGCCTTGTAGCTGCACACCACCAATTCTTGGCATTTGCTGAGCCTGTCATTCAGATATGGGTCTGGGCTGTTCCAGTGGCAATCAGGTTTTTGGTCTTTTGTCCACAGGTACATGTGGATTAAAAGACAACCATGGAATGCAAATCTATTGCCAACAGGCCGAAATCCACTGCACAATATTGGCATCTCAGCTGGAGGTCATCAGCCTGTACTTTGCAGTCAAATGCCTTCATAGCTTCACAAAGGCATTGTATTAAAAACACCTGGATGAAACCTTGGCACTGCTAAAGTCAACAAGAGCATTGACTGTGATTTTCTAGGTCTTTATCTGCAATACTGCTTCATTTTTTGAAGGTCAGCTGAAAGGGCTGGGTAGTTTTATGCTCACATGGTAACATGAAAAGAATGACAAGGCTGAAAAGCTTAATGACAGTTAATTTAGGGGCATTATTAAGGCTGAGTAAAAGTCAGTATTTAGAGATAGAAGTGGATGAATTAATTTCTTGGAAACAGTAGAATTACTAGAGTATTAGAATAAATGTATTTTATAATAGTTTTTCAGAAAATGTATGCTACAGGACAAAAAGAATATTTATATTTTTTCTTAAGCTTTCACATATTTTATATTATAAAACTACTCTCCACATTAATTTTCTTGCAAATTCATTTAACAGTTTCTTTTTTTCTTGTATCATTCAAAAGAAACCCTGCCAATATTCTTCATATTTTTGCTGGACATAAGGACACACTTTTGCAGTCTGCGGCTGAGTAAATATCTCTTTTAATGCCCCTTACTTGGGGACTGGTGTCCTGTTATACAAAAGGATTGTGAGCTAAGATTTATCATCCCAGGCACTGTCTTTGCAGAGCAAATGAAAATGACTGTTTCCTGACATTCAGGAAGGACTGCAGAGGTGTGTATGCATGTGACCTACTTTTGTATGTACGACCTGCATTTAAAGAGAGGAGACATACAAGTTGCCAGCTCTGGTGAAGCTGTGGAAAGGGCACAGCCAGAGTCAGACTGAAAGTCCTGAGTCCTCAGACTTTATGCAACAACTAGAATATAGCCTGCCCTGTAGCCATGGACTGTATTTCTCTGAATAGATGTAACAACTTGAAATAAATACATAAAGTGTCTAAAGACCATGTTCACATTGGGTTAAACACAGACAAATGGAGACTCACTTTGTTTGGAGGACTCTGCATCTCTGCTATTGGAGGGTATTTCCCTCATAATATTGCACCTTTTGCTGAAATACAGCTCCTGAATTGATTTAGCTGAGTGTTATATATAAAAAGACATGTGATTTTGGCTTAGCTTGCTAGCTGCAAGAACAGTGTCACCAACCATAATAAAAGAACTGTCTCACCCAGCTTAAAGATGCCATTTTATTTTCTCTCCACTGCTGTTGAGAGCAAAAGGAAAATAAGAAGGCCTGAAGACCGGAAAGGCACAGAGGGAGCAAGAAGAATAAGTCTCTAGAGGTAAATGAGCAGTGTAAATTACACCTTTTCAGTTTATTAAGTACTAATTAAGGCTTGCAAACCTGGTATTCTTTTACCAGACGTGTAATGCCAGAAAAGCAGCCAGCCGTGTGTTCAGAGGTCGATCACCATCCTGTGATTATACAGAATCCAAGCGTGGCTTTTTCTTTTTTGGGTATTGCTGCCATTTGAATAATATATCCCCAGCATGCCTGGCTGGGGTGATCCATTATTCACAGGCAGTTATTGTCCAAGAGGGCTGTGACTGCTTCAGGGAGCTCATGTGATGCCGAGGCAGCCTGCCTGTGTGCTGGGAGCCTCCTGAAGGTCTGAGCGACCTCAGGAGATAGAAAAAACATTCCCTGGCCAATCCTCAGAAGCAGTGAGAATGAGCTGATCCCTGGTATCTTTAGGCAAGATATTCCTGACTCTGAATGGAGCCATTGCTACCGAATATACTCTAAATCTCCATGTAGTTCCAGGTAAAAAAACACATGCTCCCTGAAACCCTCCTCTGTGAGGAATGTTTCATTTGCAGAAGGTTTGTTCTGTTTTTTTTCTGCAGAGAGGCAATGAAATACAGAACAATTGCGACATGGCTGCCACCAAGTCTGCTACTGCTATCAAAGCCAGGCAGAGGATGAAGGAAGGGACCATAAAAGTCCCTGTAAAAGTGTTTACAGGGAGCATCCTGCAAGCAGAAATGTGCACATGAAGGACCTGGTTTGAAAGTTAGTGACAAAGGTTAAGATGAAACAGAGGATCCCCTACTGATACCTAAGGGGAAAGGAAAATTTGTCAGGGAGTGAGGAAGAGTAGGGATAGGGAAGTGGAATAAACACTGGGAAGCTGCACCATGGAGGACAAGCACCCTGTGCTGCAGAAGAGGGAGGAAAGGGAGGTGCTGTTGAGGAGACCAGAGAGGAGAGTGCTGTCTGCAGCCCTGCTCTGCCAAGGCCAAACAGAAGCATTCTATGAAACCTCAGTTTTGAGATGATGAGAACCCAAACAGGACCTTTGTCTAAGAGTCCAGCTTAGACGTCTGGAGCTAGTTTAATCATGCGCTAAAGTGTTTTTCTCTCACATTCCAACCAGAAGCAAACAATAGTAACTTAACCAAAGACTGTTAGTGTCAGCGAAGCCAATGTGAGATCAAGGGTGACAAGTTTGGTCATGCACAACATCATCTGCAAGCTTCAAACAAGAAGCTGACTTACTTTTGGCTGTTCTCACCATGCCTTTCTTTGTGCAGCCACTTTGTGTTGCTCTACAAAAGCAGCGTAGTCTAAGCTATATTTTACCCACACTCTGTGAATGTTTACAATAAGCATCTCCCAGACAGGAAAAGAAGCATGATGGATGTTCCTGCTAAATCCCCATACCAGCTAAACCCCAGCTATCTGAACATCTTCAGAATAATCCACTTGACTGAATACAGATAAATAGAAGAAAGGTTAGGCAAGATTAGGTTACTGGTTTTCTTTCAATGTTTTAGATGTTTTTCTTTCCCTCCCTTAAGTTGCACTAACAAATGCTAAAATTATTTCTTCTTTCATGACTTAAGTCAACTGTAGTATGACAGGTTTTTCAGTTTACTGACAAAACTACACAAAAAAATACAGGAACGCCCCCCCAACCCTGTTCATTTTTAAGATGGTTTTAAGACTGTTTTTCCTTTCTTACAAAGCCAAAAGGATTTGTGAAAAAAAGTTTGAGGGCAGATGAAATTGAGTTTTAGTTTTATGCTTGCACAGTAATAACAGAAGAATGGTTAGGCTGAAAAGCTTAACAACAGTTAATTTAGGATAATAGTTTACCCAAAATAGAAGGTAGTATTTAGAGATAAAAGAGGATAGAAGTTTTCTGAGAAGGTATATTCTGGGAAAATAAGACTAGGAAATGCAAAACCTCATCATGCACTTCCTTTAACAATTGAATGACAAAAATACATCTCAGGACATTGCAGACCCCAAGGTAACACCTGCATACTCTTACTTTGGCTTCATAATTAACTGAGTGTCAGTGGTGGATATCAGCATAAAACTGTTTTTGAGTTGACTACATGTAAGCTGTTGTGTGTAAAACAGTATTGTGTGGCACTAACAGGAGACAGTGTAATTTCACAGCAATCCCTCCCCAGGGTGGCATTCCTTAATATTGCAGCCACGTTGCTTAATTATGCAAATGCTACTGAGAGTATTAAAGGAAAAAAATGGAATCTCTAATTGTGTGGACCTTCTTGTCTATATTCAGGATACATCCAACTGTTAAGCTGTGAAACTTTTAAGACTATTTGTTGTAGTAATTACTTTGTGCTAACTGTATTCTGCACAAAGGAATTACTGAGTTTTTCTAATTTTGGAAGAGATTCCTCCATTTTTGGCAATCATAGATTGAACTATAAAATAATTAGTTGATAGATATGTGTTTTACTGTAATCAGACATTAGTTTTACAATGATTTCTGCTAAAATGTGTAGAAACAAAACTTCAAATTCTGACTTAAAAATAGAAGAAATGAAATAAGCATGTGGACCAAATATTTTTTTAATAGATTCCCATCTTAGTTTATAAACATGCAACCAAATAAGTAACGTCAAGGTGGCAAATTCTCCATCTTAAATTATTGCTAGGATAGCCATAAGTACATAAAGAACCGCAAACATTTTAAAAGTTGTTTTTGCATCTCACACCTGTGGGGAAAATGGATTACCTGGAATACAACAATACATAAGCAACATCAATTAAAGTCTGGATTATTTTAAGCTGTTCAAGACGAGAGTTTTATCCAAACCCACCTTCCATCATCACACGGGACTGAATGTAAGAAAGGTTTACCCATCTGAATGAAAACAGGGAGAAAGTCACTCCATGGGTTTTTAAAGGCTTCTCTAGTGATGTGTCTGCATTGTTAATATTTTTTGTCTAATGTATCAACATACTGTGAGATACAGGAACAAATTGCATCATATCTAACAGATTTTTTCAACTGGATGATTATATATTTACCTTATCAATAAGGGATTATTCTGGGATAGTATTTGAATCTCCATTATCACTTTTGCACCTTGTGTCAGGAGGAGAAAAAGAAGAGTATGATCACGAGAAAGCCCCAGCAAAGCTGCTGAGGGCAGCAAAAGTGAAGGAGAAAAAGGCTAGAGAAACTTGAGTTAAATTGCAGTGAACCAGTTCCTCAGCAAGAAATGGGATTAATTACTGTGCACATGTATGCAGTCAGTAATGGCAGATAATTTGGAATGAAGATTAATTGTTTCCTTAATATGTTATGTTTGCTGGCCAGACTCTGCTTGCCCACTGCCACAGCCTTGTTGGAGGCCTGCCAAACATTCTCTCAGGACCATGTGAAAAAAATGAGGGATTATCCCTTCATGTGCCCTTTGTGGTGACTTCCAAATATTTCAGTTTAGACTGTGCTCGTGTCACTGCATCAAGCTAAGATTGCCCCTGAGACTGACTCATACTGTGAAGCTCTCCATTTCCCCAGGCAGAAAGCTTTCAGATTGGAGAGGTCTGAGAAAATGGAAATGCTAGCAAAGAAATAAGAAATATAATGGCTAGAGAAGACCAGTATTCATTCTCTAAGGATCACTTTTCTTTAAGGAGATGGGGATTTAGTGCAGCTGCCATTCTGGAACACCTTCCTCTACCTCAGCAGAGTCCTGACCTGAGCCTGGATGATGTGTGGCATCAGGGAGGCAACTTCCAGGCTCACATTTGTCACAATTAACACTAAAAATTACTCATCTGCAGCGCCTGGGTTTCTGGGCTTACTTGCATGTGTCCTGCACTTGCAGCTTTCTTCTAACTCCAGAGAAGCTACTTACCGTCTATACAGTGATCCTAGACAAAAGGAAAATCAGGCCATGGGTCTATCCTATAAAAAACATTGTCATCCTGAAGCCAGTGGCACCTGCAATGGTTGAAATTGTAATTACAGGAGTAGGAGCTGACTTGTGGAAAAATAAAGTCTTCTCAAAGGCATATCAGAGCCTGGAGCATCAATGAGACAGATAACCAATGATAGTTGGTACTAAAAGTACAGCAGCAAGAAAGCTGAAGTTCCACAAGATTAAGCACCTGGAAACTTTTCATTATTATATGAACAGAGTTCCTCACAGTCTGGATGTCTTGGAGATCTCAGATACTTACAGACCCATTCAGCTCTCTGCAGGCAGTAGACTGAAATTCACCCAGGTCTTTATTAATTGGTGCTTGCAAGCATCACTCTGGTCCTGGAAGCATAATTCCCCAGGAACATTTGGATGCATCACAAAAATGGCCAAGAACTACATCCTTGTTTGTAAACCCAGTTACAGGACTAAGTAGTAAATGGATGTGTAGCCTGAATTATCTCTTTCCTTTTGGAGGCAGTTCTTGCAGTTAATGAACAGCTTGGAGGAAGAGGGCTTGAACTCTCTGTTCAGGTGTCGAATCTACATTTGCTCCTGCCACTTATTTGCTTGCAATAAGCACTGTATTATTTTTCACAGCACAAGAGTTGAAATCCTGTGCTTGCACTGAAAATGTAAATACCAAAGAAAAATAAAAAGCGGCAGTGAAGATGGCCTTAGAAGTATGGATTTTCATAAACACTAGTGTTGCTTTATAGGCCCTTGGTGAGCCAGTATTTCCTTGTTTCACTGGACTACAGAAATGTATTAAAAATTACTATATTAATACATGATATCCATAAAAATAGGACTTTTTATGAGTGTCATGTATTAATCCCTCTGATCTAGTAGCATGGTTGCAGCATATAATTAGCAGCTCTCTCAGCAGGAGTCAACATTTGTCAAATTATCATTACATTGAAATATGCTTTACGTGCACATCTTGTATAATCACGGAAGCCAAGTTCTTGCATATTTTCAAACAAAAATTCCATCCTTCCTGTAGAGTGAACCAACTGACTTCTTTAACATGCTCCAAGAGTTAAGGTGAGATAGACCACCTGGTTAAGCATCTGGCCCTAAGCACTCTGTAGTGCTCTTGGTTTCCTAGATAAGGTGGAAGAGAGTGAAAGCACATTGATGTAATGCTGATGTAAAGTCCTTCTTAGCCCAAATTATTATGGGTCTCCTCACAAGGGCTATGAGAGAAAAATCTGAGGGTAAGGGGACTAGAACAAGAAAAGAAGCATGTGGCAGTATTCTTAGAGTTTATTCAGGTACATAAAATATTATTTTAATTTTAAGCAAGGGATAGAGAGATTGTTGACAAGGATTGGTTTTAATTATGACTTTCTGCAAATTAGGACTTGTAAATTGAAGCATCTAACTGTGCTACTTGCAGAGCTGTTTGATCTGTATCCAAATGTACTGCTGCTGCAGCAAGACATGGCCTTTCACTGCAGCGAGTGGTCTGATAGCTTCACTAAGTTTAATGCTACAACAAAAATTCACTGCTTTTTAGTCTCATTTGTTCCTCATGATTATTAATGAATTCTATATTAGTAAGGCTGTCTATATGTGGCAGTCCTCATAGAACAACATTATAAACCTTTTCCTGGTAGTGGTAAAGATATGTGACTTCAACATGCAATTTAATTAGCATTTTAAGTACAATGAGGTTTCCTGCTGGATGAATTTGGATGCCTTTCTTACGGTTTGACACCATACCAATGCAAACTCTTCTCTCGTGAATATGACTGCAGGCTCGCTGGTGCAAACTGCATCTTGTTGAAGTGGGACATCTACTGAAGTTAAGCATGTATTCATTTTGATTTTCTTAACAGTTGATGCAGAAATTTCAGTGGACTAATGAGCCAACAGGAAGATGCCTATGTCCCTTATTGATGATTGAGCATGCCCAGATGCAGAAATAGGTGAGATGAATCTGAGCCACTGAACTAAGATATCCTTAATGTTTTGAACTGTTCACTTGAAGAATATGCATATAATCAATAAATCAGTCTTCAGAATCGGTGAAAAAAACAGTACTTTTCTTGAGAATAAAAACCCACAACAACCAAAGTTAACATTTATTTTTCCTCATGTTGCTCTCCACGCTGGTGGTGTTGGTCACGGTTTGGTATACAGATACTTCTCTCTTCTTTTTACTTACTTCTTATAAATCTCAATTACAAGTTAAAATCATTTGTGGAGTTTTAAGCTCATTTGTTGAGAATGCAAACTATTTTATCTCAGAAAGCAATGTCAGGAACTAGATCTTAATGTAGAAAACTTGAGTGTGGTCCTTCAAGGCCACACCACATCAGTCACTTAATATTGCATCTAAAAGTAATATTTTGGACTCAAGTCTGATGGACAGGAAAATCAATAAAACTCAGCTTGTGCTGGAATCTTCCATCAAAAGCAAGCACTACATAAAGGATGATATTGCAGGCAAACAAAATTAGTCTTTAAGTGATTGGGAAACAGGACTTACACACTGCATGGATGTAGCACTCTGGTGCTCTCTGCTTCTTGTCCTCTCTTGTGATTGACAGGCTGTCAATTAATCCATCACAAGGTTTGTGTGTTCTGTGGTGAAGAGCTAGACTGAAGTTGCCAGCAGAAACTTCCAGCCACCACTTTTCAAGTGTCCTTTCTACCATTTCACCTCTGGGGGGATGGTATGTTTGGTAGTCCAGGAGTGAACAGAAAAACAATAGCCTAAAATCTTTAAATAAACAGCTTTCAGGTTTTGAGTGAAGTTGATTCGTGTGGATTAGGCCATGTTAAGAATTTCCTAACTTGCAGTGTTTCATTGCAAAACCCTCAAAAGTTTCTGAGTATTGAATGCAGTATTTCTTTCACTCCTTAAAGCATAGGTGAAATGTTAAAAATTTAAGTGTCATTTGCAGAGGTCAGCTCCCTCTTCCCCTCTCCACAAAAGAAACATATGCAAAAATCTTCAAATATGAAAATCAGTGAAAATAGCACCTATAGAACATGTACCCCAAAACCTCTTGCTAAATTCAAAGAAGAAAAAAGCAGAGTTTACTATGAGATAAATTTTAAAAGCCACTATTTGATTTTCAAAGTTACACTAAAGAAAGAAGTCAATTTCTGTGAGTATACAGAAAATGCATTCACTAAACATTCTTATTTTCAAGAAGTCTCCTAACAGAATTTAGTAACATGTGAGGAAAATCTTCATCTTTGTTTTTAATTTTATATTGTTGTTGGCATGCACTTTTTTATCCCATACCAAATGTTTTCAAAGGTGTTTTATAAACATATAGAAAAAACAAAGTGTTGGGAAAATGTTTTAAAAGTTGGAGGAAATATGAATGCATATATATAAAGCTAATATTTTTTCTTTCCATGGTTCTTGTCTATCCAGCTACATTGAAAATATTGCTATGTGTATCTACTGTTACTAGAGAATGAAGAGAATAATAAAAAAAAAAAAGATACTGGAGATGGCAGAAGGAAATAGAAATTGCTTGGTTAAAATACCAGCTTGGACCTGGGCCACTCTCATTGTTTTTGTCTTTTTAACCAAAAGTATTGTCTTTCCTTCTGACCATATTAATGGTATATGTGGGTCTGTTACATTTAACAAAAAAACCACAAAATCATGTATATTTTTGCCAGGGTGCATACACATTTTCATGTATATTAATGGAACACTCTGCTATATAGAAATATTTTTTTTCCTGTCAAGAGGAGCTATATTTATAGATCTACAAAATATAACATTTTCACCTTCAGATATATAATAGTAAGGCTCACTTCCTTTACTAAATTTGAGAGACCAGAGCATGCTCCTGGACAAATGAATTAGAACCTACAATGGACTGACTCATAAATGGACAAGAAAACAAAAAAAGTTTGTCTTAAAAGGAAGATGCATAAACACAGCTGATGCAGAAGGACAGAGTACTTCCTAATAGGGCCTTCCACCATCTGGCAACGTCTGCATTATTCTTGGAGCTGCTCCTCACCACGACTTATCAGGTTACTTGCAACAGCTGGAATCAACTAGCATATGATGGCTTGTTAACCAGCATTTAAAATGCCATATATGTTAGCCAGTGTTATGAAAGAAGTTTTACAGCAGGAACTACTGCATTCTTTTCCTGTAGTATTAAATTTCTATTTCAGTTGCTTGCAGTGTGAAGGCAATCAGATAATGTCTTTGTAGAGGCTGGACTTTGATCCTGGGAACTCCCTGCAACAACATAGCATTCCAAGAAGATAAGTCGGTGTACAGGAACTAGAACATAGAAAGTATTATATTTATTAATGGTGCCAGGAAAGTTTCAATTATAATAATAAAACTCTATACATAAACTTGCAAAATAATTCTGTATGTGAACTTTCTTTTTTTAAAGGGAGACTTCAGAGGACAAACTCACAGGAGATGAAGTAGTTTCTTCCAACAGGAAAAATTAACGTAGAGCACCTCAAAGATTAAAACTCTGAAATGCAAAGCTTATACTTGTTTTGGTTTACAACAATGATGCAAAGAAGTAGGTGTAATGAAACTGTTGGACATGTGTGATCTCTACATTGCCTGGGTTAGTCTAGGACAAGCTTTATCTTATCCATTTCAAAGTCTGCGACAAGATGCTGGAAACCATACCTTTCTTTAGCTCCTGTAGCTCTGCTCCCTGATTTCTCCCCTGTACTGCTACTGCTTCCTACCACTGCATCCACCCTGCTTCTGGACAGGTCTCACAGTCTTTGTGCCATGATGTACCCATTGCAGGCTCGCTGTGAAGTGCATGGAAACTTCCACACCTCCTCCTTAAGGCAAATGGCAGCGTAACTGGCTTTGGGCAGACTGCCAGGGCAGCACCTTCGCACTCCTCACACAGGGTTTATTGATGGGCAAAGCTGGTTGTCAGTTCCTCAAACTGTTCATGACAACAAAATGTCATTTGGAAATGTATGTGTGCTGATCAAACTGCTTACAGAGACAACCTCTCAGGGTGGAACACAACTCTTTCACTAGTCCTTTGTCCTTTAGGTCGGCCTGCAGAAGTCAGCCATGCTGGCATCCTTTACTCATTAATAGTGAATTAATGCTGAAGCCTGGAGAAGCACAACTTCAGTCTCGCCCAGACATGTCTGTAGGCTGGAGGTAAGTTAACCCATCCACATGAGAGAAAGTTCACGTTTCCAGCCTGGCTGTGGGAACACAAGCATTACCTGATGTGATAGAAACTAAAAGTAACAAAGAGAGACAATGCATGATCACACATAACCACTGTTGATGCAAAGTCTAATCATTAATATTTTTTGAGCAAAGTTGAGTTATGAGTGTGTAACACAGGATCCATACTATTGCCCACTGTGGTTTCGACTTGGCTTCAGGAGCTTGACCAAAACCCTTATCGCATAGTCCAGTCAGGGCCTGAGGTTTCTCTGCAAAGGTTACACATCCCATTTCCCAAAGATCTGTCAGGCAGCTCAGAAAGGGAGAGCAGCCAAAGTATAGGAACACTGAATAGTCTCAGAAACAGTCAGCTTCAAACCTGCTTGATGTTCTTGCTGTCAGGCATACAAATGTAGCAGGGTTAGTGCTGTAGGACAGGCTGTTTTAAGACAGACCAACAGAGTCAGATTTCAACATCTATTTAGATTCTTAGTTTTGCCATTGCATATGTTAGTTGTTGGGGGGTTTTTGTTATTGGTTTTTGCTTGTTTGGTTTTGGTTTTTTTTTGTTGGGTTGCATCCCATATGTCCCCCACCCCACCCCAAGTAGCTCAATCGGACCCTATGCCTAGCACATATTCCCTGTGGAGGGCTGCCAAGCTGAACTGTGACATATGCTTATTATTTGAGGCTCTTCTACTCTTACTTGGAGTGATTTTGATTACACCGGTTCTGCTCATGCTCTTCTAAAACAAATTAATCAGATGGAGTCTGTGACCCTCGACAATTTTTAAGAGCCATGCTGCAGAGATGTGAAACTGGGTAAAAGAAACTGTGATCACCTGTTCAAAGACTTTTCAGCTGTTCAATTTATTTAAGATCCCTCCTCGATAAAATAGGAGAACCAAGGAAAAAATCTTTGGTAAAGCAAGTTAAAGTCCATGGACAAAAGTACCAGAGAAAAATGTTTAGGTGTTGTAAGACTTAGCTCTCAGTGAAGAATTTTCTTCCTTCCCAGTGAGATTGGTCTGCCATCCCACCTAGACTGCCATCATTATTTTTTCTTTCCAGTACTTCCTTGCATTTGACATGTTTTTTACTATTTTTGAGAGTAGAAAAGACCTTACAATGACCTCTTTACAAGGATATTAATAATTTAAACTCCCTGAGAATGAAACTCCTTTTGTCACTTATCCTCAGCCTCACATAAAGGACTTTCTTAGGATATGCAATTTGATCTCCCATTAGTCTCTCCTTGTGGCCTGAATTTCCTCTTTCATGTCCTCTCTTGCATTTTAACACAGTGGAGATTGTTTGAAGAGAGCAGCAAGCTACAGAATTTTTTGCTGCTAGAATTTCTTTTTCAAAGAAGCCTTGCTATGGCCACTCCAGTCTCTATTAGCAGAGAAGGCCTTTGAAATGCATGAGGCTCCACAGCATGGTCATGGTAATCATGAGCATGCACACACATACACAAACCCCAAACAAAAACCAACACACATATAAAAAAAGAGCTGTTTATTTTAACTGTTGGTAGCCACCATATAATTAAAGTGATGAGAAGGTCTGGAGTCTGTTTGTCTTTTAAAGGAAGGTTACTCACACTGTGGTTTCAGCTTTACTACAGGTTGGGTCAACTATAGCAACTCATGCTGTGACTGCTTTGTTATTTATTTTTTCCCAGATGGATTTGGCTCTTGCATCTTGTCAGAGCCTCAGTGTTTCCCTGCTAACCTGTGACTGTCTCCTGCACAGTAAATGTGAGGTTACCCATTGCTATTGCAGTGCAATACCTCCCAGAGCACCCACAGGATGTCTGGACTGGGGGGCTGCCCACTGACCTTAGTGTCCAACAGAGACAGGACAGGCTCAGAGGAGGTTTGGCCCTGGCCCCAAGGGGGTTTCTGTCCTTCAGCAAAGCAGGTACAAGTTACAAATACCGCCCCCCCGCCCCACCCCAGGTCCTCAGAAGCCATGTGATGGGCCCAGAGTGAGGGGGGAAAGGACTCCAATGTGTGGGCAAGGTCCTGGAGAAATGCTTCACTTCTTGGTCCAGTGTCCTGCCAGTGGCCACCCCACCCTGTGCAGGAGCAGGCAGGAGCTGGCAGCAAGGGACTGGCTGGAGATGTAGTTAGAACATATTGTTTTGATGAGCCTTCAGCTACTGGACCTGTCTGACAAACTCCTAGAGAGGGTGATACCTCACCACAGCCTCAAGCCAACAGTGAAGACCATAGGTGTAAGTCCCGGGAGAAGTAATTTCCAACAAAGTAATGCAAGGAGAGCAAAGAAAAGAGTCAATCTGTTTCATCCTATCTGTAAGCACACAAAAGTTACTGTATCAGGTAATCCTGGCCTGGATAGAATTAAGTTTGTTAGTCCCTTCAGTGAAGCAGCATTAGCTAAAATGAGAGCGCATTATATTCAATCTGTCAAGCTAATCTGCTGTGCTAATGTGATAATCTTGGAAAGACAATTTGTGGGAGATCTCTAGGAAACTGGGGGTTACTTTTTTCCATTTTTGCCATTTTTGTGAGAGTTATAGGCTAAATATATAAAACATCCAACTACTGAGAAGGTATTGGAGTTAAAAAGGATTAGTAAGAAAAAATATAGCTGTGGAATGACAATCCATGGAACTTCATCATTGCAAAATACGCATTTTGTTACCTCTGGGGCAATGCTTCTTTATAGTCCATTTCAGAATGTAGCTATGAAAAATTAGACAAATATACTAACTTCCCAGGAGGGGTGCAAGAGTGTCCACCACAGCTATATACACACTTGAGGCAGTTTACCTTTTGTCTCTCTTCTAGGGAGGCAGCTAAGGAATATTTGTTGCTGCTCTGGCTGGCCTGGCTTATTCCCCAAAAAGCCACTTTGGATTAGGCCCCACAAATTCCTCAAAGCCATTTTGGTGATATTGTGCTTCTGTCACACAACTTAAGCTAATGTATCCTCATTTGAAGGTATGTCTCCAATATAATATGCTGTGCGTTTTATGTAAGGGGCTGGAAAACCTGTCTGTGCTGTAATCACCTTGAATTCAACAATAGTATAGCTGCAGGTGCTCTATACATGTAGCCTATATCTTTCATGAATCCAACTAGATGGATACGTGAAAATACTTTTATTTTATTCACTAGTAGTATCTGGAATTTGTTGAAATTTTTATTTTCATTAAGCATGCAAGAACACTATGTACTGTGGTGTGATTTGAATGTATAATTTAGAGGGAAAATTATTTCTTTATATTTTATGAGGGTTGTTTGCTGCCATTTCTGCCTAGAGTTTATTAAATCAGATTTCTTTTGTAAAACCAGTTACATATAAGGTAATAGAGGACGCAGCACTGCATTTACAGATTCTTTTGCCAAAAGCAATGCTAATCATGTACTTACAAAACTTTAAAAAATATTTTTGACAGTCTTTATGAACCAGCCAAAATCTGAGGTTTTTAACAAAAAGAATCTACAGAGTACAAAATGTTGACAAGTAATTCCCTGTATAATGCATTCACCAGGTCAAAGTAATTGTAATAAATACAGACTGTCTGCCAGATTTTGGCAGACAAACTCTCTGAGTCACTTCTGCCTTTACAACTGCAAAGGCTATTTGGTTGGATCCCACACTTTTAGTCTCCCCATTCATCTGAACTTGAAACATTGTTCCATTACTTTTTTCTACAATGAAATCCACCAGAAAGTTTCCTCAGCCTGTACTGGTTTTGATATAATCCCATCAGCTGTACTCAATCACATACTGCTCCAGACATTCTAAAAAGCCTATTCTCCTATACGTGTATTTTATCAGGTCACTTATAAGTAAAGTTTACTTTAAGATGAGCTCACCATGGAGAGACCAGATTATGAATATTAATAACACTGTGTATAATTGCACTGTTTAGTGTGAAATTCAAAATGCAGATACAGATATGCACCATAAAACTCCTGCTTCCACAAAGCCCACTGAAGGAGAAAATAAGTTTGAAGCTAAGCAAGGCATGATCAAATCAAATCCCCTGACTGATACTCTGGATTTTTAAAATTGCTTAAGTTTTATGTGCCTTAGTCAAGTAATTTTCTATAGTTCACAAAATGCTAACAAGAACACAGCCGAAAAATGTGATCTAGTGTTTTTAAGGTCTTCCAAATTTTCAGGAGAATACATCACCATGTCATATATGTTACAATGCATTAACATTGGTGACTATTTTGTTTTGTTTGTGGGATGAACTGCTTTATCTAAACTACATTACAATATCAGAATTGCTACTCTCCTTATGAGGAACTTCAAAAACGTTAAGAGGTTGGTTAAATTTTGATTGCAAAAATTTTTACTAGGAAAAAATAGGACTTAAATTGGAGAGAAGAGGAAAAATACCCCTCTATTTTCTTTCAAATTCCATTTATAGAAAAGATAGAAAAATAATAAAGTGAAAATAGTGGGAAGACAAATAGCTTAGCTACATATATGTTTGCTGGAAATGCTGCATGTATCACCATGAAGTGCTTGTAGCATTCACTTTTAGAAACCTTAACAGGGAAAAAATTTTCTCTGTTGGGTGTGCAGAGCTAGAAAGCTTCACTTGCTCTGTGGCATGTCTGTGCTTAAGTAAGTGCTTAACTTACTGCGCCATGTAAGTGCTTAACTGTGGATGATTTTTTTTCTCTTTGAGGAACCAAGGAGGATATGCTGGGCCAAATGCAGATGGTATTTTTTTTCCCAGGACTCAGCATGATATGCTCAGCACAAACACCAGGACCTAGTGGGGTCAGGCAGCAGCAGGCAGGGAAGGCAGTGTCCATGAATATCCTCTGGTGTCTTCCCAGGATGTCACACTGCCACTCAGTCAGCCATGCTCCAGACCCTTAAATCTGACATGACAGATGACATTTTCCATTTTCATACTTTTAAGCTCTGCTCTGTCTTTGCTGAACCTTCACTGATGCCCTGAACGTGGGCTCATCAAAGGTCTTCTGTGATATCACCAAGGTGTTGCCACCAAGCTCTATTGTGCCTATCTATTGTGCCAGGGGCAGCCAGATTTAGCTATGTTTATCAAGTGATGCATGATGAGATGTGTGTATTTGCCATTCCCATGCTTTAACATGTGCTGTCATGGCCTTAGCAGAACGAGGATTTATTTTGTAGTGGTAACTTTCATGAGGAGGTATAGGAAGAGATCCTTGTGATGGAATGCAAAGTGCTATTAAGAGCTGGCAGGATGCCTGAAATTATCTCACTAATACTTCCCATTATAACATGGTAATCACAGGGGACAGGGATTATTTATAGATGAGTGGGTGAAGAGTCTCAGAAATTGTTTTACACACATGGGGAAAAGTATTCAGGCTGTTTCTGGTTTCAATATGCCCAAGGAACATGAAAAAGAGCTAATCATTTGGCCAGAAATGATTAAGAACTGACAAATGAGTAGTTTTGAAGCAGTCAACATGATTCAGCAGCTAGAGGCAGCGGCCAAGTGATCCCAAACTCAGAACCAAACTGGAAAGCTCAAAAGCCGCCCCAGGTTTTCTCTCGTACCTCCAGCCTCATCCCCTGCTATCACCAACCTGTGTCCCTCCCACCTTCCTCCTGAGAGGGACACCAGTCTGAAAGGAGACAGTGAGGTCATCTGGATGCCTGCTCAGCACGGATGTCCACCATAATTTGAAGTAGAACATGCCCATAGCTACTGACAGACCTGGAAACCCACAGAGAACAGCGGCAGGGCAGAGCAGCATCCCTCCCTGCGCCCTGCCAGGCTGTTGGGAGGGATGTGAAGAGAAGCATCAGGAGACCCTTGCTCCCCGCACTTGTACCATGTAACAAGAAGGAAACAGATTTGGCTCGCCTGGCCCAGCTCACTGCGAGAAGCCACCTCAGCACACAGAGGCATCTCTGGTGGCCAGTGAAATACCGAGAGGGCCACTAGAGGGCTCAGAAACTGCTACTGAGGAGACACCAAATCTCATATAATTGCCACGCACCGAAACTCAGCCACCACTGCAGCACACATCTGTGTGATTTACTGCGGTGTTTACTTCGTTGACCACTACCAGGAATAAATGGCAAAATATCTTCTTGTGGGTTTGACACATCAGTCTGTTTACTCAGTGATGCATGTCAGCATCATCAGGTCCTATTTGCAAGTGCAGGGCATTAATTGTTACTGAAACTGTCTTCAGAAGTTGAAAGCAATTATTTAAGGAGTGAACGAATTCCAAATTGCCACCTACAGGGGATTTCCCATTTTAGAAAAAAAATTTATTTCATCTTACTGAAAAAAAAGAGATAATAATTTACTGAATACTTCAAAGGTAGTACAACAGGGAATTATGTCACAGTTTCAGGTTATATGGTGTGCAGCTTATCTGTGTTTCTCAATTACTGAATAAAAAGGCAAGCTGTTGCTCACGTTGAAATTACTGATCTCTGCAATTTTTTTTTTTTTACAAAGCCTGTGAAAGCTGCTCAAAAGCATTTTGGCTGAACTGTGTTCTGTCATTAAAATATAAATATTTTGCAGGAGTGTTTAAATTTAAACAAAATCAGAGATGAAATAAAAATCTTACATAAGATTTCATCATGTCAATTTTTTTCTTTTTTAGTATTGATTACTAGCTCACTGACCATACCAGAACATCTCTATTGAATAGTTAAAACTAACTGCTTTTTCTGGGACTCTTCATGGGTCCTAATCTGCTGAGTGCAGACACATAATAATGTGAAATAATATACCTTTTAAATGCAAAATAACCTTTCACATAAGGAAACTGGATGACCTGATGTACTCCTATTTATTTTCACTATTTAAGTTTTAACTTTAAAGTACAGAGCTCACAGTTCATGTTCTTATTGTCACCTATCCACCTACAAAACAGAGCATTGTCTAAGCATCATCAAATTCCTGCTTAATTCTGCAGACAGGGTGCTTGTGTTTAATTTCATTTTAAATATAGTACAGTGAATTTTATCATGAAGACATCATGACATAGTTAAAGAATGTAAAGAAAGCCAAGTTTATCAGAGTAAGCAATGTGATCTTATTTTATTGCCCTTAAAAAAAAACAATGAGATGTGCAATGGCTTCCATTTCACTTCTTACTATGAAGTGTGTAGGTAGGCATAACATTTATTAAATTAGCTGAATTAAATGAACATATTGTCAGACAAACAGTTGTTATCTCAGTCAAACAATATTACATCAGAAGAACATATTTCTAGCCCTGGGGTTTTGACCCTTTTTTGCCAGAAGTGATGGAGATACTGTGTGCTTAAAAGTTTCTCCTAGTTTTTGCAGATGGTTGAACAAAAATATCCCCTCTTTCTGCAAGCATTTGCTTGTATCAGATTTTGGAGGATCATGCTTAAGACACTACTCTGATAGGTATTTACTAAAACAGTGATTTTTTTGTTGCCTGACAAAATTTGCTTTAAATATTAATTATTTTTTTTTTTGCATCACTACCTGGTTCACTACCAGTAAATATCCATTTCAGCATTTATATCATCAAAGAAGTGTTCTGTGGAATTTTATTTTCCTAGACCTGGGAAGATTCTTCTTGTGTATAGAAGTCTGAGTTACAGCCCCTTTTTGTTCATACCAGTTAATTGCACTGCCCTTCCCATTATTAAATATTTCACTGAAGTAGCTCGGTCTAAAAATCTATGACATAATATAACTAAATGTCAGAGCTTTAATACTGAAAAAACTCAGAGCAAAATTCAGCAGATGCCAGGGTTTAATCCTGGTGGAAGGTGCCTACTGCATAACCCCAAGTCATTGCAAAATGGGTATTGACTACAAGGCCCTGCTGTGAGCTGCCAACACTAGAGACCTACAGGGACCCAGCAGGGTGCAGGGAATAATGACAGTCTGTTCTGAGAGGGGTGCTCCTGTTAGAGAAAAATTTTGCAATTCCCCTCTGTTTTCTCTCTTGGTCAGCCAGTGAGTGCTGAAGAACCTCAGTCAACAAGCGACTTTTTTATTAGTTTCAGGAGACGGAGACAGCCCCTGTTGATGCCTCTCAGCCTCCTGAGAGGGCATTGATGCTACAGTGACTCAGAAGGAAATGTGTCACGTAATGAATCACCTGCATCGCTACTCCCAACACGTCTGCTCCAGCAATTTAGGTCTCCCATATAAGCTGACAGTGACCTCATCTTACTAGTGATTCCTTGGGACAGTGAAAACAAGAGATGTCCTCACTATGAGGGAAAATTATCATGGAGACTGCTGAGCTGTTACTCTGGAGCTTGACATGTGTAGTCCTTTTTACTCTTCTTCCCTTTTTTTNTTTTTCTTTTTTCTTTTTTTTTTTTTTTTTTTTTTTTCCTGATAAGGATGAACAACTGCTCAGGTTTTCAAGAAATGAAAACCCAGGACAATATTGTCAGTACACTGCAGCCACTATCAGGATAAGGATAAATGTTACTTATGATAAATCATTGTACACTTTAGACTATGGATATCTAACTCTGATCCACAGCTGGACAAAAATTGGAAAATGTTTTCACTTTTTTTCTTTTTTTCTAATCTATTAAAAGAATTACTACAAGGACGATTAGGTTCACTTACAAAGTAAACTGGAAATTAAGAAGGCTGGGCCATTACATGAAGCAAAATGTGCCACAAAGAAGCTACTCCTAAATAATATATACTCTTTAAGGGGAGGACCTAATACAGTAAACAATCTCTGACTTTGTTTCCATTTAGACAAAGGTTTTGAGTTTTACTTTTTAATTTGTTTTATTTTGTTTTTAAATTTAATATTTCATTTTTTAAAAACAATTTAAATAATTTTTAAGTGGGTGGGTGGTTTGTTTCTTGTGCTAGTGTTTTTAACAATTGCCCCACCCTCTCTTGTCTGGCTACTCAGAAAACACAAGAAAATACAGTAGCACACTGTTAAGGGAAAGATGCTTCTCTAAAAGCTGGTATTTCTAGTAGTAAAATACCATAAAACATTTTCACTTCTGCGTCTCTTAGCAGAAGTAGATCACATTCCCCTGAAGGTCTTAAATCTCTTTGTTTGAAAAGGCACCAAACCCATTAAGGGCACCTGAAAAATGAGAGCCTGCCATAAGGTGCTGTGTGACCTTTGCCTTGTCACTCCAAACCCCATCCTGGGTGCCACTGAGCAATGACAGCTGATGTCTAAAAGATGGCTGGAGTCAAAGAGCATGACCAGAGGTGCTGCTGTGCTGGCATCAGGCATCCTTGCAGAATTTAATCTCCTGATTAAAAACATCTCGCATAATCAATGAGTTGCGCTGCATGAATCAGAATTTCTGAAACATCAGCAGTTTGGTGATGTGCTTTTATGAGATCTGTCATCAACCAATATGCATATAAAGGCTTTTGATTTTCTAATCAAAAGGATGAATTTATCTTGATTCCCCATATACTAAGTGAGATTGATTAGTGAAAGATATAATATATTAAAACTTCAGCTGATTAAGACTAAATTATTCTTTGCGAAGAAGTTACCTGACAAGTTGGCCATTATCTTGTTTCTGAACCAACCAAAAACCAATCTAACATTCTCAAGCTGTATTTTGCAAGTTATTTCCAAGTACTGACAACACAGGGCAAAAACGTTTCAGAAGAGAAACATGGGCACTTATGTTGTTTATCATCCATCAATGCAAGATGGATAAGGCTAGATAACTTGGACTGCTCTTAACAGTTTCACCGAATGTCTGAAAAAATATACAGACACATCTTATGCATCTTCCAGTACAACACTCTTACATATGGATTTTCTGTATCTTGCTAGAAGATATTTAGTTGTTAAGGAACTTGTTTTCTGATAGAGAAGGGGCACAGTGAGACATTCTGAAGAGATGGGTCTGAACAGCTGGAGAATGCAAAATGGTGGTCAAAGACTTTTCCAGGTTTTTCATGGACTGCAAGGCTACAACAACCCCTTTCTCATTTATAAAACCAGCTTTACACACAGGAATAGTGTTTTTTCTACCTATAACATCTCAAAGCTTCCTGCTACTTTCAAAGGATCCACTTAGCAAATGCTTTGTGCATTTCCAACTGACAGGTTCCTAAGGAAGCATTAAGCTTGCTATGTTGCCCTGTGGTGGCAACAGGCCTTGGCATCCCAGTGGGATGTGGCCCTGGCTTCACCGGCTGCCACCTATAGAGCTGGGACCAGTGCCCTCCCAACCGCTGCCCCCAGCTTCCTTCAAGGCTCAGTAGCCACTAGCTAGGTAACACTGCAGGAAAGAAACCCAGGAGAGTGAGGGAAGGCTTTTGTAACCCCAAAAGCTACTATTGTGGGGTACCAGGTATGCTGTGATGTCTGTGTGCTCAACCAGCCCCACGGCCCAGCTGCCTGGATGCAGCGGCGCCTGTGATGGGGCAGAGACATCTATGCCTTTATTAGGGCACTGGCTGGTGGCTAAGGCTGGCACAAGCCCTTGCCAGTGGGCTGGATGCCACATGAACAGATGAAAAGCAGCACAGCCATGCCAGGGATCCAGCTGACTTCATCCCAGGAGCAGTAGCACTGGGGTCGGCAGCATCACACCTGCAAGTTCTTGGTGCCAATGTGCTTGGCTAAAGATTTTAGACTAAGGTTAGTAATGGGTGGGCCACACGGACAGAGAAGCATGTTTGTGTCACTTCAGGCCAGAAGTAGATTACCCCAAAAATTTTAAATAGGAGTTAATGTGAGAAACTGTTGGACTGAGTTTTTAAATGAACAAAGAGGAAATGATTATTTGCAAGGAAGGTTTCGGCAGGAGTTTTGTCTTTTGGAGGGTTTTCAGGGTGTCAGAATTTTTGCATTTCAGAGTCATCAGATTAGAAATCCTGTTTGAATTCTTCACACTAGAAAATGACTAGCATGATTGGTGTCTGAATTTTGATCAGGTTTTTGAACATTTTTCTTCTTTCAAACCAAAATATCTACATAAATGCATCTTTCAAGGAAAAACATCACCCAGTTTGTTCATAATTAGAAGGATGTTTCAGGAAAGCAAAAGCTTTTATCTACCTTTTAAACATGAATGTCATATTTCCATCTGACTAGGAGGATCACTAGAGCTTGAAACTGAGGTGCATAAAATGCATTTCCAGGAAAAAACTGCTATGTTATTGAGCAAGGCTGCAGTTATTAAGACCCAATCCTCCTGTCACAGTTCTTTCAGACAGAAAGAAGAAAGGAGCCACCTACTGTGGATTATGTCTTTATTACTTTGTCTTTTTCCCATCCCCTTTTGCAAGAGGAGTGGCTAAAGAGGGACATAATTTGCAGAGAATTGTGCTCCTCTAAGTATTGCATGCCCTGGGTTGCCAGACTCACGTGTGTGTAGCTATTAATAGCAATGCCAGACTTTTTTCTAATCCAAGCACATTTTTAGCTGCAATCCTTCTCACTTCTATGACACAACTTCATGTGTGACACCAAAGCATGACTGCAAGGCCAAGGCTGGGGGGAGCTGGAGTACATGACAGGCAGCATCCTGGCAGGCCTGAAGCTGTACTCCAGCCATTGCTGCCTTCCAAAACGAGAGATTTCATGATGAATAGTCATGGTCATCACATCCTTGGCCTTGGAGGGGATCCTCCATGATATGCCATTGTTGGAAAGAAGCAGCTGTCTCCAAGGTGGGGTTCCCAGATGCAAAAGCTTGTTTTGGCATGGTGGGGGATGAGTACAATCTCTGATGTGTCAGTGTGCTCTATGGCACTGAAGAAATCTGTGTACTATACCTTCCCTCTGAGAGCAGCATCATAGCTAAAAAAAATCCTGTTGTGCAGAAGAGTAAATAGGAGCTAAAAAGGTCATTAAGACTTCACACTGAGAAGAAAAGGGGGGATGCGAAAAAAGTGCTGGATGGAGGCAAGTGTAGAATGTATATCAAACAGGGAACACAAAACAAAGGTCCAAGGAAGCATTCAGGCTAGTAAAGTGCTTGCCAAAATTTGAGACATTGAGAACAGTCTAAAAGACAGAGGTTTATGGGCAAGAATGCCCTTTTCCACTGATGAGCCAAATGGAGCTGAAGAAATTGTCAAAGGCCAGAGGGGGAGAGAAAGAAAGAGTCCCTGATGAGGAGAGTAACCTAGAAGGGAATCCCAGAAGGAGGGGGAGGAGGTATGACAAATGGTGTCATGAACAATAAAATTTACTGACCTAAATCCCAAATAACAGTAAAATGCAGCAGGGAAATCAAGCAGAGATTTATATGCTAAATTTCTTATGCTGCTTAAAATGAAATTCAGTTGAACATATTTAATTCAGAATTAGTGTTTCCACAAGATTTGAATTCTGGGACAACACAAACCAAACTGATAGTATTCAGTGGTTGTTGCTGCTCCAGTGTTGCTCACCACAGCTGTACAGGAGCATCCCACACACAGTTAGTAGATCATGATATATCAGATCTATATATCATAGACCTTTACTATCTACACTGACACAGGGATCCAGAGAGTGGCCTGAAGGCACCAATGGCAGAGACAGTGCTGTTGGTTTCCCAGCCCAGGAGGGGCTGGCAGCACAGGTCAGTGCTGGCACACAGCACCTAGACACATGGTGGATGTCCAGCATGGACTTTTGTCTTGGCTTATGACACTCTCCAGACATTTCATGCAAGATCAGATTTTCATTTTGCAAGGTAGATTTAGAATAATTCAATGTTGAATTTATGATTTAGAGAGTACCAGTGGATGAAAAATGTTTCTTTTTTAAGATGTGAAAAGAAAATCACTTCAGGTCACTCCTTTGAGGAGGTAAACAGGAAAATGTTTTTATATGTAAGTTATAAACAAAATAGTAATGTATCTACAGTAGAACTGATATAGGGAGGGTGAATATCTCTGACATTTTTGTTGTGTTATGGCATTTTGGTTCCTTCTGTATGTGAAATGGATTTTATTTTTCTGGCAATTTTAGTTTGGTGTAGTGTTTCAATACTTCCACCACTGACATACAATAATCAGGGTATATCCCCTCTGGAAAAGGGGGGATAAAATAAATAAGAACTTGGACTTGAGAAGTATGTCTGTTGGCCAATGAGTGCAAATGCCAGCTATATCTTGCAGACAAGAGAAATCAGTATGCATTTAAAAAATACTTTGATTTTACCAATTTTTTCCAGTTAATTGTTATACCAGAATTTCAGGGTGGGAATGTCTGTGTGAAAATTATAAATGAGTATCTCTTTTTCTCAAGAAACCCAAAAGAAAAAAAAGTAATGTGGTATGCAGCATCAAGGATGACCAGTGAGCTTTTATTTTGATCCCAGGAGATGGGTTTAGAAAGTAGGTTCCATAAATTCTCTGTTTTTCTCCAGAGAACTGTAACAGTACAGTATTCACACACAAGACACACATGCATGTGACACAACCCTTAAAAAACAATTCTTAGTTATTTTCCTTGCTGTGGGTGGGTAAAGCCTCAATGGTCTTATAAAGAAGTGAAAGACTGTTTGCCCAGTTTGGAGAATACAAATGAGGAATTATTCTAAACTAATTCAATAGCTTTTCTTCTCCACAAACTGCCATATAAAATGTAAAATATTTGATAATATTGTAAACAAAACCACCATTGTTTGCACTTTTCCAGATTAATTTGTACAAATTATTGCTCTATTATACCACAGGGATTTTAATTATATTACAAATGATAAATTCTTTCATGCATTAGATATTATTAAACGTATGAAAATGCTCAGTGGTGGTAAAAAACATGTAAAGATACATTTTTATGACTAGGGTTAATGCCTTCCTCCAACTTAATTTTATCTGTAACATCAGGAACATCTTCTATGGAAACTACTGTGAGGCCAAGACACAGAAGTCACTTGACACTAGACTCAAGATATGTACTTGCTGATAACCACTGAAAATTTCATCGAATCATGCATTTCTTTTGTTTACAATGGCAAGAGATAATGCCCCAGACTTTGCTGAAAAATGATAACCCTTGCTCCATGGCAGCTGGTTGCTGTTCAGGGAACCTTTCAGGGCAGGTCCTGACCTAACACACTGCAACCTGTGCTCAGTTAAACACAAATCTTCCACAGGTAATTAGCAACTATAACAATGATAATACTAATAATAATACCAATAATAATATTGAAATCTGTCTCCCCAAATCCTGCCTATGAAGGCGTATGGGAATTGCAAGGGCATCTATAAAACTGCTTAGGGAAATGTGAATTCACTCCTTAAGAATTAAGCCAGCACAGGTTAATGCCTAGCAGTCGGTGTTTCAGTCTCAGCTCAAACCCAGATGATTTTGGCAATGAATGTCTTACAATTGATTGACTTTTATTGCTTTGTTGGTTCAACAACTGGAATTGATGGCTACAGATACTGCTTCAGCGGTTGATGGGACAGTGAAACCACATCTGCACCAGAGGAGAGAGCAATGCCTCCTCAAGTACCCCAAAGGGTACTTGTTATGCTGGCCAACTCATGCAGTTCACCCAAGAAAATGGCGAAGAAGCACAAAGGCCAAACTTCCTAGTGCTTCCCTGCACAGCAGAGCAATGCAAGGCAGCGCTCTCAGGGTAGGTCCAGTTGCTGTTTTGCAGACAGATGTGAGGCCTCTCCCATAGCTCATCCTCCCTGAAAACAACACAACTTTGTTAGCTGAGCACAGAGATCTGATTATTAGGTCTCCTGGGCTAAGCAGCTTTTTGTCAGTTTGCAATGTGACTAGCTGTGGAAAAAATACCCCAACCCAAGATACAGCTGTGATGTCATGATGCTCATGCCAGATCTATACACTGCTGGACCACTGCACATTCTGGTCCAATCCAGAATGGGCTTGCTGACCCACACAAAGCCAGTTCAAAGCTTTTCCTTGTTTTGACAGCTCAAGGATGGACACTACATGGTCTGGCATGAAGCTGGGCTCTTGGCTTGGCACAAGGCCTGCTGCCACAAAATTATTCCATTTACATTTTTCTAAGCAAATATGAACCAACAGAAGAAAGGCCACTGTCTTTGAGAAACAATATTGGGAATGATGAAGTCAGATTCATTTTCTGACAAAACCTCAATTAGTTTCAGGGCTCAGAGTACCAACTATCCTTTTACCAGTTGAGCATGAGAAATATCCATAAATATCCTCAATAAAGAAACACTAGTGGCTGAGTGGGGAATATGACACAAGGCCAGAGTATATCTGGTCCACTGATGATATCTCAGATTACACTTAAAAAAAAAAAAAAGAAAAAAAGCATACTCATCAGCCTTTGGCTAGTAGTTTACCTGCGTCCTAGTACAGATTGCTAACAAGGATGTGGCAACCACAGCTATTCCTCACAAAATATTTTACCATTCTAACAATACCAAAAAGAATAAAACTCTTGCTCATGACATTCCATGTTTGAACGTAACTGTGATTTGTCATATTTTTTCTCCCAAGGGAACACTTGAACTGGAAAGGCCAAGTTAACCGTAGGGTAATCTAGTCCATCTGAAGTCCCAGGGATCAGCTTTACCCTCTTACTGGAGCTTGGGAGAGCTTGTTACACGACTTTTAGCAAGCCAGTTCAGTTCCTTTTCATCATCTCCTCCATTTCTGTCTTGTTTGTTTTGACAGTAAGCACTCAGGAAAGAATGTCCAGCTATATATTTATAACACTGGAACCTTGATCTCTGAAGCTTGTAATTTAAAATAAATATGCATTCATACAAAAAAACCAGATGTAACTTAATCAATATGAAAACAGTGGATGTTAGAGTTGATGCCTACATTTAAAGAAAGTAATAACAATTTCATGTTCAGAAATTGTTTTCCTACAGTTGAATTTCCCAACCTTGAAAAAGGCAGGGTCCTTTTGAATTTTTTTTAGAAATACACATCAGGATTACATTATTTTATACCTAGGATCTTTCTACTAGATTCAATCTTGCAATCAAGAGAATATTTCTGTCTTACGCCAACATAATATTTCACCATATATTTTACCATATGGTGTACAAAAGAGAGACCTTTGTGCATACTTTCCAAACACAGGCCTGTGCAACAGACCTTTGTATTCGTGCACAAACTTTTTTTTAGGAAACACTACCTGAATATGCAGAAAAATTAATATTTAGGCTTTTCATTTGAGGAAACACACTGTACAATTTCTCCCAGCTAGCACCAGCTATCCAAGTGCCACACATCCCACCTATGCCAGACCCCAGCAGGGATACACACCCTCAGGAGGTAGCAGGAGGAGTAAAAATTCCCCTCTCTCTCCACTGACTTGCAGGAAAACTGGATTAGTAGCTTGGATCAGGCACCTCCTTCTCAGACAGCTAAAGGTGGTGAGATGAATCATTTCCCTAGCTTTCAAGTTCATCTGACTCAACATCAAAAAGTAAAATATATTTGTGTATATGAGATACATGACTCCTGCCAGTACATGATACTGCATCCTTTCAGCTACCAGTGAGAACCATTGCTTAGTTAGAAGGGAAAGCACCCGTGCCTGTCCCTGTGCCCAGGCATGCACCACCTGCCACAGCTTCTGCCTGAGAAACTGCTGCAGAAATGGGGCTTTAATGTTTCCATTTCTGGGTATCACAGTCCATAATGAAACATCTTGGATGCAGATATCATAACCATAAGTTTTACACAATATGAGCCATGTGTTTCAGGCCTGTACCAAAATCTGTAGGGGCCCCCAACAGGCACAGCAGTTTGTTTGCTCAGGAGCCACAGCTGGAGTGAGGTTAGTCTCTTGTACCAGAAGGATTTGCTGCTTACTACACGAATATTTATAACACTGTGCATGTGATCTCTAAAAGACAAGATTAGAGAAAGAGATAAATTGAGAGAGAGAAAAAGAGAAGTGGAGGAGGAGAGACAGAGGGAGAAAGAGAGGATCTATTTGGATCTTCATCTCTGAAGATGCTGCCACTTTCTTCAGTGCCAACCCAAGGAAGAAGCAGAGCTAGGCAAGGAGCATGGCTGCAACAGGAATCCTGGGCTCTGCTGGTGATGACGGGAGCATGGCAGCTGCTGAGTATAAAATTCTGCTTACTTCTGCTGAGACACTCCTGACTGAGGAAGCAGAAAACTGCCTTGGTCAGTTGATCTCCATGTGCAGAGCAACTCTGTTGCTCTCAGATGTGAGCAGTTCTTCCACTAAGAGTACTGAAAATGATGACCAGGGTTAGAGTAGGAAGAAGTGTGAGAGGTTCAAATATTTGTGCGTGTAATATTTACGGCTGAATTTCTGTATGATGAGACTTCACAAATAGCTCGGCTTCATGGTAAACAAAAGTCTGAATTTATGGTCCTGAATGGGACTAGGGTAGGGAACCATGCTGGTATCCAGGGTGTCTGGGACAGTTTTATAAAACACCAGCACCCAATCAGCAGCAGCAAAACTCAGACCTAGGAAACTCTTGGAGGGTTCTGAGATGTGCACATATTTATATATCTTGTTGGGCAGTGTAACAAAGGTGAGTAAGAGGTAAAAAAATAGCTGCTGTTGCTCCATTAGAGAACACCATGATACAGTGGTGTTTCTCAGCTGGAAAGGCTCAGTCACAGCCCTGTGATGGTAATGGCTACTGGAGTTTCTCACAAATGCCAGGGTTTGGGTTTATGTAAGCTGGAATAGAATGTAATACAATTCAGTGTGCTGGCTGCAGACAGAGATTGCTGCAAGTTCCTTCTCTCACCAGCCTAACAACATGCTGCTGGTTGAATTGGCTAAGGAAGTAAGCAACAGCTCTGGACTTAGGATCTGGGTTTCAGCCTTCATGGGGATGAACACAAGATACACCAGACTCTCTGCTGATGTTCAGGGTCATCCCATGTGATGATCAGCATCCCAGCAAAGCTTTCAAAGTAGCTTAACAGCTGACTCTCCTTTTCAAGCAAACACGAAGCCCAGACAAATATTTGTGCAGACAAGTACTGTGGGTCTGTCCACATGTGAAACTATCTGCAGGCTGTGGGGCCACCATGAGACACAGGTCTCATGAGCACCACTGAAGAGCACCACTGGGGAACTCAAGAACGCTTCCCCAAGTATGACCAATCTTCTAACAAAGAAATGAGTTGGCTAATTTGGGCTGCCCAGGCAGCAGTCCCTCAAGTTCTTCTGTAGCTTCATGCTCACAACTTGTTTGAATAGGGCAGGGGCCACGGGCTCATCATGCTGCCCAGTGGGACAGTGATCCTGGAGTCCTCTGGCTTCTTTTGGGATGGCAGACTATTGCCAACTGGTGTAGTTAGAGTTCATTTGTTGTGCTCATTAACACTTATTTAGAGGAGAGCACATTTTTGGAAATAGGCCTGACTGTCAATCTTGAAAAACTGTCAAAAAGCAAGAACTAGAATTCAGCACTTTCCAGCCCCCCAGGCTGTTCCCTTCCCCAGCTGAGACCTGTCATAAGGGAAAAAAATCATTCTTTTTCCTTAGATACTGTGATGGCTTTCCTCAGGCTGCTGGTTATATATTTGCCCATAATTTTCGAAAAAACTGTTGCAATAACTCTTTATTCCCAGCTTAACTTTTAATTATGACCATCTTAAATGCTTAAGCTTATGTTTTTATCAATAGACACTGCAGCTTAATGGAGAGAATGTCCTATGTGGCTCATATTCATTGTAACTACAACAGTTAGTCACATGGAAAAGTCATGCCAAGGAGACCCTAACACCTGAAATAAAACATTGCCTGCCTTTTGAAATGATCACAAGTGATGTCTCCTAGGGCTCAGTACTGGGGCCAGTTCTGTTTAATATCTTTATTAATGGTCTGAAGGAGGGAATTGAATGAACTTTCAGTAAATTTACAGAGGACACTAAATTGTGTGGGAGTGTTGACCTGCTGAAGGGTAGGAAGGCTCTGCAGAGAGATCTGAACAGGCTGGATCAATGGGCCAAGGCCAATAGTATGAGAACCAGCAAGGCAAAGTGCTGCACCCTGCCCCTGGGTCCCAATAACCCCCTGCAGTGCTACAGGCTGGGGGCACAGTGGCTGGAAAGTTGGTCATCAGAAAAGGTCCTGGATCAACAGCTGGCTGAACATGAGCCAGTGTACGCCCAGGCAGTCAAGAAGGCCAATGGCATCCTGGCCTGTATCAGCAATGCTGTGGGCAGCAGGACCAGGACAGTGACTGTCCCCTGTACTTGGCACTGGTGAAGACACACCCTGAATCCTGTGTTCAGTTCTGGGCCCCTCACTCCAAGAAGGACCTTAAGGCTCTGGAGCATGTCTAGAGAAGGCAACAGAGCTGGTGAAGGGTCTGGAGCACAAGCATGATAAGCAGCAGTTGATAGACCTGGGGTTGTTTAACCTGGATGAAGGAGGCTTAAGGGAGATCTCACTCCTCTCTACAACTACCTGGAAGGAATTTGTAGCCAGGTGGAGATTGGTCTCTTCTCCCAGGTAACATGCACCACGACAAGAGGAAATGGCCTTGAGTTGCAACAGGAGAGGTTTGGACTGGATATTATGAAAAATTTCTTTGCTAAAAGTCTAGGCATTGGAACAGGCTGCTCAGGGAAACGATGGCATATAATATTCCATCCATGGAAATATTCAAAGAATGTGAGGAGGTGACACTTGTGGACACAAGTTAGTGATGAACCTGGCAGTACTGGATTAACAATTCCGCTTTCTGATCTCGAAGGTCTTTTCCAACTTAAGCATTTTTTGATTCCATGATTCAATTGTTTCAAAAGAGAAATAGCACTTCTGACCAGGCAGCTCTCCAATGACCACCAGCTGACTGCAATCTTGAGAACTAAGATAAAAAGGGTTTCTCTTTCACCACTGCCATAACTCCCATCTCTCTGGGGATAATGTTGCTCAGGAATGTTAGTCAGCACCTACTCTGGCACTGGCTTGTGTCTCTAATGCTTCTCTCCCCCAGAAAACATATTTCCATCTGCATCATTCTCCTCTTTGTCTGAAAAAACACTTGAAACTGCTATCTCTAATTTTTGATTTATCCTCTCATTTACCAGCACTCTGGCAGACTTCTTAGTTGCTATACAGCAATGTGAAGCATCTTATTTTGGGAAAATGCTACATTTTATCTCCTCTTTGGGGTCATATTATTTTCCAGAATTGGCAGACTTCTTTTTAAACTTGGTATTTTTTCCCCCTGATACTCTGTTATAATTAGCACTAAATCAGACACTGAAGGCACTAGAGCAGAAGGCTGAGAAAGGGTTTCCTGGTAGTAAAAATATGAAAGACTGAGATAAAGATACTTCTGCTCCCAATATTCCCTCCTGGAAACTACAAATCCAGCAGATGAGAAGCCATCTGTGTGGATACCTTGTGATGCGTTTTAACGCTAAAATAGTAATTGAACTGCACTTCCAGGGCTTCCCTTGCCAGCAGCCATCCCTGGAAATCCCCTGTAGGAGTGAAAGGATAGATAAGGACAGTGCCATGGAAACAGCTGATCCTTCCCCTACCTTTCCTAAATACGCCAGCAACTGGAGACTAACTTGCCAAAGACAAACTAACTAGTCTGCACAAATCTAAATACTTTGTGCTCAATTTCAGTGTAATAGTTAAGAACTATGAGAAAATACACGAAGAAAATATGAGGTCTCAGTGCTTTTATTCTTGAAAAAATATGTGTTGTCAACCCTCCTTCGTGGTGAGATCTCTAATATTTGGTGTACATTTTGACACACCTTTATCCTTGTGTTTTAGAAATATTTAAAAAGTCAAATAGACTATACTATTGAAGAAAAATCTGCTACATCCTTCTAGGGCAAAGATTAATGTAGAGCAGTGCTGTAACCCTACAACCTTCCAAAAAAACCCCCCAAAAAAACCAACGGGGAGACTCTTGAACATCATTCAGTAAAAAAGACACTAGGGTGAAGCTGCAGCTTCAAATTCATGTCTCACACTCACATTTGTAATCCAGCAGAAAACAGAAACCTCTGCCTTCTGCCAAAGTAGTATTTCAGTGTTTTAGCTGATCAAATGCACTTTGCAATCCAGGGCCAGTGTCTTCTGGTTCAAACAGTTTCTTCCAAGGGACTTAATCCCTAATCTGGGAAAGAAAAATACAACCTGTTTCACTACTGCTGAAAAGCTGCCAACTCTTGCTCTAGGTGATTGCACTGTATTTGTTTTTCCTGAAGAATATGGTGACAATATGTAGGTGGGAGAAAGAAAGACCCCTGCTGAGTTCCAATTAACTTTTTTGTTCTATTTAGAAATTACTTACAAGGTTGCTAATTGGCCATATTCTGCCTCCACTCATAACTGAGGATGGTGATCTTAATATGATTAATTTAATTTCATGTCTTGGTGAAGTGGAACAGCTTAACTCTGCCCTACACATACTCTGGGCAATTTCTCCCATTTCTGTGACTGCATTGCCCACACCTACTGGTGATACTTTGAGTCACTGAACAACAATGAACTCTCTGGAGCTAAGCCTCAGAAAAACTGCAGAGAATTACCAATGAACACTGACATCTGTAAAGCATTTGGGGATTCTAAGCACACCTGACTCTCTTGACGACCTCTTCCCAAACTTTCCAGCAAGGTCCTGTAGGCTTTCAGCCTTCTGTAGGCATTAGCAGAAGCATTAGCCAGTGGAGCCCAAACGGCTGGTAGACAAGTGTCATGACTGCTTCAGAACACACAGTGTCAGGGCCCAGCTCTCAGGAACATTAGGTAGAAGGCTGTGCCAACAGCACCACATGGATTGTTGACTCCAGGGGCCTGCACACAGGATCACATGCAGGACAAGTTTTCTGTAATCATGCTTCACAGTTCCTTCACCTGTGCTGCTATATACAAAAGTTTTCGGAGTGACTCCTTACAGGCATTCTTATACTGATTTAAGATGGATGCCTGTGAAATAAGCCAAAAGAAAAAGACCACTGATTAAATGAGAATAAAAATAACAAATGTATATCAGTTTGTAGACAAACACTTAAGGAAGGAGGTAAAACTGTACCATACATGGTTCAAAATGGATTAGGACTGTCCACACAAATTAGCAGTCCTTGTGTTAAATGAGCTCAGGGCACTCTTTTAACCAAGCAGATGGAAATATGGAAAACGGGCCTCACCTTTGCAGCAAAATGTATTGAGTCAAGACTAAAAGCAGCAAATGTATCATCAAATACTTGACAATACACCTCCTTTATTGGTGGCCTTGGATGTTATTTTAACACATTAAAACACTAAATGCTTTCCCTTTCTTCAAGAAAATAAAAGAGGAAGTAGGATACACAGCTATGACAGCTGGAGTAATGAACTTCCTCAACTAAACAGAGTCTTAGGCAGAAGGACAGGTTAAATTTTTTTTCAATTAACAGAATTTAAATCACACTTTACACACATTGTGAGTGCTGGTTAGGTTGTTTATACTAAGCTAACCAGTCTAATGCAAGATAACACACGTTTTTTTCCCATTACCTAGCTCTATTGAGCTATTCAGGCTTCTTGTCCTAGAAATGCTAATTGATTTGCCTGTAAACTGTAATTTTGTAATGGACCGAGAGATCAGTCCATGTAGATGCAATGACAATACGAGGTTCCTAGTTTACTTGCATCATATTGCTGAGTATTGTCTTAAATTACTTCTCTTTGGGAAAATGGAACCAAAATTAGCTTTTAAAAAAGAAACTCAGACCACTAAAGTGTGAAATGAAACAAATATTTATAAACAGATATAAAAGAATCAGACTATGTAAACACTTAGTAACACTGAAGGTTAATAACATTGATTGTATTTCGCAGTCTAAAAGTACTGCTTTTACATTTGATTTGTGGTAAGAGGAAATGTTTGGTTTTTCAGACTGAACGACAAAAGTGGTCCAGAAGTTCATACTTTAAATAGCATGTCACTTTTGGTATTTTCTAATGGTTTGATTCCAGCAAATGAATGAAGGTTTGAGTCACGAAGCAAAGGTTTATGATTAAAAAAATAAAATGCAGTGCTTTCCTGGATGGTGTATAAACACATTCATTTTAGTGACATGGCAGCCATGCTCATCACACAACTAAAGCTGGTGGCATTAAGAAACTGGTTTCTTGGCTTAAAAGTTAGACTGCTCTTTTATCTTCAAAATATATTTATGTTGACAGGTATGTTACTGTAGTACCAATGTTTCTATAAAACATTAGTGTTGTGTAACCTACTGAATTCTTCAGTAATTCTAAATTCAGTTTGGAGGTTCAAAATCAAACCTGAGAAGAAAGCACACGTGACACTATTGAAAGAAACCTGCTATTTCTGCTCATATCTTTGCTTGAAATTCTAAAGTTTATGATGATTTTACAACCAAAATAAGGTGTCAGTGCCACTGTTTTTCTTGATGGAGCGGAGCAGAGCAGGCAGTTCACAAATGATGTTGGCCTTCATCCTGTAAACACTTGTGCACAGACTTAGCTTTTGTACCATTGACAATCTCATTGAATCCAAGGGGATTATTTGCATGAGTGTTTTGTGCATCGGCGCTTGCTGCATTCAAGCCAGTGCTATAACATACATGTTTTGAGGGTCGATAAATTAAAAGTCCACTTCTGTTATCTTGTAAATGCTTTTCCATTTAATTAACACACAAAGTGCATAGCAGGACCTGTCTCTGCACTGCTACCACACTGCAGATAAAATAGCAACTTTCACACAATATTCTCCGTCATCGGGTCGTTCCTGACCTAAAAACCTCCACAGGATAACACACAGCCTGCGGAGTGGCCAGGCCGCTCCTTCTGCGCTCTGCAACGCAAAGGGAGTTGACAGAGCAGGCCCACGGGGGATGGGACACTCCATCTGAAAGCTGGGGCGCTTCCCAAGGGAGCGCGTCCACGCGAGGCAGATTTCCACAGGCCCCGGCAGCCCCGGGGGTGGAGGGGTGAGGGGAGGATCGGGGAGCCCCGCTGCGCCCTGACCCTGCTCAACCCCACGCCCCGATCTGGCCCTGTGCTCCAGGCCTGCGCGCCGCCCTCTCCCCTCACAGAACGGGATCTGAGCCGGGCGCGTCCCCGGCCGGCAGCGTCTCGGTGGGGCCGGCGGAGAGCGGCAGCATCCGGCAGCCCCGCGGCCTGCGGGCCCTGCCCCCAGCACTGGGCCGCGTCTCCCGCGGGAGGCGGAGGGAGCGCAGCCGAGGGAGCCTCGCTGCTCCTTCCTCCTCCCCTTCCTCCCCGTCCGCCTCAGCCTCTCCGCAGGGCCGGGCCGTTGCGGGCGGTACAGCGGCGCTGCCCCCGCCCCTCGGCGCTGGCGGCCGGGCCGAGCGGCGGCGGGGTCACGGCGGCGGCCGGGTCAGAGGGTAAAGGTTGCTCCCCCAGCATCCTCCGTGCTGGATACTCAGCCATCTTGGATTCGCGGGACAAGAAAATTCATGCGGTGAGTCCGGCCCCGGCCGCCCCTCCCCGGCCCCGCCGCCGACCCGGGCCTCGCCGCCGTCTCGGCCGCGGCCCGATGTGGGAGGCCCGGGCGGCGGCGCGGCCCTCGGCGGGGCTCGGTGGGTCTGGGGCCGCCCCACCGGGTTTCCGTTTGCTTTTGTCTCCGAGGGGGAGCGGGGGGGACGCGCGGCGCCCGAGCCGGGGGCGCAGCCGCAGGCCCGGCCCGGCCTGCCGCCCCCCGCCCTCCTCCGCGGCCGCCGGCGGCGGCAGCCCCCGGGAGCCGCTCTGGGGCCGGGCGAGGCCGCGGCCCGGCGGCGCCCGGGCCCCGCATCCCTGCGGCCGCCGTTGGCAGCTCGCCCTGCGGCCCGCTCGGCCCGCCCGAACGGCTTCTTCCCGCCGCCGCCCCGGCGGCTGCTCCCGGGCCTCCCCCGTGCCTCTGAGCCCGGCCCCGCGGGGCCGCACGGCCGCTCGGCCTCCGCCCGCCGCCTTCCCCGGGCCCGGCGCCGGGGCAGCGGAACCTGCCGCCCACGGCCGGGGCTGCGCCGGCCCCGCGCTCCGCCGAGCGCCCGTGCGGCCTGTGCCGCGGGCCCCAGGCGGAGAAAGGGGGTGAGACGGGGCTGCTACTGGCTGGCTTTGGGTTGAAAAATATTTTTTTTCTTTTTCTTGCGTCTGTTTCACTCTCCTCTTGGCGGCCGTTAAGGCGGTGTGTAAACAGGTTCTGGCTTTCCCTCGGACATGTTTGTAAAACAAACTTAAAAGGGACGGAGCGCAGTCGCCGAAGGAAGGAATCAGCCTTCCCCTGCCCGCCTGGGCGGCGATGACAAGCTCTAGCGTGAACCTGACCCGTGCTGGGAGAGGAGGTGGCACGGGGTGACAGGTTAGGGATAAGAGGGGGACAGTAGGGCGGTAGGGAGAGATGCAAGGGTCAGTGCTAGCAGTCTAGTTAGTGTATGTGTGCTACTGGTGAAAACAAGGTACCAACTAATGGGTATTCTCGGTTTTCGGTGGGTTTTTCTTGGTGAAGTTACAGTTAACTTTGTTTTGGAGGCTCCATAATCTGGGAAAATGAAAATATGCCTGTATAAGGTGTTAGGTGCTTCTGCTGCTTATTGACATCTAACACAAGCATGTTTAATTTCTGCTGTGTCTTTTATCAGGCAAAAAGTTGTTTCCAACTTTGCACTGTTTTATCCCCAGGGGAGAATAAGAACTTTCTGTGTATCTTTCATAAATATAACGTGTGTGTGAAGGAAACACTTCTGTGTGCCTGCACAGCAGCAGCATCTGGTGCTGGTGACTGGCTGCTAGTCTTAACTCTTCAGCTGGGGAATGATTAAGGTGATCAAATCTGCTGTCATATCTGTTATTGGAAAACTTTATGTTTTGGGAAACTTGGATTTGTTTCAGACTATTAAGACTTGTGAAGACTTGCAAGAGGAAAATAATTGTAGAAGTTTATATTGCAAAGGCATCTTCCTTTGGACCTGGAAGAATTGTTGTGTATGTGTTGATGCACTTTGAATTCTCTTCTGATGACATATTAATAGAAGATAGCTCATAGGATCAGGTTTTGTGATCTTGAACACGATGCATCTGTCCCATATCTTTTTTTCTCTTCTTTTTGCCCCCAACTTCCCCTGTTGTTTATGTTAAGTATTCAGCTGGTGTGCTAAACTTCAAGGCGTTGACTGCTTCTGATTTTAGGAAGGGATTTGAATACTCACTTATCAAGAGCTGACTGACTTGACTTGCAAGTGTGTTTCTGTTTCATTTTCAGGAAGCTGTTGATAAATCTAAGAGTGTAGTAGTAGATAAACCTTGTCTACACATCTCTTCTAGAAACTTAATATTGCTGTCAAAGTAGTCATTGTTATTGCAACCTATTTGTGTGTCACTTCTGTCAAGAAATGAAAGAAAAGCCCTTGGCTAAAAACCGAAAACAAAGAAACCCCAAAAATTTATATTAAAAAATGAATTTGATTTCTCTTTAACAGAATCTAATTTTAGATAATTGTTATTTAGTGGAAAAAATAGGACAGCTAGTGTGTCCTGAAGTTTGATGCTAAAAATTGTCCCATAAGTGGCTGTTTCCACCTGAAGATCTTGGTCTTTACCTCAGTCACTTCATATGAAAATTCTGTGTGCCCCCAGCGGATTGGTAGAGCTCAGAAAGTATTTCTGTTTTATTTTTTATGTTTCAAAATGCATTACTGTCTGGATAGAGATTAGCTTTGAAGTTGGGAACATTATTGCTTTTTTAGCCTCTGTTGTAGCTTTCTTAACAATTACCCGAATATTCGTGTTGATGCTAGGTCTGTTGTGTAGTGATTGCTAAGTTGTAACCTCACTATGGTTTTAAAGGGGCCTTGTATCATAACTTTGTTTATTCAAAAATATCTTCCACCTCCTTCTCTTTATGGACTCAAGAAGTGAATAGAACTTAAAAATGCACCATAGTTGAATTAAAACAGAGGTTTCTATCACCTGGTTTTCTGACTTTATCTGGAAACTGAAAAGTATTGAATGGCTTGTTTTCCTATGAGGTAGTATAGAAAGTGCACCAAGTACAGAATTTTGTTCTAAAGGAAGTAAACTCCTGCATCTTAACTTTTTAGAATTGTCTTCTCTTAAAGCTATAATGTGCTTGAATAAAAGGCACCTCAAAAATGTGTTATTAAAATAAAAAGAGAAAAATTCCTAAATTCTTGGCAGAATATTTGCCACATTTGTTGTGTGTGTTTATAAATGTTAGCTTAAATAGAAAGCCCTTTACCAGTTTCTATGGAAGTACAGTACCTTAGGCAGTCAAATCAATATTTTTATGACAGATTTAAATGATTGCTCTGTAAATGATAGAGTTTTTCTCATTTTAAAATACTATCAATACAGTGTGTATGTAAATTTGAAGGACTGACAAAAACATAGAAGTTGAAGTTAGGTTAACTTTGCTTTATCTGAGCTTTTGAGGCATAAATAAGTAAAAAAATATGTGTGTGAGCATTCTGCTATACAGCAGAAATGTGCTAATGTATTTGCTTGAAATTTATGTCTCAGTTGCACTGCACTGAACAATTCAATACAACTTGTTTCAGTTGTCTTAGAATTGGCCTTTTTTTTTTCCCTTTTATTTTTTTTTCTTTCCAGATGTGCTTTAGCACATAGGTGCTATAATTCTGTGTGTCTTGTGAATTTCCTGACCCAGCTTCCTGGAAAAGCATATGAACACCTGAAAGGTTGTGTGTAGTCTCCTTGACTTGAAAACACCTGCTTACATGCTGATGGTTAACTTTGTACCCGAGTTTTCAGGATGGATGGTGTATTTTGACAGCTAACTATGCTTTTATTGAGCATTATAATAGCGTAGGAAGAATTGTGTCAAATGAAAAGACTGCACAGTAGGATATTTTAAATTGTCCTTGTGGAATTATTTTGGTTTTGGAGCAGGTGTGTATATTCCAAGCATGGTCTGTGCTAGTCAACAAGAGGTTCTTCCATAGGATTGAAAGTATTTTTGTGTTTGTACATACAAAAATTGGAAACCCCCCCCTTAACCAAAAACCCAGCCATAAAATGTTCATATTGCTTATAATATATATTTTATCTTTCATTTTTATTACTCTCATAAAATAGAATATTTTTGTTGTGGTGGTGTGCACTAGCTCACGTTCTGGTCTGGTTGTGTAATAGGCTCCAAGTCAAGGTGTAAGTGGTTCTTGCCCAAAAGGGTTACTGAGAACCCTTAATTTGTCTTGCTGTAGCATTATCAGTAGCATTTCAGAGAAGTGTGCATTACTTTTTCCCCCTGACTTGGTTACCCTGCCATCTGATTGCCTTTTGCAAGGCTGATATGTATAATTTCACAACTCTACATTTCCCAGGAGGATTCCTTCCAAATTACGCTGGTAGGTTAAAATTTGATTATAATGAAGACTTTTTTCAGACACATCCTTCTCTTGTTAAATTGCAATGCAGGAGTTGTTAATCAGAAATTCAGTAGTAAGTAAACAATTGTTTCTTCTTGTTTTCCTTTTGATTTGGGATAAGTTATGGGGGGATGTTTTTAGGTATTATTTTTACCCGATTCCACTTGGGTTTTTTTTCCTGGTTTCTTGGGTAGTTTGGTGTTTGTTTGTTTGTTTTGTTTTGGTTTTTCTTGAAACAGGTGTCTNTTGGTTTGGTTTGGTTTTTTTGGTTTATTGAACTTCAGAAGCATTTTTGAAATCCTACTTTCAGATTTTTTGTGTGCCTGAGATTGATCAATGATGTTTGACTATAGTTCTCTGAAGTCAAGTTATTCATCAAAAGGCATAGCTTATTTAAACTGAAAACTGGTACAGAATGCTGCTGTATTTGTGGTACGTAAAATGGAAACTCTTCCTTTGCATTGCTGTTGCTGAGTAGACAGTGATCCAATGGGCTGGTTTGGACCATGTGAGTTACCTGCTGAAGTGATGGGTAAGTCATTTAACCGATTCATAGCCAAGTTCTAGTCTGTGGTGGGGGGATAATGGTTTCCTGTGTTTCATTTGCCTTGTTCAGGACTTCTGTGGAGCCAGGTTTGGTAGCAGTTGATACATATCGTTAGCAAAAACAGTGTTAACACCCCTAAAATGGCCCTATACCACGTTCAGTAGGTGGCACTTGTCCGGTTTGTCCCTTACATGTTTCAGAATGTCATGTCCACAATATTTTCATTATAGTCTAAATATGTGGGCATTTGGAAACAACAGCAGGGAGTTCACTGGGAGCAAAAAGAGGCAGTTGGACTCATTACAGCCAACTATTTTTAATTATAAAACGTTAATATTTAGATTTGTGGGCAATGTCTTGGCAAATAGGTTTGTCTAAAGCTATCTTTGTAACACAGACAATGATAATGTAATATCATATGTTATCTTTTCTGTCAAAGGGTTGTAGGAAAATGCCTGTCCTGGTGTAAAATGAGCAACTAATGCTTGTGTCAGTGGACTTTGTTCTTGTCTTGCCGCCTATATGACTCTGTGGGTTTTGCTTTGAGCTTCGATGGGATAATATTTTTCCCCTTCCAGCTTATGAAGACCTTGCATTGTTTCAGGAAGAATGAGTATTCCTTGTAAGCATTTCTTATTTGAATTGTAAAAACTATTCTTGCAAAGGAAATGTTGCCAGAGAATTATAATGATGGAAAAAATGTCTGCCAACCTTCCCTCTGTTGCTCTACTGTGTAGGGGACTTGTTTGGGTATATGCTTGAAGTCTTTTACCATTCAGTAGTGATGAGGTTTGTGAGAAAGTACTTGTTGCATTTAAATATTTATTTTTTGAAAAAGTTGTAAAACGGGAAATTAGCTTGAAGCAGGTATTTTATGTAATGACTGAGTAAGCTAAAAAAAAACTTACAGAAGAAGGTCGTCTCTTGAATGTTTGTACCACGTG
Source organism: Cyanoderma ruficeps (assembly GCA_008694505.1). Classification (NCBI taxonomy): domain Eukaryota; kingdom Metazoa; phylum Chordata; class Aves; order Passeriformes; family Timaliidae; genus Cyanoderma; species Cyanoderma ruficeps. The sequence continues at coordinate 17,283,314 of VZDJ01004378.1, forward strand.
TTGTGATGTTGGAGAAGTGGAAATATGAAAGGTTTTCAATTAGAAATCAGCTGTAAGCAGTGTCAACTTTTGAAAGACTGGCAAGGTGATGAGCAATTCTGAATGTTAAAGTACTTTGCAATACTGTGTCCACCTGTAAAACTGTTTGACGCAAAATATCTTTTTAATGAGATGTTTGATTATTTGCTGCAGCGTTGGTACTGGTCTTAATACTTTGCTGTGTGGTATACTTTTCCTAACGTGTCAAAAGCACTCTCCTAAAGTACAAAGGTACCTTATGTTGAAATCTTAATTTGTTGGCTTATTTTCTGGATGTGGATGCACGTTTCCAGTAAGATCAAATTGATTAAGACCAACATTACATATGAGAGTAAGTCAGTGTCACTTTTTATTTCATGGTGGAAGTTGAAGTAAATTTAGGAATTGAGGTTCCTTTACTGCTGTGGTATGGAGTCAACCAAAAAACTCCAAACAAACAAAAAACCCTTTTCTTTTGTGTGTGTTTTGTTTTTTGTTTACTTACTGAAAATGCAAAATTTTTTGCATTTTCAGGATGATAGATTTTGGACATAAAATACATGTTTTGTTTCCCCTAATTCCCTGGAAGTTTAGTTATGCATAAATGTTTTGAGAAATCTGTGGCGGGACAGGGACTATCAAAATTTCTTGCAAGGATAAAATTTAGTTTTCAGGAGTTTGGTGCTCTTCTGAGCTTACCTTAGGTCAGTGTATGTTGTGAATACCAGCAGTATATGGTTGATGGCAAGTAGTATTTTCATTTGGATTAGTATGCTAATTAGGAATTGCAAACTCTTAGTATTAGCTGTGATCCTAATCTTTTATTTTCTCTGAAAGACACGTAACTAGTTTAAATGATTTTTTTCTTAAGCAACTGGCAGTTTTTTTATGTTCCACAGGGTAGATTCAATTTCACACTAGTCTGAATTAGGTTTTACAGCAAGAGTTCAGCAAGTCTTGAAAACTGGGATGGCCAGGTGTAGGTCGGCTTGGTAACCAGGAGTGACTCACTAAGAGCAGGCATCTTTAACTTCCCCTTAACAATGTATTCCAGTGTACAGCTGCTGGCCTTTTCTGTACTAATGAATACTCGCATCTGCTGAGTCCAGTTATTAAAGCAAAACCATTTTGAGCAATGTATTTTAAAACTTGGTAGACTAAAGGTACAGGCCCTGGTGTTAATGTACTTAGGAGAGAGCCTGGAGAGGAGAAACAGAGGCTGCAAATGAATAAACTGTGGTAGTAAATGAATAAGCTGTTGATAGCAGAATGTGCTTCATTGATTGATTTATGTTTGTAACTGCAAGAAACATAAAAATTTAAAATAAGTGAAATGTACATAGGCAACGTAACTTTTGAGTTAACTCACAGTTAAGCATTTAACTGAATTTATATAAATATGCTTCTATATGGAAACTGAAATCAGAAGGAGGAGTTAAAATTCAAATTATGGTCCTGCAGGCCTCACAAAATTATGTCTAGGTGAAGGAAGGAGTTTCAAGTTAGTACCCCTTCTTAGACAAGAAATAGTCATCCATGATGTGGTGTGTATTTAGGATGGCAGCTGGTTGGGCATCCTGTAAGCACACGCAGACTTTCACAGTACCCGCACCACGACTTTTCCCTGAAGTGGGGGGAAAGTCACAAAGAGATGTGGAAAAGGAGGAAGTTGTGGGTTATCATGGTTTAAATATTAAGATACAGAACAAATGTTTAAGAAACTAATTTTTATTAATTCTGCTGCTCATAGCAAAGGTATTTATGATTAGTAGGTTTTTTGTGTTTCGGTTTGTTTTTTTCTTTATCTGCTGAATGTGAACGAAATTTTATATGCTGAGGTGGTTCAGTATTTTTGGGACCATCAGGAGAGAACTTCAGTCTGAATTGAATCTAATATTCTGCTCCAACTGAGCAATTGTTCTTTGTGCATATTGATGTAACTGTCCATGGCTCTGCAACAGATTCCAGTGCAGTACTTAATTTTCTAATGTGCTTCTAAAAATAAGTGCATAGTCTTATGTAACACATCTTGTATTGTTAGCACCTAGAGGCTTCATCCCCACTGGTATGAAGTGGAACACATCCTACATAATTCTTGATTGTGGGTATTTACATCTGAAATACTTTCTCTGTCAGTGTCTATGGGCAAAGAGTAGCTGTGTTTTAGGAACGAGTGGTGGTTTCAGGAATATCAGATATCTTGTTTGCATGGTGAATTACATTACTCCTCTGCATATCTGAGCAAAACAACAGTTGGGAAGGTGCTGTATAGTTCAGTAGACATTTGTTTCCCAAAAGAAGCTCTGTGGATTCCTGCTTACAGGTATGTGCACTTTCTCAGAGCTCACTTAACTTGGCTCTGCAGTGCACCTCTAAGCCTTCTGAAAGTCAGTGGATGCTGCAGACATGAAAACAAAATGTTAATCACATTAATACAGCTTTGAGGGCAAACTTGGAGTCTTCTTCAAAAGAAGGGTGACATTTATGATCAAATTACACTGCTCTGTTAATTTTTGTACACCTCTTGCTGTAGTGTTAGCAGTGTTTTGATCTCTTTAATGTGGCTTTTCTCACGCTTTTTGAATTCAGGCTGCAAATAATATGTTAAATTAGATGATAAAATGCATTGTGTCTTGCTGATAGGATGACACCTGTACAAGAACAAACTTGTCATATGTAAATTATTTAAGGGACAGCAATCAAACTTATCAAGAATTACAGCTTTATCTGAGTAACTTGGTTCTCATTTTTCACCACTTCCTGAAGTAGGTGTTGTGCTTTTATGTTAGGGGCATAGCTGAAGTTTCAGGGTAGAGGATTGAAAGTTCACCTTGAAGTCTGAGGTCAAAACAGAGGCAACCATTCTTTTTTCTGTTGGTGTCCCTCTAAAAGATAATTTTCTATAATGTTGTTTACTGAAACCCAAATGCTTCACTTTACGAGGTCCTTCTCTTTCTCTTAGAGGTCTGGTACTTCAGTGGAGAATGAATTCAAAGGGATCTGAAAAAATATCTAGAAATTACTAAAAATTTGAAGAAATCTGTAAAACTAAAACAGATAATCTCTTAATTATGTTGCATCTTTAACAATAAATGAGATGTTTGTAGATGCTTTTGATGATTGTTCTATCTGAACAATTCAAATTATTTGATTTTCTGGCAGTATCTAGGTTAGGTACTCATTACTTTGGGGCAGGGGAAGCAGTATCAGCCCTCAGACTTTCTTGTTGACCATGGTAGTCTGGAAAGACTGAAAATGTAAACCTTGTTATTTGTGACACCAGAAGCCCAGGCTTCAGTGTTAGGGTTACCTTTGTCCATCCTGAGGCCAGACAGCACATGCACATATTCAGGTAGTCAGATGTGTGCCGTTTTTACGTGTATAGGTTTTGTTCCATGTGTAGAAAGGCTGAGAATGCCTGAGGCCCAGTGGAGCAAGGAGAGGGTGGGCGAGGAAGGGAAGCACCCTGGAGAGAAAAAGCCTGTGTGCAGGCCATGCCGTGTTCTGATCCTGATGTGTCAGCCCAGGCCTAGCCTGTCACTTAATACTGTGCTTGTGGAGAAGAAATGCAGTATTGTTACAGCAAATATGTTTTTCTGTTCTGTCTGGTATTATTTCCTCTTTTTCTTAAGTGTCCAGAGAGCCAAATGCAAGAATAATGCATTGGCTGTGTATTTCAGCATTTTTGTGCCCAGTCCTTTTTTTTTAAAGAGTGTATCCCAGAGTTTGCTCACCACAGCTGTCTGTCATCGGTTCGTTCACTGGTGAGAGAAGACTGCTAACGTGAAGTCGGTCCTGCCCTGAGCCTTCTTGGCCTGGTTTGAGTAGGGCTGTGTCAGGAAAATGTTGGTATCACCAGGTTCATGGGGGACTGTTAAGTGAGAGGAGTTTAATGAAAAGAATGTGCCATTTATTTTTGTGCGGAGAATCAGTACATACTTCTTAAACACTTGGTTCTCCTGTTAATATAATTCATCTTTGTGAATTTAGTGTGTTTATCCCTCACTCATGGTATAACTTGCTATTTATGAAAAGCTTCAGAGTTTTGTGCAAGATGGCATAACCTCCATTTCCTGTCTAATTAAACAACTTTGAAGTTTTCTGGGCGGTTTATTCAATATGTACCTTTTTGACTTGCGGCTTATAGAATGAATGGATAGTCTATTTTATTGATTAACCCAGGGTCAGAATGAGCTCACATCCCTCTAATGCAGCTCTTGCCATGACATGCTGTAAAGTTGTGTGGGTATCTTTTGATCCTTCTGAGATATGAATATTTTGGTGGTGAACATGTTTTCTGTAAAAACTTTTAGATACTAATAATTGTAGTGACACTATAAAGTATCTGTTACTGTTTTTGCTGGAAAAGCAAAAACTGCATAAGACCACAAGAGAATGACAGATTTTGCTTAGAAGGTAGACTTCTGGAATTGTTTTGCATGAAGACCATTCAAAATAATTCAGTTGTCAGTGTTAAACTGATACTGAAACAGGGAAAAAGCGAAAATGGTCTTGCTTAATCAGTTGCCCTCCTGCTTTGTAGTGTCAAACTCAGAAGACAATCCAAATTTTGCCTTGGTTTGCAAAAGGAAGTTCCCTTTTGTGGTGTGCTTCTTGTAGATGAATGCAACTGCCATGGTTCTGCCTACAGTATAATTCTTTCTTTTTTTTTCTCTCTCTATTTCCGTCTTAGAGGTGAGAGTCCTGTGGTGGTAAGGATATGGGTGGTAAGGCTGCTATCTTAGATCAAGATAGACAGCTGCTAATAGAATGGGTTCCACAGCAAGGCCTTGTCATTCCTGGGAAACATCGCCAGGTCCTGCTCCTGTCAGCAGTCTGACTTCTGTGGAAACTGCCAAACTGGCAAAGTAAAATGGGCAAAAAATCAGAATTATAAACGGCAAGATTCCTAATGAAAATGTGTCCCTTGAGTAAGAATGGGACTCCTAGTGATACCTTGTAATTACACATCTGTTATTTGAGGTTTGCAGTGATAGAAATCTATGCAACACTGCTGAGATGGTCATATTCTTCACATATAGCTTCTTTAATATCAAATGTGCTTTAAAATCTTAGCTATTTAGAAGTTTAACTTTTTTTTCACTTGGTGTGAGAAGCTTTGAGTTGGGTTAGTACATAAACCTGGAGAGGAGCAGCTCAGTTCCATCAAGTCATGAAGGCTTTCCAGTGTTAATATGGGCACATTATGCTGAGGACTAAGGTTTTGTCTGAAGACAGCGGCTTAGGTAAATGCGAGACACTCCAGGTAGCCTTTTTTTGTCTCCTGTACTCTCAGAATGCCTCTCGTTTTTTGCCTTAGGTATTCTTATGATTTGCTGGTTTGTTTTTGTTTGGGGTTGTTTCGTGCTTCTCTTACTCTTTCATTACTTCTTTTTACTGGGTTTCACTTCTTCCCCTGCAATTTAAGATTGAAAAGTAAAGTTTTGGATCACCTCATTGTTCTTCCTGATGCTTACTTTTTGTATTGCAATGTCAGACTTGTCTCTTTTTCAGTTCATAAACTGAGAGGGATATATGTTTGAATGAGTGTTTGACGTTTTCTTGCAAACAAACCCCTCCCTCAGTACATAAAACCTGCTTCAGTGGCCATTAAAATTGCAGACTCAAGGGAGTCTGAATTCAAGGAATGCTGAAATGAAGGTTTTCTTTTCCATCTCAACTCAGGGTCCATCTGCATGTCACTGTTACACAGTTTTTTTGGTCAAACAGTGTTTTCTCCAGAGAACTCTGGTCTCTGGTTGGAGAGGTTTCATGGTGTTCTCCCACTGAGGTTTTTCTTTTTTAATCCCATTGTTCAGATCGTGCTGTCCAAATTTATAGGCAAATAGAGGATTAATGTTTTCTCTCCAGTTTCTTCATTACAGTTTCATGGAAGTGCTTTATAATACACTTTTGAAAAGTTACATTTTTATATTGCCTCACTGAAGTGACCACCATGCATTACAAATAGAGAAACTGAGACACTGGCTTAGTGCAGCCGTTAATGCTTCATAGACTCATGAAATATTTCAAGCAGAAGTCACTTGTGAAAATCTGTGTGTGGCTCCCTCAGCTTTAAAAAAAACAAAGCAAAAAACCAAAAAAAACCAAAAAACCTCCAAACCTTAATGGACAGACATAAAATTGGTTTACATATATGGCATTTAAACATCTTAGTTAGACATGTTTTCTTTCTCTAGAAGAAATTGTCTCCTCTAATTGTTAATTAAAGGAGGATAGAGGTAGATCTTGACAGTGGTCCCATGTCCATTGGCCAAAAGGATGGGAAAATCCAGAAGGGGTGGGTTCAGGATCTGAGGCCTTGCATGCTGTAGTCTCTGGGTCTTTGGGACTCTCTGCCTATCCATCAGCATCTTGCACATCTGTCTCTTTCTTTCTGCAATTTCTTTTTCTGCTCCTGTTCTGAACTCCAATTCCTCTTCTGGTTTCATCCTGCCCTGTGTTCTCGCTATTCTCCTGATAGCACCCAACTGGTATTTAAGACAATGACAAGCACTTGTCAGTCCTAGGATGAAGGGTCCTTAGCTGTCTCCTGGCGATGCCTACATCCACACCATCACACAGCAGTCCTGTTCAGGAAGGGGAAATGTGTTGAACGGCTTGCAGCATGTGGGCAGGGTGGTGCACAGCCTTGCAGCTGAAGCAGATTTGAGCAGGTCTTCATTGTGGTGACACACAGTGGCTTCGTAGGACAAGAACATACTGTACTTGTCGCTGTTGCACAGCATTCAAGTACTAGACCATCCAAACACACTAGATTTTAAAATGTTTTCAGCTGGAGGGGGGGTATTTTTCTGTTGAAAAACATTGAACCTATATTAGCTGCTCTAAAAAAGAGTACATTTTATTGGTTTGGGCTGAAAGATGGTTAAAGGTTGTGTTTGGTTCTAAAAGGCTTATGCGTTCTGTGATTTGAGCAAGTGAATGAATGTGGGGTCTTAATGACTACTATTACACAATACAATATTACTACCTGTGCTTTCTGTAACGATTTAAGTTGGTCTTAATTTAGTGGAATCAGTACATTTTCATAGCTTTTTCTTCTTCCAAAGTAGTGCATTTGAAACCAATTTTAAATAAGGCCCAGATTAAAATGCATTTCATGTGCATGCAATTTATTGTGCTGTTCTGAACATGAAGCATAAGAAGAGCCATAGAAAATTTCTTGAAAATCGTTAGTTTAGAAATATTGACCTAAACTTTAAATTACAGGATTTTGTTCAGAATTCCCAACTTTAAAATAGATAGTTTTCAAAGCAGGCTATCTGCCCAAGATTTCTTTTGGAAAATGCTCTGGAGTTTAAATACTTTAAAAAAGTATTTTTGTGCTCTTGATTTTTATCTTTTCTTTTCTGAAAGGAAGTGTCACTTAAGGAGATAAGTTGTGTCCATAGGAAGATTATTGATATTTTTAGAAATGGAGTGGAAATCAATTAGCTGTAACTTCATGGTTAAGGAATGACTACCACTGTTGGTGTTGTAAATGAAAATACTTTCTGTGTAAGGAGGATTATGTCATGTATAGGAGGATTATGTAATGAGAAAAAGGGCGAAGCAATTAGAAGTGTAAGTGTTACAAGAGTGAATATTCTCAGGTGAGGTGAAGGTTTTAGTTTTATTTGGTGTGTTCACCTGCATTAAAACTACTGTGAAAATACTAAAGATGTTTATTTAAGGAATATATGACTCATTTTTTTCACTTTGTATTTTACAAGTGAGACTTAATACCCAGACTCAGCTGTAAGTCTTTGGGTGTCAGGTATAAGATCCAGATTTATCCCACATATCTTTCTCCACTTAGTTTTATTGCTTTATTGCTATTGGGTCTTCTGACTTCAGCTGGCTGACAGGTGGACATGTAGGCCTCTGCAAGTCCAGGTAAAGAAGTACAAGAGCTTGAGTATCCTAGCAAATGTGTGCTTACAGAAGTGAGCATTGGCTCTGTGAATGAATATGTGAAACTGAAAGAGTCTGTGTGTCACGGCAATGTGTGTAACAGGTCACAGAGACATTGTAAATGCTGCTTGTCCTCCTTTTCAGGCTGTGCTTGGGGCAGTACACGTGTGGCCAGTCTTTATGTTGTGCAGATATGCTGCAAATAATAATCAGGGATTTTCACTAGCATGGACTTAAAGGTGTGAGTTGCTGAACTAAAACTTCCCCTTTTTATGCTTCAATTTCCAGACGGGGATGTTTTTTTCTTACTAGGCAGGTCTGATTTTCTGTGTGTAACCCAAGGTTTTGGTAAAAATTTTCCTGTGTGAATAGGCAGTAGAGCTGCTAGACCTGTGCTAAAGCATAGGAACCCTACTAAACCTGGTATCACTATAGCAATTATGGTATAATAATGTTTGAGAAACCTTTGAATAATCTTAAAAAAAACCTCCACAAAAACTCAAAACCGAACCCCATGCAACAATGTAGAGTTAGTAGGAACCCTATGGGCTCATGCATTTTTTGAAGACTGCCTCTATGTGCCTGAGTGAGTAGTGACTCTCGAGATCACAGATGAGAATATGATTAGCGTATTTTCCTGTTAGGGATCAGTTTTGGGCTCATTTTCTTCTCCCCCACTGTGTCCTCCCTGTGTTGTGGTGTTTGTCCTTTTTGGTGAAGGGCCTGTATTGAATTATGGTTTGTTTACTGGCTCTTCACGGGCTGCTTACTGCTTGCTTTTTAGGCACAGTGCCTCTGGGATCTTTCCTCTTCAACCTTCTTTGTCTGGCAAAGCCAGAGTTGGTACCTCAGAAAATTTATTTAGATTCTTTTGGTTGAGAGATGTGATAATTTTTTGATGAATAATTTTATAAGGATGTGCAGTCTAAGTGTGTGCTTCCCCTTTCAGATACATATATAAATGGTTACCAATTCTGACTAAAAAAACCCTAAGTTACAGTTTCATGCCTTTTTTTTTTCTTTCTCCTTTTTCTTTTCTATTTTTAATGAATCAGAACAGTATGAATTGAATTAGGAGTAGAATATTCAGAATGAAAAGTTTGCAATATGTAATTTTTGCTCAATGATTCAGTGTCCTCTATTTGTGCACTCCTCTTGAGATCTATTGTGAGAAGGTCCCTACTGGGCCACCATGCTGACAATGTGGAGTTAACCCAAGGTACAGACTTTGCTTGTAAAAACCTCCTTAAAGTATGAGCTGTAGTCCTTGTCACCAGTTTGTGTCCTAACAAAGTTCAGAATCAGGCTACGTTGTTTTCCAGTTTCATCAATGCTTTTTTATTGTATTTTTTTTCAAGTATGTAACGTACTCCAAAATCACTAAGTTTTATCAGTGGTAATTTATCTTTCTGATGTTCTTGTTCTTTAAAATGTCTCTTAGGCTTTCAAACTGTAAAAATATGTTTGATACTGATGGACTTGCATAAACTGGCGGATTTGCTAATAAACAGTTACTTGATTTTTTTTTTTAAGAGTTCTGGATCATTAAGAAATGTAATGGAAAAAATTAAATTTTCTGAAGAGTTAGATATGTAGATGGTTAAGGGCAACTACGTTAGGGCAGCGGACATACATTACTCACATGTACATCGTGTATGTATAACGTTAATCATGGTGTGCTTCAAAGGACTAAACTGCTGAAACAATATCTTTCATTTGGGCTTTTATCTAACTAAACCAATTAGAAAAGTTCATGACACTCTTTAATACTTCATTTAAAACTTCTAACTTATGTTTCATGTGGTTTTGAAGATTCTTGAAGGGTCAATTTTTTTAAAAGGTGAAATCTCTGTTGTATTACACGTCAGCCTCGCTGGACTTAATTTCAGTATTAAAACCAATAGCTTCTCAATATTGCAGTTAATATATTTAATTGTGAAGATTCCTTGTGTGTATGTGTATGTGTCCTCATCCTCTTACAGAGAACTGTTGAGATTTCTGGATTTTTTTTTTTTTCTAATTTTGCTAATTCTTTAGTGAAGAGTATCTGTTTACTCTTAATTTGCAAACATGAGTTGCAGTCTCCAAACTGATATGCCATCAGGTATATATTTTGAAATTGGACAGTTGAGTTTTTTACATATAGATTTTTTTGTGAGGGATGATATAACCTGAGATTGTGGATATGGTACGTTTTTCTTTGCAGAATTAAGTAAGCAGTTCTCGAGTGAACATCTTTCTTAAAGAACCTTCTTGTGGGAAATAGGCCAAAATTAAAAGCATGATATCCATTTAAAAATATCTTTAGCTTGTGTCCAGGTAGGAGACAGAGAGTACTATGTTCTATTTTTTTTGAAGTACACCTTTGATAAATGAACACTTTGGATATTGGGATACTTAAAACAACCTGATGAACTCTCTAAGTAAGGGTTTTGTCTCTAAATTCTCCGTTAACCCATTAAGTAAATAAGGTCTCTGTTAAAGGGTTAGCACAGACATTACTTAGGCATTAAGTCTAGCTTTCCTCAGTTATGTCCAAGGAACTTGCAGTAGTGTTGTTGTGAAAAGTCCGGATCCAGGGATTCCACTGTTGTGGCCAAATTAGGAGCAGGAGAACAGATTTGGAATCTCCTGTTTTGGCTTTCAGTGTCCTGGAAGGTACTAGTAGTAGATAAACAGATACCATTAAAGACTGTAGAAGGGTGTCCCGTGAAAGGTGTTTAAGGGTTTATAAAGTGGAAGTTATTATTATTAAGCTGTTCTTCATTTATGTGATTTCTCTGATTCCTTGCAGCTGGTCTTGCGGCTCACCATGCCAAGGGCAGAGAGGAATAAGCTCTGTCTCTTAGATGTTTTTTTACTTACCTGTCGTATCTTGAGAATGCTGGTATTAACCACTGGTAGCCTGCAAAAGGTGTTTGCTACAGGCACTTGGAGTGGGTTTGGCCGAGATGTATTCATTTTCCCACAGCAGCCCTCACAGTGCTGTGCTTTGCATCAGTGGCTAGAAAGGGGTTGATAACACACCAGTGTTTTGGCTACAGCTGAGCAGCTCTGGCACAGCATCAGTGCTGTACTTGCAAAACAACATTTCCCCCACATCAGTAGGCTGGGGGTGGGCAGAATCCTGGGAGGGGACGCAACTAGGCCAGCTGACCCAAAATAACCAAAAGATATTCCGTACCATATGAAGTCAGCTCAGGTGTAAAAGTTGAGACAAAGAGGAGGAAACTGGGGAGGGGCGGGTATTTGTTATTTTACAAAGTTTGCCTTCTGCAGCACTTGTTACACGTGCTGAAGCGCTGCTTCCTGGAAAGTGGCTTGCTGATGGGAAGTGGAGTATCAACCTTTTTTTTCTTCTGCACCTGCAGCTTTAGGTTTTGCTTTAGTAAACTGACTTAACTCTAGTGTTGTATTCCATCTTGCTTTCACTCCCCCTGTGCCTGTGGGAAGGGAGAGTGACCGAGCAGCTTGATGGGCACCTGGTATCCAGCCAAGGTCAACCCATCACAGAAGCAAAAAGCATTAGATGGAGAGATTTTAGATAAATTGTGGGAATTAAGTTTTTGGACAATGCATACTGTTCAGAACAGGGTCGTGTTTTTCTCTTTCGGAAGCAAGACACAGAAAACATTTATGCAAGATGCTGGTTTCCCCTAGACAGAGATCATGGAAGAGTGATATAAACATATTCTGTGCTGTCAGCCTTTGGAGTGAAGTATCAGCTGCAGAGCAATGGCTTTGATACAGCCATGTCTGAGCAAGCTATTCATGGTAATTACCAGCACAAAAAGCTTTGTGCTTCCATTTTTCCCTGCCTTCATAAATGCTTCCTGTGAAACAATGATCTTCCAGCACAGGTACCTGTATGACAGGGAAGTGAGCAACTAAACGAACCCAGGAGATCTGGCCAGTCAGTAAACTGGCTGGAAAGCTGCTGTGAGAACCAATGGAGAAGTTGGTTGGCAGAGCCTGCTCTGATAAATGAGGAAAGTAGCTTTTAAACTGTTCCTTGCTAGACAGGCTTGTAAGCACTGCCTTAGGCTCTGACAGTTATCTCTGATTTCCAGCAAGGCAGCTGAATTAAAGAGAGCTGCTACATCAGGAGAAGAGGAACAAGTTTCTAAAGAGATCTTTCAGGTAGTTTGCTGTGTTTTTCTCCATCTTAAGCATGATCTCGGAAGCTTTTACTGTTCTTGGGGTTCTCACAGAATTAGGTTTTGGAGGTCATAGATGGGAGTATTTCATAGAGGAAGATTGGCTTGGCAATTAATTTAAACGTGTCATTGAACTAAGATGTTTTCAGTCTGCTCATGGTGTGACTAATGTGATTTCAGAGAGTATCCATTGGAAATTGGCTGAGTTGTGGTGAAGTCCAAGATTCTTTCTATACGGGATGCCTTTTTCTGTAACTGTCCATAGCAAGTATACTGCTTTTGCACACCATTTCCAGAATAAGTTCAGCTTTTTACAAACATCACTTAGTAAGCTACTAACCCAAAATAGAACAGTTCAGTTGGGATGAATCTGCAAAATCAGTTATGGGAAAATTAAACTTTACAGAGGAAAATCTTCAAATCTGCCATCTTACATGCCTCTCAGTGGTTTTTTTTTTTAGTTTGGTTTTGTTCACTTTTTATCCATATGCCTGTCTTATCCAAAGGTGGTTTTCTGATACTTTCATAACAATCAAATTACTTTTCGTCTTCAAGTGTCTGTTTCCATGAGCCAGACCTGTAGTAGCAAGTCCTAAGTCGAGCTTTTGGCTGCTGTAGACTGAGTATCCATTATAATAGACTTACAGAATTTATTTTGCTAAGAATAGCAATTTTTATAGTAAGTTCTGTTTGTCTCACTTCTCGAACTTTAAATGGAGACAGAAGCTGCATTCTTTGCATTCTATCCATAGTGAGGGAATGAAGGAGGGAACTCATGCCTTTCAGTAAAGACTGTAAACCTGGGATTTGCTCTTCTGTGTAGTTGCAAAATATGCTAACAATTCCCCATAACTTTAGTTTGTGCTACTACGCTCAGCTGCTTAAGATCTATTCAGTAAAAAACATTCAGTGCAGAATTTTAGATACTCTTTGATAATATGCAAAGGAAGAAAAAAAATAGCTCCTATCATGTTAATTCTCATTGCCAGTCTTACGGGCTTACAGCATTACCAGTCTGTTGCTCTCAGTGTTTAAATGGTACTGTCTGAGACCTTTGGGTTTTTTTCCCTGGTGTCAGTTGCTCTTTATGCTCTTGTCAAAGCGAGCAAAAATGAATATAGGCATGTTAAATTCAACTAAAAGCAAACTGAAAAAGAGACCTATTACTTAATCATATTCTTAATTAAACATGAACTGTTATGTTATGCTTTTTTTCAAATATTTCGATTTGTTCTGTTATGCTTGTTTGTTTTAAGAGTGTGTTGAACTTTCAAAAAATGTTTTGCATATTAATATTGTAACTTAACATGCTCGGAGTCCAGATACGTAAGGAAACAGCATTATACCAGCATTATTTTATAATTGATTTGCCATGGAAGGGTTTTGAATACTTGTTTTGTTATTGTATTGTTACAGCAGCTATTTTTAAGGGACAAAAGGCTGACAAATAGTTAATCAAGAAGCATTGGAATGTGAGGTAGCTGGGGATGAAACTATTGGGAAAACTTCCTAAAAATGCTATATAGTTTTATATTTAAATCTGTATAAATATCATGATCTCTAGCCTTGACTTGGGAGCATTTTTTTGATGCTTTTGGTTGATACATAATCTTTAAATCTTAATTGCATACAGTCAAGATAATCTCTGGGTGCTCATTTCTAGATGCCTAATTAAATACTGCGGGAGATGGATTTAGCATACATGGTAACATTTGTAATAATGAAATATGACTTAGTCTTAAATGTTCTGGTGTATCTTACCTTAAAAAAATGATTCTTAATATATTGTACAATAGAGGAGTGCTCAGTATAGCTCCATCTATAAGAGTGTCCGTGTAATGACACAATTTTAATTACAAGGTCATTGTGCTTTCAGATGTATCTGTGCTTACATTAAGAAGTTTTTGGTTTTTTTTCTTTAGCTGCTATCTGAATGTTACTAGTGCCTTATGAACTAGTGAGTGGAATTACTGTTCTGGTTCATCAAGAAATGGAGTGTGGGGTAGCATAGACAATACTGAAGCAATAATTAGACCCAAAGAGTTTTTGCATGATCACTTGCAATGCATCAAAAGAAAAATTTGCCATTTAGCTATTCCAGTTCAAAGAGCAAAAGGCTGGATCGTTCATTGACTTGAGAACTGAGCAGGTTTATGACAGATGAAATAAATAAACTTCATGTTGTTTCTAGCTGATTCAGATTTACCAATCAGGAATAAAAAGGAGTTTTCTAATCAAAGGCAAAATAACCTGGACACCGATCGGCTGGAAGAGATGTGCAGTTTGTTTTATTGTCAGTACTACCTTGCTTCATCTTATGAAATGAGTGTGGAATCTGGAGGGGCCCTGGAAGGAGTAATTGCAGGCTTATTTTTTATGTTACGTGCAGTTAGATTTTTATAATTTTGATTGAGAATTACAAGTATTCTGCAAAGACTAAATTCTTTTATCTGTTAGCCAGTGTCTAAATATAAGCAGTTAAGTCTAAATTGTTAGTGTACCTGGCCAAAGAATTTTCAGTTAAACATTCAGTTACAAGAGACTGTGCTATGATATTTAATGTGAAACACAACTTTTTTTTGAAATTTCCACATTAAGGATATGTATTCACGAGACAGTTGTATATCATGGTGCTTTCTTCTTTTATATTTTTCTCCTTGAATTTTTCTCCCTTGCTGTCTGTTTAAAACAAGAGGAGAGAAAAATGAAGGGAAAGCTGAAAGTCTCTCCTACAAGTCTCTTTCCCTCCTTACAAAAAGGGGTATAGATACAACTTAATTTTCAGACCCTAATTTAAAATAGTCTGGGCCCTGTTGGTATCAGTAAAATTCCCTGTGTGTAAAAGCCCGTGCTTTGGAGAAGGGATTGGCCCTAATCCCAAACTAAACTGAAGCTTGATTTAAGTAATGAGTTTCTGATTTGACTTCAGTGAGACTCGCTCTGTATATAGCATTTCCACTTTAGGAGTATATTGTGTAAAAATAAAGTAGAAGAGTGATGGAAAAGGCACTGCTGATTTCTTTTAAGTTGGTATTTTCCAGTAGTGCATTTTGAATACCTTACCATGAGGCCTTTTTATTAATTCAAATACACTTTCTTTCCCCCTGCATATCACTTGCTGATCTACAGTCTGCTGCAGAAACCTTAGCTAGTCAACAGAGGTATCCTGCTACTCTCTTCTCCTGGAGCACCTTGTGCTGTCTGCTGTCTCTGCAGGGGTAGAGTTGTTGCTTTTGTTTGTTGCTCTTGCACCCTCGTTGGTCTGGGCAGATGGGAGTGCATGAGCAGAGTATGGATGAGCCACGAAGGGCCTGTAAGAATGAAATCAGTGATCTGCAAAGTGCTCTCAAGCCAAACAAGCAAAAACGCTAATGATATTTAGAATTAACTTTCCTCAGTGATTAGGCATTTGTTTCTTAGCAGGGCTGACAAGAGCATAAACCACTGTTTCATGGTTTAACAAAATCCATAAGGAGTATTTAGTGAGGTCATGTGCTCTTGATTCTCTGCAGAGTATGTGTAAATTAAGGTGGAGGGCATATCTCCTTACCTTTGTATTCCTGAGTCTTACTTAGGAGATATGTAGCTGTTTATCATGAATTGCACTTTTATTTTGCTCTGGTGTTGTTACTGCATTACTGTAAAGTTGCTCTACTGACAACCTGAAAATAAGGGCATTTTGTACCTTAGTACCCACTTGAACATCAGAGGATAAAATTTGTGAAACATGCATGGGATAACATGTACTGTGGTGTTGGGTTAAATGGAACGATTGGAGAAAAAAGATACACCCACGTCTGGGCTGTGTTGTTCAGATAAATTAAAAAAAATGGATCTGTATCAGTGCCTGACTGGGCTAGGCTAGCACAGGTGTGCTCTTACAGCTCCACGTAAATATATGATATTTGAAGAATTAAGTGAGAGAAAACTTGAAGCAGTCAGAATCTATTAGATGAAACAGAATGAAATTCAGTTTCAGTGTCTGAATTGATTTAGCTGCAATGGTGTATACTGACCAATTTCAACCAAAAAAGCAGGAATATTGCAGGTGTGCTCGGATGAGTGCTGTTGATGTGTACTGAACTCCCAGTCTCCAGGGCCTGGGTTGTTGCTGTTGGGACTGTCTTGGTTCTGTTTCTGGACACTTTGTGCCAAGGGCTGATGTGCTCTAAAGCTGGAGCTTGAATCCTGCGTACAACAGTTGGACAAATTCTTAGTTAACCTGTTAACTTATTTGCTCAAATATCTAATTGAATGTAATACTCCTTTAACTATACTAAACAAGCAAAAAAATTACTTTTGCAGGTTTTTAACAGGTTGAAGATTGCTTTACCTTTAAGGCATGAGTCATGTAGGTGTTCACACAGAGTTCCTTGTATGCTCACAGCTATTTGAGTTAGAGACCTCTTCTGTTTGTTAGGGGTATTTAGCTGGAGTATTCTTGTTCCCCTCCCTTTGCTGACAACACTTGGCTATTTTTGTTTCTCTTTGAGCTGCACAGTTTTTACTTGAAGATTCTGGCCTTTAAATCTGCTTGCCCTACTTGTCATTGGTGTCTGTGGTTGTGGCTCTGTGGTCTCTTCAAGCTCTGTGTATTGTAGGGCAGGCCCAAAAGATGGTGGCAAGGTGCAAAAGCTTCTCAACAGCAGATGAGATGGATGCTTGCTTATTTAACCTGTCTGGGCATGTGCTCCAGGCTGCGGATTTGTGGGGCACAGTAGTGGATCTCGCTTTCCCACATCGTGTGGGAATGAAATAGCTTGATAATACAATGCAGGTCTGTAGTCATCTTTGTCCATCAGAGAGAGCACAATCCCCAGGTGATAGTAGGATAATAGCTTTGCTTCGAGGATTTAGCTGAAGGCACGGCAATGGCCTTGTATTAGAGACAGAAGAGGGAAGGGAAGCATCCTACAACCTCACAGATGCTGTGTGGTAGCTAGATCATTCTTACCTACAGGTATGGCCAAAGCACAGCTCTGCTTCACTGCTGATTTCTGTTTCATTGGCTGGAGGAAAGAAAGGTCAGGGGATATTTTTGGTGTTGCCTTCATGTCTGGCTGTCTTGACACAGTCAGACAAATTTTTCTAGTTAGAGTTTAGGGATAGGCAGAAATATACCTGTGTTTTGCCAAAGCACTTGTATTTGTTGTAGAGGATCTGCCTATGCCGTTTGACCTGAAAACAGATGGTCTCTCATGTTGTCAGGTTTTCTAGCTGACAGCATCCTTTTTTTTTCTTCTCCCCCCCCNGGTGGCTTTTACACTGCTTGGGGATCTTGGCTTCAGTTTTTCCTTTTTCTCTTTTCAGACATGAAGAAAATAGTCACAGTTGAAGGCTTCACCTCCAGCTCTAATGACCCATTTGTATTCACTGTGTTGCTGTCACTGTAGGTGTCCCAGCAGGTTCTTATTGCCTGCTTTGTCCAGCCTGCCTGCAGTTTCCTTTCTCTAAAGTGAAAAAAAACCTAAACCAGACAACCAACCCACCCAAACCCCGAACAAACTCTCTCTCTCCCGTTCTTGGTGCACTAGCCACAAGTCTCACAGTTGGACAAGTTGGACATGTCCTACAGTTTGTCACTACCTTTATCTCTCTGGAGTAACTGTGGAATTTTGCTGTATAAAATTTCATCGCACTACAGAGAGAAAGGACTTTTTACAGCCTGTTTTTCTGATATCCAAAAGGAGAAGAAAGATGAAATAATTTTATTCTGAAGCATTCATCTTTTCTTTCAGGCTTTGTGACTGGCCATTCTCTTGGCCATTCAGGAAATTACTTGGTGTCTCTCTTGATTTCAAGACACTGCAATGGAAATGTGGAGTGAGTGTCACAGAGGAAGTATCTGTATTTTTTTAGTGATGCAGATCTTCTAACAGTAAAATACTCAGTGCCCAGAAATTTTACCTCTGTCCTATTCAGTTGGATGCAGCTGACTGGGGTAATTTGTCCTGCTACCTGGAGTAACACCCTTAGGGTTGTTTTTATAACAGCTTTCTCCTTCCAATGTAAAGTTTAATTAGGATTAGTTTTACTTAATATCCACACTGGTCTTGCACGTTAGAGTTGTCCATTCCAGAGAAACAGAAATGTTACAACATCTTTCTGTAGCTGGTCAGTGAAGTGGAGGGACTGAGAGGTTGCTGTCTTTGGGTGACTATGATGGCATATATCACTACAGTATAGCAGTATTGAAGGAAATGCTGTAAAGTCATGTGATGTTCATCAAGACAAAGTAATTTAACATGTCAGGGATGGAGTTTGCTTTTCATTGTACTCTGGATTTTGTGAGTACCTTCGCAAAAGTTTCAGTCACTTCATGGCTTGGATCCTGGGTGGGAGGTTTGGACCTGTGAGGTAGACATCTACAGATAGGTCTGTCTTCTCTATTATGCATTCAGAGAATAATTCTTGAAATATCAATTGGTTTGTGATTGTGCCGAAGTGGTGTGTGTTGTGATTTGAACACCTTAGCACAGCAGGGTCAAAATTTTCCTAAGACCAGTGAGAAAGTTTGTGGCTTTTTTAAATAATATCCATGCTCCCGAGTCCAGTTTGGACTTGTTTCTGCCTATTGTTGGAAGCCCGAAGAGATTTTTCATTTTCCTTTTTCCAGCAGTAATGACTTCCAGCTTTTAGGATAATATTGGTCTAGTATTTCTTGAATTAAAATTTGGGATTAAAATAGTGATAGCTTACAGTGGATAATTTGAAATATCCTTATTGAGAAGAAAAACACTGTAAAATAGCATAGTGATTTGGGCAGCTGTAATTTCCAAGTAACAGAAGAGAGATGAGACCATAAAAGTAGGTAGTATCAACAGGAAATGGTGTAGTTTCACTGACATTGTAAACACTTACGTATGCTGGCCCAAGCCAAAGTTACTTCTTTTTTTTTTTTTTGAACCATATACCCATGTGAAGTTGCTTCCATTTGCATATTTACTTTCATTTTGGGTTATTTCAACACTGGAAATATTACAATGATGTAAATTAGCCACTTTTCACAGTTTTCTCTGTACAGCACATTAAGATTTTGTTGCTAATGTATTGTCTAAGCAGTCTACTGGTGTTCATTCTTACCACTCCTCCTTGTAGGGAACCTCTCTTACATCTGTGCAATGTGGACCAACTTAGTGTCTTTGGAATGCTGTATTTTTATGAAGTTTTGTGGTGACATTTACTTGCCCCTTTTTTGTTTAGGAATCTGAAATCTAATTAAATTAATGTTCTGAAATTTTTAGTCATCTTTATTAAAAATAAAGATGTCTGTCTATTAGAAAATGTTTCTGTCTATTAGAAATTCACTCCCCAGATGAAATCTTCAATGTATACATTCTCGCAAATACTGAGAAAGGCATGAGTTTGTGTGCAGATAAGAGATGTTGATTTTAGTTATCTTGTCAGAGGTGCAGTATGTGGAGGAATTAAAAGTGAAAGACGAAAAGGAGTTGTCAAGTCATACAGGCTAATGAAGAATTTTGAAAGAAGCAGTTGAGAAATGCAATTAAATGTGAATATGGTTAGCCAGAAGCTGAATGTTGTCTTAGGTTTTGTGAACTTGAATATTTTTCCATTGCTTTTTGTGATCTTTTCAGGACGGGAGGGATAAAAGAAGGTTTGCATTATAAGGGTTTTATATTAAAAGAAATTTTGAAAAAATCCTACCACTTAGTAAAGGTTTTGAAATCTGTAGTCTGTTGGGAGACCTTTTTATTGAGATCTGCATGTACACACGCGTGTGTGTGTATGTGTGTGTACTGGTTATATCTTTATATCTTGATTTGTGGATTGTTGTACCCCTGTCTCCTAAGTTTGGTGAAAGAATCTTTGTTCTGCTAGGATTGTTACATTGTCTGTGTGATGTTAGGTTGTCTGTGTGATGCAAGTGAACAAGAATGTGGTTGTAAGGTGCCAAGTAAAGAGGTTCATTTTTGTTTACAAGTATACATGACAGAAAAGTATACAAAAATGTGCATGTTTTAGGATTATCTCTCCATTAATGTCAAAGCTGCATTCTTTTTCTTCATAATTATCAGATATTGACTGTTTCTGAATGGAAACTGTTGTTGTAATTTGGACTTACATATGCAAAAAAAAGATGGTGATTTTATTTCTTGAAGTCGTTAAAGAGGGAACTGATGCTAAAACAAGCTCCAAGTATTTATTTTTCCCTGCTTAATTTTATGTGGATAATTAGAAGATTAAATTGGATATTTGTGTGCATCTGTACTTACTAAGTGTGACACTCAAGTCTTGGAGGTGAACTTGTCTGCAAAGTAGTGGTGGTTCTGCTTTGAGAACTGTCTACCACTCAAGTTAATAGTGGTAGTATCTGTAGTAAAAGATCATTCAAGATTACTGGTCCTTTGTGCTTAATGTTTGTTTTCTGTTAACTGTCTTTTGTGTAGTTATTTTGTGCTGCCAAAGCTCTGCATGTTTGAGCAGTTTATTAATAATTTTTGATTGTCCTATGTGCAGTTCATTGATGATGCCTGTTCTACTTTAGGCCTTCTAGTGCTGCACCCTGAGACACTAATGTCAATGTAGAGCTGTCTTACACTCACCTAAGATGCAGTTGAAATACAATATGGGAGAGAATAAGTAAATGACCTGCGGATAAATACAATAACTGGTAAACTTTGTTTTAGTTTATTGTGTGTGGTTTGTTCAGTTATTTATTTTACATGTTGGATGCATACCTGTGTGACAAATAAAGTGATCATATTCTCTTTAGCCTGAGCCATTAGAATTCCAGTGTGACAAATTTAGCATTATTGGCTTTGCTCCAATCAGTAAGATCAGAGGAAATGTGAAGTATGCTCTGTTAGATGCCGTGACTTGGTCTGCCTCACTTGCGTTTAACTACTGCTAACAACTTTGAAATCTGATTCACCTGCTTCTTCAGACGTCTCTTGTAGGCAGTGGCTTGAGATCACTCCAGGAGCGATTCCTTCCCTGATACTTCTCTTCCCTGTTGGTAAGGCAAACCGAGGTGTTGCTTTTGAAAGCAGAATTCTTAATGCAGCTGTTTCTGAGTTCTTCAATTGCTGGCAAAGAACCTGTACTGCAGACTTGGTTGGTTTGGTGGAGCATACAAAAGGGCCTTATTACCTAGAGAAACCTTTTTGGTTTTACTTATGCATTAGTACACACATGAAAACAGTGCTATTTCTCTGTAAGGAAAAAAAAAATTCTCTGGACAGTTTGTTCCTGAAAACGACCTGAAGTGGTTGGGATTAGAATCGCTGATCAGATAAAGGTTTTTCAGATATGTAAAGTCAAAGCAGTATAAGAATATTTGAATTTAAAGAACTGTTCTGGAATAAAATTAATATTCAACTATGGCAAATGCAAATCAAAATTAAAAATAATGAAATTGTCCATCAGTCAAGATTATTGAGTCTGAGGCTACAGAGAAAATATCTTTTAAAGTAATTCTTCTACAGGGAAAAATGCAGGCAGTATTCAAAATGCAAATATTAAACTAATGTATCTCAAATAGAAGCAGACTATAAAACTATATCTGAGTTTAGTGTAGAGGAAATTTTGCAAAATGACATGCATATTTTAATGTGCTTCAGTATAAACACTGTTTTGATTGGAATTTTTACTGGAATTTGAAAATTAAATAATGAAATCTTTCCAACAGTGAAATACTTCCTGTTGTCTTTGCTCTATGTGACCTAAGGTTTTAATGTCAAAAGCATCATTGTGTTAGCTTTGCATTAATTTGTATTAAAGTTTGGAATGCATGAAGAAACACATTTCAATTTTTCTGGCCCTTATGTGTGTTTTGGGTTGTTTTTTTTTTACAGAGATTTCTTTGTATTGAGACAGTTGTCCAAACTGTATGGTCCGAGATTCAAAGTGGGACTTGTCAGTGTGAATACTGCATAGTTTTTCTGAAAATCGAACAGAGGAGGGAGGAAGAGAAGATGTTCTTTGAGAAAATGCTTTAAATTTTTGTTCTATCAAATCTAATATTAATAGCCCTTTTTTCTATTTATTTTTTTCTGTGATGTCTACTCTGTGTTACTTTCTTCTCAAATAAGATACTTTTTAGTGTATACTGTCTTTTTTGGGGTTTGTTGTTGTTGTTGTTAGTTTATAATGTTCTTGTTAAGATTTTTAAACACCTAGCAATGTTTTTTCTCAGTTTGTTAAAATGGGGGTTGAGTTACTTGGTTAGGGTTTGTAAAGCTAAAGCCTAAACTTAGGTTGCAGATGGAGTCTGATTGGGTGTTACTCTTGAAGCTTATTTTGAAAAGTTTTGTAGAAAACCAAACTGTGTTGAAACAACCATGTGTTCTCCAGTGCTGGAGCAGAATATTTGAGTAGAGAAGCAGTAGATCCATGTATTTCAACAAGAGCTTTTGGGATACATTGATGTGGTCTGCATGACTTAGTTAAGGTGTGGTGTCATATACTGAAGCTTCCATAAGTTGTTTGGAAAGCAGTAGTATTTCACTGTGAAATTGTAGGGAAATTTCAGGTTTTATGTGCTTTTTCTTGAGCTTAGTACTTGTCAATACTTTTCCTGAATTATTGGCTGATAGACTAGAAAGTAAATGTACACACTTTGCATAAAAATGCAAATACAGAGATGCCAAACAGTAACAAGATATGATGAGGAGTACTGCTCAGTTAGCAGGAAAAGAGATAGTGCTTACACTGAGCAGTAAGACACTCAAACCGGTATGCAGTGTGTTGTTGAGGGAAAGAGGGAAACTGACACTGTTCTAGGATGTATTCATAGCAGTGCCTGTGTCCAATCACCAGTGAAATACGGTGGCTGCATTCAACAATGTTAGGACCTCACATGGAACACTGTACTTAAAGAAGTATATTAGCTGTCACAAGGACTAAAAAGGAATGATTCTAGTAATTTGGACCAGAAACGGAGAGAAGGAACTGGAGCTATGCAAAAGCAAAGTGAGAGGAAAATGGAATGGACAAGATTGTTATAATGCTTTGAATAAAAGAGTTTTTAGGAAGCAGAAGAGAATTTGGATAGGTGTGATCAGATGGTGGGGATAGGTTCCTCAGGGAGGTTGTATAAGGGCTCTCATGGGTTTTAGAGCCATTTAATGGTGTTACCCAGCAGATGCTGGGTCCTACCTTATGGAGAACTGCAAGCTCAGGAGCCAGAAACTACCGTGCAGGATATGGCAGCAACTGCTCCTCTTGAGTATGAGGTATCTGTTTGCTAGGGAGAATCTCACATTTCCTGCAAAAATTTTAATCAAGTGAATATTTACTTTGGAAAAGGAGAATATAGTTTGATGCACAGCCTTTGGGCCAAAGAATTCTCATTTCTTATAAAACATGGAAAATTAGGTGAAATTAGGGTGATTTTAATGAGAATAGAGTTTGTGTTTGTATGGGTGAAATAGACTAATATTTGGATAGGCATGTTGTCATCTTAATATAAAATTATTTACATATGTAACAATATAGTGAAGATTGGCATTTTTTTCATTCAAAAGGTACTTATTTCCTATTTGGTTTGGCTATAATGTTCTCAAGTCTAACTTGTTTTGGTACTTGAGTAGCGTCCCACTCATGCTTTATCAATCCCTGTCCTAGGGATGGTGAGACTGGAGTGTTTTGGAATTTGAGCAATACTATTTTAATTGGTCTGGTAAAGTTCACATTGTAGTGGTGTGAGAGATGCCTTTCTTCTGCTGGAACTGAACAAAAGTCTGCTTTGGTGTAGCTTTTCGATGCTGTAAAGAGAGGAGAAGGAGGAGCTTAGTGTGACACTCCTAGAGAGGCTAGGCTCCTTCTATGACACTGCCTAGAGAGGCTTTGCAACCTAAGCCCTTTCCCTTTCTGCAAGGCAAAAGAGCCATCTAGTTTTTTGTTGAAATTATTACACTTTAGGGATTACACCCTGATATCAATTGCTTGTGCTGTGATTAAGTTTGTCATACCTGTTCAGGAAAAGAATATAACCCTTTCTCTCTAATTTCTCTTACGACTTTATTACTATTTTTATGCCAGCTACAGTGCATGCTTCCATCTGTAGTTTTATAAAACTCGTTGATAAGAGCCATTCCATGTATAGCAAATCTGAACTTAACATAAATCTAATACAGTCTTAATGATTAGAGTGTTAGAAGAAATATATTGTTAAGTATAGGGATGCTAAAATTTGAATCGTAACATTTTAAGGCAAGTAAAGCAGCATTAGGGAGTATGAGGTGAATTTAGAATCTACCCAGAAGGGAGTTGTGGAAGCTGTGAAGTTTTATGTCCTACATGTTGAAGCTCCTGAAGGATGTGGTCCCTTTTCAGGCAGAAGGATTGTTTCTGTTAGACTTAGGTGGTATAATTAGTACTTTTTTATAGCCAATGAAGTTGTGATAGAAATCTCTTCCTCAAAAAAAGAAACCTATGGGTTTTCCACAGTATTTGATACCACCTCCATTTTGTCCGACCAAGAGCCATCTGTCCAATGCAATCTTGTATCCAGCAGTGCCAAGTGCTGCTTGCTTTGAGCAGCAGGACTGCTCTTTGCTAGTGCTGGTGAAGGGAGAGTGTTGCTGGATTATGTGGTTGCATAACTTGGGAGGCCAGGTTCATTTGCAGAACCAGGGGCATCTGAAACTTTCTGCTGGCTTTTTAGTGATGTGTGTTGACTTGCAACCTTTGTAAGTGGAAGGAGGAAGACAGCAATTTGCCTGCTGTCCTGCTGTTTCTTTGCCGGATGTGATGGGGCTGAGTGTGCTGTACAGTGGTGTAGCAACCTTGGAGACAGCAGCCTGTCCTGCTTTTCTTCCTCATTGGCCCACCATTGCCAAACTGGGTTGTTTTGCGTGGTGCGCTGGATCTGGGGCTGCACTTGAATTGCTCGGGGACCACAGGGCTGACCACTGTGGACCTGGGCAACTCGGTTGCTTTCTTGCAGCTGTGTTTGGTGGTAGCCTCCTTGAATAGGCCCCCTACGAGTGTCAGTGCTTCGGAAATAAATTCACTGAAGCGTTTTGGTTGAATGGCTTAAAAAATTCTGCAGAATAAGTGTGTCCAAATTAGTTAGCAAATGTACTTTGAAATGTTGTCACGTCTCTGAGGTAAAGAACCATAGGAAAGTATTGTGAGAAGGGGTGATGCAAAACGCATGGCGGAGTTCTACCATGAAGCTGCAGGACCCGCACCTGGTTGTGTTATGCCTTTTCTGGGCATCACTCTACAGTGTGGATATGCTCTTTGGCTTTTTGGTGAAACAAAATTACAACTTTGTGATTGTGTGCAACAGCAGGTTCCTTCTCTACACCCTCTGCTTTCCCAATTGCTTTTTGGTCATCTTTTGTTTGTTTGTTTTTAATTCTTTTTCATTTTTCTTTCCATTATTTTCTCAATAAACAAAGTTTTCTGATGGGAGGTTCTGTTGGTGTTTCTTTTTCCTTCTTCTTCTTTGGATTTGGAAATAGGGGTTCTGTGCTTTCAGCTTCTGCTTTTGTCTTTCCAGTCATCTCTGGAAAACATTGGTTCATGAATTTGAACTTGTTCTTTTGCTGTTCCAAGCATTGGGTTTGGAAGTGTTTCTGTAAGGAGGAAAAGTTCACTCTAAGGTGGATAATAGAAAGAGTTGTCAGTATTCAAGTTCTGTTGGGGTTAGCAGAGAAAAATTACACACAGTTAAAAATAACTTCAGGTGCATTTGTGATTTCTTATGTGGTTTTCTTATGAGGCAAGTTTGTATTACTAGAATAACTTGTCTGTACAGGATCAAGGCATGTATGGCTTTCAGTTTGGAGAAAGGGTCTGTAGATACTGTAGATCTAGATCTCTGCAGCCTTTAATTTTTTTTTCTGGGAAAAAAGACTCCAGCACTTTCTGCTGATCCATCTTTTTCCTAAATCTTTAAACGAGTAATAATTTTGTTTTTAAAAGGAAATTCCTCTAGTTAACGACTCTTGCTTTTAGTTTGAGCATTTAGGTTTTGCTTTAAAACTACTCTGAACTTTTTTATTTTATTTTCATTTGTACAAAATGTTTTCAAATGGATTTTTTTCCTTTTTATGGAGCAGTAGGAATTGTAAGAAGGTTGGAAGATAACAATATATTTTACTAATAATGTTTTATCAATCTACTTAATTTACAGGAAGCAGTTATCAGTCAAAAGTTGCTTATCTGAGCAGGCACAAAAAATTAATGGGCAATAGTACAGTGTGTAGGTAGGTTATGATCTTCAGTGCGCTTAAGGTTCTTTGAGGAGAACCTTATTCCAAGGGAGTTGGATTAGCTCTCAAAATGTAAGATTTTGTTTTTTAAAATATTTAGGTAGTTGATTCAACAATGAGGTGTTGAAGGGACTGGCTTTGAAGTATATTAATGTGCTTCCTATCGTTTTGAGTTTTTATTTAAAAGTGATGTAGAATGTTGTGAGTATGCATTTGAGAGGTCAAAAGAAATTTTTAAAAGTCTATTTTGCATGTACTTTAAAAATTTTTGCAAATAATTTTTTTTAAGATTTGTAAATAAGATGTTCTCAAAAGTGATAGTGTTCCCAAATTTCAACATTACTAGTTTATGAAGTGGTTTGGCATCTTCAGTTGTTGATGGATGGTGTTTCACTACATTCAGTGCATTGAGACATAGTGCAATAGTTGTTATACTGAAGTATCATTTACTGCAGTCTGTAATCATAATGAAAGTTAGTCAGGGTTCTGTGACTGTAAATTTGCAGCCGCTCTACCACACAGTGAGTGGTTGAGTTCTGCATTTTGGAGTATGAATAAGAAACACGTGTTATTTATCCCCTTAAAAAAAAAAAAATCCTTCATATTAACAGTCTCCTTTACACATAAACATTCTTTGGAATCCCTAGTGTTCATTCAGCTGAAATGGCAAAGGCTAAAAAGATCCATGAAAAACCCCCTTGGTTTTGCTCATACAGAAATGTATTTTGTTAATAATGATATTAAATACTTTGGGATAGCATTGCATTTAATTCAATAAAATGGTCTTTGAAGATGAAAGGTTCACTGTCAGGACTGTTTTGTTTTTTATTTTAACATCAATAAGTAGAATTTCAGTGGCTATGTTTTTTATTCCAAGTCTCAAACTGTAATGCTATGCAGTGTAGCCAGTTTTTATATTTATGGCCTAAACATAGAGTAGGAAGGAGGTGACGTTTCTAAATTGGGTATTTTGCCATTTTAAATGTAATGTTTGATACGTTCTTGTGAATGAGGGTAGAATTTGGATGGACTGGACTCTTATGAGGTAGTAAAAGTTGACAAATTACTGGGAAAAAAGTGAATATGATAAAGGATGAAGTTAAAAACAGATGAGTTAGCTTCGGGGTTTTGCCAAATTGCTTTTGAA
Source organism: Cyanoderma ruficeps (assembly GCA_008694505.1). Classification (NCBI taxonomy): domain Eukaryota; kingdom Metazoa; phylum Chordata; class Aves; order Passeriformes; family Timaliidae; genus Cyanoderma; species Cyanoderma ruficeps. Next base: position 17,310,742 of record VZDJ01004378.1, read on the forward strand.
AGTTACATGCTCACGTTCCCAGGAACATGTCATGACGTGCTTAGCATTCATTAGGCTAAGATGAGCAGAAGAGTTGGTAAACCTCAGGAATAGCTTGCTTTTGTGATTACTCTGCTTTACATTTTGGCAATATGTTTGAATTTAATGATACACTGTGGAAAGTCCCAGAAGTGATTTTGAAGAATTTTTCCTTTCTGCTGTCATGTATTGTTTGTTATGCTCAGTTAGAATTCAGTTTGAGGATTCAAATGCGAATGTGAACTTTCTCCTATGGCTCCTAGCTCTTGTCACAGAATCCCAAATGGTTGGGAAAAAGTTGTGCTTGAAACAGGCTGGTTTCTTCTTCTTCAGGATAATTTATCAGTGTGCTCCTTTTGTATCCAAGATAATCTCCGGATTGTTTTGGCTTTCCTAGAGCAAGGCTGGGTAGGTAGTTTGCCATTAGGGACTGTGGCTTTCACCAGTAGTTTCTAAAAATGATTTTTGTGGCAGTGTGTTTCTCCTCAGTCTCCCATGTAGGGCTTAAAAGAAGGTGAGACCAGAGAAACGTGCGGTGTGGAATTGCAGTTCTCTGCAGCTGAGAGCCAGTGTTTAGAGTGCAGCAATGGTGTGTGCAGGCTGGTGGTGACCAGGAGTTTGAAAAGTTGTAGTTCCAGATAGCCTCGGTATCAGGACGACAAAAGTTGTCCTGACTGCTGTGATGAGGAAGGCAGATGGGTGTTCTTGTTCATGAATTTATATATTCTGAACCAGGCAGTAGGCTTTGTTCTTAGAGCCAGTAGTGCTTGAGACACATACAGGTACCAGGGTAGGAGGAATAGAGCTTGAGAGCCCCATGGAATGTGATTCAGCATATTTAAATTTGGACTGGACCTAATACTTCATGAAGCAGTACCAGACAGACTTGTTTTGAAAAACTGGATCCACAGATGAAAAGTCATTCATTTATTGAGGGTAATCTTCAGCTTTGTTCTTTCTGAAGCATTAAAATGAATTTGCCTTGTGGAAGAAATCTTTGGTTGAGCACTTCTATATCCAAATTGTCTTATTTCCAGTCTAGCACTTTTTGTACTAAGGAATTTTACAGAAGTCTCTCGTCTAAGACTGTATGTTTTGCTTCCTTTAAAAACAGTTATTTTAGAATAGGACTCAGAACTGAGGGATGCTTTTGTAAGAATGTTTTCAGATGTAGATTTTTGTTTGTATTAAATCCTGTGTTGATTGGAACAAGAATGAGAAAGTTGTATTTCAGAGCCCCTAATTCAGAAGATACGTTAGTCCCTATGAACATGTATGGGAAGAGGGAGCAAACTGTAAAATTCTATTTTATGTTGAAGTGCAAGGCCAGTTATAAAATATAGTAATCTTTACAGAAAGGGACTGGAAAATTGCTAAAGAGAACCACAGTCATACTTTGCTCTTGATGAGAAGAAATTCAGAAACATCAATACAGAGAAGATCAGTTAAATACTGAAAGTCACAAAGTTCCTAGGGGAGCTCCTGTCTTTCTCCTAGCTAGTCTAAGTCACAGCTTTTCTTCCTTGTTTGTTGGATCACTATAAATAATTGATATTTGGAAAAAAAATTCATCTGAAAAAATAAATTATTAATTAAATTATTAAATTATTAAATTAATAATTTAATTTTTCTTCTGAAATGTAGCATTTTAAGGATGAAGACTGTTAAACTGGTAAACAGTAACAAAAGGAAAAAATAAAACTAACCAAGGATGCACTTTGTATACAGAAAGTAGAAAGCCTAAAGGTGTTCATTTCAATCTTTTGTCAATTAATCTGACTATAGAAATGAATACATGAAGGATTCAGAGAGTACTTTCAAAGTGCTCAAAGCAATAGTATAGTGAAAGTCTTTGTTGAAATAATTCTTTGTTAATAACCTGAAACTTGTAAATCTTTTTAAAACAAAATTTATAGCTCCTTGATTTTATCTGCTTAACTATGCCCAATTAACTGTTTAAGCATTTAATTTAAAGTTTAGTAAATTTATCTTTATTAACAAAAAAAGGTGCTTCAGATCATGCATCTTTTCTCTGTATCCTCTTCATGGCTTGCTGACATTATTTTCTTTTAGTGGTTTTGAATTGTTAGTTAACAGGTAGTGGTCAATATTTTATTATTTTCAATTAAGATTTTAGGCTGGGGATGAATGTCTGATGTTATGTGAGAAGAATGAAGGTAATGATAGTTAAGATCTTTTAGTACCCATGGTTATAGTAGGGTTTTGTTGTCGTTCTTTTCCAGTGAAAAGACAATTGAGCAAATAAGGAAAACCAAGTGCTGGGTGCCAACTGGCACCCTGTGCAGGGGAAGTGGGGTGGTGCATGTGGTTACTCCCCTCAGCTGTGCTCTTGCTCCTGTCCCAGAGGTGTCTGTACTTGCTCTAGGGGTGGTTGAACAAGGTATTGTAGCAAATCCTGTGTGAACTTCACTATAACCTACCAGAAGTAAATCGGCACTACCTCAGTTGCTACTTGTGTTTGCAGCTTGTCAGCAGCCCCCATGGAACAGGCATGATGGAAAAATTTAGGATGGCAACTTCATTGGTCACCCTAGTTCAATTTTAGTGATCAGTTACTTATTATACTTGCTTAATAGTGATTTCCATCTTACAAGGATTAATCCTTTTGGTAAAGTGAATATGGGCAACAGGGTGCTTGCCTTGATCTTCAGATACAGTTTCTTGGCTGTTAAGATACTGTAAATTTGGGCTGTAGCTATTACATTGTCCCACCTGCTATGGCAGAGTGCAGCCATGGCTGTAACCACGCAGTGTAGCTGGGCCAAGAACCCAACTGGCTGAAAACTTAAGGAGCCAGCCAGGAGCAGGACTGTGACAGTAGGCGTGACTGCTGTGAAACACTCTGAAAATTGTGAAAATTCTGCTCAGTGGTGATTCACACTGTAGACAATCTTTCATTATAGAACACAAAATCTTCCTGTTCAAAGCCTTAGTATAAAAATTACATTAATTAATGTAAGAATTTTCTACTGAATGTGTAGAAGGTTTCTCTCTGTCACTTCAAAATCCAAAGAGCTTGATTATCATTAAAGCTTTTTAGTTGCAGCCTGCAGTGGATCGTGGTTATGTGTTTGTATTCCATCTTCCCTGTAACTGATTTACTGTCACTTTTAAACTAATTTTAAAGTATCTTAAACAACCTTATTCTCAAAGAATGCATTGAGACTTAAGTAAACAGCCTTCTACCAACTATTTGTAGTATATCTGGTTTTCCTTGTTCTGCTTTCAAAGCTTTTGTTAGGTGTTTAATTTTTTGAATCATCTAGACTTTTCTTTGCAGTTGCTTAAAAAAGTTCATGTCAGTACTTTAGAAGGAGGAGATCCTCCTTTCCAGGAATCTCCAGTATTGAAGGCAAATGGTTTGTGTGCATTAGAATTTGTTTGATAGGTGTTTAAGTTCAGGTTCTTTCAAAAAAATGTGCTTGTGACTGTTTTTCTGCGTTTCACTTAGATGTGGGTGATAGAGTCTTGTCAAGGTTTTTTTCTGTTGTTAAGCAAAAAGCTTTTGATATATGATATATATCCAGTCACTATATGAAATATGTATTTTCGGCTCTTCTATACTTACCTGTATACAGTAATAGTATTGCCATTTCTGAACTAGTTTGAAGATAAATTCTGGTCAGAACTAGGGAAGCGTACTTTTTTGTGTGTGGCTAGGTTTTGGGAGTTAAAAATTGCGCACTGCGCTTGCTCTATAGGCTGTTCATTGGTGCTGCCTCCGGGAACATTATTCTTCGTAGCAATAAGCATTTGAGTAAGTTCTCTTTTAAAAAGTGGGGAAGGGTTAACAAAAGCTGCAAGAAAAATATTTAACAGAAAAAACTAATGGCACCACAGAGATACATAAACAGTTTTTTAAAAAATGACAGTATTGAAGTAGATCAAACGCAAAGAATACTTCAGTAGTTGTAAATGCTTTTGACATTTGCAGTTTTTGAGAGCTAGTTACTGTACGCTTTGGTCACTTAAAGAGAGTATCTGCAGTATCTGGGTGGTGTTTTGTTTAAATTAGGAATAACTATAAATTTAGGCAACATGTAGCTGCCTCCAGTTATCCGGTATATAGGTCCATGATAAAATGTATTATCCTTCATATTCTTGCCAGCCTGGTGCCAAGAGAAAGACATATTCATGACTTTACTGTATTCATTTAGATTTTGAAAATTTGGTAAAGAAACTAGTTTTTATTTTTCCTGAACAAGATTTAATTCTGGAATGATGTTTCTTTTTAAAACAAAACTTCTAAGATTCTGCTTCAAAATTATGCAGGCCAAGGGAGGGCAGGAAAAAGGGATTGTATCACTCAAGAAGCAAGAACTTCTTTCAGGACTTGGCTGACCCTGAGAATACTTCAAAGAATTTGGCATCAAATTGTAGTGTAGTGATTTAAATCTACTGCTTTCCCCATCTGCAGTAGTGGTAAAATATGTTGAGCGTAAAATTCATTTGAGTGTTTTACTATTGCAAGTTTAGATGAAAGTGAAGTAATGCTGCTGGTCAGGATAACTTCTGAATCTTGTGAAATCAGAAGTAGGAGCTGTGAGCAAAGTATATACATTAGCTGAAGATCGAGTAGTCCCAATTTCAGTAAAAGTTTTTTTTAAAAAGTTTTTTTTTTTTTAATGAGACCAGAATAACAGGAAGCAATGCCCTGTTGCTTGTTTTGCCAGGCTGTTGGGGCACTAAACATTGCTGTGCTGTTTTGGAAATGTATATACAACTGTTTTCTGAGAAACTGTGAGGAAGGTGTGAGATGGAGGGGACCATCCCAGGGCTGGGGCTGGGGCCAGGTCTGAGAAATATTTGCAGTCTGAGCTTAGGCTGCCACTTTGAGGTAGCTCTGTTTTAAAATGTTGTGGCCTAAAGTCTGTTCATTCCAAGAAGGGTTGCTTTTAATTTAAAACTGGTATGTTATTTCAGTTTCTGGTATTTGAACAAAGTTTACAGCATAAAGCCAGTTTTTTACAATATAGGAATCTGATTAAAGTCCATGTGCATAAATGAGAGGTTGCATAGCTATTCTAATCCAATTTTTGACAGCTTTAATGGACAACAGGGTGATTGGAGATGTTTAAGTTAAACATGTGGAAGATTAGTACAGTGGAAAGGCATGTTAGGTGCATTTACCACTTCCTTGATTTTACTTGGTGATTGCATTTGTGATAGCATGGTAGGGACCTCAGTCTCAGTGAGACTCCCACTCACTGTGGAGTATTATCCCTTAACACTTAAATTATGAAAAATAGTGAGGAATTGCAGTTCAAAAATTTTGTCTTAAATAATTCTGGTACTTTTCCATTATCTTTTTAAAAGATCAGCATTTTTTTTTTTTAAGACTGGTTTGGCCTTGTACTTCAGATATGATGTAAAAACATTCAAAGTTGTTTTGTCATACTTTATTTTATGTCTGAACTTGGTACAGCTGTAATCACAACATAGCCTGGCTGTTAATCAGAAGGTTACAAGAAACAGGCCCTGGAATATTTAAGAAGCATCTGAAGAGTTTGATTTAATAAAAACCACAGTAAATAAATAAACAAATGGTAAAAGTCTGTAATTTTGACTTGGATTTTTGCATTTGCCCTGAAGAATCACAGCTTCATACTTATGTTTTAGGAGGACACTCCAAAAACTCATAAATGAATTTAACTTTAACCTGTCTGTGCTCCTGGGAAATGTTTCTGCTTTTGCAGACCGTGACATTAGTCTGGAGAAGGAAAGTCAGTGAGAGGCAACTATGCTGTCAAGAGATTGTGGCAGCTCATAAATACTTTTCCTTCAAGGATTCAATATATTAAACACACTTAATGTTTTGAATTTTCCAGTTGTATTTTAACTTAAGACAAGATGTTTGATGTGCTGTGTGTACAGAATAAAATTTTTGGCCAGAATATTCTCAGCTATTTCTATTTTTAGCACACCTCCGGGAGAAAAAAAAAGCCCAAACCAAAGGGAAGCCTGTATTTCTTAAAATTCAGCTTAAATTAAAAATACTGTTATTACCTCTTTCTTGAGGTGCTTCAAAGAAATGGTTAGCAGCTTACATTAAATACTGTATGTGTGATAGAAGATAAAAAGTAGCTGCTCTCTTGTTGAAAGATTAATTGTGCTCCCTGTACAGAAAGCCCCCCCCTCAAAAAAAAAACCCCACCAACACAACTTCCCCCACCCTGGCAGAAGCTGGAGTAGAAGTGGGTTTTGTATTGATTTATTTAATGTCAACAAACTCCATGGCAGTAATGAAAGAAAAAAAATATTCTGTTGTTACTTTGTTATCATGCTGTACATCTCACTGTACAGTGCTTAACTGCAGGAAATGCTCAGGAAACCAGGGCTTGTTTAAAATACAGTATTTTAGATTAAACAAGCATGGAAGTTGTGACTCTGTCGAGGAAGAAATAGGAAGGCAGTGTAGCTGTCTTTAAAATGGAATTGGTGGTGTGCTTAAAAACAAACAAACAAACAAAACCCCAAAACCAAACCAAAAACCTGCAGTATTCCTGGAAAGAGGAACCTGCTCAAAATCATTGTGGAAATGTCCCAGCTGGACCAATGGTTGCCCTTTTAGCTGAAACACAAATGCAGAGATCTGGCCTCTTGGCTGAGAGTCTCAGCTGAAAGCAAATAAAGTCGAAGGAGCCCTGTTCTTTAATTTTTAATCTTTTATTCTTCTCATTCAATAAACGAGATTTGACATGATGAAAATAACTAAGTCATGTGATTATGAACCAAAATTGAATTAACACTTCAAAGTTTGTTTTTTTCATCTGGTGTTGCAAGCTTTTATCTCCATGTCTGACGTATAGTGCAAAAGTTTTTAAATGGTAAACGAACCAACAAAAAACAGTGTCCAGTGAACAGATGCAGAATCTCTAAGAGATATTGTGACATACATAATCTAATAAGACTTAATATTTTGTAGGAATACAGCTCTAGAAAGCTTATTAATGGGCATTTCTGGTTTCAACTGATTTGGGTGTGTAAGAAGTGTTAAATATTGCTTGAACAGTGTGTAAGGTAATGACTACAGAGGTAGCTAGAGGCACTTAGCAGGTGAAACTCTGTCAGCTTGGCTTAGGTGTGATGTAAGGGGCCACAATAAGATTAAGAGAAGTGGAGAAAAAAAAATACTCTCCCAGCAACAGAGCAGGCATGTGGTCGTGGTACTTGCTCACTGACAAGCATATCAGCACTGTCCTTGCAACCATCTTCCCTTGCCTGTGAGGCCCAACTGACCTTCATGTTTCCAACTCATCTGCTCCCATCCCCGTGCTACCACCTCCTGTCCTGACACTGTCCTTGATGCAGGCCATTTTCACTTTTGCCACCCTGGAGGGATACAGCCTCTCTAAAATCTGAGAGTGTTGTTTCCTCTTTCCTCACCACTAACTTTCCTTGTAAAAATTTCTGATTCTAATTTCAGTGTCAATGTTTGCATGTTACTCTACCAGGAGTTTTCTTTTGTTTTGATAGCTTCTTAGAGGATTCATCAGCATAAAAGGTTTTTGAGATGCTCCTTATAATGAAACCTTTGTATAATTTCTTTTATACTGGGAGCAGTTCTCTCTGCTTCAGAAGTCAGACGGTAGTGCTGGCTTGGAGTAGACAAGGACCTGGTTTGTTTTCCAGTTTAAGCTGTGTTGGTCCATTTGTGCATCATCTGAGCTGGCTGTTGTTTGTGGAAAATATTGTTGAGCAGCTGTGAGTGATACTGAACATGAGAGGTGGCAAAGTATGTCGTGCTGATATCAAATCATTACATGCTGTAGCACTTAATAGAGAAAAAATACTTTAGCACTGCAGCTCTCTTAAGCTGGAGTCCAAAATACTTAATCTTACTTGGTTAACTTCTGTTATAATTGCTATTAAAAATGTATTTTTTGAATATGTGATGACTGTTAAATACCAGTGGTGAAGGAGAAGTCTTAGAAGTGTTTTTCTTCTCCCAGAACTGTTCTGAGCTTTTTATCAAAAGTCATGCTATGTTTCTTTGTATTTTTTAACATATTTGACCTGTCTGGGGATTCAGTGAGTTAAGATGCTAGAATTCCAAACCTGGCTTATGGCCTGTCTGATTATCACTTAACCTGCTTAGCTCTCTTCATAGGAGTGCATTTATGTCCCTTAAGAATCTTGTCTCTGCTACATGCCCAAACACGTGTCGCGAAACACGTATTAAACAGCTGCCCTGTTTCGGGGCCTTCTAGCAAAGAAGGAGTACTCCCTGAAGAGAGGACCAGTGCTCTGAGGTGAGAATGGTATGTCCCTGTTAAAATCCCATCATCTGTTGCCAGTACAAGCTACAACAAATTTTTTCAGACTCAAGCTTCTTATTCCCTGTATCTGCCTTGCCTTGTCTTGGCACCCCACTTTGAATTTTCAGCTGAAGTTACTTATATCCAGTTCTATGACTTATTTCCTATAAAAATTAATTTTTAGAGTAGGAAGCGCAAACTTCTTTGAACTGTTGGCTTTGGTCAAAATTTCCTTTTTTTGCTTTCATGAGAAATTTATGGAATCTGTCACATTTCTGAATACTTCAGAACACTGTGCGTGTGCTTAGTGTGATTTTACTTTATGGGTTCACTTCCCCAGTTACCTCATCTTTCAGCTTTCAGACTGCACATGCATCATGTGAATTTGGCCATAGTTTGCTGCAGCAGAATTTTGCTGAACACAGAAGTTGCATTTTCATCAATTTGCTCTGAGGATCGTAATGTTTAAGAAAATGCCAAATTCCAGCTTCTTTCTCTGAGGCCTGGAGGGAATGGTAGGAGTTTGTAATTTCTGAAGAACTTAGTGTAGTAGGAATTTTCTGATCTTTTAAAGCTTGGCTTTACAATTCTATATGATCTATTAAGGAAGTCTCCAGGGGTATCTGAGTAGATCCAGAATTTTTAATTGGGTAAATTGTCTTTTTATTTATTTTATTAAAATAACATGCCACAAAGCAACAAAAAAGGCAAGCCCAGACATGAAAGTGGAAATAAATTTCAAATAGAGGAACTTGCTGAATAAGAGGTTATCTTAATCTAATTTGTTATAAAAGGGTAATTTCTGAAAAACAGCAGAACTCATGTCAACAGTGAAATACTCAAAAGCACTAATGCAGTTCATATGACAAACTGCAATATTTTTCAATTACAAAATCAGTTTTCAGTTTAAACTGCAAGTAGTTTTCAGCCAGTATGTTTCTGAATTACATAATGGGATGAGTCAAAGGTTATCGAGCAAAAGAAGGCAGGAAGGTGCCATTCTGGTACCTTCCAATGGCAGTTTTTTATTATGACTGAGGTAAATACTGGTTGAGAGAAACTCACAAAATAAATTTCTGAGGAGCCAGGAAAAGTGCCGCTGTAGTAATATGTCTATTATGAGGGTATTTGAAGACATTTCATTATCTTTCTGGAATGAATTTTGAGGTTTTTTGCTTATTTATTTACAGACTTTACAGCTGAATTTCTCCTTTTTAAGATTATCCCATTTCTACATTAACCAAGTACCAGTTTTTATAGAGAAAGTGTATTTTTATGGTAGTATCAGACAAGTAGTTATTGTTCCCAATGGACAAAATTCCTAAACCATCTCCTTGTCAGAAAATACAGCTGTGTGTTTAACAGCATGTATGTGGGTGTGCAGATGTGTGCAGTAGTCAGGACTTGTGACTTCATTGCTATGTCTACCACAGAGACACATTCCTCCTTCTCAGGTCATAGCGCTGACTAAGGTGGAAATCATGTGGTGTCTTGATTCCTCCCCAAGCTACTCTAGGTGGAGTGCGAGTTTGTAGGCACTTGTTTCTGCAGATCTCTTGCTGCCTTTCTTGTATGTGTTTGGACTTCATTGCATGGTCTGTCAGAAGATTATTTTCCTTATGGGTGCAGCTCATTGATCAGACCCATAAAAGGCATCCAGCTTAATGAAAAGTCATATTCCCAACTACTGTTGGTTTCTGATACATTCCAAGTGTTGTGCCTGTAGCAGGAGGAGAACCTGCAGGACTCTGCCCCAGGATGGGCATCGTGTGAACTGTATTACAAGACCAAATGGAGCTTCTTTAATGACAATTTTCAGGTTCAGCTTTAGTAATTTCAATGTCTGTTTATTTTTATTTTAATATCGGATAGTTTTTCCTACTCCTCCTGTGCTGTTCTATTTCAGGAGTGTTTTACAATGTTTCTTTCATAAGAGTTAAAGATGGTTACAAACAGTTAGCATGTTGAACTTGTTCAGGAGAATTTCTGTGGCTTGTTTGATGTTAGGGACTGGATTTCTTGGATGTAGTTTGCTTGCAGCATACAGTCATAGTTTTAGTTTTGAAAGCATTATTATACTTCATAGCATACTTGTAAAACTTCACCCTGTAGATGATTGTTCCTGAGAATATGAGTGGAGGGTAGTCTAAAATCATAAACTATATGTCCTTTATTTCTTTGATGCTTAAGATTTTTGTGTGGAGTTCCTGCATGTAGGTTGCTGTGCATCTTCTCTGTCATAGTTGCTTTTTAAAAGGAAAGACTGTGTAGTGTTTTAAGGAGATCAGTAACATCTTCAACTACCCAGTGGCTTGACCTGTTTAAGTCTGTAATTGCTGTTATTTTCTACAGTGCTGTGTGAATTTGGAAAATAGTCAATTTATCATATAACACAAGTATCTGGAGTTTATTCTGAAGGCTATCAAAAAAATTTTGACAGATCTGTCTTTCATGTTGTGGTGGTCTTTTAGTCTTCCATGTTTCTGAGATTGAAACTTAAAGACTTACATAACTTAAAAGAATATGAAGCCAGTTGTTAAAGGACTCAGAAATCATCCAATCCAACCCCCTGCCTAGGCAGGGTCACCCACAGCAGGTCACACAGAAACAACATGAACAAAATACCTATTATACTATTGTTTTCTTACAATGGGTGCAAAACTGTGCCAGTATTAAGCTAATCAAGGGAAAAAAATCGCTTATTAACAAAAAGAGAAATATAGTGAAATATTCTGTTTGCCATGGTGATGTTCTTTTGGTACTGCAAAGTTGTTGTTTGAGGGACTATCGTAGCATAATGATAGAGTGTACTGGTAGACGTTATCAGTCACCTTGAAGAAGTGGACAGCCTGCAATTATGAAATGCGAGAACAAAGGATCTCAACTTCTAGTTTTGTTTTGTCTTGCATGTAGAAAATTAAATCTACTTGTACCAGTGTACTTTTTTTAATAGCTTTAACTTATCACCGAAGGTATGGGATTTGAAAGATTTTTTTGCATTTAGCAACTTGGTAATGTATATGTTCTGTGGTATATCAGCTCCACGTAAGGTTAAATAGGAATTATTTTTGACACTCAGAAATAGTGCCATAAACACTAGTAGTTTTTACTAGCAAACCAACTCTTGGAATTCCAAATTCTGTATTTTGACTTAAATTGCAGGCTCATTTGGTGATTCCTGTGATTTTTGAGAGACACTTATTACTCACTGAAAGGCTCATTAATGGTCACTTTTGTAGATACTTCCAATGTGCGAATACGTTCTGTGAAAACAGTATGTGCAGTGAAAACAGCATCTTCTGTGAAAACAGTGATTTGTGACAGAAAAGAAATAGAGTAAATTATTGCCTTTGCTTATTAAGATCTAGACAGCAACATCAGAGGCAATAGTGTATATGAATGGGTAGAAGCTCTGTAACATCAAACTGAGATTACAGTTTTTAATTGCTTCCATGTAATAGTAGCATGCCTGTTGACAAACACTGTAGTCACTGGAGAGGCAGGAAAGGGAGATATTGCTAGAATTCCTAAAATTGGGGTTTTTTTCCAACTTGTATTACTGTGTATAGTCTTAATCTCTCATGAAGATGATGAGTTTAATCAGTTGTAGTTCAGTGTTGGATTTTCTGCTCTATAGAAAATGAAAAGTATTCATTCTCCTGTGAAATTTTATAGTATCAGTTTAGATTTAGCTATGTTAATGGTATGAGTGAGCTCTCCTTGGGCACTGCCTATATATGGCAAAACAAAAGATATAATTAGTTTTCATTTTTTTAATAGTATAATTTGTGTCAGGCTGTTAAGCTAACATTGATATACAATCACAGAACCGCTTTATAAGTTAATTTTGATGATTTTCTTGCAGCTTAAGACAGAATTTTAATAGTTTTTCCATGCAAATTCAGTTTCAATAAGATATTTTCAGTTATTGGCGAGACGTGTGTGTGTGCTAAATTATGCTATACTGCAGTGTTCCTCACAATTAAAAATATTTCTCTTTAAATAATTTTAATAGGTATTGATTGTTGTTTTGTGTTATTTTCTCAGCTGAAGGAGAAAGGTCAATGACCACAGCAAACTGATATATCCTTCAACTTCATAACATTTGTACTGTGCTTCTAGTTCTCCTTTAGTGGTTGTTAGGAAATATTCCACAGAAGAATTTAAAGGTCTTATCACGTTTCTGACTGCATTTTGCTTGGTGGACATTAGCTTTGAGTTCTGAATTTTAAGCATAGAATCATAAAATGGCTTAGACTGGAAGAGTCCTTAAAGATTATCTATTTCCAGACCCATGCCATGGCAGAGTTACTTTCCACTAGACCAGGCTGCTCACAGCTTCATCCAGCTTGAAAACTCTGGGGATGGGGCAGTCTATGCTAGTGCCTCGTTACCCTCACAGTAAGAGATTTCTTCCTAACATTAATCCAAACCTACTCACTGTCAGTTTAAAGCCATTCCTTCTTGTCCTGTCACTACATGATCCATATTTTATTTAGGCTCCCTTTAGGTACTGGAAGGCCACAATTAAAATACCTCCAAAACTTTTCCAGGCTGAATAATCTCATTTCTCTCAGCCTTTCCTCATTAGGGGAGGTGCTCCATCCCTGTGATCATGTTGGTGGCCCTTCTGTGGATTCATTCCATTAGGGTGATGACTTTCCTTGTCCTGAGGACCCCAGAGCTGGATGCAGCACTCCAGGAGAGGTCTCACCAAGAGCGGGGCAGAATCCGCTCCCATGCCCTGCTGGCCACACTGCTTTGGGATAGCCAAGATCCAGTTGGCGTTGTGGTCTAGGAGTGCTCACTGCTGGCACGTGTCCAGCGTCTCGTTCATGAATCAACACACCCAAGTCCTTCTTGGCAGGGCTGCTCTCGATCTGTTCATCCCCCAGCCTGTGTTGATACCAAGGGTTGCCCTGACCCAGGTGCAGCTCGGGCTTTGAAAGAAGCACATGTGTTCGCTTGATCAGAAGTGGATGTGACTTGGTTAGTTCTCTTAACTCCATCTTAATGTGTAGTTCTTTCCCTTTCTTTCCTCTGTCACCATAAATATTTTCTAATAATATTTTGCATGGGACTACCAGTGGGAGTTGTAAGTACTTTTGCAACATTACGCTAAAGAACGAATTGACCTAAGTGCACCGTTTTTACATTTCTAATGAATGGTTACACTGCCAGGGTGTCTTGTGCAACAGAGAACTGAGTTCCCACAGTAGAACAGGAAGAGTAATTAGAGGATTAGGAGAGGGATCTGCATGACATTAGTCTGAGAGACAAGAATTCTTTGCGTAGTAAAATTGCCATGCAATTGGCGTACCACTTCTGTGAGATTGTGTTGGCATATGTGTGTGTGTGTATATATGTGTATATATGAAAAAAGGAACTTAAATGCAAGAGCTGATTTCTACCTTTCTTCACCTCACCAGTCTAGACCCTGTCTGTACCTGAAGATCCAAAACCTCAGGTTACTGTTACTTCCCAAAGGGTTTAAGATCTATTTGTAAGGGCTTCATGAACCTTGCTGTATTTACTTTCATAGCTGATTGGGCAGTGGTCTGTCAGTCTGTGAAAAGGGAGCTGCAATAGCTTCTTGTCCTAGGAAATAAGCAACTACGTTCCATCTGCAGATCTGCCTGCATTTGGCACAGACCCAGTTATTCTCACACCTTCTTGCAAAGAGTACCACAACAGTGTTTTTCCAATATATGTGCATATGCTTGTAGCATGAGTGACTAATGAGTGTGTTAGTGAGTACTGGAAGAAGTTAACATGGATCGGAAGGTGCCTGCTGCTAACCTGGCAACAGTATGACACTGTCATTGCATAAACCTGCTGTAATATAAAAGTTTGCATGGGGATAAGTGCTCTGATTCAGAAATCTACCAGCCTTTTACTGTCGCCAGTGACTATTGGAAAGTAGATAAATTGGCTGCTGGTTTTAGCCTCAGAAAGAGCACAAAGTAAGCAACCTGGCTACAGCAGCTGCAGCTTAAGTCTCTAATCCCAGTTCCTGCTCTTTCTGTTACTGGTTTTTAACAGCTTGCCTCATGTTACTGTGCTGTTAGTTTTGTGATGGGGCTGGATAGTTGTGGTGAGTTGTACCACCACATTTCTCTGTTGTCATCTGTGCTGTGGTTCACCCTAAGAGCAGGTGACAGCGCTTTCTAGTGGAGTGGAATCCTGTTAGGGATGCAGGCAGTTGCCAGAATGCCCTCCAGTGCCTGTACCACTTCCTCGGTGGGAGTTTGGACAGCTTTAACACTGCATGCAACTGCTTCACTTGGCAGCGTTGAACAACACAAAGTCACGTACAGAAATGCTGTTCTGAGGAAGTGTCAGTCTCTGCAAAAAGTCTTCAGAGGCCTGCAGGGTAGCTGGGTGCAGTGATGCAGCTGGGTAGCAGACAGGAACACTGCAGGCTCCTCAGCCTTCCCCTCCAGCTGCAGCCTGCTCTGTTCTCTAGAGTTCATCAGCACAGTTCTGTTAGGTGTCATATAGAAATACAGATTTCCAATAAAAATATCAACATTTATATAATTATTAAAAGTTTTCTTAATTTCTTTCTTTATAACCATGCTCTTGTCTGACTCCATATTAATATCATTGTATTTCATCAGGGAAGCCTCAATTAGTTTTTTGGGCCACTGTCATATATGATTATCAGTATAGAAAATAATTGAATTTAGTGGCGAATTTAAAATACCTTTCAACTTTTCAGTAGAAAGACAGTATTTGGGCATGTTAACTTTCTTGCAGCAGCTGTAGACATATATTTTGAGAGCTCTGACCCACTGACTCAGAAATCTTTATGGTGCATGTGTAGCCAGCCACGTGTAAACCTTTGCAGAAATAAGATCAGAATCTGCAGGGTCAAAGACAAAATATTTTTTCCCCTTATGTAGCTCCTGTATTGTAGCTCAGGATTGCTCAGGGTTGCTTACTGCATTAGTACAGTACCACGTATGCATCACTGACTTGCTTTGTATCAGAATTCCGTGGTTACTCTGAGAAGGTTCTGGGGGAAAAAATAATCCTTTTCTTATCCCACCTATTGTTAAAGGAGCGCTTTGGAACTTGTGAGAAGCTGTTTGTCTGTTTCTCAAGAGCAGTAGTTGGGTGAGACTCCAGCTTTTCTTCGTTGCTGAAGATAGCTTTGCCAAAGCATTTCACCATCCTTTTTACTGCAGTTAAAGGCAACTGCACATCTCTCTGCACTTTACTCAGGCAGAGCAAAGGACAAGATAATCCCCTTAGCCTGTTAAATGCTCCATCCCATCTGGTAGGTGATAATTGCATTGTAAGGGGATTAACACAGTGGGATATGCTTACAGTGTAATGAAAGCTTCACTGTAAGTGTGAAAGTCAGCTGATTGCATTCTAGCACTTGGGGACCTTACACTACACATATTTTGTAAAAAACATAAAAGGCAAGTTTCATCTAGGGAAGGTATGCACTACCTTTACATGCCATCATATATTTGTATAGTCACATATTCACGTATTTGTAACAGATTTTACATTTGTTCTGGAATATCAGTAGTCTGAATATCTGAAATCCTCTTGTAGGAGTAGTGCAATAGACTTTTGTTTAGCAAAATGTTTTGGGATCATTCTGTGGAGTATAGCTATATTAAATGCATCCTGGGTGTTAACTACTGTTAATCAAAAGTACTATGACTTTGAAATCATGGGGTTTAATTGTTACCAGTCTAAGAACAGCCATGTTATTTAAACACTGCCTGGAAATTTTCGTCAGTAAAGGTAAAATTTGAATAAGCCACACTGTAAGGAATATCACTAATTTTGTGTCAGCGGGGATTTCTGTCAAGAAGATTTCTGGCTGAAAGTAACTCTTCTTGCAGCCAACCAAAATAAATATTTTGAAATTTCAGTTTCAAGCATGAGCCTAAGGTAGTACAAACTGACTCTTAAAAAAAAAAAGTTTTAACATCCTATGTTTTTAAAGTTTAATGCTGTTGTGAAGATAGTAAATCTTAAGGTTCAGAGCATTTCATAAGCTAACTGTACCTTAGCTTCCTTACCTTTCAAGATGATAAAGATCCTTGTGAAGATATGTAGGGCAGTAGCTCAGGGTTGATTATCACCCTGTTGATTGCACTCTCTCTAGTCTCCCCGTATGGTACAAGGAACTGGGCAAGTTGCTCTGTGCTGACCTGCATGTGCCGCTTCGCTGGTTTGAACATTACCCTGTTTGGTTAAAACAGGGCTTGGTTAGTGCGCGCTGTGCTGGGATAGAGTCCGGTGATTAAATGAGAGTCAGGTATAGAAGTATGCACTGTGTGCAGTAGATGCTTTAGTGACATTGTATGACCTTGCTGCAGGATTAAATTTTCTAATGAATTAAGGTTCTGTGACCAGCTGTGTGGCTGCTGTTTCTCTGGTTTCCATTTCCTGACTTAGCAGCTCTGTGTGCGTGTGCACTTCTGGGAGTAAGGGTAAAATAAAATGTAGTGGATTTTTGTGGGTTGTCTGCAGTAACTTTGCCAGTCTCTGATGAGGTTGTTGGATGTGGTTAAACTCAACCTTCTCTTACTTAATCATGGATCTGAGTGGGGTCAAGTAGGAGACTGGTTTTCCAAGTTCTGGTGATGAAACGTGGAAGATTTCACAGATTTTTTTTTCTTCTCTCTTTTATTTTTGTAATTTCTTTTAAGGTGGCTGAGCTCTAAAGAATGTTCTTAATTATTTTCTTTTAGGCTGAAAATGTTTACCCAAGGAGAGTAAAACTAGGGAAGGTTGCTCTTTTATTTTCTGATATGTTGTAGTTTTAAATAAGCGTGTGTGTAAGGTCATGGAACTCAAAAAATAAACATAACAGCAGCCTTCTAAAAAATGAGATCATGTCCTCTTTCCTCTCCTCAGTTGTTCCTGAAGTATGAGTTTATGTGAAAATCCCTCTTCTAAAGAACCATTACACGGGCGATATACAGAAAGTATTTTTAAGATGGATTTTTAGATAATTAGAAATTAATTTTTAACAATCCTTCCATATATATATATTTACATACCAACTCTGTAGCAAACCAAATCATATATGGTATATAATAAATTTTCTTCTTCTTTAGGTGACAAACAGCATGTTTGGTGCTTCAAGGAAGAAGTTTGTAGAGGGGGTTGATGGTGACTACCATGATGAGAACATGTACTACAGCCAATCATCGATGTTCCCACATCGGTCAGAAAAAGATGTAAGTTGAATAAGCTTATTTTTTCTCCTTTCAGTACTGAGATAATTTAAAGTATGTGAAATTTATGTGAGGAAGGTCTTCATTTAGCTTTAAGCTGTACATGACTGTTTCCAGTGGCAAGTGTTTTAATTTCAGTGAATTTATTCATGTAAACTTTAGCCATATGCTTGTGTTGTTTTTGTGGTTTCTTTCATCTTGAAACATTGTATTTGTAATTTAAATTGAGTTATTGATTATATCTTGTGATTCCATGCAGTGTCTACAAGTTTTTGCTGTGCTTTTGCATTTTACATCTTCAGCCATTTTTAGTTTCTGAAAATGCTGTGTGCGATTTGTTTGCTGAAGTATTCTAGGTTAGATATTTCTCCTGTTTGGAATGCCTCAAAGTTGCAAAACTAGTAATTCCTAGTGTTTTCCCCTCGGTAAATTGTATGTTAGAACTGCATTGCCATTACTGAAGCTCTGCTACTTCTTACCAAAGATGAATACATTAGGCAGTAAAGTATTTCACTTTTATGTGGAGTGGCATGGAGAAATACATGGAGCACTTACAAGTGTGTATTGAAGTATCTGTTCAAATTCTAAAAAAGGTGCAAATGCTTCACGTCTGCCTCCAAGACTGTTGAGAAATATAGTTAATAGCAGATGTGCATGTAGTCTTGATAGACCTTGACCTGTATCAACATAAGCGTTTCCTACAGACTCTTAGCTGAATTTTAATTTAGATTTTCAAAGAGAAGGAAATAGGTTTAGAGAGTAACAGACAAAATGAAACAACAAAGTGTAAGTGCAGCTTTCCAATTCAGTGTCATAAATTGATAAGAAATTTCAGGTGAGCCAGTAAAGGATTAAAATGTAGTACAGTGTAAAGAAAACTAAATGGGCTGCTCTGTTCTCTTTTTGTTTATTACATGTGTACATGTACCCCAGATGCACATAGGCACAGTGGAATATTTGTGATGTGGAATATACATCCTTTCTCTGATCACCAAGATGTGCAGTTGGCACTCTCAAAAACAATAGACAGTATTTCTCCAAAGTGATTTTTGTACATTAAATCCCCACTTTCAGATTTAATGCACTGAGGGAAAAATCATTATGGTGCAGTAAGAAAGGTAAAGTGAGATAAATGCTACGCTGCACAGCGTATGCAGTGAAAACTGATGGCTTTGGCACATTGTTGACACAGTGAACGAATGTTTCAGTTGCCTACTTTTTCTGTAGGCAGAGTTGCAGAAGTGGATCTTAGAATGGCACTTCAAGAGAAGGAAGGTGGGTGTTCCAGAGACCAGGAATGACAAATGAGAAATCTTGAAAGCTTGTGGGAGAAGTGGCCAAAATGGGGCATAGAAGCCTGATGTAGTTGGCAGAAGAATGATGTCGTTCCAACAAGAAATAGAAGAGTGGATTTGCAAAAGCTTTTTAAAATTTTATTTCCAAATTATTTTTAAGGTTCCCCACGTTCCTGTAGCTTCACTATTGACCATTATGACTTTCTGAATTCATGCTTATGAAATTTTAAACTGTTATATGCTATCCTAATTTTTTTATGAATTTATCAAAATAAATCTGTGGTGTTAATATTGACTGTACATTATTGATCACTCATGTATAGCTAAATGCATATTGTGTATTATATGATCTATTTGCTGTTTCCTTTGGCTCACAATAGATAAGGAGGTTGGAATGGTTGTTACATTCTCTTAGCTTCCACCTCCTTTCACAGCTTTGTAAACCTTTTCCTGTTGAAAATAACCATGTTTTCAAATAGTCTTTCAACTAGAATTCAGCTAAAAATGTTGTATGTGAAAGTAAAATAAATGTATTGACTCTGTTGTTTAGATAACAGTATTGACAGGCTAAAATAAAATTGCTCAGAAGTTTTTCCAAGTAAGCTAATGAAGGCTAATGTTAAAAACCTAGATCCAGTTTATGAACACCTGGGGGAAAAATTCCCGCATTCCGGATCTTGAAGCACTATAAATCTTTCTGTCTTCATATCTACTATGGGAATAAAATAAAAGTAGAAGAAATATTGGGGAAAGAAGCAAATTAATCTTATATTCTCTAAACAAGATGCAGTTTTACTGCAATTTAAATTATTCCTCTTTTTTCATTTTCAGCTTCATTTATATCTTTACTGAAAGCAAATAAAATCAATGTTGCAGGCTTTTGCTACTGACCTGTAAAAAAAAACTACTGAAGTGTTAATTTTTTTCTCTCCAGTGCATGATATGTACGTATGAATGAAGAGTCCTTCATTTATGCTTCATATATCTTTTAGAGTTCTTCAAACTGAAATAGAATGGTTTTGGTGGAAGCCTTTGTGAGTGGCCTCCTTAAATAATGTTTTTCAGGAAAGGCTGAAGCTTCTTTAGTATTTACCCTTATACTGGCTATAGCCAGGTGTTTCTGCTTTGTATTTTGTGGAAGTTTTACTGATTCTGATCTTGAAAGTTACTGCTTTCCAAGGAACCGTTGCTGCTGATGTGTATGTATACTCCAAGCTGAGGAACATAGGGAATGGTGAAATCCTTGTAATATTTGGAGTAAAGGCTATTACTGCAAGAATATTTGTATAAACTACAAAACTTACTTTTCACTTTATTTTTACAGTACAGTCAAGCCAAATCCTGTCTTAGATTTCAAAGACTTCTGACATGGGCAAACAACTAGCAGCAAATAATTTTGGGCATCTTACTTTTATTTCAGCCTCAGTCTGGCTGAGAGCTAAAAGTTTTCATATAAGTTGCTTATTTTTTCACTAGAGAAAGCAGTTGTAGATAAACAGAATTAATATGATAATTGAAATGGAAAAGTTGCATGTTACTCACATGCACAAGTGCTTCCAAGATCATATGGATATCGATTGGATAAGTTAATTTAGGTCCACAATAATGATTCCTTAGATGAGATTACATCTTACTCAAGCCATTTTATGCTTCTTTTTTACTAAATAAGTTGCTTTGACTTGAATCATCTCGTGCACGCTGAGCTAAGTAAGGAAGAGGAACAGAGTATATACATGAATGCTCTGTCTGTGAATTTTTCTGCATTTGGTCGGTGCATTATGACCAGGTCAATAATCCTTTGGCAGAGAAATTAGGTATTTTATAGTACTTTCAGAACACAGAACAGGTTAAGAAAATAGTTCAACTTTTTGGTGGCAACAAGTGGGATCCTTGTAATATAAATTGATAAGATGATGGACTGGGTGCCCACGAAACAATTGCACAGCTTACTTGAGGTTAATCTCACCAACTTAATTGAGCTGTCTGTGCACTCAGCAAAATAATTTTCAGCACATGGATACCTGTATTTTTATTTGGATAGAGTGACATGGTAGAAGTTGGTAAATCAAGGCCCTCATGAAACTGCAGTTATTAAATGAGCAAAGCAAAAATGCAGATGAGCTTTTAGAAAAGATTGGACTGATTCAGTCTGAGCTTCTTTGATTTCTCATGAGAATGTATGAAGAGTCTCAAAAGGTTTGACCAGTCTAGCCCAATCCACTGCAAATGTGTACATGAGAGTATGAGAGTATGTTGCTCTGAACTGTAGTCATAAATCTGACAGTAGATGCATGTGCATTTTAACGAAGGTCTACCCAATCAGAAAAGTCGGAGATTTTTTCAATTAATTTTTTTTCAAATCTTGGCCCAATCTTGTTCATTTTCTTTTCCGGTTGCTCAACAGATAGTAAAATGCTTGCAGTAAGGTAGTAGTAATACTTCTGATTTGTACTTTTAATAGTGGCAGGTGAGATCCAGCTCGAAGATTAGATTTGTCTCATTGGAATTGTTTATCTAGCTCCCTAGCACTAGGAAGTCCTCAGATTTGGATACTGAGTA
The DNA here is from genome assembly GCA_008694505.1 of Cyanoderma ruficeps. NCBI lineage: Eukaryota > Metazoa > Chordata > Aves > Passeriformes > Timaliidae > Cyanoderma > Cyanoderma ruficeps. Next base: position 17,332,102 of record VZDJ01004378.1, read on the forward strand.
CAGAAAAATGGGTTGTTGATTCTGGGAGCCTTCTTTCCAGAGGTTTCTTCCATCCTGAGCTGAAGCATGTCTGTGATGGATAAAATTCAGGAGTTCCTCTGTCATGAGACAGTTGCATGAAGGCAAATATCAGTGGTGCTGATACAACAGAGGGTGGTCAGAGGCCTTTTGATTCCATTAAACTGATTTATAGAACCTTTACTTTTACTGTATTTTGAAATACTTGGCCTTACAAGGAGACGAGAGAAAACCCTGAAGGTTTAGCTTGCTGTTGTGGTTGAGATCCGGAATCTTGCTAAATTTTGGAAACTAAGTGTAAGAGTTTAGTCAGTTTTCTGGAGACAACTTTGACTTTAAGGCTGCTGAACCTCATTAATTCAGATGAATTGCTGATTTGTAAATGCTATTATTCCGGGATTCTGAGGAAACCTTTGGTATCTTGTTTCCTAAGATACCTTTCTTGCCTTAGTCATAATTTTACTTCAGATGCTTCCTATGGAGTTGTATGTGTTAAAGAATTCCCATGAAACCTCCTTGTGTCAGGAGCAGTTGTAGCATTCACACTAATGCTGGTTGTCTGAATAGAGATATTCTACATTAACCTAACTTGTAATTGTCTGAATAGTTTTGATCCATTTGTGGACTGAGAAAAAACCCTTGACGTTTATTTTGAGAAATAAATAGATTAATGTCTTAATTATAAATGGCAAATGAGTGTTTTCTCATGCATTACTTGCACATAAACATTCTTGTAGATTTGACTGAATAGTGAGCTGGTTTGCCCTGTTTGCTTTGTGAAACATAAGACTTAGGGTTCACTCTTTGAAGTGTGAGTTACAGAGCAACAGAGTTACTTTTCACATTCCAGACGAGTGATTAAGCCGTCCTTGCAGGTATTACTGAGTACACAAGTTGGCTTTTTTAAAAAAAACCCAAACAACCAACAAAAGAAAAAAAACAAAACAAAAACCCTAATGACAACAAACAAACTTTAAATGTATGAAAATTGCAATGCCACTGATAGTGGCAAAATAGTTGGAAGGACTTGGAGGGAATGAGAGTAGTAACAGTTGGAGGAACTTTGTGTTTCAATGCAGTTCCATTTCAGAGCCTATCATTATTCTGCCTATAGTGTGCATTTTCATAAGAAAATTATGAACAGTATGCTGAAAGAACAAAAGGTTTCAAATACAAAATACACCCTTTACTGTGTCACCTATAAGTTTATGCCTGAATGGATTTATCAAATTAATTTTGCTTAGAGACAGAAGTGTGTTTTCATACTATTTCACACAGTATGCAAGTATGTATCTGAAAAATATATATCTGAATATTGGTTAGTTCACATCCCTTTACAATTTGGAATGATGTCACAAGGAAATCAATTTTACCATTGATGACTAGTATAATTTTCACTATGATTGTGTTTGTATTTAGGCTTTTTATAGAATAATGAAATGACTATGGTAGGTATTCTGCACTTTGCTTTGCTTCATCTTCACTTCATCTAGAAGCTTTATTTTACTGCATCTCCACTTCACAATGCATAATAATTTTTATATGTCAGCTCTAGCTTTTGAAGTGGTGCCTTTAACTAGATTAATTCCATGCATAAAATCATGTGCATTTTCTAGAAGGGGAAGGTTATAGTTTCTTGCCCAATAACTCAGTTCATTGAACATGCTGTTTTGTAATATTGATGTTTTATGAGCTCAGTGGTGGGCATTTTGTTTGTTTTTTTTTTTTTTTGTATGCAGCTGGTTATTTAGATGGTATGAAATGTTTGCTTTGTTGTCCTAGTTCTTAATTGCTTTGGTATTTTTTATAGCATCTTTCAGTGAGCTTTCAGTAGTCATTTGACTCATTGGTAAACTGTACTATCAAACAATGTCTCTACACAGGCAGAATTTGTTTTTACTTGGGTAGCCATGTTAACCTCACAGTAATAATGTCATTGTCATTCAAAAGCAACATCTTGTCTCTGAGATATTGAGATGTTGCTGTCATCAGCAGTGTGGTCCTACCACCTTGTGCTCTCCAAGTGCTGCTGATGGCAAAAGATCACAACCAACCAGAGATTATGAAATATGAACGACTGAATAAAATTTCATGTATTTTACAGTATTGTATTTGGGTTTATATTTCACATTTGTAATATTTTTCACTGGCAGATAATACCCTGTATTTATATGTGTATACAAAGTTTTCACTGATTTATGATTCTTAGATTTGGAAATTCTTTCTTGAAACATGGGAATTTTGTGAGTGCTGTATTAAAAGGTGATGTAAAAAGGAAGACTAATAGCACTACTGAAAAACTGTCAGAGTCTAGAAAAATATATTTTTTTTATCTGTGATTTGTTGACTTGTTTTACTGCTGTTTTTTACGTCACTATAACACTTTCTTCTTTTGAGACTGTGGATCAGATGGCATTATTAAATAGTGCAGTGCAGATGGCAGATACCAGAAATAAAGTAGTGTAAATATGTAATGATGCTGATGTTTGCATCTGTGAGAAACCCATCATTTATCAGGCCAGATATTACTCACAAACTTGCTTATTCTAACACATTTTGCTTCTAGGAGTTGACATTGTAGTGCCAAATCAATATATTTTAGCTCCAGCTTGCTTCATGTTTAAGAAAGTCGCTTTGGGCTATAACTACATCAAGTAGCAGCCTTTACAGAATTGCTTTACTGAGGTGTGCTGTCGTGGCAGTGGTGGTGGCAGGCAGCTGTTCCCACGCTGAGCTGGGTTTTGCTTGAAAGAGGCAGGATGCTGCAGTGCATGGGGAGGCAGGAACCTGTTTGGCCACAGCTGCTGCTGGAGCTCCCTCCCACCACCTCCCTCTGCTCTCAGGAAGGCTGCAGCCTGTGTTCTCCACTCTCCCAAGAGAGTTATAAAGTGCAGTGTTTTCTTCACAGTTCTGGCAAATTTAAGCATTTCCTGGTGCTGGTTTTTTTTGAGATTTGTTGAGATTCTCAAATGAACTTTCTTCAGTAAACTGATCCAAGAGTAATGAAAGCAGTTACAGTAAAATCTTTCAGCACTAGAGATAGGAAATTGTCTGATAGCCCCTTGCAGCTTAGTGTGGACCAGTCCAGAAAAATTGGGCCATCTGCTTGGATCATCAGTTGCTTTGAGTTTAGATGCATAATCTTCTATGATCAAAATTGCACTGTCACTGTTTGAGACTCGTGAGTAAAATGATGTCTGTGTCATAAGTTGAGTGTCATGAACTCAGTCTTTCAGCCTGCCAGTACTGAGTATTGGTCTTTCCTGTATCCTGGCAAAATAAAGTGCAGCCTTCATGTTACACAAGGTCTTCCTTGCTCAGTAGTCTCCCTGTCCCATGGGAGTGGCAAATCTTAGGCCTCCTCTGTCTCCTAATAACAACATAGGGAAAGCTACATGAAAAAAAATCTGCCTAGTTCTGTGATAGAACTTTGGAAGAGAAGTAGAAATCCCATGGTGGGTTTTATGGCTGTTAACCACTAGCAAATTAATTCAGGTTGTTACAACTATAATTCTGAGTATTTTTTCCCTAAGATTCTAACAAAATTGGGTAAAGCTTGATAGGTCTTAACAAGTGGAAGAGGCTTTAGTCACCTTATGTCTTGGTCTGCTTTGGTTTTTATTAAGGTTATGACTTCTGGCTGTTGTAGACAAAAAGATATTCAAGTGACTTCCAGTCACAGTTGCAAGTATGCTCTTGGAGAGTTGTTATATTTTCTGTGTCATGTAGCAGGTAGCCCAGTCAGATGAAATAATGATTGCAAAATGCCAGAAGAAATGTTTTTAGTATTACTAATACCATTCATCCTGAGTCTTCATGACCTTTGCTAGACCAAGTTTGAGTAGACTCTAATCATGACTCGGAGGCTTCGAATGCAACTCAGGGTTCTGGTAATACAGGTTGAGGTTTTGCTGAGTTTAATTTTTGTTATTGATCTAAATTCTATGGAAATCATATTAAAAAAGACAATTTTAAACTGTTCATTACTTAGATATGACAGAAAAAGGTGTTTAATACATTAGAGATGGAGTAAGTGAGATACCCATACAGCATATTCCTGGTCCATGAGATTTGAGGAATGTTGCATTTAATCTGCCTGGAATAAATCTGCAGGATGTTTTATTGATTTTTTTCTTGAGGCTTGTTATCTTTGATATTCTAAGTATGTTATGACATTAAATTATCAGACTTACTGAATTTAACGCTTGGTCTTTATTATGGTTTTCTATAAAGGTTTCTCTACAGATCATTTTGCAATTAACTTTTCATGTAAAAGTAAGTGGCATAATAGATGTGACCTACTTTGCAATGTTTCAAAACAAAATCCTCTTTCTAATAAGCAGTGTTCAATAAATATTATTTGCTACTGCTTTTAACTGAATTTAAAAAATCAAGTAATACTCAATTGTACAAGAGGTCAGATTCTTTTTTCTCTCTTTAAAGTAATCAATTACCTCCTAGATTATTTTTTAATTATGGGGTTTTTTTACTCCAGATTAGCATTATAAAGAAAAGATTTTATGCTGAGGTCTGTACCATCTTCTCCTTATTACATCATGTGCCATCACAGCAGTTTTTTAGTTCCCTTAGAAGCTGTGCCTATGGGAAATTCTTTTCTGGCTTAACTGTTTTGCTTACCTGTCCCGAATGTGGTAGTACTTTTTTGACTGATGTTTCTAGCACATTGTCTGGTGTGTTGACTTCTGTTTTTGAACTTGTGTGCCTATATCATTGTCTCAGAAGGTGTGTTATAACTTTCTGCCTCTCATTTTCTCCCATAGAATTGCAATTTTTCACACCCTGCAACATGTTCTAGGATTTTACAATTTGTCAAACCTGAATTTTTTTTAACCTCACCATTTTACTTTGTCTTTCCTTTCTTAGAAAGTACGAGTGTCAGCTTGTTTTATCAGTGTTTAATGAGCATCAGTTTTTTAGGTTGGGGGGGTAAAATTGAAATCTTGTCTCCCAAGTGTCCCCACTTCAGCATGCTTTGGTTCATGTTGCAGAGCAGTATTAGCGTGAGTGAATTTTATTCCTTCAGTATGAAAACAAGTTGGAAGAGATGCTCCAGCACTGCATCAGACATGGACCACTCACTAATGGGCATCTAGTCCATGGCATCAAGTGTTTTAGTTAGGAAAGCATACAGGAGCTGGCAGACCCCCAGAACCAGCTTTTCTTTACAAATGTACTTTGCTCTGGCTGCATCACTTGCTGATGCAGATATGGCCTGTGAACCTGTTCATATGAATGCTGAGCTGAAACCACTGGGTGTTTTTTAAAATGGGTTCACAGTGAGTTCTTCACCAAGAAAGAAGATCTTGTCTTGCTATTTCAAATATTTTTGTACGCTAGTGTGGATATTTGTTCCTGTAGTTGCTGACTGTCAAATACCTGCACTTTGTTCTTAATATGTGTGAGTAAAATGTATGCTGAGTTGGGTTTGGAGATATTTGCTGATGGTCTACAGGAATTGCCTGCTGTAATTTCATTTTTCATGTGTTCTGTATATATTCAAAAAAATCATAAATACTTCGTGACTTAACAGATATGAATGCTGCTTTTGATGCTTAGTGACTTACCCTGCACGTATTGTTTCTCATTTCTACTATCTGGATTTGGCCCCAGTATAGATAACTAGCAAATTCAGTTTCTAAGGTTTGTTTGAATTTTACATCTGCCTAGATGATATCAACAAAGCAATTTGCAGTTTATCACTTTACTCTCACGTTGAAAACCCTTGAAATTGCCTTTTGTCTAAGAACCAGACATTCCTTTCTTTGAAGCCATCCTAAAATTCAGTCCAAGTTCAGACTACTAAACAAGCAGCTATTTGCTAGAATTAGCATGTTCTGTTGTGGTTGGAGGGATTAGGTCAGCTATTAACTCTTCTTGCTCCAGGGGAACAATCAGATATAGCTAGTGTTGGTGAACAGCTAATCAACAAAACGTGTGCAGGGATGGATGTTCCAATATTTAACTTCCCTTAAGATTGCAGAGGGTTTTTTCCCAAGTGTTTAGATTATATGTCCTGTTTCTCAAATTTATCAATACCTTACGTTTCTTCAGAAGCATGGAGAACAATTTATTATTTTCCTCTTAGAAAAATGACTGGAAAACTGGTGTCATATGTCTACATTAGTTGCCTTCTTTCTGGAGTATGCAAACCCAAATCTCCATCTTTCTTCATAGAGGGTGATGGTGGGGGTTTTTTTGTGTTTGAGGATTTTTTGTTTGGTGTTGGTTGGTTGGTTGGGTTTTTTTAGTTCTTACTCTTCCCAAGAGTCTCTGTAGTTTGTCACATTTCTGATGTGTTGTCTGAAAGTTGATAAAGAAGGATTTAATGGAAATACTTGGTAATATGTGATTTCTCTAAAGTAGGCGTGGTAGAGCAGGAAATACTGCTTCTGACATTTGTAGGTCCTGTTCATATCTGTGTACAAGCATGAAGCCCGCTCTTAGAGCAGTATATTATAATCTTAACATTGGAATCTTACCTGAAGCTCCTATCTGTTCATATATACCTGCTGCTACCTGTACCTACCACTCATATAATAAATGATAATACAAAACTCATTTGTTGAGTAGGAAAGCATCTGGTTGTTTGAGGCATGTTTTGCAGAGAAAAAAGGCCTCTGATTTAAGTATATGAGTATTTCTTTATTCTGTAATGATGGGTCTTCTAGCTGCAAGGGTGAAAAAACCTGAAAGCTTTTAGATTTTCTGTGCTCTTTGTTGCAAGTAAAGTCTATGTTTATACAGGTAAAGTCATAATTTTTTATTGATATATAATATACTGCTACAGGTGTTACTGTGCAGATATTCTGGGGAGTTTCTAAAATTTTTTATGACTTTGAATGAGTTTTCAGTTGTTTTGGTTTTCTTGGTGTAACATAGTGTTGTAAACTTGCAGAGCAAGATAGCACAATATCTTTAATAACCTCTTATTCTTCTTACATTTTAGATGCTGGCATCACCATCAACATCAGGTCAGCTGTCTCAGTTTGGGGCAAGTTTATACGGGCAACAAAGTAAGAATTACTTTTATTAATAATATGTTTATTTTATGCTAAATATATTACAGTTTGACACTGGAACATGCAGATGGCTTTGTTTTCTGGTCATTTTAAAAATGACAGTATGTCTTCTTATGTACAATTATTTTAAGATACATTTATGCTTTGCTTAATATGCTTTTTTGCAATGCTTAGTGTGAAAAATGTCATATTTTCACTTTATAACTTAAATATCCAAATATAATCATACTATAAAAATTTCCTGTGATTTAACAGGCTCTCTGAAGGAAAACCCAAAGAAAGAAAGCTGAGCCAAAATGAGCCTAGTTCAGAAAACTATGTAAGGAATAGAAGGATATTATGCCTTAAATATAACTGATACTTCATGCTCTACAGGAGTACAATAAATCTTGTGTACATACTTGGCAACTTGCACTTGGCAAAGAGCTATGCCATGAAGATGATTGCTTTCTGTATCACTGTTTTTTTCTTTCTGGTACCTTAATAATTTCGTGTGTCTGCCAGTCACACAGACACCATTGCAACAGAAGAGCTGTCGAGCAACAGTCATGGAGTAATACTGACTTAAGGACCAGCATTGAGAACTGAACCTCCTGGTAACTGGGAGGTGCACTCAGGCAGTCTCTCAGAATATCTGAGTTAGATACAGTTCCACAAGTAAAACTGGTTGTGAATATCATCTCTCCTGTCTCACCGTATGCTTTTAAATGTTTTCTGCTGTCTTGCTAAGTGCATCTGACTCAGATTGCAAAAAAAAGTGTCTTCAGAGTACTTTAGAGAGTCTGGACTTTTTTATCTGGACAAACTAAAAGCTTTGTTTGCTAGATGCATGGCCTTCTCAGCTTTTTTTGGCTTTCTTCAAAAGGTTTAAAAAATACAGTGGAATTTTTTGGGGGGAGGGATATTTGTTTTTTGGTGGCAGTATTTTTTTTTCCCTATCTCTGTGGCTGTTGATGAGTGACCCTGTAATATAAACAGCCATTTTATTTTGCTGCTGAGATTTATATGAGCAGCTTGTAGCCAGTCTGAGAGTCATGTTTGGCTCTTGTCTTTTCAGTGCTGATTCTGGCATTGTTGAACCTTTCAGACTTTACTGTATACAGATACTGAAATAGTTTATTCATTCTGTTTATCACAGTTATTTGTTGTTTATTTTTTAAGGTCGTCTTTTTTATCAACTTGTTTTTTTTGTCATTCAGTTGGTTGCTGTGCCTAGGATGTAATCTCTGTAACATGGAGATATATATGCCTAAAACCTTGAAAGTAAATATTATCAGATGTCAGTTTCTACCAGATCTTGAGAAAAAGGGGCAAGAGACTTTTTTGTTGAAGTCATGGTTATGATTAAAATACTCTTTAGTAAAAACAAAGCTGATAGTACCTATGCACTTTTAATGATTGGTAGCTGTCAGTCATTAAGTAAGATGTCATGTTAATGTAACTTGAACTTGACCAGTAGGGAGGAAATCGGCCATTTTATTGGTCTGCCTCCAACATAGCCCATGTAGATTTCATCTCAATTAGAAAAGTGGAGGAAGAAAGCGTAAAAAAAAAAAAANAAAAAAAAAAAAAAAGGGGGGGGGGTTTGAGTTTTTTTTTCCTTCTTTCAGTGCATATTTTCACTGCCCCCTCCTTGTCAGGAATATGGTTCTACTTCACTGTAACAACCCTGATCTATAAAAAAATCTAGTTTAAAGAAAGCCGACGAGAAGAAATAACCCATCAGTCTAAAACTGGCTTTGCTAAACCAAACGCTTGCACAAAATTAAGTTGAATATCCTAATTGTGTTTTTTGGTGTGCTGTATCTAGTTTGAAAGTGTATGTATTTTTTCTTTACCGTTTTATTTTTAAAATATCATGTAATTGTTAATCAACATGAAATATTATTTATAATACATATTTATGCTCATTGAAGTTATTCTGATGCAGCAAATTGCCAAAAATATTTACAGTAAACACTTTGATGTAATCAATTTTTAATGAAATGTTAGGATGCTTGTTATAGCAAGACACACTACCTCTTAATCTGAATGTATAGTGATAAATCTGAGTGTTAGACACTTGGGTATTATTGCAAACTCCCTGGATTTGCAAATTGTAGGATGGGATACAGGTTGCAGTTCGTATAGTGTAAAAGCTGAATGACAGGGAGGTTTCTTCAGACCTTGTCCATGATAATAATTTGAGCATATCCTGTGTCTGTTCTTCACAGACTTAGTATTTAACCACATCGTACATTGGCATATTCAGCTCTTCTGGTGGGGTGTTCTACCATGGAAGAGTGCTGATCCATCAGAATTTTCTTTTGTTTGGTCTGCAAGATAAAGTTTTGAGTTCTGTCAGTCTGCCTCAGCAGCCTCATGCCAAAGCAGTGGAAACTGTTCCAGCCATCATTTTTTATAATGCTAAGTTCATTATTATTGCCATGTTGCATTAATGACTTTATCATGTCTTTAAACATAATTCTGAAACTTCTCAAACACAGAAAAGTGATGTGAGAATGATGAAAAACTTTCAAGTTTTTGGACATTTTGAAACAGGACAGTAACTGGTTATTTTCTGCTGTTCTCAGTTAAAGTAATTTAATGTTTTACCTTACTGAAGTGCTTGCTTTATTCTGTCACACACAATTGTTTGTGTAGAAAATACTTTTAATCACGTTGTTAAAACTATTCTATGTGTTTTTAAATCCTAATAGAGGGCTGTTAAAATTCTGCTTGCTTTCTTTTCTGATTAGGTCAAACTTGATCACAGACACTGAAGTACCATTGCTATAAAGAACCAACTTGAACTGTAAAGAGAGAATTGGCCTCAAATGTTGCTTTGGTTGTCCTAAAACCAGCGCTATTGTTAATTAAAGATTCATCACTTTCTTTTTTTATCAGCGATTTCCTTAATTTTTAGCAAGGCAAATCAGTGTTCTACATGCTGGTCAAATACATACTTATTTATTCAAAAGTAATTAGCATATTTCTTGAGTGCAGTTACTGGTTTTCCTAAAATGCTTTTGAGATAATTTGTAGATTTTCATATCCTTATCAAAAAACTCAAAATTCAACCCTCCATCTACAAAATTTTCTGATTTCAGAGAAATTCCTTAAAGAGCCTTTCCAAATTAAACAGAAACGGGGCTAAATTTGATGATTGAGTTTCTTCTATCCAAACAAGGACTTAGTTTTTGCACTGCACTTCCCTTCAGTCTTTACACTTTCTTGTGCATTGTCAGCATGAATTGTTTCCATCTATACCTGATGGAGAAGACCTTGTTCCTGATTGCTCTATATCTCCACCCCTCTGAATTTTTTTTCAATAGGTGCACTAGGCCTTCCAATGAGGGGAATGAGCAACAATACCCCTCAGTTAAATCGCAGCTTATCACAAGGCACTCAGTTACCGAGCCACGTAACGCCAACAACAGGGGTACCAACAATGTCACTTCACACGCCTCCATCTCCGAGCAGGTATTTATCGATAGCCGATACTTCTGCCATTGTGTCTTTCTGCAGAGCTCATGTTAAATGTTCTGCATATTTTACAGTCTGATAAATTGAAAAAGAAGAAAAGTAGTTTCTGTGGACCACTGCCTGTGTTAGGGAAATAGTACCATAAAAAAGTCAGGATTTACTGTAAGACAGTATTTTATTTTTGTATGTCAAGGACAAATTGCTGGCAAATTCTGCTTCAGAATGTAAGAGATTGTTATTTGATTGTACAGTTAAAATTTTGCTATGATGTTGTACACTGCATAAGAATATAAACATAGTAGGTCTGAAGTGCTCATTAGAAAAGAGCTGTAACACCTTTTCATGTGTATAATACTTAAGTATTTATCTAAACCTGATGAAGGACTTGATTAGCATGTAATGGGTCATTTGGTATTTCTTAAGAAATCCAGAACTGCATTAACTGTAGAGAGTAATCCAAACACACTGTTTGGTCACTAAGCACAAATTAAGTTTCAACAATTTGCCAAATACTGTTGTACAGATTCATCTCTGTGGATGGTTTTTCTCTTTCAGGGGGATATTGCCTATGAATCCTAGGAATATGATGAACCACTCCCAGGTTGGTCAGGGCATTGGAATTCCCAGCAGGACAAACAGCATGAGCAGTTCAGGGTTAGGCAGCCCCAACAGAAGCTCTCCAAGCATAATATGTATGCCAAAGCAGCAACCCTCTCGACAACCTTTTACTGTGAACAGGTAAGGCTCTTTAACTGGACCATCCCTGTACAGCAATAGACATGCATGCTGCTCTGGAAATGTAATTTTTATCCATTAGAATAAATCTTGAAACCTGCGTCGTGTACTCATGTCTGGGCAATAAACTTTGAAGCTCCTTGTAATATTCTTGTAAGGTCTTCGTGGCCTTTAGGCCGAGTTCTCTTTCTGACTATTGAATTTCTGATGTGTCTGCTTTAAAGTATGTGATGTTTCTTATGTGTTCCTAAGTTTATTTTTGAAATATGCCCTCAATTTTCCGCATATGCATCTGTTCTAAAATTGTTCATCTAGGACTTTGGGAGGAAGTAAGGCAAAATTTAAAAACATGATAGTTATTCTGGAAGACTAGTAAACTGATGTAGACGCAGTAAGGATCTGGTATTTTACTTCTTTAAATTCTGGAATGATACAGAGAACCGGCTTGCCATTTTTTTAAGGATTTAGTGCTCATTTGGATGCCAAAAGTTTCTCAATTTTTTGCCAAAATTGCCAAATTGCTTCTTGTCTTTTTCTAACTCTGGGAAGGATACTAACATCATAAATCATTAGGCTTTAACTGTGTTATAGTGCTGTGTTTATGCTTCATTCATATTGATAAACTTGTCGTAAGCACTGTCTTCTAATGATTTGATGTGTGTAGTCACGGCTTAGCATGGCTGACTGCTTTTGAAGCTCAGTTCCATTACCTCATGATCTCTGTGTTCCCAGTTAAGTCCCTTTTCTTCCTTCAGGCCCTTCCTTAGAGGAGTGATTATTAGATGGAGCACAAACAAACTCACAGGGGTCAGGTGCCACCTCTAACCCAATCTAGTATTTTACAAAATAGATGAAGTGAAGACTAACATCACAGTTATGTGAATCTTAATCAGATTGTTTAGTTTTGTAGTTTCACACTGATATAGGCATACTGATACTGTTCTCAAGCACAGCAAGTAGTGATCCACTCATAGCAGTTGTGGTCCTGAAGCATGAAAAGTCTTTGTATCTTGCCTCTGATTACATAAAATTTGCCTTTTCTGTGCTGTCTAGTGGCAACTAGAGCTGATATTTTTAAAAGGTTTTAAATTATTTTAATATTCTAAAGTATTTTTGAAAATAAAATAAATATTTTAAAGTATTTTTTGAAATTTGATATCACAAACAGATGAAATAATAATATACTTAAACACTGTGTGGAGAACAATGATATTGGATATTGATACATGTATACAAAGTACTTGTTTAAATATCTTTCAGCTGTAGGGTAGATAAGGAAATCCTTGTGTGTAGGAACGTTTGAATTAAAATGCCCATCTTTCACTGTTTGCATTTCTCACTTTCAATAAGCTACAAGTTTTACAAATTGAGAAGGAAATACCTCTGAAACAATGGCTGGCTCTTATTCCACAGTTTATTAACCTATGGAAGTATAGTAGTAGTACATATCCAATGTACTATTAATATGGCTAATTGAGGTGTTTAACAAAATTTTGAAGTTATTCTTTGGGAAAAGAATTTATAGTTTTTACTTGTCAGGTGCATGAATCATAATTCATGATTTTCAACAAGCGTTTTCTGAATAGTTGCTGAGTTGGAGCAATGAAAGTTTTTAGGTTAGGTTTTTGAGCATGAAGTATTTGAAGGTATTTCAAATTAGAGTTAAATGTTTCAGATTTGTAACTGTAAAAAGTTTGCATAGTTAAAATTTCTACTAAGGAACCATTTCATATTTCTGTTTATGGAAACTTCCAAAATAGCAGCTTCTGTCCAGTCACAGGGGAAAAGTGGATGTTGTGTTTTCCCACAGGCAGACATTCAGAATTTCACTCAGCTGGGGGCCTACCTTTGGGCTTCTCAACATCTCCGGCCCCCACGAGATGAAATGGCTTATTTGTGAAGGTGTCTGTGCAACCACAGTAGTCCTGTATTTTATTTAGATGTATTCAAACGTTTTTGCCTGACTATCTGTTACTTTAGCGTGTGTCCTTGTGTGAGAGAGACCATCCCTCTGCTCACAGTAGCGCCATTTGTTCATGGTCATGATTGCGCACCGTAACTGTTCAGCTTATAAATGAGTCATGACAAACTTGGTCATTTTCATGGTCCAGCTTCCCACCTGCCAATGAATGATTACATCTGAGTTTTAACTACTGCATTTACTGCTGCTTCAATTTTGTATGTGAAATTATTGAGTAATGATCCCATTCGTCATAACTTGTTTGTTGAGAGATGTCTTAATACATGATGACTATTAAAAGACTAAGCTATTTTGAAGTCAGTCCAGTTGACCTGATTGAGCATTGCCTGTTGCTGCTGCTCAGGTGTTTTCGGAAAATAGTTAAAAACCAAGTTTAGGCTAATATGGGTTGCTTAGGCTTGAAATAATTTCAGGTTTTTTCACCCTTATTATCTGCCACTAGAAATACAAAGTATGTATATCTTTTTGTCTGACTTTCTGGATTTTTTTTCACAGTATGTCTGGATTTGGGATGAACAGGAATCAGGCATTTGGAATGAATAACTCCTTATCAAGTAACATTTTTAATGGAACAGGTGAGTTTACTCTTTCTAATATTGACCTTAAACTACAGTAGAGATATTTTTTTTAATAAGTCTAATTAAAAATACCTTTTTCTATTGGAGTGCAACTTTCTAATAATTTTCAGATGTTCCAAAGAAACGCTGCTCCAAGAGCAGTGCTAGATAACTGGTACTATTTTATAGCAGTGGATTTTAATGCTTTTGAAGACAAAGTGAAAGTAGTTGTGTAGTATATTTGCTGTACATCGTGTGCCTATAGATTATACTTATTCAGTTAGAAAAGCAAAACAGTTCTTGAACTTGATAAGGGTATTGGAGAAGAAAATCTTTGTTCTATAAAACATTAGGTATGTAAAGGCAGTGGGAAAGCTTTTTTCTTAATCTCAAAGTCCTTTTGAACAGCTGTTTTATCACGTGATCCTTTCAGTCAGTTGTTTAAGTTGTGGTTTTTCTCTGGGAGTTACTTCTTCACCTGAATTTAATGAACTAGAGATGGGAAAATATCTTCGTCCATAAATGATTTAGGTTGATGTGTGCTGAGGTTTCTGTTTGTGGCTGCGTATGGGAAGCAACCTGAGCTGCTGGTGATGTCACAAGAGTGGAAGGGTTTGGGCATTCCCTAGGACATGGTGACATTTTTATAGAGCTGCGGCTCTGGCCTCACCTATCTAGCATTTCCTGCTACAAATCAAAAAGTGTTCCCATGTAACTTGCACTGCATTGGCTTTCCAGCTGCTTCAGCTTTATCTTACCTATCTAAGGACAATAGAGCTCTTTGATGCTGCTGCTAATATGGGTTATTCTCTCATATTTCTTCTTGATAGTTCTTCAAATTTAGAACAGATTTAAAACAAATTTAAATACCTATTCTAGACCTGTAATTTTGATAGTTTGCCTGTATTTTATGTGTACAGTCTTTAATTCAAGAGGGGTAGACTTTACTAAATGCTATTGACTAGCTTTCATTTGAAAGTAAACTTCAAACGTACTGACGCTGTTTAGGGTAGTCTTGTAATGCAGAGGCTGTGGTTATCTGTAATAATTACAGAATGAGAAAAAAGATCAACTTGAAAGAAAATACATCCTACATTTATCTTGCTCATAATGAAGTCTTTAAAAAACAATACATAAGGGAGTTAAAAATAACTGTTTTTATTGTAGATGGAAGTGAAAATGTGACAGGACTGGACCTCTCAGATTTTCCAGCACTAGCAGACAGAAACAGAAGGGAAGGAAGTGGCAATCCAACTCCATTAATAAACCCTTTAGCTGGAAGGGCACCCTATGGTAAGATCATACTTTTGAAGGCTCCTCGAATGCAATGAAATTTGCTTGGTTCACCTTTTGCTGTTCATAAGTCAAGAGACAGTTTTTTCAAAAATGCCAGACATGTGACCTGCTAAGAATCATTTCTCATTTTTAAAAATGAATAATCAATACCTGTGATTGGAGACTCTCTTTCAGAAGTAGTAGAACTCACCTGGTTTAGTTTTACTGTCAGTAGAGATTGTTGGGGTTTTTGGTCTGTATGGTATGGTTGCTCTGAGTCTGCTCACTCTAGAAATTTCTTAGGTAATAGGTTTTATTCAAATTGCATGTGTACAAGAGCTGTTGATGTCTGAGTAGCAAATTGCAGGAATAGTATTTTATTAGTAGAGGTGTTACTGTGTAAAAAGTCATAACCTGGAAACATACTGTAAACTTCTGCTGTTCATTGATAGTATTTGCTGTTGTACTGTTCATTGTCACCCTTACAATGAACATTGGATTTCAAAAAATAATGTGTAAGCATCAATTACTGTCACTCAGTTTCCAAGTATGTGTCATAATTCTTGCTGTACAGGTTAAAAAATAATAAAAAGAAAAACCTTTAGTTGGACACAAATCTTATTATTTGGGTCTTGAAAAAATTCAGGTAAGCTTAGGGTGAGGCACAAAACTTTCTTTCTGTTACTGCTTTAGTAGATTTTGTTACGCATGTTGTTGCATCAGCTACTGTAAAAAGTTGCTTTAATAACAGTAAGTTATTCTTGTCACACTTGCCAAATTTTGAACCAAAAATAACTTAGTGTTTTCTAACTATAAAATGCTAGTGTTTTTTAGAGATAGCTCCAACTTTAATTGGACAAAATAGATGCCCCATTATCAAGAGCAAGTAACCTTATGGATTTTGTATAACCAGGGTCCTCTGCATAAGATAGTGAGAAAGAGTTAAACTTGTTAAACTGAATTGTTAAACACAGGAAAAAAGTGACTTCAACAGATAAAGACACTCAAAACTCACACCATGCATGAGTGGAGAATTAATACAGCTAGAGGCTTTTGTAAGATTTTTAGTAAGATTTTGTCCAGCATAAAATGGCTTGGGTTGGAAGGAACCTTAAAGACCATCTAGTTCCAGCTCTGAAAACAAAAAGACAGTATGTCTTCTTCGAAGTGAAAGAATGTGAAAAATTGATAGAAGATAGGAGGAAGAGCCACACAGATGTACTTCCACCACGGAGCTTGAATTCAGTATTAAACAGCACTACAGCATAAAAACATCTGTAATTGCTCTTGTGCTTACACCATTTCCCCATTTTGGTGTTAGCATAGTTGTTTGCATGACTGCATGATAAACCACGAAATAAAGTTCTCTGAAGAGCTACCCTGAGCATCTGCTTAGTGCAGCACATGTGTGTGGAGGTAGAAACCATCAAAAAATGAAAATGTGCAATACATCGGATGTTGTCTTCCAGCACAAAATGTGGAGAACATTTTTGGTCATCAACAAGAAAGAGAAGGCTTGAAACAGAGCAGAGACCTACTTTCCTCATGCTTAGTTATTCAGGAAAATTATGTTTCAAATAACTTTTAGATGGAATAAGAATATCCATTAAAGTTAATTCATTATCAATTTTATTCATCCAGTGGAAGAAATTGTAATAACTCTGGATGAAAAGGCTGAACAACAGAAACAAGATAAACGCAGTGTTGGCTTTTTTTCTTAAGTAAAGGAACTTTGATCTCTAATTCCAGAACACTGAGGAAAATCAGATGTTGTTATCTACTGAACCATTTTAGTCCTATCCATCTACTAAGAATCTTCAAAAAGCAGGACCTAGACTTCCTTCTGTCTTCTGTTCCTCTAGTGCAGTGTTCTTTGCAACCAAATCACTGTATTTGACTAGACTCAGCAAAGTCTAGTCACCCTTGGGTGTGTTGTGTGGTGGCTTTTTTGGTTTGGTTTTAACTGGCATTAAAAAAGAAGTTCCAGTTCAGTTGTCAGAATCCATGTTCCAATGTGACTGGGCTGGTTTTTTTTAAATAAGGGTCAGAGCACTGCAAGTTGCAGGCTAAATGTTTTCAGTTTTCATACTGGAAGTAGGAGTCATTTTTATGTCACAGGCAAGTATGTCATTGTTGACATGTTCTGCTGCAAGTTAGGTGGTTGTCCTTTGAGAATACGTGCTTCTGAAGAGATTATGCAAAACAATTCTTCATGCACTTAGGGGACACAGAAAAAATATATTATGCTTTTAAAAGCAGTACATCCTTCATCAGTGAATTTACCTAAATACAGCTTTAACAATGCCTGTAAAGATTATTTGATTACTTAGATGTGTGAAACAGGTGCAGTGGATGTGTCTATGAATATAACCTGGGGTGTTTCTCAGCTCACATTTAAATAAGAGGCTTTAGTCTAATGTGTGTGGATGTTTTGAATGAATATGCTTGGTTTTGCTTTACCTGTTTGTTAAGTCATCGCTATACAGCTTGCACGTAATGAAAATGAACAGTAAGCAAGATCAACAGAAGAAAATTTTTTTACTTAGCAATCATTTAAAGTCATTCTTGCTTTCATTTTGATAATAGTTGGAATGGTAACAAAACCAGCAAGTGAGCAGTCCCAGGACTTTTCAATACACAATGAAGATTTTCCAGCATTACCAGGCTCCAGCTACAAAGATCCAACATCGAGTAATGATGACAATAAATCTGTAAGCAAACCTTAAATCTTCTCTTATTACCAGTGTTCATACTTATTTTGATGATTATATTTTAAAATTACCAGTGATCACATTTGTAATAAGAGATTTTCAAATTTATTATAAGATTTTTCTTCAAAGTTGTCCAATCTGTTAAAAGTTAAGTGGTACAATATCACTTTAAGGTAAAATGCGTGATGGAGCTGTGGACTCGGAGGGAACAAGCTCTCTTAATAGTGAGCATTGATGACTATATATTGTATACTAGTGAAGTACTAGCATTGTATACTAGTGAGGTACTTTGTATCTTAAGTATTGATATAATTATTGTGCATTAGATATATAGCTTTGAGCATAAGATTATGAGCTTTTCCTCATTGTTTATTCTGAAAGCTTTGTAATAAAAAATGCTATTTTATGCAAACGAAAGGTGAATAAAATGTGGATTGCAGATGACACTTCCCTATAGGATTTGACAAAATGTTCTAGTTTCTGATTGTTTTATTGCTTCTAATTGCAAAAAATACGTTAATGACTGTGGCACAAATACTGGTGAATAAGTAATAGACATGACTACTAACTCATGTAAGAACTGAGAAATGAACTATTCAGAAAAAGGGATATGAGGAAGTCTGGCCCCAAGTGTTGTGGGCAGTTTTATCATGAGGAAAATGTTCTGATACAGTTAGTACTGTGTACAGGAAGGAGAGAGAGAGTAAATGTGATTAATTGTATAACTGTAGACTTGGTAGAGTAAGAAATTATACATCTGGCAAATATATTTTGTCAGTATATAGGTTCCTGGAGAATAGTCATTTTTCTTGCCAGACATAGTCTGGCATAGTGTTTATATCAGACATAGTGTTTACATGTCTTTCCTGATAGCTGCAAATGTACCAATTATATGTTGCTTGCACCTGAAATTGGCTTGAGTATTATCTGTGAGTGGTATGCAGGAGCAAGACTATGGGGAAAATCCATGATGTGGTAAGTTCAAAAGAACCTGTAGTCACAGGCACTTGGGATTCCACTGTTTATTCCAACTCGAGTGTAAAATAATTTATTCTTTTAAGCTGCAAACTTTTAGCCTATTAATAGTGATTCTGTATGACAGGTATACTTTGGAAAATGGTAAATAGTATGTAAGGTTTGTCAGCAGAACTCAGGGCCTTCAGCTTGGTGCCATTTATTGGAGTGACTTGATGTGGTGGCCTAAGAGTGCTTGACTGAATGATACCGTCAATAAGTATTTCCATTTTGGTTCGTTTTCATCATACAAACTCTGCAAATTAT
This sequence comes from Cyanoderma ruficeps, assembly GCA_008694505.1. Taxonomy (NCBI): domain Eukaryota; kingdom Metazoa; phylum Chordata; class Aves; order Passeriformes; family Timaliidae; genus Cyanoderma; species Cyanoderma ruficeps. Next base: position 17,351,165 of record VZDJ01004378.1, read on the forward strand.
TTTAATAGAATTTGAGTACATCAGGCAAAACATCATCCAGCACAGATGGGCCCAAGTTTCCTGGAGATAAAAGTTCAACTACGCAAAACAACAACCAGCAGAAAAAAGGGATCCAGGTGTTACCTGATGGTACGTGTCATTCCACTTTTTCCACTTTAAAAGTTTTGACAGGCATTTAGTTCACCTTGTTGATTCCTCCACTTCTTAAAAGGAGAAAATTAATTTGTTCTTCTTGCCCAGGTCGGGTTACCAACATTCCTCAAGGGATGGTGACGGACCAGTTTGGAATGATTGGCTTGTTAACATTCATCAGGGCAGCAGAGACAGATCCAGGAATGGTACATCTTGCATTAGGAAGTGATTTAACAACACTAGGTCTCAATCTCAACTCTCCTGAGTAAGTTTCTGGGTTTTAATCCTGTCTGCACTTTTGGTTTTATTATGCTGTCATTTATAGTCCATTCACTTAGTTCACTTGACTGTCAAACCCACACACTGGTTTGCCAAATAAAATTTGAAAATGTAATGACAGTAAAATAAAATTTTCATAACAAAGAGAATTGTGCTTCAGGGCAAGTTTTCAATAAACGTAGTGGCTTTGCTTATTCTCTTAACTTCTCTAGAACTTTCTTCAAGGAATTGACATTATATTGTTTATAAATATAATGTATACCTTCATTTTCTAATAATAATAATATTCCTTGAGGATATCTACACTTAACTCTCAGCAGTTTGGGGATAAATTAGATTTATATAGTGTAATAATGAACAGCATTGTTAGGCTGCACTGAAGATTAGTTTAAATGAAGCTGTAGGTATACAGTTAACTTCCAGTGACTCAGTTCACCTAAGTGAACTAGTTTAGCCATCTAAGTTTGCAATAGAGGCGGTGGGGAGAAAAACAGTGACTGCACTAATGGTAGGAGAAGTACTTAAGACAGGTGAGATGAATAACCAGCCAACCCAGGATGCCTCTCTTTTTCCACTAGTTACAGAAGGAACTCAGATCAGTGTGGACAAAACTAGTGTCTTTTACGGGACTGTAATTGTGAGGAAAAATTAATTTCTGGTGCTCTGACTTTCAGTTGAAAATCTCACACCTTTTTTTTCATCACAGATTTATATAATGTTAGCCTTATAGAGAGAGTAGTATATGTATTTTAAGGTTTGCACTTAGTATATTAATAAAGCAAAGACCAGACAGCATACACACATAGTTTCCATCTTTCATAAATTCATATGGAGCTGCATGTAATCAGGGAAGATTGATGACCATGGATATCAAGCACAGGAAAAATGGCTCCTTATTCTTCTGCTTTTCTTAGCAGCTATGCTGTAAATAACTGTATTTTTAGTATTTACTTACTGCAATAGTCTATAGGTTCTTGGATGGAGAGGATAGGGTTAACATTTGACGCAGACAGTTCCTATACTATAAAGCTGGTTTTACTTTATGCTACAGAAAAGCTTTGCAAACAGCCTGTGCAAACCTCAGTGTCTGCCCTGCCATCTTTCCTTATGTTAAATGTTCTTAACTTGCTCTATGGATTGTTGTTGGAAAAACTGAAAGATATGAGAAGGCAAATTTTTCTGCCCTGTGTGGTAGTTTGGTTGGTAAAAATACTGTGTGACATAAAACCTTAAAGAACAATAAATGTTCTTTTAGAAACAAAATTTTAGAATTCTGTATTGCTAGTGGTGTAAATTACCCCTTCTGGCTCCTGTTTTGAAGAGGTGTAAAATCTTCACTGGTTAGTTTTAAAAAGCAACCTGTCAGTATAAATTTTTCCTCCCCTTTTAAATCACAGGTTAATAAATCAGAACCCACCAGGCTTGTGACAACTATTCCTAGTTAAATTAAAACCCTGCATAATAACACTGGATACTTGAAAATGGTTGGGACCTCTAGCACCTAACTTGGAGACAGATGTAAAAGGAAATCTTGACCCTGTAGTTCCCCATGGCAGTTCAAATGCAACCTTGCTTTGCATATTAAAAAGAGAATTAATAAATGTAACAGCTTTAGGAAAGCTTCCTTCTTTCTTCTCACCACAGCTGGGGATTTGGTTGTGTGATACAGCTTTTAGGTTTGCAAAATTGATTGTGAAGGAGTTTTTTTGGTTGGTTGGTTTGGAGGTTCATTTTTATAAATTTAGGCTTTTCTTTTTTCTTCAGAAATCTTTATCCCAAATTTGCATCCCCATGGGCATCATCACCTTGTCGACCTCAAGACATAGGTAAGAGAGAAATAACTGTTAAATTCAATATTAATATTTGCAAATTATATTCATTTACATGTCTTAATAGTTGCATCAATTCCGATTCTTTTTTAGACTTCCATGTTCCATCTGAATACTTAACTAACATTCACATTAGGGATAAGGTGAGTACGTGTGTGTGTGAGTGCATTTTCTGTTAATTTATTACCAGTAATTTTCTAGATTTTCTTTCAGATAGGTAATGTTCCAAATCAGTCCATTTTGTGCATGTCCTCAGTCTTTCTAGAAGCAGTGTTGTGTTAACAGGCTGATTGGACACATCAAGCACCCATTATAGCTTACAAAAACAGAATGGGCATGCAAAAGAATAGCTAAAAAGCACAGTATGTGTTTAAGAGTTTGCACTTCATGTGAAGTTGAAGTTTTTTGTGATATAATTCAAATGTCAAATTAAATGGAGGTTATTTCTTCTTGAGATAAGCTCAGAATTGTGTTCTCATTTATCTGTTGCATTCCATATCTACATGAAAATGGATTTTTTGAGATATATTTTCTTTCAACTGTTTGTAGAGATCATTGAAAAATAGCCTAAGAAATTTTAGTAGTGTTAATTAATAGGGTGTGAAGGGAGCAAATATGTGCAGAAATTTTTTGGGGGGGGGTCTTTTCAAATAAAGTGAGCAGATACAGGGAGAAAGTTCTGTCTTGCCGGTTTGTTACATCTGTGTTTTTCTATTGTATCCTTTAACTTGGAAAGGTTAATTAAAAGTGAAGAAAAATGTATTATTTCAGTAATTATTAATCATGTTGTATTAGAATATCATTTTCGACACACTTAGCATGGAAGGATGGAGGTTCTGGATGTATCCTTGTGTTAAGTGGGGTAGTGTGTTTTAAAACTTTTATCTATTGTGATTTTTCATCCTCATTTTCTTCAATCTTTTGCAGCTGGCTTCAATAAAACTTGGCCGATATGGAGAAGATCTCCTGTTTTATCTCTATTACATGAATGGAGGAGATGTATTACAGCTATTAGCAGCAGTAGAGCTGTACGTTCAAACTGTTTTGTCAGTCTTGTATGAGTTAATCTATTGCAATAATGAAATGGCAGATGTTAAAAAAATAAAACAACCAAAAAATGGAACACTCAAACAAGTTAGGCATTGAAAGCAAGAATCTTAGTCTTGAACTGTAAATCTTTTTTAAAGTACCTCCTCCAGCCTTGGTTTCGTTTTGTACAGAGTTTTTTTACATTTGTATAGTGGAAATCAAAAGCCCGTCTCATGTATTTTGCATTAGGGAACACTGTGGAACAAATGGCAGGTGCCAGTCATTACTGAATGTTTAACTTCCCTGTCATCAACAAAATAAGAACTAGTAAATACTCATAAAAAGAGTTTGTTGTTAGAACCTACCAGGTTTGAAGTTTCAAAATCATGCGTTTTAGTTTGAGGCGTAATAACTGTATGGAAGAGGTATGAAATCACAGGTTTAACCATGTAGTAGAAATTTTGTGTGGGATTTGAATGCACTGTACAGTTCTAATTGAAACCTTTGAAGTTAGTTTATTAAGTCAGTGTCAGATAACTAACACTAAGAATTGCTTTTCCTTTCTGTTACAAATGAAAGATTTAACCGGGATTGGAGATACCACAAAGAAGAACGAGTATGGATCACCAGGGCACCCGGCATGGAGCCAACAATGAAAACCAATACGTACGAGAGGGGAACATATTACTTCTTTGACTGTCTTAACTGGAGGAAAGTAGCTAAGGTATCTCTTTTCCGTTTTGTAGATATTTTATCAGCCATGTACTTTTACAAAGACAAGTAAAACACAAAAATTTTCACACAAGTCTCAAACTTTGTAATCTCCTGTTATTTAGGTTCATTACCTTAATTTTTGGTGTCTGAGAGAAAAAAGGATCTGAAACACTGGCTCGCTTGTGGAAAATACGGAGCTGTCTCTTATTTCCAGTTTTCTTTGGGAGTTAGAAGGACATAAGACTTTTTTTAGGAGTTTTGTTAAAATTGAAAGCTCTTCCCACAGCTCTTCCCTTCATAGAGTTGAAAAATGAAAAGGATTATTTGGCATTTTAGAAGTTGTACTTGCAAACATTTTACTACTTTGCTTTAGAAAATTAAATAGGAACACCTATTTACACACCTCACTTAGGAATTGAAAATGGATGTGGGATGGGTGCAGGGAATGCTTTTTTGGTTTTTTGGGTACCAGCTCTCCTTAACCATACTTAGGAATTCCATGCTCTGTTGTTTTAAAATGAGAATTCTTTTAAATAAATAACTTCTTCTAAGGAAGAGGCATATTTCCATAGTGCTTGTTTTCTATACCATAGACCAAGAGACATTAAAAAATCAGAAAGCTATATAGCTTTTTTCTTTCCCAACTGTCATAATCTGTTTGTCCCATTTTGTCCATTAATAGTGTCAATAATGTCAGACCATCTGTAGATACTGTATCACACTCTTCTTTTCTCTAGAAAACAACAGTTCAAATCAGAATAACCTTGAAGCCTTGAACTCTAATAGTTGTGATTCTAGCATGTTGTGATTCTAGCATGTATTTTGTGGTTCCACATGGTTAGGTGTTTTATAGAATAAGAAATCCTTTCACCTGCCACCCAACTTATGAGTTGTTTGCTGAAAAGGCATTTCATTTCTCTGGGCAGGTTGTATCTATACACTTGGAGATTATGGAACATTGCATGAAATAGTTACATGTCTGTTGATGTGTAAACATCCATTTAAAGAGAATAAAGTTCAGTGTCCTCCTCTGTCTATACAGCAAGCTTGCGATCTAGACATTAACTAGATACATGCTATTTTTATTTCCTCCCCCACTCCCTCCACCCAGTAATTTTGCACAGTTTGTGCAAACTTCTCTCAGGAATTAAGATTCCAGCTGCCCTGAAGGATATGGGAGGTTCTTTAGTTCAATTGCGTGTGTGACTTGTTGCCTCTGCTGCCACAGGAAAACCCAAGAATCTGTAACTGGCAGTTTTAATGGCAAGCCCTGCTTTGAGGGTTTTTCCTAAGTGCAAAGTAATTCCAAAACTTCAAAACAAAAGCACTACTCCTCAAAAAGAGAACACAAACAAAAGGAAAGTTTTTGTTTCTACTTGAATTACTCATTTGCTGCATGGTACACCTTTAGGTTCCCCAAGATGCTGTTTAAAGCTATTTCATTATTGCCTAAGAACATCAGAGGGGAAGTAATTACCTTTTCAAAGGTTAGACTTCTTTCCTGGAGTCTACTGAACGTGTTCCATTTATTTACGAGCAGCGAGCCTCATGTAATTTCACATACCAATGGAATTGTGATTTTAGCTTGTGTAGACACACAACTTTTCCTTTTACTAGGGGGGAGTGGTTCCCATTATCCATGGTATAAGGATAGTAACCTCTTCAGTGTCTCCTTTTTCTACCTGTAGCAAATGTATGCAGCTGCTAGTTGATGCTTAGAATTACTTTTTAAGACATTATTCTCTCTATTTGGAATCCTGAGTGCTATTCTGAAACCAGCATCCAGTACTCGAGTGATATACACTCCATCCTCCTGTAAGGCATTCCTGAGATACTGGAGAGATAGGAACACTACAGTTCTCTGAGTGATTTTTCATGAGATCTGCATAGATGGTCTTCTTTTTATTTGCATGCTGAAAGTAATTCTCCCAACAGAAGCAGTTGATAGCTAGTAAGGAGAGGGATAGTATTTTCTAAAGTTTTGCACTTGCAGTGGTATTGAAACAGGGAATGTGATTATTTTATTCATTCCCCCCCAATGTCCATAAGAAGCAATAATACCTTTTCTTCTAGGCTTGTGTATTCCATAATGTAAAAAATTGAACTGGAATGTCACTGTTAGGGACACGAGAAAACCACACACTCACCATCAGGGGAAAGAAGAAGGCAGTTTATTATGATTTGGGGTTTAAATAGGATTTGGAATTTGGTTAAGGATTGGTAGATGAGAGGAACACTTCTCTGAGCCTAGTGGTCAATTCAGAAGTCCATCACAGAGAGGTATGCAAAAACAATCTACTTATTTATGTTACATGTGTGAGAAACTCCAGTTTAAGAATGTAAACAATCAGAAGGCTAAAGATCAAGGTGACACTGGAATATTATTTTGAAATTTTTATTTAACTTTCAGCAAGCAAATTGAGCATTGATTACAGGAAGCTAGAGAATAATTTGGGGGAAAATTGAGACTTTTGTTGCATGGAAAAGGAGTCGTATACTAGAAATAACTCTGTTACATTTTTGCCTTTGATAAATAAATAAGAACTTAGGTGCATGTCGTGTGATCTTAGCTTTCCATGGTAATGTTGTTACCAATGGTGTTAATTTCTGGAGTGGACATTTTCTCTGAGGAAGACTAATACAGACTCACCCTAACAAGAACAGCAATATTTGATAACACTGTGTTGCCTTGGATGCAAAGAGAAGTATGGCCAAGTAATTTTTTTCTAACAAATGCAGAAGTAATTAATTAATATTTCAGGAAATTAGACCTGTAAGGAGCTGGAAAAAAAGAATTCTGATAAATTGCAATCTCTTATTATAACTGCTACATTATTAGTGGTTGCTGGGAATATCAGTCCCTTAGAAGGCCACAATAATAACTGCTGCTTAACAGTTTCACTAGTCCTTCTTTGAAGCAGGCATACAGGAATACTTGCTCATAAATTACTGTCTCACGTGTGCATATCCAGTTATTTTTTCAGGTGCTTTATAAATATGGTTCTTGTTCTAGTGTATATGCTCAAATATAGGGCAGCACATACTCTAAGGTGTTGTACTTTGCAGACGTAGTGTATTTTGCATTATAAGCTTACCTATTTATTGTCCCTATTTTAAATTACACTGCAGTATGAAATATTGCTGCAGTGAAATACAGCAGTTTACTTTAGATAACATGACTAAATCTTAAGTCTTAGGTTTGTAAAAACATAAACCAGTTGTGATTTAGTAGATGTAGTGTTCTGGATTGTTTTTAACAGAAGTAAAGTAGGCTGAATAACTTATTTTAAGAAAAATCAAATAATATATTTATCTTCTATTAAACTGTAGGCTCTACTTTTATATTCTTAATAGATAATAGACTGAAGAAGGAAATTCAGCAAAGTAACTGAGAAATGAGAATTTCTAAACTATTAGGAAATAAAGTCAACTTGGTTCTGTTTTGACATACGGTAGTAAAAAGTGAAAAAAATATGAATGATAAACTTCAAAATCACCTTAAATGCAAAGTAAAAAGCAGAAAAAAATTTATTACAGATGTTTGTTACATGGCATCCTAGGGCATACAGAAAATGTGCTGAGGTTAAAGACACTGATTATTTTTCACTGAGGTTTTGGCTATAGTTTGCTGCTGTTGAGGAGACTTGAGAGAGGAAGGGAAGTAACTCTGACACCAAAAGTGCTTTCTACAATTGCACATTTACTGAAATCCTGACCTAAGTTGTCTGAAGTAAGCTGCTTGAATTTCTCCTTCTTACTTTTCAGTAAGGAGAATTAATTTAAGTATAAAATTATAAAACCTTTTTACATTGATGTTATAGTTCTAAAACATGGAATTCTTTATGGGAGAGAAAATTAAATTTTTATTTGCTTGTCAGGGTTGCTGTCTAGATGAAATTATTCCCTATCCTGTCAAGATCAGTATTAATTGAAATAGTTTCATAATTTCTAGAAAGTTAAATTTATTATTCCAGTAAAGATGTGGCATAGTATTTTAGCTCAACCCCTAAAGTGGGTCTTTATATCCATCTTTAAGTCAGTTTAAATGCTACTTTTAAGTTAAAAATTTGGAATTTTTAAGCTAGCCATTGGATTTCTACCCTCTGCTCTCATGGACTTAAACAATCGAGAATATTTTGTCCTCAGGATCCTACCTATTGGGCTTTTTTGTTTAGTTTTACTCTATAACTGCTATGGATCATCCTAAGCAAACTTTTCCTACCTTTAATATCCTTTCCTGTTACTGTTTGTACATGTACAGTCTGATGTAACTTTGCTATCAAAGCAAGTTTTCAGGATGACATGAGAAGTGATTATCTTCTTTGCATAGAACAATTTATTTAGTGTCACACATGCTGTAAGTTTTCACACATAATAATACACACATTCAGTATTCATTTTCACACGTAATAATACACACATTCAGTATTCATTATTCCTGGTTAATAAAGGATATTTAAGTTTTAATTATTACCTCCATGTGGAAAAGAAAGCAATTTAACACATTTATCAATGGATAAATGGATTTTTTCTTACATCTTATTTGTATCTGTTTATGTTAAATAATACCACTGCTGCTGTTGACATCCTAAACCACAGTGGCAAAAGCAAAAATATAAAGTATATCTGTAATGTAAGTATTTTCCCCTGTGTAATAAATAAAAAATTGGTTTTTAATTTCCAGAAATACTGGTCAATGAATTCTTTTTTAGGTATTGTCAGATAGAACTTCAGGTGTTCATATATGTTACTGAATATTGAATTTGAGCTTTACTGACACTGGGATGCAAATCAAGAAGGCTGTTTTAAGCCTGTTTATTTTAGCAGTCAATGAGAGTTTGAAGTGTGAACTCACATACTTTTAGAGAAAATCTAGTAGGGAAACATACTCTTTCTGAAGGAGGGACTTCCAGTTTGTGGAACACAAAGGATTGCTCAGCCCCCTGAGCATTTATTCCAGACACCTGGTTGGCAGCTCCCACTGGCAGTAGAGGCTCACAACAACCTTAAGTTTGGAAAACCCTTTTTTAGGATACTGATACTGTCTGGTTTCTAATACTTAGTGTATCTTACCAGTTTAATTAGCAGTTTTCCATGGGTAATTTTGAAGGCATTTCAGAGCTTGTGGAAGTTTGGTTAACTGATTGAAGCTGAACATAGATTGATAGTATCTGCAGGTCCTTCCATGATTATGTGCAAGATAGAAAAGATAGCACTCAAGCTTTCACTACCTTTCATGGTTGTCAAAGTTTCTATTATAAAATGACTGCAGAATTACTGGAGATCATGGAATCATAGAATGATTTGGGTTGGAAGAAACATTAAAGACCATCTGTTTCAACCCCCGTACCATGGGCAAGAATACCTTCCACTCGACCAGGTTGCTCAAAGCCCCATCCAACCTGGTCTTAAACACTTCCAGGGATGGGGTAGCCACAACTTCTCTGAATAGCCTGTTCCACTGTCTTGCCACCCTCATAGTAAAGAATTTATTTCTAATACCCAATCTAATTGCTGCCCTCCTTCAGCTTAAGGCCACGCCCCCTTGTCCTATCACTGCATGCCCTTGCAAAAAGTCCCTCTCCACCCTTCCTGTAGCCCACCTGAGATCCACCCAACCTAATCCAGCCTTTGACACCACAGTACATGTATGGACTTGTATCCCTTGATCTTGCCTCTTACCGAAGGGGGGAGCAGCATCTCTTTAGTCTCAGCACGTGTGTATCTGCACAAAGGAAAACATACACCAACTGGCATGCAGGTTTTTTTAGGAATGCCAAAAGCAATTCACTTGAGTATATAGGACCTAAAAAATTCCAAACAAACACACTAAATAAATAAACAGCCCTCAAAAGTCAACCAACTAAAGAAAAAAAAAAACCCACCCTAAAAAAATCTTTGGTTGGAGTAAAGAGCCGGGAACTAGAAATGAAGCCGATGTGCAGCATTTCAGTGCAGATGGCTGTAACTTCACATAGGTTTTGCTAGGGTTTTCCAGTTTTAAGGACAGTATTCTCAGGGTAGTACAGAATGCTTCACATTTTCTACTACCTTGTTTCCTTACATGCTGAATGTTCTTTCTATGCTAAATGGCCCTTGTTTTGCCTTGGATGAAGAGAGGTCTGATAGTTGGATTTCCTAGATTTTATTTCTGTTCTTGCATTAATTTAGTACAGATTTACATGTACTGAAATATTACTATTTAATCACTTTAGAGAGTGTTCTAAAATTATCTCTTCATTACTCGTGTGTTTTCATCTCTGTGTGAAAATAGTGGGCTAAGTTTGCTGTGCAGATACAAATGATGTTCTGCTGAGTTTCACCAAGTTAGATAAAATAAATTACTATGCATCTCCAAAGTTGTTGTTGAATTACCAAGAAGTAACCTTAAAGAGCAGTTCTGAAACTTCTGCTTACCTATTTTCTTGAAGGAAGATGAAATAGGGATGACACATAGTTAAACTGCTGCAAGGGTCTGAAAAATGTAAGATTTCCGGTTTGGTGGGTCTGGGGCTTAAATGTGAGTATGAAATGTGGAAGAATATTTTGATACATTTTGGCTTAAATGGGTCTCAGTACTTTGTACCTGGACATTTTCACAGAATCATTTAGGTTAGAAAAGACTTTTAAGATTAAATCTGGCCTTTTACACACCACCACCATGTCAAACAGACCTTAGTGCTAAGTCCAGTTGTTTCTTGAACACCTCCCTGATACCCAACTTGAACCTGCCCTGGTGCATCAGGAAGCTATTTGGTCTGGTAGTGTGACACAAAAATATTCCCAAACTTTAGTTCATCCAGAATAAGCCTCTGTACTCCTGACATGTTGAAAGACAGCTTTTGTTTGTAATTCAGCTCATGCTGTGATTGTGTATTTGTGGGTTTTGTATGTGCATATATAGAATTGTTTGAGATTATAACAAAGGTTCTGAGGGTCATGTTGTATTCAAAAAAATTGGAGAGCCTATGTGTTGCAGGTGTGATGGCTTAGGATTGTTGTAATTTACTACATTTTTCTCCTTAAAATATGGAATTTAAGATAGCAAAATCATGTGGTTTTGCCTTAGCGTAAGTTAGTACTTGATCTCCTCTGTATTTGTGTTTTTCAAGTATGGCTGGTAGACCAAGTCTTCACAAATAAATGATACATTGTTTCATTTGGGTTTGTCTTTTTTTTTTTTTAAACTGTAGGAGTTCCACCTGGAATATGACAAATTAGAAGAAAGGCCTCATCTGCCATCAACCTTCAACTACAACCCTGCTCAGCAAGCCTTCTAAAGACTTCCCTTTTCTTGGGGTATGGCTGTCTCAGCACAATACTCAACATAACTGCAGAACTGATGTGGCTCAGGCATCCTGGTTTTAATTCCTTGAGGATCTGGCAATTGGCTCATGCGAAGGGTCACCATTTGAGGTCCTGCCTTACTAATTATGTGCTGCCCAACAACTAAATTTGTAATTGTTTTTCTTTAGTTTGAGCAGGGTCTGAATTTCTGTTTTGTTTTCTTTTTTGCCAGCAGACAAGCTTGGGTCTGTAAAGACAAGCGAGTACACTGACAAAAGTTTACCACTTAGTTTTCCAAAATGTAAAAACAAAAAAAAAGAAAAAAGACAAAAAATTAGACAACAAAATTTGCATTGTTCATTGTAGCACTATTGGTAATAAAAAATGTTTGTGCATTTTTATGTGAAGATCCTTCTCGTATTTCATTTGGAAAGATGAGCAAGGTTTGCTTCCTTCATTTTACTTCCCCTTCTGTTTTTGAAAGGCAGTTTTCGCCAAGCTTAATGCAAGAATATCTGACTGTTTAGAAGAAAGATATTGCCACAGTCTCTGGTTAGTTTCCAGAGTTGTGTATTACTGAGCTTCATCTTTCCAGAATGAGCAAAACACTGTCCAGTCTTTGTTACGATTTTGTAATAAATGTGTACATTTTTTTTAAATTTTTGGACATCACATGAATAAAGGTATGTATGTACGAATGTGTATATATTATATATATGACATCTATTTTGGAAAATGTTTGCCCTGCTGTACCTCATTTTTAGGAGGTGTGCATGGATGCAATATATGAAAACGGGACATTCTGGAACTGCTGGTCAGGGGACTACTTTGTCGCCCTGTGCACTAAAGGGCCAGATTTTCAGCAGCCAAGGACATCCATACCCAAGTGAATGTGATGGGACTTAAAGAAGTGAACTGAGACAATTCACTCTGGCTGTTTGAACAGCAGCGTTTCATAGGAAGAGAAAAAAAAAAAGATCAATCTTGTATTTTCTGACCACATAAAGGCTTCTTCTCTTTGTAATAAAGTAGAAAAGCTCTCCTCACTGCAGTGTTGACTTTGATTTGAGATTGTGAAATTATTTCTTCAACAATGAAAAATGGAAAAAAAATTGAAGTATTAAAACTATCGAGCTGTACAGTGGTTAAGACACTTGAAGAGTCTTTTTGCTGCTGACAAGTAAATTTATGAGAATTTCACATTCTTTTCCACAGTAAAGTTTCCACGGCCAAAAACTTTGGTTAACCTTGGTTTCAGATCCCCTCTCTATAATAGCAAATAACTTTTAGAAAGATGGGTGGGTACCATGTCAAATGATAGAAAGATGCTTCAACAGTTCATCACTTGGGAGAAGCTTGGGTTAGAACTGATCACAGCTTAGTTCCATGTTGATGTTTTCCCACTTAAAGCAGAAACACATTTCATTTGGTGATCGCTATTACTTGGACTTCCAGATGCAAATAAACATGAATATAGACTGGTTCTGAAAACTGCAACTGTTTCAAGTGGAGAAAGAAAAACCTGAACTGTTGGGATGGTTTTCTTTTTCTAGATATGATTGCCACTTCTCACTGAGTTGCCTCTGGTGATGTAGATCATTGGAAAATACCTGAAATTACCAAAGCAAGAAAAGACATGTTAGTGAATTCCGGGGTTTTGTTTTTCCATTTTGACCCATTTTTCTGTGTAGTGCAAGAGCAGCTTGTTTGCATGTGTTGAATTATGCTTGGAAATTGAACCATTAGTGGCCTTGCTGTGGTTCTGTATCAGGTGTATGGAGAATTTTAAATTCTGAACTTTTTTAATATCTATTTTAAGATGATAAACATAAAAATATAAGTCTGTTGATTATAGTTTCTTTTCTATTATTAAAGCAAAGTTTTCCCAGCCTGAAAGAAGAGCACGGTTATAATCCATACAACTAACACAGCTGAAAAAGATGGTGGCTTTTTCTTTTTCTCAAACCAAAGCAGATTCAAACATATTTCATTGTCCCAACATAGATTTATAAATTGTAAGAATGATAATTTTACAAAAGCATGTTGTTCCCTCCACAGTTAATGTTACATTTTTTTACTGTCTGAGGTTCACTATGACCTTGTTTGTTTTATTTTTTTTTTTGATAAGGATTCCTGAGGTGGTATTTCCTTCTTCAAATCAAATGTTATTATTTCTCATGTTCATGGAAATTAACAACATATGGTAAAGAAAGCAAGATCAATTACATTCAAATACTAAATACCTATGACACTTTAAAAACAATTAAGCTGAAATTGGGAACCTAAGTTCTCCCAAAAAAATACTTGATGATACAGTTGTATTCAACTGCCCAGTCTTTCAAAGATGTGAAATGCCTGATTTTGGGAAACTTCTCACTTGTGAGCAAAGAATTGGCGCTTTGCTCCTTCCAGGTGGAAGAACAGTCTGGCTCTCATTTACCAAATAAATAAGCATATATGGAGGCATTAAAATCTGTGACTTAATTTCATATTACACTCTGGGTTGAAGCAAGAGAATCAGATATAAACAGAAAACAAGGTGTAAGATTGAAACCACTTCTTGACTGATACAATATTCATTTTAAAAATTGAAAAAAAAGAACATACTGCTTTTTTACTGAAAGAAAAACACCTCAGCCCTCACTCATGTGGCAAATGGGTGACTGAATTGCCCTGTAGATTTTAAGACTGACATTTAAGGTCTGAGGCTTATTTAATGTGTTTTCACATTCCACTAACACCATAAATAGGGAGATACTAGAATGCTGTTTTTAAAATACCTTTATTTGAGGTGGGTGTTTTTCCTCATAACTAGTTTTGTACAACAATGTGCAAGGTAAGTTCTGAGTAGAAAATATAGTGTTCTTGGAAAGAAGTAGAAATATTCCTATTTCTGGCCTGTCCAACATAATCTCATAGTCCTTGTTGCATATTTTTTGCAAAGCTTTGTTGAATAGTTAGCTCCACTTTCTCTGCAAATCGACTACCTTCAACTTCCCAGGGTTAACATAAGTTTCCCTGATTTGATTACACCTAGTATTGCGGAAAACACTTCGTATTTTAACAATTGTTACTCAAACCACCCTGCTTGTGGAAAAATCAAGGGTACCGGAGGGTTGTGAAGGAAAGGGTTAAGGATGCTCCACTGGGGTGTTTAAAAATGAACAAAAAAACCCCCACCCAGCACTCAATCTCCTCCACCTTAGTACCTGGTGCCACAAATACGTAAGCACATGAAAACCTTCATGGGCTTGATTAATCTCATTGAAGACCCAAGGAATCCAGAGAAGCCTGCAAATACTCACATGGGTAAAAATATTTTTCATGTGACTGTGACATTCAGTGAAGTGTCAGGATTCACGAGTGACCACACCACTCCCTCATGGCTGTGACATTTCTACACTACAAAGGTGTATGATCCTATCACTTGGCTGCGTGGCGTTTCTGAAAGCTTCTCTGTCCCCAAGCCAGTACTTCTTGGGCTTGTCTGTTTCCATTTTAGAGTTTTCATGAAAAAAGGAAGAATGCACCCAAATAAGAATTTGCATATTGTAGTCACATGCAAGATTTTTGCAGAGTCTTGAGGGACTGTTTTGGGTGACCATGGAGAAACCAGAAACGTTCTTTGGCATGACCTAGGCAGTGCTGGGAAACAGGTCTGTGGGGCCATCAGCTTGGTCCTACATGGCTCCTAGGTGACCATGGCTATGGAAGAAGGCTGTCCAGCTTTTAAACAATACTGTTTAAAATGGTCACCTAAAAGAAACCTCCCTCTTCCTGCCCTTCCCCGCCGCCCCCGCCCCCCAAATTCCTGGTAACTTCCAATTGAAAATACTTCCATGGCTGGACATTGAATGAAACAAAAAGGAAAAATTGCTATGTCTGTCACATTTAAGAAAAGCCTCTAAATGCACAGCTGCCATCCTAAGCATGGGATAGCTAGACAGTGCTTTTGGTTTAAGATCCTAAATATAACAATTGTTATTAAAGCAAATTTTTGGAGTGTGCTTGGTTTTCAAATACCTTTTCATTGTGTCCCTCAAAATTTGCCACTGCCCAAAATTAATGCAAGTAGAAGTTGAATTCTGGTAATGCAGATTGGACTAGAAAGTTAGTCTGGATTGACAGATGCTTTGATTTTCATATATGGTATGTGAATTAAGTTTTTATTTCTCTATAATAAGCATGTGTGCTCTCGTTTCCATAAATCTGAAAGCTTCCAGTACATTAAAAATCCTGAGGAAATGGCAGGTGGATAACAATCGTTTCAGTAGCTTTAGCACTTAAAACCACTTTACTGTTGGAGGTAAATTTTATTTTTTTTGAAACTGATGTTAAAGCACATTGAACAATAGTTTTGACTGTTACCGATTCACCTTCCTTCTGGATTAGCAGTGCTAACCAAGTTTGTGTATTATTTTTCTAGACTTCAGTTTCTCATTTTTGAGTTTGGATTTCAGATTGTCTTCTTGGTATTAATGAGCTAATACATGTAGGTGTATGTCAGGTTTTACTGCTGAAATGACGAAAATAATTTTCTGTAAAATCACCTTTTTGAACTCTGTCTGGTTTAGCAAACAATCCAGTGAAACAGCCAGTTTTCATGGTTGGACCATCCTGCATCAGCTGTAAACAGTCCTGATGAGGAGTGAAAGGAAGGCAGGTGTCCCTGAGCTGCTGTGATGCAGGCATTGATGAATATCTATGGAAACCTTTTGGTGTTCTCTAAGCCCTTATTCTCAACTAAGTGGTTGGTTTGGTTGTTCCAGAGATCTCCCTTCCCTTGAAAAGCCAGTTTACTTTCTGGTGCGCATCACAGTGTTGTTTTTTTAAGAGGCATTCTGTTTATATAGGCATTTGATTTTGGAAAAGGCAGTTCATTACTGGCACTTTCCTGGAAGAGGTGCAGTCGGCATCCCAAGGACCAGCACTAGGCGTGTCCAAGGAAACAGGGAGCTGTGAGCCCAGTCCCGATGAGCAGCCTGGGTGGATATGGTGGCAGAGGGGCACCGTGGCTGCCCAGCCTCCAGGTGCCTGACCAAGGCACAGGTGTTCTCAGCACTGGCCATACCAGGTCAGTCAGCTGCAGTTGGCCTCAGGTAAGGCTGTTCCTTGGCTGTGGAGCAAGGAAGGGCCCAAAAGAGCAGGCAACAACCTCTTCCGCTGTTGAGATTTTCATGCAGACATTAAACTTCCCATGCCAGTTTTCCCAGCCCTGGTGGCTCCTGGTACAGCATCCCCACTCCTGCCCTCAGCACATGACAGCAGAGCTAAAGTCTTCACAATGGGCCCCCTTTACTCTGCTACAATGATCAGGCATTGATGATCATTTTTCACTTCCAGTTAATCCAAATAGACACTGAGTTTTGACTGAGTCATTTGTGCAGAAGTTCAAAATCTATGAGATCACCTGGTGAATGCTAAGGACCATTCCCAGTTTAAATACAGTTTCAACATCTCCCCAGCTGTGCATGATGTAGAGATTGGATGCACGCAGGAGAACTAACTCAAGGCTGCTCTGTAACCCAGTGAGCTGTTGCCTTAATTTCCATCTGACAGCACTTTATGTACGAGGGATTGCAGGGAGTTGAACCAAGTATGGAAGGCCAGATGTTCAGGAGGTAAGACAGAAAGAAGCTACAGCTCATTTACACTGAGAAAGCAGAGCTGGAGCTTCCCTTTCAGATGGTCAATCAACCTGATTAATTTTTTTTTTATATTACAAAAACTCCATGCAACAAGCCTCCACCATCAGAGACTGCTGTCACCACAAGTGCTGGCAGCAAAACCTGATGATGGAAATGGATGAACAGAGCCAAGGACTAAGGAAGATGAGTTCAGTTTCTAGTGTAAACACCTGTGGCAGGTTTAAATTAAAAAAACCATAATCCCAGGCTCAGAGCTGGTATACTTTTTCAGAAACCCTGTGACAATCAGGGCAAGCTACTGCAAAGCAGCTGGCCTGAGAGGAGTGTGGTAGTGCACTTGTGCAAGCAAGGACAACATTTACATCCATCTATATTCATGGCACAGCGAGGACTCTTAATAGCCTTCCTGCCAAGCTTTGCTCAATAGTCCATTTGGAAAACCTATGGATCAACTTCATTTATAAGAGTGACATTGCACTCTGCAGTGGGAAAGTGATTGAAAAAGGTATTTCCCAAACCTTTTCTGTGTTTCTATACCTTCTTGTCCACAGTGTCATCAAGTTCAGCAATCAGTTCTGAGGGTCACATTTTGTTCTACCTAATTGCCTGTGATAAAGACAACAGAATACAAATGTAAGTATTGCTTATGGTACTTTGGCACCAAAGAGCTTGTGTTGCCACAGTGGGAAATGCTGGGTAATAACCAAAATTTATTTGCCAAATAAATATATATTCTTGAATCAGCTGCTTTTCTTGCAAACCTGCTTGGAAGAGAGCACCTCCTAAGGTGAACCTTCAAAGGTCAATACCTTCCTGTCCAAAGCAATTCCTGAGTGATAGTTACCATCTTGCTTATCTGTTACCTGTATTCCTGCTGTGCAGATGCTGATTTTGGGGCTGGCCAGAACACTTTACCCTGCACCCCCAAAAATTTAACATTTAGTCAATTCCCATTATGTCCCTACTCAATTAATAAGGTGAAAATAGAAGCTGCCTTCTCACTTATAGATACATAATTTCTTTAGTTACAGATCCATTTCCTCCTCTATGCATAGAGACTTTGCAGACTTTGATACCTGGGGGTACTAAACAGGACTTTAGGCAAGATCTCCAGGATTTAACTAAGCCAGTGGTGAGATGTTGCCTTAGAGGGGGGGTCACAGTGCATCCAGAGGATCCCACCCACCCACCCTCCCTCCTACAGATAATGTACATTGCATGATGGTACCCAGTATTAATCCGGACTAGCCCTCCGCACAGCAAATCTCCGGGGTCAGATAATCCTGTTGCAAGCTGTCCCTTTCCACCCCCGGAGGGCCCTGAATTAGGTCAGACGGGATTAAATTTGCATTTTATTTATTTATCTATTTTTTTTTTCTTGCTGGTTACACGCACAGTCAGCCTCGGAGGAGGCGGGGAGGGAGGCGGGGAGCGGCGGGAGCTTTAGCCGATGGCAGTGGCCGATGCCCGGCGGCGGATGCCAGCGGCAGCCGGGCGATGGCGAGGAGCCGGGCGGCTTACGAGTACACGGAGGCGGAGGACAAGAGCATGCGGCTGGGTTTCCTCCTCATCGCCGCGGGCTTGCTTTCCCTCTTGGGTTTGGGTTGTTGCTGGCTTCGCCCGGCGCTGCAGGAGCGGGGCGGCGGCGGCTCCGCCAACTGCACGGTGCTGGCGGTGCGGCAGCTGGGGGAGCGCTTCGCCTGCACCTTCTCCTGCGGGGCCGCCTGCCGCGGCACCGCCCGCTACCCCTGCCTCCAGGTCCTGGTCCGCACCTCCCGCTCCTCCGCGCCCGCCCTGCTCCATGAGGACGAGCGGCAGCTGCGCACCAACCCCAAGGTGAGTGAGCCCCGCGGATTCCCTTCTCTCCCAAAACGCGGGGTGGTGGCCCCGCCGCCGCGGTCCGTGCCCTTTCACCGCTTTTGGTGCCCGTCCTCTACTCGGTACGGAGTTTTCTCTTTTGGGACACGGGCAGTGGTAAGAGAAGTGGGGGAGCATCCGTCCGAAATACCGCTCTGCTTGTTGCTCAGCGAAAAGTAGTATATGTCTACGGTACACATCTATAAACACACTATATCCGTACGTCTATATTTATATGTTATGTGTGAGATAGATATATATATATATTTATATATTTCTTTATATATATAGCGTTTCAGGGAAGGTTTGAACTCGATAGTAGGAAAAGGTTCTTCACCCAGAGGGTGGTTGGGCACTGCAACAGGCTCCCCAGGAAACTGGTCGCAGCACCAAAGCTGATAGAGTTCAAGGAGTGTTCGCTTTCAAACACATGGTGTGGATCTTGGGGCTATCCTGTGCAGGGCCAGGAGTTGGTCTTGGTGATCCCAGAGGGTGCCTTCCAATTACGGGTATTTTGTGATTCTATATAGCGTAGTATAACATACTGTGTCTAGTGTATAGTATACTATATCGTGTATTAGTTACGCTGTACTATATACTAAGTATGATACATGCAGGGACACACAGATTCACACAGACACACTCTCTCACACTCACACTTTTCGCGGCCAGCCCCATTCTCAGCCCGTCCCGTCCGCGTCCGGAGCGCAGGGAGAGCCGCGGAAGCCCCGCTGCCGTTCCCTGCCGGAGCCCCGGGACGCCGGAGAGGAGAGGAGGAGAAACTCCTGCTGCCGGCGGGGAGGTGTCTCTGCTCGGGCAGTGCCCGCAGCCGCTGCATTGCACGTCCCGGAGGGTGGGGGACTTCCCAGTGCCGTGCCCCAAAGCGCACGGAGAAATGGTAATGGAGCCGCTGCCGGCGGGGAGCTGGGGAAGGGGCTGCACCAAAACAGAAGTTTCCTCCGTGCTGTTCTGATTCTTAAACTGCTCCACCACCCTCACGAAAAAGGACCAAATGAAGAATTCGAGAAAGTTGCATCTTCCAGCAAACCGGGGAAGTCTGAAGGCAATGTGTGATTTGTGCTCTCTTTCTTTAAAGGCAGTTGTTCTGTCTTCTCCTTTTCTTTTTTGTGTTGGGTAAAGACAGCCTTAACAGCATGCATCTGAATGGAGGAGATCTTATTAAGTAGTTTGAAGAAGGAAAAAAAAAGTGTCAGAATCCTCTTACTCCTGAAAGAACTTGAAATTGGGTGTGTACTGCAGAAGGAAATTTCATCTCTTTGACCGAGATGTGGATGTAACACAGTGCCAAGGGCCATGCTGAACACCATGCAGGGGTCTGTTTTCAGGGGCTGAGAAGCATGGGTGGCTGTCCAGTTGGGATGTGCAGCCTCACAAATCAGTCGTATTTGTGCTGGTGTGTTCCATCCCTTGGAAGGCAGGTTAAGTTTCACACTGGGGGTTTGAGGGTTGCTTTTTTCCCCTTGGCAGCTTGGAAAGGTGGTCAGGGTAAAAATCAGCAGAGTAAGTAGCAGGATGGTAAATCTGACAGGATTTGGATTGAATTGTTGGCACCGCTCAGAAGTGATGAGTGATTGGAGCTGCAGTGCTGGATGGAGCCTGATTGCAAAGGAGATGAAATGTTGGCCTTTGAGGATGCTTTGCAAATCTTTTCCTGGGAGTGCGGCTGCCAAGCTCCCTGTGGAGGGGACTGTGGTGGAAGACGTGTGACAGGAGTGCCTTAGCTGCCCGAGCTGCAGAGCTTCTCTAAACATCTCTCCATTTTCAGGTGGGCAGGGGGGAGTTGGTAAAATGCAGGAGAAAAGTCATCCTTTTGTTCTGGGGTGAAGATGACACGGCTCTGCAGAGGGTGTAGCGTGGCTCTCCCCAAGCATGGCCCTGTGGGTCTGTTGTGGCCACCTCCAGCAAGGATGGGAGCTGGGAGAGAGAAGGTGGGAGATGGGAGGTGAGTGCTGATTGCTACCAGAATGCCTGGGCTCAGCAACTCTAGCAGCATCTGCAGGTGCAGCAGCAGATTTCAGATTGGACTGTGACCACAATACTTTTCTGAGTAGTCCAAGTGTTTAGTCGTGTTTTGGTTTTGCTTCTTGACCCTATTTTCTTCTGTGTTTCTGGAAGTGTGGTGGGAAGAGAAGGATTGCACGTGCCCAGGGGCTGAATTGCAATTGCAGGGAGGCACTCTGAGCTTCAGAAGTAATGCCTGTAAATGTCACTCAGAAAACTATTTTTATTTAACAATTAATTTAATGTTAACTCCTAATAAGACAATAGGGCTGTTGCCAGTATGTGGTACTTTCCTGCTTTTACAAATATAATCTGTTTTCTTTACCTTCCACCTTGCACCGCTAGATGTGGGCTGTTTACCCTGGGATGTTGATTGCTGAGGATTAAATCTGATTTACCAGATGTGACCAAGCAGAAAGGATGCATTTTTTTGATGTAACTGTATTCTTTGGTAGTAATTGAATTCATCTCAGTGGAAAACTGTGTAGAAAAGAAGTGCTGTAATTATTTCCCTTACTTTAAGAAGCTTATGTAAAACAAATACCAAATAAGAAGAAAAGTTGGTTAGGTCTCATCAGGAAAGCATACCTTTGTAAGGAAGGGACTGAAGTCTGTATCTGTTGCTTTGGTTTTCCCGTTTTTTCCCTAGTTCAATGTCTGTTGAGCCAAACAGTTGTACTCTCCTTTAATTTTTGCTTTAAAATCTCACTGTCTTTATAAGCTTTCAGGATTTTATGCTGAAATACATTAGTTAAACCCACAGAGTAGGGATCTGCTGGATTTAACGCTCAGGATCCTGTACGTATTTATGGACAAACACTTAGAGAGCTGTTTAACCCTTCCTGTTCCCATCACATTTTTGCACTAAGCTTCCTTGTGTTCATGCACTCAGACATACATATGACATGTTAATCATTTCCAACTAGCTAGAAGGGGAAAAAAAGGACAAGTTTTGTTTTGAACAGTTTTTAAACTTTACTTCCTGCTTAGCTGCTTCTCTTTGTAGGGTAGCAATCTTTTCCGGTAAATCAATGGTGTGGAAAAGGCATAGTTCAGGCTCCTTACAACACACAGCAATACCAAATCAGTTGGCAACTTCACTCCCCCCAAAAATTCTGAGTGCATTTGATTAAAAATCCTCTACTTTCTGTAATAAAGTGAGCTGAAACATAAACATATCACAGATATGAGTCTGACTGTTCTAGTGAGGAAAGACCTTTTTCTACATGCAGGAAAAATTTTTCTTCTCTTGCTTTCTAAGATAATCACATCATTGTGCCCAGGATTCATTTTAGCTCTTAAAAGATTATATAGCTGGGTCAGAGTTAATCCAGGAATGTGTATATAAAGCACTGGACACGATTACATTTGTGTTCAGTCTGAGTGATCTGTGGATTTTTTATTTTTTTTTTAACTGCTGTCTCAGAGGAAGAGATCTATCAGAGTGACAGTAGCCTTTCTTCAGCTGCCTTGATAGCAATAATAATCTCTGAGATAAGGCTTAAGAGGGATTAATTCCAAAGTCAATTTGTCGCTATCACTCTCCGGCCATTGCATACAGCCAGTGCAGGGACCAGGCCATAGCTCTGCCCGGGGAATATGACAGGGGGGAATGCCAGCTGCTAAAACGGACTCCTTTCTGGATTTTTAGACATTTTCCTCTGTACATCTGCAGTCAAGTGTAGGGTTGGAAGAATTTGCCCCCTGTTTTGCCAAAGAAAGTTTAAGGGGAGTGACTGGTAAGACAGATGTTAGCAGCTGTGCAGCAGGACCTGGTTCTCCCCAGGCGAGGGGCCAAACCAGCCGCTGCCCCTTGTCTGCACTGCACACCTGCCCATGCTCCTGTCACACTTCTCTGTGTAATGGCTCCACCTGATAGGATGATGTGCAGTCATCTCTTCTGTGCACTTGTAAATAGAATTGGGCTTTATTTTTGGACTCTCTTAAATATGACCCGTGACAGAGGAGGTTTCATAACAAAATACAACTTCACAATAATTTTGTGAGAGTCTGGTGAAGCATTCAGACTGTATTTGGGCTGGTACCTGCGACAGGCAAACTATGCAGATGCTGCCTAGCAATTCCTCTGGAAGCAGGCCCAGGGGCCATGGATAAACTCTATCACTCACTTGTCTCAGCTGGGCCACCACTCCCTGCCTCGAGGTTCTGTGAGGGGTCATGGGTCTGATTACTCCTTGTGGGTTGTGCTGCTTATGATGATCTTCACTGACAGATGCAGGTGAAAACCAGACACGGTGCTCAGCTCCAATTCACTCCGGACACTCAGCTGGGAGGGGACAATTTTTTGTACTAATGGAGTGAGTCCACCTGCTCATGTCCTGCCCTGGTGGGATGGTCGTGGCAGTGCTTCCTCCCTTCCATGCCATGAAGGTAACCCAGTAGTGAATGACGCACACAATTAGGAGAAGCTCATATTTTGTTTGGTGTGGTGGGTTGACCCCACACCTGGCTGGACTTCAGGTCCCCACCCAAGCTATTGCATCACTCCTCAAGTGGACAGGGGAGAGAAAATATACTGAAAGGCATGTGTTGAGATGAGGACAGGGAGAAAACACTCATCCTTTATTGTCATGGGAAAAATGGACTTGACTCAGGAAAATTAATCTGCTTTATTGCCAATTAAATCAGAGAAGGGTACTGCATAAATAAAATCAAATCTAAAAATGCCTTTCCCCTACCCATCTGTTCTTCCTGAGCTTAACTTCACTCCTGATTTTCTTTACCTCCTCCTTCCCACAGGCACAGAGGGACAGGGAATGTGGGCTGTGGTCAGTTCATGACACTCCTTCCTCTTCACACTTTTTCCTTGCTCCAGTGCGGGGTCTCTCCCACAGGAGACAGTCGTCCATTACCTTCTCCAATGTGGTCCTTCCCACAGGCCGTAATTCTCTACAAAGTACCCCAGCATGGGTCCCCCACAGGGTCACAAGTCCTGCCAGAAAACCTGGGGCTCTTCTGTCCACAAGATCACAGGTCCTGCCAGGACCCTGCTCCCATGTGGGCTTCTCTCAAATTCGCAACCTCCTTTGGGCATCCCTTTGCTGTGGCGTGGGGTCTACCATGGGCTGCAGGTGGATGTTTACTCCAGCACGTGCTGTGGGGCTTTCCCACACCAAAAAAATGGTACATGCTCTGCCCCGTAGTTCACCAGGAGCCAGGAGGATGATCCTTCACACATCACTTGGAAACTGAGTTTGAAGTCTTGCTCCTGTATTATTTTAGTTTGTCTTCTGTTGGGCTAAATTGCTTCTACTTTGGGCTGGGATGTCTCTCTGCATTTTAAACTTTCTTGGACTTGTCTTATAGTCTACGAAGTCTGTCTTTTTAAATTAAAAATGTGACTAAATTAGGCAAGAATTGATCTTTGAAAAACATGAAATACAACCTAGAACTTAAACCATAACCAAGAGTTCTTGAGTTTGTTCTTTCTCTGTGATGTGGAAGAGTATCTGCCCTCATGAAGTGTTCAGAAGGACCAGGAATCTTCCCATGCATCTGCAGGGACACTGAAGTGGGAACACCTAGCAGCAAACAGAGATAAAAATCCTACAAAACCTTGGTGTAAATGTATTAGCTGTTCACTGACATTTTTACTGGTGTTCAAGCTTGCTTTCAGTTGGCATTTGTTTATGTTTTGACATCAGTATTTCATGCCTTGTCTTGTAAGGGAGGACTACAGAATTAATTTCTCAGAAACTGCCTATTGCCAAAGTGGAAGTTATTTCATATTCATCCATCAACTCGGAGCAGCAAAATTTGTGAGGATATGATTTTATCTGCCTACTGAATCTGCTTTGGAGGGTGATAGAGCTGGTCAAGCAAAGTGCCCTAGAAGTGTGCTTGGGAGGCCGAGTAAAGAGAGATCCAGCTCCTACGTGGATCGGAAAGGGACAAAAAGCACCTTGAGTTGGTGGGGCTGTGCTGACACCCTGGGGAGGCAAACAGTGTTAGTGCAGCAGCTGATATGTTCACACTGGGATTGCACCTAGGGTGTTTCCTGTGGCTCAAGGTCTCGGTCACACTGAGTTGATGTTTCAGGGTGGCCCCTCGATTCATATTTGGACAGGGACCACTCCTCTCTTCAAGATTGTTAATCCTCAGCAGGCAGAAGCAGTGAGGCCACATCAATTTATGGTAAGACCCCGGGTGTCTCCTTTGTGTTTTCCACATGAAGATAAAGAGGAAGAGGTAGAAATGTATCCAGCATGCTCTTTCTGTCAGTTGGGATTACTTGTGCAGAGAATGGTGTGAAGTTTGAGTTATGGAAAGCATTCACTGTTGTGCCCAACTTCCAGGTGTCCCTCCTGTAGACAATGGCAATATTCCCTTAAGCTGTCTTGCTTTGGCATGGGAAAATACAGAAGTGTTGTCTGGAAAAACTGTCTGTGGGCCCCTTTACATCTTCCAAACCAAGAGAAATCCCTGCCCTGAAAAACTCAATTTTTAATATCTTCATGTTGAGCTAAGAGCATGGGGACTGATGGGAAAAAATGTGAAGCACTCTGTAATGAAATGTCCTGGTAGACTGTTAAAGCCTGATATTTGTCTGTTCAGATGGACATGTCTTGGGAAAAGAGACCTCTCTGGTTGTTTCTAAGCCTGAAACTCAGGATGGAGCTAACTAACAGTTCACCAGGTTATGAACCTTGTGAAGGATTCAAGAAATATTTTGTGGGGGTGGAAGGTCTCTGAAGGATCCCGAGAAAGTTTAACATGACTGCTGGGGCAGTTGCACTTTCACAGCAGAGGACAGCAGTAGGCTCAGCCAGGAGGAAGAAACATTTCAGAGGATAGAGGAAATATGTGTACTGGAGCCAGTAACACACCAATAGGAGTTTTGAGATAGCTGAGTGAGTTTAGGCAAAATAATGTCTATTGGTACTTAGCTGTTTTGTTTAGTTCTGCATTTTGTGTGCTGGCTAAGTAGTGGCTGGTTTGGGAGCTCTTTCTGGAGCCCCTAAAAGCTGGGGGCTGCCTACAAGCTGGGGGTTGGGAAGAGCAGGGTGGTGATTACAGTCAGATGTAGGCAGTGAGTACACAACTCGTGGGATATGGCGCCATTTCCAAAGCAGGAAATTCTCCATAAAGGAAAACATCAGAGTGGAGGATGTTGGAAGTGCTGGCCCGCGGGCCAAGCAGGGAGGAGGGGACCAGCTGGGATGGTGCAGCACGTTGGTTGCTGTCAGGGGGTCAGAGCAGAGCCAGCAGTGCTCTCAGGCGTCTTTGTGCCAAATTCGCTGACTCTGCCAGGTTGCTGCACAGATGTGTTTATGCACTGGGAGTGTGGAGGAAAAAGGGGGGTGTTCGATGCTTCCAAAGGGGACAACCAAACCAAAAGTTCTGCTGACCAAGGAATATTATCTAAGATAACAATAGCAGTATGTGATAAATTCTGCATTCTGGTTTCTGAAGTAGAGTGATGTTGCAGGTCATTTCTGTCCTTCATCATCAGCAATGGGACAATCCTTGTTTAGGCTCCTGTGAACAGGGAAGTAAAGGGAGCTCTGTGCAATGGCAACACCAGACAGGAGTCCATGAGAAAATGGGGATCCTTGCATGTGGAAAAGCTAGGTTTCAGTTTGGAAAGACCTTGCAAATTCTTTCATTCTGAAACCTGCAAGACACTGGCAGCAATTGCAGGTGCTGGCAGAAGTGGTCAGATTTTATGTGATCAGGAGAATGAAATCCTGAGATTTCTCCCTTGCCCTTGGAATGGCAAATCTTCGAGCTGTTGTATGGAGAACATGGACTTGTAGGTATAGTGTGCAGCTGGGGGTAAGGTAGGCCCCTGTGAAACCTCAGCAGAAGGAGAGGAAGCACTCACTAGGCACAGTGAGTCAGGGTGACCTTTGTTCTCAGTTTAGAGAGGCTATCACTCTCCTTGCTGTTACTGCTTTCAGGATACTGTGGAGAAATTAATGTGATCATATCTGGGCCCCCTTTTAGGGACTTCCCACACCCTTCACCTCCTGCTTCCTCATCCTTCCTAAGTAGGAAGCTTTCTTGCTACCTTCCCAATCACATGGGTTTTTGTCTGCAGCTCCCAATTTTAAAGGAATTAAAATTCAGTGCGTACACCTGGGGCCTTGATGTCCACATGTCCTGCAGGGTGAAAAGCCTCTGTGTTATGGGAGGATCAGTTAATCTGTGTTACTCAGTGTGGTTCAATGTCTCCTGTCATGATTTCCTCTATGGATGCCTGGTAAAAATGAGAAGGATTGTGCTGGACACTGAACTCTGATCGTGCTGACACTTGATTCAGTGCACTATTTGTTTTCTGTTGCTTAACTGCCTGTGGCTAGGACTTAAGGGTGATGTGTCAAAGACTTGGAAACCTGTGGTATGTGTGTGAGTGTGACCCAAAGGGGGGCCTCTGAAAGCCCAGTCCCAAGGGCACCAAGCTGGGGGAGGAATTTCTCTTGATCTCTGGGCTTTGATCAGATGTCTGAGCGTGAGATCTGCAGACAGCTCAGCTGCATGCTCAACTCTCCTTGACTTCTGTACAGCAGAAGCAGATGCTGAACCTTTCTTCTGAAGCAGGGCTGGGAGCCTTGTTTCTACTTTCCTTGTGTTGTAAGAGTGGAAGAATACCTTCTTTTATCAGTGACAGCAGCCAGATATCCCATCATCTGGGAAAGCTTGCTGCACTCTTTGAGTTATTTATTAGCAGGATACTTAACAAACCTTGTGATTATGTGCCTCACTGAAAATAGGAGGTTATTCATATCCAATCCATGCGACTGGCTAGGAATACATTAAAATGAAATTATTGTTTTCACATTCATCATGCCAAACCAACCCCAAGGTCTTATGAGGTAGTTCGGTGTAAGAGTGGAACAAATGTGGCAAAGCCTTTATTTTCTTTCTGAAAGCTACTATATTCTTTTCCAGTACCTGTACAGAATAGCTAGCGATTGAAGTGAAGTTCAGCCAATATTTCTTTTCAGTTTCTTTGGAGCTTTTGTTTATTACTTTCTGTCCATTTCAGTCACCCTGGTATCATGAGGAAAATGCACAGAAGTGATGCCCTGTGTTCTTGAGCACAGAAGTAACTCTGTTTTCCAATGTGTCTTGGCAGTGTTCATACATCCCTCCCTGTGCAAGAGACGATCAGGAGAACTCTGAGAACGTCACGTACAAGCAGAAATACTGGAAAGAGAAAGTGGGTTCTCAACCATTTACATGCTATTTTAACCAGCACTTGAGGTGAGTAATCTTCATTTGGCTAGGCAGGAGTGCTTATGCATCTGCTTAACAGCTGTCCATTGGTTCTGTTTGAAAGCATATATAAATGCATGCATATGTATATACACACACAGAGACCTCCCTCCAGGGCAATGTGGTTTTATCACACAGAGCTCAGTGCAGAACTTTGCAAGACAGCTCTGTTGATGAAAAGCTATACAGAAAGGAAAGGAGTATTTTTATCACTCAAAGTAAAAATATGAAACTCCGAGAAAAGTTTTCCTTAAAACATGCAGTTTTTATAGCAAAAAGCATCTTGGCTTTCAGCACTCAGATGGCAGATTTCTGGTGTTGATATTAACATCCCTTTCCTCCACAGAAAAGAAACCCTACTGTGTTCAAGGAGGAAAAGGGGAGATCAGTAAATATTACAAACTACTGATAATTCTATAAAAATTGTGTAATTGTGTTCATAGAGGGTTAATGGATCAGATATACATAAGAAACAGCAACAGAACTGCCAGGTTTCATACATGCTTCTGGAGTAGAAAGTTGTAACCTAAAGCATCTCCCCTTCTCTTTCAGTTACTTTTACTGCCAGTGTTCATGTGACTTCCATGTGTATGAGAGTGATGTGTGGTTTCCTTCCTTCAGTAAACAGAAGGGGGAGGGAGTCCTTTTTCCTGTCTCTTTCTGATGGTGATATGCTAGGAAATAAAAGGCAACATGGCTGCAGGGAGAGGTTAGTCCTATCCCACAAACACTTGGAAGTTAAATAGATGAGGGAATAGCTCATGACTTGCAGGTGCAATTCAGGGCTCAGTGAGGGAGCCTTGGCACCAGATACTTAAGTTCAGAAAGACAAACAGGAGGAAAATGGATGGCAGGCAGAGAAAAGCCTGGCTCTTCTGTGGGTGTCCTGCTGAGTGCCTTGGGGACTTCAGGTTTGTCCTAGGCTGGCTACAGCAGTTTGCCTGGAGAGACTGTAGACCTAGTCAGCATGCCCCCGATGAATTTGTTGTCCTTGGTTAACTCTTTGCAGAGGGACACCACCAAAACCTTGTAGCAACTTTTTTTTTTCTTTGGAGGGGAAAGAAACATTGCTTACAGCATGCAGAGGTTAAAACTCAGGGTACTCTGTGTGATGACATCAGACCTGTCATTGTGGACCTTCTTGGGAGTCCTCTGGTCCACAAGGTGGCAATGCTTGGATCTGGTAACCAGGAGCTGAGTTATGATTTTGGTTTTTCTGGGCAGGCAGGTGTTGCCAGTTCCTTGTACTCCTTTGAACTGGGACTTGCAGCACTCACTGCCCAAGTGAGCAGGAGAGTCAGAAACGTGGGATTATCTGCAGGAGAAGTCACAGCTAGGATACATCTAAACTGGTGTGGAAAGGATGACATGAAAGTTAACGTTTTTAGTCAGTGGAGAGAAACAGGAGCCTTATATCTTACCCCAAAGTAAATGCCTGATAGAGGTCAGATGCCCAGAGATGCTTATTTGTCTCCTGCAAGGGAGTTTAGGGTGGTAGGTGTCCAGAGCTATGTGAGCTGATTCTCACATTACATTTTGGTGAAGCAAAGACAAATCTTTTCTGAGGCTACATGCTGCCTAGCGCCTGACATTTATGTGAGCTGGCACAGAGGAATTGTGCAGCACTCAGAAAGGGTTCTTTTCCCTAAAGATGCTGAATCCTATACTGCTAAAAGCTCTTGCCAGCACAATGGTTGCCTTGAAACACTGCCTTTTGCTGATCATACAACAATTCATACACAGCCTAAGAGAGGCTTGCTGCCAGAGATACTAGAAGATAGTCTAAACCAAAATGTGCACACCATCTATTTTCTTCTGGAGATAGCAATGAGCTTTGGGAGATAAGTTCTGCTGACTTGTGCTTGCTTGGGTATACTTTTAGAGCAATGATGACTAAGCAGCCTGCGAAGCAGTAAAAAGAAACCATAACGAACTGAGGGAGAAATCTGTTCCTTTCAAAATAGAAGTGTGCATATTTTCTGACAGTATTTCTTTCACTGTGTGGATAAGCTAACTGTTCTCTGTCAGTCTGTACAAAATATATACTAAATAGTTCCTTAGATAATGAAGTATTTGTAATTTTAATATTTCCTCTTTTGAAGCAGCCGAATAAAATTCTAGGTAAATATACAGGCAATGAATGAACATCATCTCTTCATCGAATTTACTTCATCTTCATTGTCAGCTGTTGCTGCATGCAGGGTGTACTGTTGGGTGACATCTCCCTTTCAGTTTGGTAGTTTCAACAGGTTACTTTGAAAAGATAAAAAAGGGGATGCCATTCTTACAGTTTGAAGTTATACAAAAGGGATGAGAAGCAGACTTGGCAATTTCAACCATTCTTAGTTATGGTAAATCAAACTGCCCAGCAAAATTAGCTGGCTCACATTTATCTTAGGGAACCAAAGTGCAGCTTACCTTGGAGCCCAGTGCATCACTGAAGAGGGAGGTTTTGCTTTGCCACTGAAGGCACTTAACTTTAGTGTCCCACTCTTCTCTGACAAGGTTTGGGACAAGGGGTTCAGGCTGCATGGGGAAGTTGCTGGATCCGGAGTTCTGGATCTCTGGTGAAGGTGCCTGTCTGTTGACATGGTGGTACCCCAGTTCGAGGGAAGTCCAGCACAGCAGAAAACAACCTTCAGTGTTTCAGACTCTAAAATAAAGGACAAATTCAGATAAAGTTCTCAGGCTGTTGCCGAAGGTTTGAGAAAGCACTGAGCTCTAGGGCTTTGGTGCTCTGGATCTCACACTGAGTGTCCCAGGAGTCTGCAGTCATGACCTCATGCAAACAAGGCCGCAGCTGCATGCCCTGAAATGGGAGGCCTGCAGGAACAGGCAGGATGGGGAAGATCCTGTTGCTTTATTTCTTAATGTTCCAGGTCTCATTGACACCCATGACAAGAACAAAAGGAAGAAATGAAGACTGCCATGAGCTCAGACCTCACTGTCTCATGCCATGCAGAGACAGGCAGAGCAACCTGTGTCAAGTCATTTCTTATTAGTGGTTGATTTATGTGGTGTTATTGCTTGTTAAATCTGGGTTTGTCCCATGCACAAGAATGCTCTGTGTTTCCTTTGCTGTGGCACAGCAAATGAGCCAGCCATGCTTTAACCTCCTCTGTGTTTGTTGCAGGATGCTGTACACAAATTCATCAGAGATTTGAAGAGCAAACCCTGTCAAGAGATTACTGACAACCTGTATGTTGTTGGAGTGCCCTGCAGGGTTCCCACTTATCTCAAAATAATTATGTGTGTAAGCCAAGGGTGCTCAGGTAGCAGGGCTGCTCATCCATAAAATGTTGGAATATAAATCTTGGTTTGCTCTATTACTTCACAGTTTTCTAAATTAATTCCCTCCACCTGTGGAGCAGTGCTTGGGCCTGAGGGAGAAAGGACTTTTACTGACAGTAAGACACTGTGCTGCCTTTGATTGCAGCCATCCAGCTGAGGATCTCTGCATCTTGCAGCAATAAGGGAAAAATGACTGCTTGTCAGAGTGAAGGGATGTGAATATCTGTAGGGGGAAAAAATGAGTGTATTGCAAACATCTTTAAATCCAGATTGTTTGAATACAAAAATATTTGTATTTGTAATATTCCCTATCCTGTGCCTCCACTTCTGTCAGATATTGTTGTGTGACAAGGTTCTCAGTGTGGTTCATAAGTGATGACTGAGATGCTTATGTGCCTATAACCTTTTGGTTCTATGTGACTTTTTGGTAATCTCTGCATTGCAATTCTCCCCATGATGTTCAGTAATTGCTCTGAAGGCTCTGATGGAGGCCTGTTTTATCTGGTGTCTGTTTGAACTACCTGGCAGAACCTAATAGGGATGTGTTGTATAATGCAACAACTAATCCAGTTAGCCCTGCTCAAAGCTCCACAAGGGTCTAGCCCTGAGCTCAAAGTCCTGCTAAAAATAAGTCCTGGTCTCACCTTTTAGCAATGAAAACAAAATTCCTTCCTTCTTGTCTGTTCAGTGAAAGGGGAAGCTGTGTTTTCAGGGTTAAGGCAAAGGCTTTTTTAGGGATTTTTTTTCAGTCTGTTTTCTGTTTCACGCTGGGACTGCTGGTGGGCAGTGGTGGCGCTGCACAGTTGCCATCACTGTTCACAGCAAGAACCAGGTCTGAATGCCTGAGTATGGCTTGCAATTGTTGGGAGGTTCCCCCTTCTGTTTCCAAATAAAACAACAAGCCTTCAGACTGTGGGAGCAGGCAGGTCATCTTTTAAAAAGTAGCATGAAAAGTCAAAACTGCTGGCTTTGCCAAGCAAATCCAAAGCAGTTACATTACTGTGTTTCAAGTGCCACAGAATCACAGAATACTCTGAATTAGAAGGCACCCACAAGGATTATTGAATCCAGCTAACAACCCTGCACAGCACCATTTCCAAGAGTCACATGTGCCTGAGACTACTGTCCAAATGTTTCTTGAACTGAGACAGTGTTGGTGCTGTGACCACTTCCCTGGGGAGCCTGTTCCAGTGCTCAACCATTCTGTGGATGAAGAACCTTTTATCTAAAATCCAACCTGAACCTCCCCTGACAAAGCTTCATGCCATTTCCTTGGGTTCTGTTGCTGGGCACAACAGAGAAGAGATCAGTGCCTGCCCTTTCTCTTGCCCTTGTGAGGAAGTAACTGCAATGAAGTCTCCCCTCAGTCTTCTCTGCTCCACACTGAACAAAGGGACTTCAACCACCCCTCATATGGCTTCCCCTCAAGGCTCTTCACCACCCTCATGTCCCTCCTTTGGATGCTCTCCAACAGCTTAACATCTTTCTTATACTGTGGCACCTAAAACTGCACACAGGAGTCAAGCGCACAGGGACTCCTGCTGTAACTAAAAATAGCAGTAATACCTATCTAAACCCAAACCACAGCTCAAGACTTATTTAAAGGCTTTTTCTTTGACTCTTTTCCAGGAGGGAAACTCTTTTAAATTACTAAGTCACAGTCACATCTATAATGAGTGTTTGATATCCATTGTGCTAGCTTTGGTACCTGTGTTTTTCAAAACATTTAGGATTCACAGATGCTGCTGGTAGAGGCAAGGAGGTTCAGACCTTCGTGGAAGTCTCACCAAATTTTCCCTGTAGGAGCCTATTCAAGTCTACTGAGGCACTGCTGTCTGCAGCCCCGAATCACAGCTTATTGCTGAAGCAGCCACTGCTGGGAAGGAGCTGAGCTGGGAGCCTTGGCCACCCTGGGGCAGGCTGTGGTCCTTGTGGGGACAGATTTTGTGCAGGCTACTGCCTGCTGATGCAGCTGGGCTAGCCTGGGCCACCAGCAGTGCAGTGCTGAGGACAGGGACCAGCTCCCTGCCCCGACCCAAACCACAGCCAGGACTTGCTTCATCAGGAGCCTCCGTGTAGCCCCATGGGCGCACCAGCAGTCAAAGCTAGAGGCGAGGCTTTAATTATTGTTTAAATGCATTTCACTGGGCCTGATAACATTTGAGGTAGATATGTATAAATGCTGCCTTATATTATGTTTTTGCCAGAGTGGTTTTGCAATCTACAGTCAGTGTGATACTGAATCTCTCATGGCTGTTTGTGATGACCACATTCCCTGGAAGATGTAACACATCAACTCTTTTGTGTCTTTCTTTTTTTTTTTCTATTTTAATCCAAATGAATGTGTTAGCCTGTAAACACTGCAAGTGGAAATTCTCACAGTCTGCTATGAGTGCTGGTAATGAAAAGGCAAATGCAAGCAGTGAATTAAATGGTCCACTTAATCATTTTCTAACACTTTGGCAAATTAAGTACCTTTACCCTTACCATGTTAGATGACTTCCACTTATGATGAATTGACAATATTATGTTGATTTATATTTTTTCCATCTTCTGTTCCTCCTCTTTACAGGCCAGATGATGTGATGCTGAAGCGCACCCATGATGAGACTGTTCTCTTACACTGCTTCCTCTGGCCTGTGGTGACTTTCCTGGTTGGAGTCCTCATCGTGGTCCTGACCATCTGTGCCAAGAGCTTGGCTGTCAGGGCAGAGGCAATAAAAAAGAAGAAGCATTTGTGAGTGGCAAGGCTGCTCATGGAAAAGAAAAATCTGTGAGAAGGTCTCAGGTGGGGCAACCTGACACACCTGCATGTCTGCAGGGGCACCCGGCTGCGTCTCCTTCCAGGGTCTGGTCTGTGGTGGAGTTGCTCTTGTCTCAGGATAGTTCTTGGGAGATTGCCCCATGAAATGCCAGCTAATTGCTTCTTCTGCTATGGCACTAAATAAGTATATTCTACCAATAAAAAGAGAAAATCTACACTGCATCAATATGCTGTGTGCTGTTTAGTGCTGAAGAGCAACCACCCAGAAACTGAGACAGTCTATAAAACTCCATGATGATGTTACTTTCACCTCCACAAAGTGATCTTTGCTAATGTTTAATATTAAATATTTAAAATATTTACTTTAGATTGAACGTATTTCCAAAATAATAAAATTTGATTGTTTTGGGGTTTTAATTTTTGGGGGTTTCTCTTTTTTCTTTCTTTTTTTTGGTTTCCTTTTTTTTTTTTAGCTTTAAGGCAACTGTAACATTGTGTTGATTTGTTTTTTTTTTCCCATTGTGTAGAACTTAATTTTAAAATTCAAACTTTACCTTCTGTCTAGACAAAATCTTTCATCATTACCCATTCACTGTGATGAAATGTAGAAATCTCTCAGAAATACTTCTAAAAAAATGAAGCAGTTATTGGAAAAGATGATTAAATACTGGATCTAACTTCATTGCCTCAGTGGTATTCAGTCCCTACAGTTTTTCTTGTCCCCTCTTGGATACCCTCTTCATGAATGCTCCAGGCTGTAAGGACCAGGGATTTTACAGTGGTGGGGTTTTATATGAATATGTTTTACCAGCATCTTGCCCAAATATTGGAGTGCCTGAGTGCTTGCTGAGGAGAGCCTGTGTGCTATTGGTGTGACTCACACCACCAGAGGATACCAATTCCTTGTGGGGCTGTGGGTGTTTGCTGCTGAACTGACTATCCCACCCACACCAGTTCCATGAAGGTCGCCTCCAAGGGGATGCTCCAGAAAACACACGGCAGTGTGCCCATGGAATTCTTGCTGGCTCTGCTTTCTCTGCTTGCTCCAGCTCCTTGCTGTGTGTGATGGGAGTACCAGCTCTAGTCCACTTGCTCAGCACAGAGTTCCGTATTTCTGGCAGTCTCCCAGAGCGCATTTCTGTGTGCTGTGTTCAGGGGTTGGGGTCAGAGCAGTTTCATGGCACTTGTCATTGCCCCCAGAGGGCTGACCCCCCCTGGGACCAGCTGTGCAGCTTGGCAGCACTGGAGTGCAGCAAAAAAGAAAAGCCATGTGGCTTGGTTGGGAAAGTGAGTGATTACTGTCAAAGCACTTTAATCTACATTAACAATTCTGCAATTCTGAACGTACTGTGCATTGTACTAGTCTCTGATATTCTTAGTACTATGTGTAAATACCCTGGGGTTTATTGTGATTTTAACAGATAGGAAAAATATTTCCTGAGGATGAGAAAAAGTGATAGATTTGAGAGCCTGAAAGCTTAGTTGGCACAAGGCGTGATGACAAACCTGCTTGTATTGCCCAGTGTCCTTTTCAGATTAATTGTATTGTATGTTTTAGAATTGATTTCCTTAAGACTTCTTGTACACGCTGTGGTGCCCGGTGATGAGGGTGATGCATGGCAAGGGCAGCGGAGTGACTGGAGGTCATTTGTCGCTTCCCTTCTTACTTGCTATGTGACTTTTGGAGTGTCCTCTGGTCCCAGTCCACACTGGGATAGCTGTCCCTTCAAAGCAAGTTGAGGAAATATGTTTGTAGGGGCAGGAACTTTATGCTTCTTGACACATTACTCTGTATGAAAGATCCAGTTGACATTGGTTGCAAATGTTCAAGTACCTCCAGTCCCGTAGATGAAAAATGCTCCTTGTTAGAAAAATTTCCAATTCTATGTGTTAAACACCACCACTTTGAAGGTGCCTGCTGTCTTGCTCACACTCATACCTTCTGTCTCAGCCTACTGGAAAGAACAGTGCTGGATATACTGACTAGGTGCAGAGAGATTGTGAGCTCTCAGCCTCTCAGAGGAAAGCCTGTAACACTTCTGTAAGAGCTGTCCTGCAAAGGACACTGTGTTTCATTTCACTCGTGTCTCACTGCTGTGGCCTTGTTTGCATCCACTGTGATTCTCTCGCCTCAGAAACCCACATAAACACTGCATTGTGTGTCTGATTTGGGGGCTCGGTTGCTATTTTTAATATATATATTACTTATTCCCACTCTGCAAGTCACATAAAGCTGCCAGTGCGGGTTGCTTTGGTTATCTGAGTAAAGGGATGCCAAATCCTCTTCATTTATTTCTCTTTGGTAGCTTCTTAAAGTTAAGAGGAACAAGGCTGATTTTCTACATACATCCATCCTTTGTTTTTCCAAGGGAGAAGGAAATACACAGTGACACAGATTCATCATGAAATTTTAAACCAGTACCTTGGGGCTCACAAATCCAGATTAACAAAATCCTCTCTTGCTTTGCTCCAGAAGCTTTTGTGAGTGAAATGTACAGCTGGTTCTCTGAGCAAAAGGCAAGAAGCAAATTGAGCGGATGCAGCTCACTTGATTGGCAATCATATATTTAAATCTCTTGGAAATGCGTTTTGCAAAGGCCTCTGGAATAAAGTAATGGCTGCAGAGATGATATTAAATTATTTTCTGTGAGATTAACACCACAAGTTAAATGTCTAAATTGGTATCCAAAGACCAGCAGTAGGCATACGCCTGGCATGGCAGTAGGTGATGCTAAGGGGAAAACTCAAAATCCTAACATTCAGTTTCCTGTCTCATCCCATCCCTCACTGATTTAGAAATGTCTTTGTAATCCCTGTATTTGATTGTGGAAGCTGAGGATTTCCCTCTAGTGGATTAGTCGCTGATTTCCTCCTTGGCTTTGCAGATTTCCAGGTTTTGTGGTGTATTCTCTGAAACATATTTGCAGCCAGAGTGGCTGCTTTTCCCAAAGCCATCTGCAGAGTTGGCTTTTGCATTTTATTCAATATTTATATGCCATTGCTTTGAGGAATTTTGTTCTGGCATGCTATCTACTGCTCTGCTTCAGTAAGACCTGCCTTCTCTTTCATGTAGTGCAATTAAATCAATTTGTTTATACAGCATCTTTCTCTGTTAGTTTCTTACCCTCATTTTAAAAGTTGTAGTAATAGAAGCACTTTTTCTTGCCTTTTTCTTGCTTGTGTGCT
Source organism: Cyanoderma ruficeps (assembly GCA_008694505.1). NCBI lineage: Eukaryota > Metazoa > Chordata > Aves > Passeriformes > Timaliidae > Cyanoderma > Cyanoderma ruficeps. Next base: position 17,388,442 of record VZDJ01004378.1, read on the forward strand.
TCTCTGTTGCTAGTAACAGACAAGATTTATAAGGTAGAAAATTTAATTGTTGAATGAACAGCTTAATTCAAACTCAGAGCAGATGAGTGATGTCATGGGAGAATCCAGGGGCATTTTAGAAGATCATTATCCATAATCTCTGCTATAAACGTAGTCCTTTGACAGGGGTAGAGTACAGACTGCTGGATTTGAAGGACTGTTTTCAACTCAGCTCTTCAGTAGGTGATGCAGGATGCAGGTTGGGAAGTGCAGTGGGGAGGTAGCACAGGTCTCAATTTCCAGACTTGCACTTCCAAGTGTGTTTTGAGGGATTTGTCCTGGAACAGAACAAAGGCATCTGCGAGACATGAGAGTGCAGAGCTCTCCATGCATCTGCTGCCGTGGCTCAGCCTGCTGTGCCCGCCCCAGCCCTGCTGCTGCCATCTGGGGTTTCTCTGTCTGCAGTTTGCTTCTGGGAGCCCTCCTTGCTGAGGCAGGCTGTGGTGTCATGCCCACAAGAGCAGGTATGTCCACAGAGGGCTGCCACACAGCTCAGCTCATTGCAAAGACAACACGAAAATATCCATCAAACGTGTGTTATCCCTTCAGAGTCCAGCTGGGAAATATGGAAGGGGAAACACTGGTCAATGTTTACAATCTCTTAATAGATTCAGTATTCTTGAGGAAGTGTCCAATGCAATTTGCTAAGGCTTACTTGAAAAATGAAAGCTATTAAATTTAAAACTGGCAGTGGGGCTGGTCTGACAGTGGGGCAGTGTGGATTGCCTGTGAACAGAAGGGAAATGCTGTTCAAGCATCTTTGCTCAGCACTGTAAATATGGGAGCTGCCCACCAAACCAGGGTTTCTGCAAACTTTAGCCTAAATGGCCAAAGTATCGAGAACAAACCTGTGGAACAGGAGACACCTAGAACAGTGTTTAGTAAGAAAAGAAAAACACTTATGCTGCGGCTTATATTTCAATAATCAGATGAAAGGAAGCACAGCTGAATTTCTAATTATGAGGCCTATTATATCATGCAAATATGGTCTTTCAATCCCTGACAGAAATCCCATAGCCAGAGTTATCGAAAAATCAGCTTATTCCTGTGTGTGGTTTTCCTGTGAGAATCAAAGCCTGTTTGGTTTGGGGTTTTATTTCCCCTTAGCATGGAACAGCTGCTGTTCCTCCATTAACTGTCGATCAGAAACCAACCGCTTCCCTTTCTGGCATCTTAAGAGGCTGCTATGCTGATCTGTCAAGCTAACAATCTTTGCTGCAGAAAGCATGAGCAGGAAAACCTCTGAGGGAATATGTGTGCAATTAATCATACTGCCTTGTCAGGTCACAGACCTGCTGAATGAATCAGCCCCAAAGTTTGATATTTGAGAAGTTGTGCAATTCTTGTTCTGGTTTGATACATGAGCCCAAGTGCTGCCATTGCTTGCGCTGTGTTTAATCCACAGCTCTTTGGTGATCTAATGGTTTGAAGTCTGGTAAGCCAAAAAATCACTTTGTGTGCATTGGATGCATGGCTGGAGATGATGTAAAAAGAAAAAAGGATTCCTCATTATACTATATAGCTGTAATTTGCATGTAAAATTGCATTATAAAATATGTTGGCATAGCTGTAAAATTGCATACACACCTACAGTACACAATCTCCAAACAGCACATACAGCAATCAATCAAAAATAACTCGCCCAGAAATTCAGTACTACTTCTGACACCGCATTAAAGTAAAAAAAAGGAAACTCTGTAATTTAATTTAATGAGCTAATGGAGCATCAAACTTTACTTTTAATAATATAACCTTTTCATACTGTTTCAGCTAGCCTAAGTTCTATCCTAACTTTTATTTGCATGCCAATTGCCATTCACTAAAAGCACTTGGAAAAAAAATCAACCCGTAAGCTCTTTCACATAATTGCTTGCTCAGCAACTGAGGGTTTCTGGACAAAATACTCCCAACTATTTGGATCCCATACAGCAGAATCAATTCCTTTCCCCTCTTGCAGTAGGCTGGCTTGTCCCGTGGTAGGGCAGCCACCCACTCTGCAATGCTGTGTCCATCCAAGAGCATCTCTAGGGTGTAATATCTGGCATTTTCCAGGGGACTGGCTATCAGGAGTGCTGCCAAGGTGCTGAGCTGTGGGGAGAGAGCATGACCCAGGGGCATCCGGGAAAACCTAAGGCAAATGTGAAACGTGGGAAGGGGCATGGTTTTGGCAAGGAATGAAATCTTCCATGGAATCTAAAGGGCTGAACTATATTTTCCTCCACTATTCCTCTGAAGAATAATGTTTGAGATGATTCAAAAAATTCCTGTGAAATTTTCAGGAAATCTGTTCTTAGGCAGGGGGAGAGTAGTTTGGAAGGACCAAATATACACCAGTCAGCACACCTAAACAGCAGGTAGCCTAGATCCTTCCTATTTTTTTCCTGAAAAATCATGAAAAATGGGTCTGATACAAGAGGAAAAAAAATATATGGAAATTATGGAGATAGCTAATATCTCTTGCTTTTAATGGAATAATTTTCAATCCTTATCAAAAATATAGAGCATATGTTATGAATCTGCAAGTGTCTGGACAAGTGAATCACAGGCAGTAAATGATTCTGCTGTATTAAATATAAATAGTGTCCTGTGAACTTCCCTGCTTTTTTGCTAATGGACACATATACGGGAAGCAAAACATCATAAGGAGCATTTTAAATATTATCTCAAGATCTTATTGATAAAGTTAATTTAGTTCAGGCTGGCAACAACAGAGAGGAGACTGAAAATGGGCTGCAGAATTGTCAACACAAAGCAATAATGAAGAGTGAGCTACCAAGCACAGGTGTGGGATGAGATGCCTCAGTACCTTTTTTCATTATGTCAAATGGCAAGATAAAGGGCAAAATGATTGCATTTTAAAAAAATATGCCAGATCAGGAGATTTATGAGATTCAGTTTGATGGGTAGTTGATTCAATAACAAATATAAGGAACTAAGAATATTCGCAGAAGAATAAAATGTCTTGTTTATTCTTGGAAAATATAAGGTAATAAATAAAGATAAAAGGTACAGACCAAATGTTTTGGTGGGAGAAAACATCTCAACAAGCAAAACTGTGACTGTAAAGCCTTCAGATATCTGCTAAGAAACACACTGGTGCTAGCTAACCCTGGGTTTTGACAGCATTTGGCTGATGTTTTGGGGCTGAAACTGTAGCTTTTTCTCCAGTAGCTGTCACTAGGTGACATTTTGGGGACATGTGGGGTTACCATGTTTTTTTACCTTGTTTCAACCTATTTTTTCCACCTGTTTTGCTCAGAGAAATGTATTTCCCATTCTTTTTTATGCTGAAATTTCTGGGAAGTTGAGAGCAGTGTTGCATGGGATTGTTTACAGGAATTTGGATGGTTTTTGATGTCTGAGGAAGGATCAGAAGCAGGCAGAACCCAACAGAAGTAGCCCCATCCTGTCTGGGTCCAGGTAAAGCAGCGTAGCAGCTTTTACTGCCAGCTTCAAGTTTACCAATGCAGCATCAGAACCATCACACTTTTTGTTTCCAAAAAGGAACACAGTTCTGCTGCAAACCCATGCATGGCCAGAGGTCCCCTGCCTAAACTCTTGCCAGGGGAAGGAAGTTTGCACAATGGGATGCAGCAAGCAGGACATTGCTGGGGGTGAACACCTCAGTGTTCACTGGTGTCAATGTCAACAGGTTTGGGGCTAGCTGGGGTTTTATTCCAGACTTATTTTGGCATAAACACAAGTTACTGGACAGTAACCTGTCTTCCTCACTGACAGGACATGCATGTGTGCCCACAGAACTTTTGCTATGCCAAGCAGAGCAAAATTGAAAATGGCTTGGGCAATACTCCACATTTCAAGTCAGTTTTTAAATTAGGCCTTGACCTATATTGAAACCTTGCGGGAATTATTAGTTTTTGTTTATAACACCTATACAGATTTACAGCTCAGTTTGTAGGAATAGAACAACTTATGTATGTCTGCACAGTGGAAGCTCATTGCAGTGCTAACTGTGCCTCAAAGCAAGATGGATTGGAAGTTCTTCCTTCCCTGCATCCTGCTACTGGAGTGACACACACATGCTTTGATTTCCCTCCATTGCTTGCTTGTTAAGCACCCTCTCTCCAGGCACACAAATACATATGTATTGTGCAGTAAGTGTTTACCAAACTCATCGTTATTCTGCATTCATGGACACTGAGCTGTCTTTCTCAATAATTAGCTTTGTAATGATCAAAGACATTCTGTACTCACTTGCATTCCTCCTCATTTTATTGTTCCTCCATCGCTGCTAGCTCTTCTTATGTTACATTTTCAAGGTTGCTTTGATTGATAGCCAAAACAAAAAAGCAAAATTAAAAATGAAAAGCCAAATTGATTACTTTTATATTTATTTTCCAAAGACATATTAAAACAAACTTTTTTTTTAAATGTACATTCTGTGCTTTGCTAAATAACCTTGAAGACTGTGCTGCCAAGTCAAGCATTGCTATTAGCAATACTCATTCTGTAGTTCAAAAGTGTTCAGATAATTTGTCCCTCTTCATTGAAACACTACCTTTTATACCCTAGGACATTTGAGAATAAAACCAAACATTAGAGCTGGAGTCTTGTTGACAGTGAAGCGTTTGCTTCCTCTTTCACAAGAGTACATTTGTGGGAAATGTATCATATTAAAATGTATTCTGTCCTTGGATGTAGAAGAAGGCTGGCAGTAGAGTTATTAATTGGAGCTAGGTATCCTCACAACTCCACAATGCAAGAATTTCTTTTACAGGAAGCTGAACTACTACATGCAGAGGTTAGATTTTATATGAAAGGCTGGCCAGTGAAACAGAAACAGATATGAACTGCATGGATCCTGGTTTCTCAATCCCTGCCTCAGAGACTAGCCCAGTTCCTGTCCTTTGCTGGAAATGTCTGTGAGAAGATGCAGGTTTTGTGGAGCAATTCAATGTTTCTGCATATCAGCAGCCCAGTTAAATGCTAAAGATGCTCCGGGAAACCAGGCGTGCAGGCCGGGGTGTGAGGCTGTGAGTGGCAGTGCTTGCTCCTGTTTCCACTGGATGCTAGCTTGTCAATGAAGATCCATTTCTTGGCTGGGGTTGGTACTCCCTCATCTGAGGAAAGAGAGAGTTTTTCCACCCTTTTCCTCCTTCCCCCCGTTGCTTTATCCCGTACTGTTCCTCTGAACAATGCCCTCACAGTTTGAACTCATTTTCTTTGAACTGCCGGCACTGTATAACTTATACTTCTGCCTGTTATTCCATCCCTAAACATCTGCCATTATTTATCTGGATGGCTTAAACTCTTTCTGTTCGATTTATTCGTCTCTCTGAGAATTACCTCCAGTTTTGTGTGGAAATATGTTCAGCAGTGGAAACAGCTGCAGGGCTCCCCAGCTCCTCTTGTGATGGATTCCATTACAAGGCGACCTCCACCATTCAGAGGATGGGATTTGATGACTTTGCCATTTTCCTGGACAGAGGCTGCAGACCCATCCAACACAAGCTAGCACAATCTCTTTTACCACCTAGGCGTAGGGTGAAGATGCTTTTAATGCAGATCCTTTCCTCAGTTAGGTTGGAAAAAGAGTTCCTATTCTCCTGTCCTGCTGGATGTGCCTCAGTGGGCTCCCACCACACCTTGCTCCTCCAACAGGTCTGGGGACATGGCATTTGTGCTGCCAGCAGCTGTGGCAGCTTGTCCTCACCCAGCCTTGCCTGCCATGGTCTTAAGTGTAGGAAAGACAGAGAGAAAGGGCTTAGAGCCTCACACAGATTAATGATCTTTTCTTTTTGGTGTCTTTTCCCCTTACATTTCAGACTTGTGCTAGGCTGAAATGCTTGCTTCAGGGCTACATCTTGCCCAGATCCCATATTTCCTACCATTGTCAGTAACCAAAGACCTGGTTAGGTCACCCCACATTCTGTGGCTAATTAAACTAGCCACAATGTTCGTGGAAACGCTTGATTTGGATACTTAATTGTGAGTATCAAGTTGAAGGCTGGAGGGCCATTCATTCCTTCTGCTTAAAGGTCATTGCACAAGCAGCCTTTGAAGTTCAATTAATTCAAGGCCCATATACCACCCAAATCTGTCTGTCTCTCTGCTGTAAGGTTTAAAATGCACCACTGTATTCTATAGCATCTTGCATGCCATCTGTTTTCCAAACCACTTTCCTCAGCTGCATAATTTAATTACTGAGATAAGAACTAGAGGGGGGAGGATATGGAGAAAAATGGGAAATGTGTTTGTGAAGCCTCTGCATGCAATTCTCCCTTTCAGTGTGTGGGTACTAGAAGACAGAAAGTGGCACTTCAGGGGCAAAAGGGACGTGGTCATACTAAAAAGGCTCTCCGCTTCCCCATCTCCCCGGAGAAGGTTGATGCAGGGAACAAAGTCTCACCATGCTGGGCTTTCGTGTGCTTGGCATAACACAGAGCATGGACCAGTGTCCATCCTCCTCCTGCTATTCAGAGCTTTTCCTTAACTTTCTCTGGTCCCTTCCTCTTTGAGGCTGGTACCCAGCCATTGGTCATACTTGCACGCATAGGAAAGTCAGTGTTAGAGCAGCCTTTTTTCAAACCCATCACTCCTGTTCCTCATGGGGATATGTGACGGACTGGGGGCTGAGGTGGGTTGGAGTCTCATTTTCTAGGGACAGCCTGGAGGGGCTTATGAGTGGCAGATCATATTTGGCCAGAGCAGCTGGACTAAGGGAGTGGGAAAAGGTCTGAGAAACGAAGAGAGCTATGTCTGACAATCCCCTGTGAGCCCATGGCTGTATAAAAACCTCAGACTCTCTCTTCTGGAACAAACTGGGGAGATTAAAAATAGCTATGTGTTTTTGTTGATGACAAGGTAATTTTAACACAGGTCACTACCCCAGTCTGCTGCACTGAGTGGCAACAAGCAGAGAGATGTGGGAACAAGTGGGCAGCACAGGGGTTGGAAAGGAGGAGGTGGGAGAGAGCCACTTCCTTGGGGGCAGCAGGATCTCATGCAAACAATTCCAGTGTGCCTTTCCCTGGCGAGGCTGAGCGAGGAAGGAGAAGTGGGCCTCCCCTTGGTGCAAGGACCTCATGGGTGAGCTGAGTGTGCTCCTGCAGTGTGTGATCTCATCAGCTCAGCCCCCTGCTCAGAGCACAACAGAGGCCGTCCCCCGTGATCACACCATATGGTCCTTCACACGCTTTTTTTTCTTCTGGTCTCTGACAGTGTGCTGGATAAAGAAGCAGAACTAGATAAAAGTTGTCGTCACAATACTGTTGGAGGTCTTTGGTGGTTTTATCCTTCTTCCTAGCTGACTTCCCATCCCAGCATGGATGTATGTGTGTTTTTCCCCCCTGAAATGGATGCATATTCCCTAGACAAGAATGGAAAAAAATTCACTCACTATATTTTCTGTCTTTTCTCTTTTTTTCTCTCAGGGATTCAGTGCAATAAGGTGTTTAGAGCTAATCCAGCAAAACAAACACAAATCCATGGTGAAAAATATTGCCAGGTCAAGGATCTGAAATTTTCTTACCTATCTTGGTTCAACAACCATAGCATAGTTGACGCTAGCACTTCTTTTTGCTTTTTCCCATCTCCACTTTTGTAATTGAAAGCTCTGACGTTTTAGAGGCAAGATTTCACCCTGGGAACTGCTGGAGAGTGCTAGGGGAGTTGCTTGTTCACCAGAATGTTTACAGAAAATTTGTCACAGCCTGACCAGATCTAATTGGCACAATGTGTAAAGTAACAGGCTCCTTGGATATTTTTAGTACTCTCCAACCTTTCTAGCACAGAACTGTTGGGCATTAATTAATTCCAGTTGTCTGCCAGTTTGTTCTCTCGAAGGTGGATTCTTACAAATAATTTGGCTCCAGGTATCTTTCAGATCCCATGATAAGACAACAGGACACTGGCATTTATCACATGTGGTATCTTGAGCATATCTTTCCTGCTGTTTGATACTTTGGGCATTATATATCTTTTTATTGTCTTTGCAACTATCCATCTTTTTCTCCTAGTGGTTTCATAACTGCAGCTATAGTCATTGACAGGCAGGAGAAATGCCTCCAATTAACACATGGACTTTTCTGTAGCTGTCTTTTATTTGTACAACATTTTTTCCCTAGCTAAGATGCATGGAGCATTCTGAAATCTTCACTTTGCTTTCTGCATCCTATTTTTTTTACTCTGTGTTTTTACAGTGTAGCTCCATTTGTTCCAAACTTATTTGGGTAGCTTTACTACAGGCCATATGGTCTGCATTTGATTTTCCAGGAAGTTTGGGTGTTCTTATCCAGAATGCCCCCAGTCTCTTTTTTAATTTCAAGATTCTTTACCCTCTGTGGTATGGAAAACAGAATTGGAGGGCCTTCTTCCTGTGCTGGCCACACTACAGCCTCAAGCTTGATCTGGGCAAAAACCAGAAACATTTGTTCCACGTATCCAACAGGATTGGGAGAGATTTTGTGATTATAGTGGGAAGAGTTAATTTTTAAAACTTCTATTACTGTTTCCAAAGTAAAAATTTCTGAGCTAGAAGTGGAGACAAGGATTTAGAGACAAAAAAGAAGTACCAAATTTATGCTCCTGATAACCCACCAAAGGGTTTTTATGAAGGTGTTATAGTAGCCTCCTATTCAGCTTTCTTCTGCCCAAGTTTTGGACCTATGCATGAGGATGCACTTGGGTATTGCTTAGTAAAACATGGATAGTTTTAATGCTTTGTGCAAACTGGCTCAGCCTAGACTGATACATAGGAAAACATCCATGAGATCCAACCTTTGAAAAGGGGCTGCTGGAGACATGGACCCCCAGGAGGGGTTCACTCAGCTCGCCCCTTTATACCTGCCCTGTCCTTTGGAAAGAAGAGTTCCTCTTATTGAAAAATGGGTTAAGATTTGTAGGGGCAGAAATAGCCAGGTTTGGACCCCTTCTTGCCCTTAAGAAGATTAAAATTGCTGGTCTCAGGTGTCCCCTGCCAACAGGTTGCGTGGCCTCACAAACATGGGCAGGGTAGGAAACCTCTGCCTTCATCCTCAGTGAAGAGAGTGAAGAAGTAGCTGCTCCACCTGCTACTGATTTGGTTTGGCAGATCAGCAAGCAACCGCCAAAGGCAAGCAAGGACACTGTGTGTGATTTGGCAGGGAATTTGGCATGAGTGTGCAAAAAGCTGTGTACAATGATGTCTGGCCAAGCTGCTGCAGCACTTGCCAGTGGCGCTTGGAGCCTGGCGTTCAGCTGCTGTACAAGGCCATGGCTGTTACCCTCTTGGCCTGGGTCTTGGCACTGAGCTAATGCTCTGGGCCTCTGGAATGTATAGATCCCTGTGAACCTTGGGATGGGGGCACTGGTGTGTCCTCATCACGTGCCTCTGCTGTCCCCGGCACACGCTGTGACCCCACAGCTCAGTGACTGAGCGCCTTGGTACAGGGGGAGGAATACAACAGTGCTGAATCCCAGCTGGGCTACCTCAGTTTCCTCTCTCCTTGAACCCTGAAGCTGTGTTCACCCATCTGGAGCACTCTGTTGGCTCAGACATGCTCCTGCCACCCTTTCCAAGCGGGAATTTGAGTCAAGAGGGTCAGGAGGACAGCCTGCAATTGGACTTGGAGTGTACCCTCCCTGTGCTGACAGTGAAAACCTTGCTGGGTGAGAGCCCTCAGGGCAATTTTTGCCTCTTTTGGGGGCCCTGGGACCTCTGCAACAGAAAAGCTGGGTGTGCTGAGGTTTTCCCTGGAGACTTAAAGGCTTTGAGGCCCACAAAATGCTTTGCCCTCTTGGATCAAGATGCCTTTGTGCCTCCTCCATGCTATTGACTACTATTCCAGATCTCTGGGACCATCTCTCACCCCCAGGAAAGCTGCTCATTGTAGCAAGGTTCTGCACAATGCAGTAAGCACAACTGGCATATAAAGAGGATGCCAGGCACCTGCAGGAGCCAGACCCCGAGCAGCTGCAGCTTTGGCCTGAGGAGACCCAACAGCAGGTCAGTTCCAGGGGGAGGCCATGGGCGGCTCAGTGACCAATCCAGCCCAGCCACACCAGCTGCCTCCTGACCTGCCCATGGCCTGTGCAGCCACTGCAGAACATCCCCCAGCCCCACAGAGCACTGACCCTGGGAACAGGAGAAGGACCTCTTGCTTCTCTTGCTTTTTTGCTTTTGGAACATCTCCACAAATTAATTGAAATTATTTTTTCCTCTCTTTTTCTGCTGTGGTGGTGATAGGGTTTTTTTTGTTGTTTGGTTGTTGTTGGGTTTTTTGTTTGTTTGTTTTTTAATATTTTTTTGGTTGTTTTTTTTGGNGTTTTTATTTTCCACAGGTTGGGAGTGGTATTGTACCAGAGTGATGTGCAAAGCCTTGGCTAGTAGCATCTGAAATTTTCACTTGTGGTATTTGCTGACATATCAGCATTGCCATGTCCTGCCTGCCATAATATGTCTAAGCAGCTATTTCTAGGGCATAATAAAGCAACTGATAGTGAAGACAGGCACAGACAGAAACTGGGATTATGGTACAGGAGATGACTTTATCAGACAAAACCACCAGCTCATAGGTATGAAGCCCAGGTACAAATCAAGTGCATATAAAAATATCGAAGTTAAGAACTAGATTCTGGGGATATTTTAAGAGGAATCAAAACCTGTGTTCTTGTTGAACTAGAACAGGCTCTAGTTTCCCTGCTGTACCTTGTAAAAACATTTGTATCTATCCTTGTCTCTAATGTTGGCCTTGTTTCTCTTGTATGGAGCTATTAACTGTACACCATTTTATCTTTATCACTTCTCTTTTGTGTCTACATTGGTTTCAGGACAGAGAAGAACTCAGAGATAAACTTTTTCTTTTTATATCACAAAGAAAAAAATCTCACAACTCCCTCACAGCCTTTGCTACACATCCCCTGAGCAAACAGTTCACAGTACAAGTCAAGAAATCATTCCTTCTTTTAAATAAACTTCTCTTAAACACTTCTGATGACCAATAAGGAGTAACTGAAACAGAGCACTTGCAGTAAGCACGCTGCTGCCAAGCACCCTGACCCCACAAGGATGGTTATGCTAATGTTTTTTAAGAACTGTGTAGAGCAGGAGGAGAAGAAATACATTTGTTAAAAAGCATGGGGCGGGCAGCAATGGAGCTGCAGTGCGGTGCTAATTGGTACAACTGCCTGGCAAAATGTCTCTAAAATAACACACATTCAAGTTCAAGACCCACTGTGGTTTCAGATATCCACTGCATAATCCAGACAGTATCTGGCTTATTAAAGGAGGGCACAAAAACAGGGAGAAGAGAACTCTACATGGGCACTAATCTGGCCAGCGGGCAACAGCACAGCCTCTTTTCCCCCAACAGGCTGAGGCTACTGATGAATTTAATGTTCTCTGAAGACTGTCTCAGTTGAAATTAAACTCACTTATGACCTTTCCTCTGAGCAGCAGGACAACAAAATCCATAATGCAAAGGCAGTCAAACAGAAGACAAGAATGTAATTTTTTAAAAGAATGTTTTATTCATGAAGTATTTATAAAAACGTGTAAAATACACTCAAATATATTTGATTTGTTGACTATAGCTAAAAAATATAAAAATATACTTAAATGCATAAATTAAATCGACAATAGTAGCACAGTTCTGTGTTCACCCAGTGTTTGTTAGGAACACAATTATAAGTAATTATATTGCATATGAGCATGGAATACATACTGAAGATGTTTTTCAGACACTTTACTCCAGACACTGGCAAAGAATTTATGGGTAGCCACATTTCAAAATTGTGGGGTTTTCACTATCGTGTACTGCCCTGCTCTAGAGCAATATATATTTAGCTTCTTAATGTTACTTACAGTATTTCTTTAGCTTTCAAATAAACCAAGAAACAACTAAACTGTCATGGATATTAGACTACCGCCATCGCTGACACTGTATGTTTCCCAATTCCACAGTTTTTTGTTAATTAGCTAGTCCTCAGTCTCCAGTATTTCCCACCAGCCTAAAAAAACCCAACCAAACAAAAATCCCAGTTTGAAACAGCTGTTGTTCTGTGAGGTCACTGATAACAGACCAGTTTGCTTTGACCATAGTGGTACTACCAACAGGTCAGGAGTTTGATTTTGTCAGCGTGAGGGAGACAGCTGAGAGCACAGGGTCTACAGCAAGTTGCCCAAATACCGGGGTGAGCACTCATTTCAATTAAAAGTTATGGCATCCTGGGATTATAGGTCCCAGAGCTCACAGCTTCAGAGCCCCGACATCTGTGACAGGGCCATGAGGGAGCGGTGGTCATTCTATATTGCATTTTATTTACACAAACTGTATATCTGAAATACTGAAAGAAATCTGAATAAATGTTAAGCACCTGCCAAGGGACTCCTTGGACATGAAGCTGTGGCTGCAGTAGGCTGTATCTCTGAGTGTCAGATGCATTTCTCTGATCTGTGGCCTTGGAGAGAGATGCTGATAAAGTGATGCTGAGAGAGTGATTTGATGGCTATTGCTCTCGTCCCTCTAGTCCATATATTAAACCCCAGGCTGAGGAGCACAGCTAAGTGCTCGTGTACTCCTATCTGTCTAGTGTTTAACTTTTTGCTTTCAAAGTCAAAGTGTAAATAACCATATACAATACATAATATAAACTTAAAGCTCACATATTTTCTTTTCTCTGTTCTACAATTGAAAGGAAATTCATAGTATATAATGGCACAAAATAATATTTCTGGCATTTTAGGCATTATTTATTGCTAAATAACTATAGCAGCAGAGAAAAATGTATAAAGTTGCACTTTTTGACATCTTCACAGTATGCCTATTTCTCTCACTCACTTTTGTGTTCCATTAGTAACAAAAAATATCATTTATCAACTCCAGCTATGTAAAATATATTTTTTCCCCTACAATCGCTAGTGGATCTTGTAATTGTATTGCACAGATTAAAAAATATTTATTACAATTTTTTAATTATTAAATAACTTTCTCAATACAAAAATTTGAATTAACCTAAAAGCCCAACCCTGCAAGTGCTTCAGAAGTGGAATGGTATTTTCTTCAGGCAAGCATTCCAGTTGACTTTTATGAAAGTACTCAGGTAGCTTGGTGGACAATACAGAGATTTGAAGGATGGGCTCCAAGTGTGCAAATCTTAGCTTATGGATCAGCAACAACACTAGCCTGCTTTCTAACATTATTATTGGGAAACATCAAGAAAAGAATTCTGAACATCATCGAGGACATTCAAAAGATGTCTTTTTCCTTAAGAGCTGTCTTTGTTCAGCACACAGGCTCCTTCAAATCCATTCTTACATTGTTACATTAACAATTTCCCATTAGCCCTGTTATTCAGCTTAGAGGCACAATTAATATAATTACTTATACTGAGAAGTAGGTGTTGTATATTAAAAATGCTACATAGATACTTTTTTACTTTTTCTTAGTGGATTTACACTGGTTTCATATGAGCAGAACTGGTTAGAGAGCAGAATCAGAGCAATAATGTGTGTATACGGTCTCATGTGTGACCTACTTGAGCAGAAATGTAAAGCTGCTCAAGAGCACTGTGCCAGAGTGTTTAAGGTCATCTGTCATGTTATGAAGTGATGAGGAGGAAGAGGCTTATGAACTGTGTCCATTATTAGCTGAGAGAAAAGATGAAACTAGCTGCTCTGCCATCATCATTTTGGGTACACATTTGTGAACTCTGTAGCTGCAGACAAGGGAGCTGAAAATGGTAAAATAAACTGCAGAATGATGTGTGTATTTCTGAAAATGATGAACAACATGCATATAGAGCATACAATCAGATTTTTGTTCTCAGATCCTATTGTATTGAGTGAGGTCCATTTCCTTCAGCATTAAAAAATGGCACAGTGACATAGAGTGTGAGGTAATTTATAGGGTACGCTTGGCGTGTCTTAACAGTGTAACTGTGCACAGTGATATAGAGTGTGAGGTAATTTATAGGGTACACTTGGTGTGTCTTAACAGTACTGCTGGTAACTAACATGGTGTCATGGGTTAGCACAGCTTGGTTTTTAGTTAAAGGGAAACAATTCCCTGTATGACCTTGGAATTGTTTTGGAAAAGACAGGGACCTATCAGAAGCTGATTCCTAGACACTAATATATTGTTTAACCACTGAGGAAGCTGGATGCCACTTTGGAATACACATATGAATCCCTGACTGTGTCTGAGCCAGCCCTTTCCCTTCTGGCTAGAGGAGCAGGTAACAACAGGCCCTCTGAGCTGCTCCATGGAGTGACCCAGGCTGGCCAGGCCCCGCTGCTCCTCCCTGTTGGGGATGAAGCCGGCCCTGGCCTGCCATGCCCCAGGACCATGGTTGCCAGCAGGGGAACGGGAGGCTACAGCTTAAGATCTAGCTAACTTTAAAGCCTACCCCCCCACCCCCAGCCCCGGCCAGGCCAAGGGCGATGTCTGCTGGGCCCCTGATAGCAGCTCCAGGCTTTTGTTGGGTCACGCCCACCCCGATTGTCATCGAGGGGTGGGCTGGAGGCATCCACCAGCTGGGCTGCTCTGAGATCCCTCATCGTGAGAGGCTGCCCGGCAGAGATCACATCACCATTGCAGGCCCTGGGCAAGATATTAACTCCTTCCTTGCACAGATGAAACTTCCAAAGCCCTAACCCTTCTCTAAATGAGAAAAAGGTCATACTGGGGACAAAGAAAAGGACAATATGAAGATATTAGAGTTAGTGAAGGAAGAGTGACCCTTTAGGTGGAAGAGATGACAAGATGCCTGGGTCCTAGGCTGAAAATCTCCTATGAGCTCTGGTAACAGACTGTAATATGCTAGAATATCCCTTTAAATTGTGGACAATATGAATTGGGGAAAATGATTGTTCAGATTGGTGGATTTGAGCAAAGGTATTTGTGATGGACTGAGTGAATATTGAATTAGTAGCTGTGATCCTGTGATCCCATGAGATGTTGAACAGAGAGATGAGACAAGAAGCACTCAGTGCCAGTAAAGAAGTGAAAAGAGACCTCTGTTCCCTGAGATGAAGAAATCCTTTGTGTCATTTTTAAAATGACACCCCAGTATGCATGAGTCCATGGCCCATATGTAGTCATGGAAAAGGTTATGCGATATGGGAGGTCCAAAACTGCAGATTTTCCCCCCAGGCGGCTGCTGTTGTGAAAGTTAAAAGCCACAAGAAGGCTGTTCTTTCTTGTGGAAAGTTACCACAACAAATTAGGAGAGACTTCTCTCTCTAAAAGGACTGATGGGGGACTGTTTTGTAGGTAGTGCTGACCTAGAGTACCGAGTTTTGTCTTTATACATTGTCTGTGAGAAAGAAAAGAAGCTGGTGGAGGAGGAGAAGTGTTTTGGAAGTTTCATTTTGATTTTCATTCTTTTCTTTTAGTGTGTGTTAATAAATCTATCTTTGTAACCTTTTTAAGATTTGAGCCTGCTTTGCTTTTCTCCTGATCCTATCTCACAGCAGAGTTCTGGCAGACACTCAAAACCACTGCACTAAATTTGGCAGAGACAGGTGAATGTGAAACCATCACACATGGTGATCTTCGTCCCTTGGCTACCCCTGCAAACTAGAAAGGACCAAATGCAGTGCATGAAACACAACAGCCGTTTTCATGATGCCTTAAGTCCAGCAGTTATTAGCACAATCAACAATTGGTCTAAAGCCACCATGCTTTTTGTCCTTGCTCGCTAATGTAGTCATCTAGCAAAAGAAACAGAAAAGAAGGCATCTGCAGAAAATGTGCACATTTCTTTGTGGTTTTGCTTAGACTTTCCTCTATGAAAACGTCTTCCACTCTAATGCTAGTTCCCTTCTTCTTCTGTTTTTATTAAGGGTGGTGAATTTTGAGGTTTGTGTGGTGCCAAAGAGGACGAGCAAGAGGGATGAGCAGTATTTTCATTCAGAAACACCTAAAAAGATTAACCAAATTTACATGTTCTGAGCAGCTGTGACAGTTGATTTGAAGGGTGGCTTCTGAGGGATGTGAGGGTATTTGGTCAAGAGAGAATGAGATTCCAGATGGAGTAGGAAGAGTGACTAGCAGGCTGTTACCTTCTCTAGGAAAACTAGAGTGACATGGATTTGCACAGTCCTGCTTGTGGCATAGGAGTTCCTCAGTTTGGCACTCAGTTAGCTAGCTACTTACTGATTCTCAGAAGGTCTTCAGAAATATTTCTTTTTTCCAAAACAGAAGTGGAATTTAGGCACCTGTCTTCAGTAACAAGCTAAGTTTTCTCTATAAAAAGTATGGGTATGATATGTGAAAGAAGAACTTCCTTCTTTTCATGATGGAGAGGAACTGCGTACTGTTTTTTCACTGTTTGTTTGAGGAGCATTTTATAAAGACAAGTAATAGCTGAACAAACTGTTTAGACCCTTGAAGGAGGAGAGAGAGGCTGTGCATAATCCACCTGGCTGGGCAGGATACCTGGTAAGTGCTCTTTGATTATATTTCTTGCTGATCACCACATGTTTAGAGCAATGAGCTCCTGCCTGGGGGCATGGTGGGTGGAACTACATGACCTTTAATGTCTCTTCCAACCCAAAACATTTGATAATTCTATGATCGGGACAGCCCTACCAGCCTACATTACCTGATGAGCCTCTTTCCATTCCAACTGCCCCTGTGGTGGTGACATCAGGTAACATTCCAGTGGAGAATTCTTTCTATGCAGATATGCTGGGGCCAAACCGTCCCTTTGTGAAAGCAAGTGGCACTTGAAGGATACCAAATCTTGGGGCAAAGTGCAGGTTAAGGTGAGTTGTGTAAACTGTGAGATATATACTTTTATATGTCTTTGTTTCAATACATTTGCTGTTCTCTGTACTTTTCTGGCTGTCACGGTACAGCATTGTTTCTAATGAGCTACGGAAGTCGCCAGATTTCACATGCTCACAGGTCTGTTAACACAAATGTCTGAGGTGTTTCTTTGAACACCTTTCTTAATTAAAATTATATACACGTGAAAGTGCACAGACACAAGTTGTGGTCTGATTCTGCTCTCTTAAACCAGTGTAAAGAAATCAGAATGTGATCTGTCTTCCCCCCAAAGTATGTGTTGGGAGAAAGGTCTGCTACACTTCACTGCAGCGTATGTTGTTTGATATTTTTCTACTATGTTACACTAGACTGAAACAGTTGCTTCTAGTGAGGTGAACCCTGTTTTGCTTGGTTGTTAATGAGTTCTGTAAAAGGTATGCCACTGTGATATGGGTTACTCGCATTTTTATCAGATGAAAAGCAGTAAGTTTGAAGTGTAGAGTAGCATTGTAATTCCTACACAGGACTACTGTTCCCTTGCTTAATAGTAGCTTATTTCATCTCACAAATACTGCAATATCTTTTAAAAATGAGGTTCTCCGTATAGGGCTTTTCCCATGTCATGCCAATAGCGCCCCAGACGCAGCAGTCCTGTTAGCCATACAATTTAAAATAGTTCATGTAGAACAGTTTATAAAAACTGTGATAAGAAAAAATAGTATCATCTGAAGCATAATATTAATATAAACAATATAGAAAAAACACATATTTACATAATGTCAAAATACAATTATATACATTAATATCTATTACATTTAAATTATATATCTTTTAAAAAATCACCAGACCAATAAATTATACACAGTCTCAACCAAAAGGTCTGGCACCTTTCTGGTGAATGAAATACATACATAGAAAAACCCAAAATAAAACCCCAAGTTAACAAATGTGTTCACAAAAGCAGATATCTCTAACATTCTTAGTGCCTTGAATAAACAGCATCTGAAAGCAAGGAAAACGGAGATTAGTAAAAGCAAACCAACACAGATTCAAGCAGTGCTCTGAGAGGTGGCTGTGTGGCAGCAGCACTGGCAGGTGACTGGTATGACAGCTAAAGATCAGATCCCACCTCTGCTTGGACCCTCAGTGTGCTTGGACCCTCCCCTCCAGATAGTTTTTGGCCTCCTTCAAGCCTGTTCTACCTGTTGACGACAACTCTGATTTCTATAGGCTAAATCAAGAAAATTATTTGGATTTCTTATCATATAAACCTAATTCCTAATATCCAAATTTGTGGAGCTACTGAGATCCTTCTCTCTTGACCCTAAAATCTTCTACATTGCTTAAGAATCAGCTCTACCAAGGCACAAGGTCACCACTGCTTACACATTGATCCTCTGGCCATGGGCACAGGAGGTGAAGGGCCGTGCTAGTTCCAGGTTTGCTACTCCTGCAACTCTTATCAGCAAGGGACTGGATACAGGCTAGGAAAAGGAGCCTACAAGGATGGAGAGTCTGGGGAGAAAGAAAGAGCACAGCCTAGGACACCTGTATTTTCCAGTCAAGACAGATGGGAAGTTTTCCAAGGTTGCCTATATTGTCAACAGCAGAGGAGGGTGATGCAGAAAGAAACTGAACACTGTGAATGACACAAGAGCCCAGTGAGTGCTGTCAATGGCCTTGCTTATGGATGGTGTAAAGACTTGTGAGGTAAAAACAACATCAGGATAGGGAAAGGGGTTCAGTTCCCTTGACAGCATAGGAACCATGAAGTGTGAGACAAGGAGAGCATAAAAAGGTAAGGCAGGAGTAGGAAGTGATGTTATAAGGACTACTAATGGAGAAAATAAAGACACAACTGCAAGAATGAAAAGAGCAGAGGGAACAAATGAAGGTCCAGGAAGTAAAGAAATATCAGTGGTTAAGGACAGTACAATTCCCCCTCAATTACACTGTCAGTGAGCTACTACATTTGAAACATTTTACAATTTGATAAACTTGCAGTTACCTCTGTGATACTCTGGATTCACATTTTCATATATTGGAAATAAGGGATTTTCCTGTTCACTGCGAAGTTTTCTGGCTCTTAACACATCTCTCACACATTGATGTAGGTACACATATTGACACTGCAAAAGATTTGTTTTTAAGACACTGAGGAATTTTGTAATTTAATATTCTGTACTGTGAAAAAACATTACAAGCTAACTCCCTCACAAAATCAAGGGTGGTGTTAAGAATTAAAATATCCTTATAAAATTAATCTCCTTTTCACACTAGTAACATAAACTTTTGTGATCACCTCTCTTTAGAAATAATACCAGTAAAACATAAATGAACACAGATCATGCCATTAGTGAAAGCTTTAGAAACAGTAAAGTGCAATTTCATGTGGTGCTGTGTGGGGTAGCTACTACTTCTGAATGCTTCGGTATAAAGTATACGTAGAAGAATTAATATGTACAGGGAAGCATGCAGAAGACAAACAATTTCCTGATTTTTCTTTTTGCTCTGAAAAGAAATATTTTCCACAGAATTTTATAATAACATATACTTTAGACAACCGTGAAAAGCATAAATCTCTGAAAAAATTAGAAAAATCTCTGAAAAAACCTATTCTTTTGATCCAGCATAAGTTCTAAGATTGTTTCTGACTATGCAGCAAATGAAAGTCTTCTCTGAATAGTGCCTTTCATATAATGGAGCTAAGATGACATTCACAACCGAAGTAAGGAGGGTCAGCATGTTATTGACCACTGACTACTCAACAAACTATCTTGACAGAATAATTAAACTTTCATGCTTTGCTACTCTTTGTGGTTTAGTGAGGGAAAGTGAGGATATCTGCCTTTATGCACATGCAGCTGCTCTCTTTGTGGAGCAGAATCCTGCATCCCACCCAGCAACATGGCAGAAACTTGGCCAAGCATGGAGACTTTCATTGGCAAAGACCATTTTTTGACTGGAATACAGCTGCTGTAGCAATGCTGCCTTTTGAGCCGATGCACAGGGTCTTCCCTTGCCTGTCTCCACCTGCAGTCCAGTCTTGAACAATGTTGAGCCAAGTCTGAAGCAGGAGCATTGTTTTGCTGCTGCTGTTTTTCTGTGACTGAATATTGTCAAGAATGATGGTACTGTGGCCTTCGACTTTTGTGTGGATGTGGCTGCCTTTTGACTTAGATGTTATGCCAAGCTCATGCCAAAGGCAGGTTTTGTATCACACAACTTCAGTTGTCTATACATCAAATTTAGGCTCTTGAGGTAGTTGCCTCTTTTTTACAGCTAGGGAAAAAGAGCCCCCCTCCTGAGATGTCTATCTACCATTGCAGAGTATGGATGATGGGAATGTAGGAGGATCTGTCTCTGAAGATGCCCAGACCAGGCTGGGAATCTGTTTCCCCTCCAACAGGTGGTCTTCTGTGATTAAGATATTTCCAGCAACCTCTTGGTTTTGTGCTCCCAGCTGGGCCTTTCTTAATACCCATACCAGACTTTTACACCTGTCAGAAAACACTGTCACTGACATACTGGTTTTCAAATTGCAACAAAGAGCTCCATTAGTATCAAGCTACAGGCAGACTCATCAAACTTGTTCTCATTCTTTTATTAATGGTTCACAGGGAAAATGTAAAGACTATCTCCACAATACACCTTTATTAAACTAGCTCCTAAGTGTTTAGCTCCTATCAGTATAACATGATCTTCTTGCCATTTTAAAAGCACAGAAAGAAATACAAAACATTTACTTTTTCTGAACTTTGAGAGTAAATGTACTTGCTTTTCCATAGTGTGTTAGGAGAATGCCAATCAACTTTCCAAAATCATTATAATGAAAATGACAGAACGGCTCAATAAAACATAAACTGCAAAGGCACAAGGTCACAGTGCCAGTTTTAAAATTGCATACATCTAATTTTCTCTGTTCTGCATTCCTCTTTCTTATTATGTCAACCTATCTGTCTGGTTTAGGCTTGTCTTTCAAACCCATCCCTGAAGGACCTATCTCCACAAGCTCATTTACTGGACTCTGTAGTAAAGCAACAGCGTGCTGTTAAGCATCTTGCATAATGCTGCTGGGTGATTGTGGACCAGGGCAAATAAAAGGACAAATCTACAGGAAGCCTAACTGCCACTTGTTATGGTTTGGACTGTCTCTAAGACAGCCAATGGAAAAAAACCTGAACTGGAAACTCCCACAGAGCTAAAATACATCTAACTAGTATTTCACAGTGGAGTAAGTGCAAAGTGCTTTAAAAGCCTTTCAGATGAGAGACTGATTATTGTATACCATAGCTGTTGTGGCTGCACAGCAGGCTATCCAAACCTTACCTCAGTCTGAACCATGTGAACGCGGTGAAGCCTTAGATCATGTACTGCTGCATAAATGTCAACAGTGTCCTTCGAATCCAGCTGTTGCAGAATTCGGTCCAGTGCAATGAATGTGCCAGTCCTGCCAACACCAGCACTGGAAAAGAAAACAATCCACAAGATTTAAAAGCAGATGGATCAAAGCATTCACTATCTTCATGAGATAACTTCCGTAAAGTTCAGATCTCCAGGGTGAGAAGCAAACTGTTCAAAGGCACCTTTGGGCCTTTATAACACTTTATAATGGAATTTATTTAGGAAGGAGGAAAGGATAGTAATGGTAGAGGTATCTCTGCTACAGCCTGCACTGTTTTTTGCTTTGGATTAACTCAGTCATTGAGATACACTGGAAGACTCCTCTTGACTCTTAACTTTGAAACCTCTTCTCTCCAGGGATGCAGCTGTGGGACACAGTAGACATCTGACACGCTGCAGCAAATGCTGTACAGGCAGACACAGGCAGGGTCATGTAAGATACAAGCCTCAGCCCATATAATGGTGGAGCGGTCAGCTACTACAGTTAGGTACTACCAGTGAACATATGGCTTCAACAGAAGACACAGCACCAACCACACTCTCTCTCTCTGTAGCCCTATACTCTGCTCCAACTGGCTAGTGGATAACAGATCAGGCAGTGCAATTTTGTCATTTTTTATGCAAGTGTAGGGGTGGACCACATAACTGAGGGCAAACTGCAGCCCTGTGACTGCCAAAGATGGAAAAAGCAGAAGAGCATGAAAAGGCAGCCAGAAAAGGGAGTCTCAGTCAGAATGGGGGAAGGATGGATCTGGCAGCTAGTCTCAATGTCCACACATAGTCAGATTCACTCTAGGTATATCTTACCTTTTAAAACACCCCTTTATTGGCCAAACAGCAGCACATGGGCAACTTAAGAATGCAAAAGCTTATGAGCAGTGGCAGCTGCTGACACTTTTGCTCTCCAGTGGTACCACAGTGGTTTCCTAAGAATAATTTTTGAGGCATCTCCAGGGTGAGGCTGTGGATTAATATATGTGCCTTGGGAATACTGCTCTGATGTATCTGGAAACTTAAGACCAGCAGCTATCTCTCAGATTCTGTGGCTGCTCATAGTTTAACAGGGATGATGATTTGGGATCTTACCAAAGGTAGGCACAAGGGGCTCTGTGCCACTGACCTTTTGCTGCTGCACATACCTGCAGTGTACAATACTTGGTCCTGTGTCTGGGGTCCTGTTGACATAATCTCTTACAGTTCTGACAAACTGAATCAGGGACTGGGTGGTCTCTGGCACCCCATGATCTGGCCATACAGTGTAGTGGAAGTGACGAATGAGCCTCGTTGAGTCAAGCTGCTCTTCCTGTTGGGATTCAAAAGTGTGGGTCATCATGACAAGAGGAAAAGAGACACACAGAACAGGTACTTTCAGGGAAAATGCTATTGCTTCCACCAGAGGGGAGCCAGGCATGACACAGGGGTACGGCACAATAAACCTTCCTAATTTAGCCTTGTAAGCATTTTAAGCAAATTAGTCAGGGAAAAATAAAAGCAAACATACACTGCAGATTTTAAACTCTCGTATTGTCCACTCTGGGAGCACTGATTCAGACAGCATCTCAACAATCAGGTCTCCATAGTACAAGGAATCCTGATCATGGGGCCAGTATTGATCACACTTTACCTGCAGGGACACAAGGAAAGACAGATATAGTGTTCAAAACAGCTATAAACAATGCCTCACTCCCGCACTGGCACAAGCAGACTTCAGGCCTCTTGTGCCTGAGGATGAAGGAAGAAAGGCAGCAGCTGAACTGGGAGACAGATGCCACTCTCTGCCATGTCAACAAATAGGGTCTGGCATGGGAATGGGTTAGCATGGGGGTGGGAAGTAAAAGCTCTCATAATTCATTTGTGATGAAGGTAATGGGAAGCACTTCACTGACACCCCCTTCTAGGGCATATTTTCTGTGCCAACTCTTTTCAAATCTCTGCTTGGATGAGAACTATGCCTCCAGTGCCCCTTCCTCACCTCTTGCTGAGACTTGACAGTAGGGTCCCACTTGGAACCAGTGAGATGCAGAAGGACATAGATCCTATTCTGTGTCGGCTTTTACCCTCTCCTCATGAAAATTGATAAGCTTAAAGGAACTGACCCTATATGTGCCACTAGAGGATCACTACCTCAAGTTTGTTTAATTTTCTTATAGATCTAGTTGCTGTCTTACAAAGGGCACAGCATGTGGTCATACCTGGGGAAGTATGCTACACCTGCACTCAGTAAGAGTGCTAAGTGCATGAGTGGTCTCTTTGCTAATTACATCAGGGCTTACATATCAGAGATAATTTGATGTATTTACTGATCGACATTTGCTCTCCAGAGCTTATATTTAAAGTAGAAGTTGATCAGAGTTGATGTGATAAGCAGGCACTATTTGTTAGTGGTTGTCCTTCTGCATGCTGAAAAGAAATGTCTAGTGAACAAAGTCCTGGATTAGAGACTGAAACACTGAGCTCTGCTCCTGAATTCTAGCCTTGACATGCTGCATGATCTTGAGACAGTCTATGTATCCTCACTTCACAGCCTTAATCTGTCTCCAGTCTTTATATTATACCTTTTCTTCCATGCTGTGTATCTCCTTGACTGGGCTCTTTTTGGCTTTAGTGTGATGCAAAATAAGCAAAAACTTATAATAGATGCTGAAAGAGACATTAATAATAAAGAAGAGTCACTGCTTACCCGGCCCTTCTCAACACACTGGGTTACCATGACAATATTGTGAACATTTTGCTCCCATGCCATCTTCCAGAACTCATCTTTGGTTCCAGGCAAAGGGCCCTGAGTTGCTATGTATTCCCTGCGGAAATTATTGCCCTGCAAATACAGAGAACTCCATTAGTTTCCAAAAAGGCAGAAAAAAAAATCTTCAAACAACTGAAAAAGCCTTGGGGTTGCAGCCAGGGCTCTGCAGCAACCCTTGCTGGGACAATAGTTTTGAAAGCTAAATTGTTGCCTTGGACCTGGAAGCAAATGAGTGATTGGAACAGAGAGAACGAAGAGATTGTGGCCGTATATCTAAATACTGTTCCTTTTGTGACAGTCAAAGCTTTCCACTGTACTTTTGTGTTTAGCACAGTCTCAAGCAATTTTAAAACTGTTAGAAGTTTTTGTTTTATTTATAGTTTTTAATAAATTACCTGAGTTCCAGCTTGAAATCTGGATTGCTAAAGCCACTGCTATTATCAATCATAACTCTTTGGCAAAGGGCATTATTTTAATTTCAGCCAGTTTTATCACCCTGTAAGGTGACAATGCTGTCAGGATGAGCTACAGCTCCACAGTGAGGATGCCACCTGCAGTGATAGCTACAGTTGTTGCGGCCACTATATAAAATCAGCGACCTTTAAAAATATGTCCTTGGCCAATTAGACTAGCTGTCTTACATAACTATAGCAGTGCAAGAAAGTGTCCTTAAATGCTGGGTAAATCACTCACAGTTAACTTAATGGCAGTCAGACACAGTCTTTCAGCACACCCAAAAAATGAGTTCTCAGTTTTTTAGCTCAAGTGAATCAAGGAAGGGGGAGGGGAGCCTTAACTATCCAGCCTTATATTCAGTTTTCAATGAAGGAAAAGTTACCACCGGAAGAAGGACTGTAAAACACCACACTCGAGTCACTTACTGGTATGTAGCTTGCATTAATGTAGTCTGAGCAAGGGTCATCATCCACATTGGAAAGCTTCACTCTTGATGTATCATCTAGCAAGAAATTGATTACAAGAGGCTTAGGGCTAGGTCTTGATTTTCAGTCCCTCTTGGCACTTACAGAAATGCATTTGTGGAAGGACTGCCAGCACTATTGCGCGATTTTATATGAAGAGCTAATTTATAAGGAATAACTGCTGTGTTTACTGCCTCTTTAATCTGTGAGTGCTGTGGAGTGTTCCAGAGACTAGGACATAGATGGGTAAGAAGGAAGCAGTAAATATACCAAGTTTCCTCTGCTGAGCTGCATAGGATTTGTTATGACAACAAAAGGGCCAAAATAGCATCCTCCTCTGATCCTAACAGCAGTGTGCTCTACTGGAAAGCAGCACCCAGCTCTGCCCTTGAAAGAGCAATTGCACTTCAGTGATATTCTGAGCTAACGCTGAGCAGGCCAAACATCTTCTGTAGGTGAAGGGCTCTCTGTACAGAGACACAAAGTGCCTGAGCTGCCAGGACACTGATTCATGAGACAATGCCATGCTGGATTTCAGTCAGCTGTCATTGCTGGCATGAGAAGGCAGGACACAGGAGAGGCTGTGCTACAAGCACATGGCACATCCATTAGTGGGGATATGGAGCAGTGAATTTATGTGGTGCTCCTCCTCAATGTTCTACTTCCAAAATGATAGATAGGAGATTAAAGGGGGAAGCTATCAGTGGCAGACAGGTCTTGCCTGAGAAGAACAGGGTTAACTTGACACATGTGTCTTACCATGTAGAATCACACTAGCTCTACATTTTATAGCAGGTTTGCTGTGTACTCTGAAGAACAAAGATGTGGCAAGGATGTCAAAGAGCACTGAATGGATGATATCCCATATATAAAAAATGCTACTGTTATTTCTACTATCCTTGTTATCAGCAGTGACTGAATGCCCCTAATAGCTGGAGCTTTTTCTCCCTGGACTGAATGCTAGTCATTACACCTCTAGTGTGAAATTAAATTACTGGTCTGTGTGAAGCCATTCAGGGCCATGCATCATCTGCCTCTTGCACAAGGACCTGAGCTGGCAGAGCTATTTCATCTCAGATGGGAAGGAGGGAAGAGATTGGCTCCACTCTTTTCCACTAGGCTTGCAGAAAAAAAAGTGAAAAATAGCTGGTGTGATGCAATATTACACAACCAAAGCTAAAACTCACAGGGCAATATATTATTGTATCGATTTTTCCCTCTGTTCTCTGGCAGAAGTGCTATGTCACATGTCTGGTTTCGACCCACATCTTTCAAGTCCTGCAAAAAAGGAATAGGAATAAAATGTGAGGTGAAAATAATTAAAGGACAAGACAACACAAAGGGAAATAGTGTTCATCAGCTCTCAAAGCCATGGACAGAAAACAGGCGGTTTTTTTAAAAATCAAACTAAAATGACATAGGTAATCATACTGTTTTAAAGCAAATGCATGGCTGGCAGGTATCTCCCATACTTTATCACACAGATGTGCCATACAAACAAAAGCTTCTGATCTCAGCCAGACAGATATCAGGCAGAGGCTGCCAACCAGAAGACACCAAATGAAGAGTTGTTTCTGCACATTGACAAGTGAAGTTCAAGTTAAATGCTCCACCTTATTTGGATATGTGTGCAGAAGACAAATAAATGCACGCCTTTCTAATACATTAACAAGTTGATTCAGTCAGCCCATCCCTTCACAAGGCAAGTCCTTTGCCTAGGTTAGGATCCCACCTCATATTCCTTGGACAGAAGGTAGTTGGAGTCTGCTTGAAGCTTGGTGAAGTGTGCTTCAAAGTGACTGACTTTGATCGGACTGAAATATTCAACAGGAGGAAGAAAATCACAGGATGAATCACAGTCAGAATTTACCCAGTTGGTTACCAAGAAGTTTATTAGGTAATACTTTTTTCTTTTTACCTGGAAGTTTTCCGGTACCTGGAAATTATTAAAAAAAAAAAGAAACACTTCATCAGTAAGTGATCAAATGCATCTGTTCAAACATAATGCCATGTTAAAAACCCAAATTTTTACATTACCCTTTCTGCCCCAAGTTCAAATGGACTGAGAGTGGCCTGTCTCTGCGAATGTTCAGCCTTGCTGTAGGTCTCTCATGGCCATTTCTGGAACAAAAAGGAAGGTATTCTGTTACATCATTAAGTTTTGAAACTTGTAAGAGTTGGCAATGACATAACTTACACTTTCTTAAATTTCTTTTTTTCCAGTTTATCACTTTCCAGTGTGTTTCAATTTTTTGCTCTGATCCGGTGACATTGCTCTTAGCTCAGGCACAGAGTTTTCTTGTATTTTAGCTTGACAGTAGCGATGTGGAATGTATGCATAGCACAGGTAGTAAGACATTTTTCTTGTTCTGAAACAGTCGCAGCCCAGTCCCTCACTAAGGACAGTGCCCTGTGCTAAGATGGACCCTAAATTGGTTGATTCTTACATGTAGAGGAACATGAAGGTAGATTTTTCAGAGCTGTAAAAGGTCTACAGCTTCCAGCACATCCACTCTGCAGACCAGGCCTGTAGTAGATGCCCATGTTCATGGCAGGAGTAAGTGGCAGAACCACAGCAGGCTTTGGGAAAGCCACGTAAGTGGTACTTACTCCACACAGCTAGTCTTTGCCTTTCATCTTTTTGTTGCCATCTCCTCCTTCAAGATACCTCCTTAGAGAACACTTTGTCTTTATGTCTGATGTGGGAAAACCATACCAGTATTACTGCCATCCTGCTGGGTATATAACTTACAACAAGAAACCACATTCTATAATGAAGTTTATCTATTTTGGCAAAAAACTATGACTAGCCAGAAAAGAGATTTTTTTCAATTTGAAATTCTGCCATATGAAAAGAAAATTCAAAAACATATCAACTTAATTTTGTATCAGTAAAATAACTGAATTTCAGCCTTGTCGTGTTTCCCATGCACTGGAAATGTTGAGGTTCTTTTCTAATTTCAGAAACTACAAAGAATTTCATATCTCTCAGTCATGCAAAATAGTTTAAATGGATAAAGATTTTTTCAGTTGAGATACAATATTTCATTTTTTAAAAAGATATAAGTTCACTATTTAAGATTCATCTATAATGTGAAATATACAACTATAATGGACAAAAAAATGAGAAGCAAAGTTTGAGCTAATCTTTTGGACACTGAGGTAATGCCGTATCTCAGTATTTTTGAATTGAAATGATAAAGTCTAAACGGACAGTTTCAAAAACTTCCTATTTACAATGCAGCTGCACTTAATCTGAAACACTTCATTTTTTGACAAAATACATTTTATTCACAGAAGATAAAAGTTTGGATGGTAAACCATTTCTTATTCAGAACTATTCAGACTCTTATTGCAAACTAAAAGTTACAAGGATCCTCTATAACATAATTCTGACACCATTTGAATTAAGTATATATATATATACATTTCTTAATACACAAGTCATTAGTTATATACTTAGTGTGCACAGAATTTGGGGGACATAGATTTTATCTGTTGAACAGTTCAGTGCATCCATCCAATTTTTAGCTATGCCTAATCAATAGTATTACTTGAATGAATATAATTTGACATGATTGCAATAACAGAGAATGATAAAGGGAGTCAGCTTACCCAACTTTTTGTCTGCAGACAAATAAAGCAGTAACAGCCACCAACATCACAATCAGAAACAAACCAGCACTCACACCTTCAATAACTCCAAAGAGAGGCTCTAGAAACAAAACAGTGTATTTATATATCTTGAGGAAAGGATCAGAAGAAACAGAATCAATAACTTCCAGGGGATCTGTTATTATCAGCTGAAGAAAATGGCTAAATACAAGGGAATGTAAGGCATTAAAACACTTAGCTAAAACCTGGCGTTGATTTTCTGTCTTTATTTTTCAAACCAATAAACAAAATTTTTCACTCCCAGCCACAGTAAAAGAAAGCACAACTCCATTATATGGGACTGGTTCTCTTGCAGTTAGAAGCTTTCTTGGTGACAGCCTCACTGAGCATTTTTCCTTTTCTCTACTTTCAGCAGCTTGATCAAGCAGCCCTCTGAATTTTCCAGTAAAGGTAGACAAACCAAGGCTGCAGCTTCCTCTCAGAGCAGCCCTCAGGACATGCACAACAAGCTTTGTTC
Organism: Cyanoderma ruficeps; assembly: GCA_008694505.1. Taxonomy (NCBI): domain Eukaryota; kingdom Metazoa; phylum Chordata; class Aves; order Passeriformes; family Timaliidae; genus Cyanoderma; species Cyanoderma ruficeps. Next base: position 17,417,392 of record VZDJ01004378.1, read on the forward strand.
CACTCCTTACAAACAGTTCTAGATGCCAGAGTATTCTTAGGCACAATGTATAATCACATGGCACAGTCACTGGTAACAGCCTGAAACTCACCTGCCTCTGTAGTGATTGGTAAAGAGAAGAAGGTGTCTGCAAAGAGTGGTTTAGGAAGTTCCTTTGGGTCTTCGCTGAAAAGCTGAGTAAAAGCTCGTATGCTGATTCTAAAAAAAAACAGTAAAAAATGGCTCATCAGATGTTCAGAACCAACAGCAGAAAAGTAGAAATTCATTTGCCCCTTCGAGACAACTAAAACCTTTCCACTGACCACAGACAATTCTTAACACAGACACCTGAGTAAATCAGTCTTCTACTTAATTATTAATACTGATCCCTGAGTTAAATACAGGGGAGCCCAGCTGGTACAGGTGGAAGGCTCTGAGGTACCCTGCAGAGGTAACAGATGGGGCTCTGGCTGCTGGCACACACAGCCTGACCATGTCTGAAGGCAGGACCAGCAGAAGCTGCAGAGGAGAGAGGACTCAGAAATGCTTCTCAGAGGGGACCCATTCCCTTCACTTGGCTAGGCACAACTGTGCTAATGGATAAATGTTATAGTCCTCTTTGCTCTTCTGGTAATGTGGGCATTTCCCAGATTGAAGTTTTGGGAAATGTGCCCTAATGAGAGCAGACTATAGTAGGCTAGCACTGTTTTAATGATGATGAAGAAACAGAGAGGCACAATGGGCACTCCTTGGCACGTGCCTTCTGTCCATGTGCCTTTTCAGTGAGCAGCTTACAGATCTCTTGGGACAGTATTTACCTGTGGGAAGGGTGTCACTGAGCCTGGTCTTGGCAGTCACCCTCTTCTACACCCTAAGGCTAACCTGGACCAAGCTCTGGAGCCTGAGGATGGTGCCACAGGATAGAATGGCCTCCAGGTTTTTCTAGCTTGTTCCAAAAGAACAGTTGAGGGAGTTCTGCCAGATTGAGTGAAGCATGCTTGCCTTCTTCTGTTAAATACTCTTCTAACTTAGCCAATTGTCTTCATCCTTTCCAAAGAAATGTTGAGCAGCAATAGGAAAGCTTCCCATCTATCTGAGGTAAATAAATAAACCTATTCACTGCACAGAGTTTTGTGCATTATTAATCATATCATTCCCATGCTAGTGAATGATTGGTTCTTACCTATGGAACAGGGAGATGGATAAAACGTTCATAAATTTGCAGTGAAACACAAAGAACATTTTACAACGCAGTTACTAATCTACAGAACATTGTACAATGCAGTTACTAATCTACAGAAGCTCAAATGGATCAGACACCCAGATGACACCAAGGCTAATAATGCAACAGAGCACAACCACCAATATAAGTCTAACCTATATGCAGTTCGAGGCTTTAGAGGTCCATCGCAGAATTTCTGGTGATCTGGATCACACTTTCCTCCCAGATTTTCCATTTCTCCTCCAAGCTTAATGTCAAAGCTTTTATAGTCACTGTCAGGGTTTTCAGCACAGCTACTGGCAAAATAATTTGTCTGGTAGATGCGTATGGAGTCGTTGTGTTTGTACTCCAGGTAGGAAGGTAATGGGTGCTGCTCATCAGGCTTTGGTCCTTCACTACCTACATCATGTGCAGAGAAAGAAGGTTTAGATGCCACAGCAATTAATGTGATGAGGTTTATAGGCTCAAGCACTTGACAGAAATATTCTTATCCAATTTTCTATTTCTCAGAGGCCACCTCATGAATACAAAATACAATGGTTAAGGTATCTTGTTTCTAGCACCAAACTTTCTATTATTTTTTAGGCAGATTTCCTCACAAGTCCTCAGTGCAACTTCTGCCACAATAGGCATGTACAGGTCAAATGCTATGACATTTTTTCCTGTGCTGCTGGAGGGAGTTTTTGTGATCCAGATTCCTGGATCCTACTACTAGCTATTTCAAAAATCAAGTAAAAAACTCCACATGCTGACAACTCTACTGTAAAAAGAGAAAAGCTACAGTAGGAAATTACAGGGGCCCCCTGAATGTAAATTCACAGTACTGGGTAAGAGACTCAGATAGGCAAAGCTATGGCAATGAGTAGTTCCTTTCTCAAAGACTTTTGTAGTTTGCCCAAAGACGACAAAGCAGACAGTGGAAATATTATCTGGTTTTCTTTTCCTAAGGGCTGATGGACAGAGAGATTAAGAAACTTTCATAAGGGTCACAAAATATGTCCTGGCACGCCAGTTAAATGAAGCCACTCCTAAAAACAAGGTAGAAATTGTTGAGATGTGTATCTGATTTTCCAGACACACGTCTCACCAATACATCAGCTGTAGAATGAGAAGTTTACGTGCACATCACAAGGACAGTTTCTGTTCTGTTTTACATTGCTGCATGCAAAATCATTTTTTTCAGTTAGCAAACATCACCTAGCAGTACTGTGCCTTCTCAGCACGGTTTACTGAGACTCTCCAAAAGGGTTGCCTTTTAGTGTTTGCACCTAACATTTAAACTACCTTTTGAGATCTGTGCACGGCAAGGCACACACAGATCTGTGTTCACTGGCAATGGCAACCAACATAAGCCTTCTACTATGGAAATTGCCTGAACGTACATGACAGTGTAATCTAGAGTACAGAAGCTAACTACTGCTTCTGTCTGAGCTCTGTTGCTGCTACAGACTCTCTGAGAATAGGACTGAGTTCCTACATCCTTAGGCTAGGGAGGAAGTATATTTCCAGAATCCGTATGACACTCATGAGGAGAAATCCCTTTGCTGTGCAGTGACAGGGATGTACTTCCACATGTAAATTTTATTGGCTATAGAGAGAATAGCATTAAATCATGACACTTACCATCAGCCTCCCTCACAACCACAGTAAAGTACTTCACAGCTCCATTAGTGTCACTAAACCAGCTGCAGTTAAAAGTAAAGTTGATGGAGGATTTGGTAATCAGAACCTCTTTTTTGTTCACTCGTATGTCTGGAGGGGGCTGAGGAGGACCTGAGAAATTAAATAAATAGAAAATAAATACAAAATAGAGAGAAAGCATTACCTATGTACTTGCTGTGAGCTAGACCTAGTAAGGAAAATGCAATTTGTAATAAATCTCGGTTTCCTGGACTCAAGTCTCTGATTCTATTCTCTTTGCAATCAAGAAAGTGTCTTCACCTCCCACAGTGAAACTGCCAAAAGATTAAACAAGCCAGCAGTGTGTTCACCATAGTAAGAGTGACACCTCCTCAGCAGGAATTCCTGCAGAAGCCCACATGGAAATGCACATGGAAATCCACATGGAAAAGTTGTGTCAAGCCTATGAAAACAGAAATTGTAGCTGCTAAAAACAACACATGTATAAGCCAAGTATTTGGAGGACACTTAACACACTCACTACAGGAGTTACCTGTTTTAAGCATCTATATTTCTGCTTTCTTTTCCAGAGGAACAGCCAGGGTTAGCCAGACACAGCATTCAACTACAGAGTACCATTTTTTTTTCTAGACTGACTGCAGAATTTCCATAAGAAATGTTCTTTGTACGATACAAAACTATACCTTGAACAGTGACACAGTAGAAGCAAACTGGAAAGTGAAATATGCAGTGAAGAAAGGGCAGCAAAAGTTGGAATTTTAAGGATGTACATTGCTGATTCTTTTAAAAATCTGTAGTACTGAAACTATATTGCACATATGGGAAACATAAAAACTATAAGCAGGTGGCTAAATTTCAAAAGCTTTTAGAATGCCAAAACCCCCCAAAATTCATACATTTATATGCTTTTCAGCTAAACCTCTCACATATACAAAGTCTAGCTGCAATTTTTTGTGTTGCCTTGAGGTAGGGCCTCCAGTGTTAACCAGGATATGGGAGAGCAGCAGTGTTCAAAACAAATGACAACAAACAAACATGAACATGAACCAAATAAGAACAAACATGATCAGCAAACTTTCAAATAGGACTCAGTCTCACTTCTTGTGACATGAATAACTAGATCTTACATCTGGATTTGTAGTATCCTTTGTGACAGAGGAAGGAGATTAAAAGGCAATTGAGGGCCAAAGGAGAAGGCGGGTTGGTGACTGAACTCCAGCTTAGCTCAATAGCTCCCAAAGCAAACATAATTTTTATGATCTAGCACTTCACACAAACGTGGCTTTTAATAAGCAGCTACAGAGGCATCTCTGATACATGCCTCCTGGCCATCCTTTCATTTTTTAGTTTAGCCCTGGAACAGTTCAGGCCTCTGCATTGTGCTGTGCCACTGAATGCCGAGGTAGTGCAAAATCTGGGGCAACTCCAGGGTCAGCGATGGCAGGCTGCTGACTGCAGTGATGCCTGGCAGTGCAGAGGTATTAGCAGATGCTACTGATACACTCCACTCAGCAGCCTATGGGTAGAGAAACTGAAGAATCTGTTTCAAAGCACATATTATAGAAATCTGGATCACTCCTCAGGTAAAAGTCCTACAGGTGATTTGGTCAGGTAGCACCTCAGAAGAGTCTATAGAAGCCAAAAGAAAATGTAGTACTACAATCCAATGTCCTTACTGATGGATATTTGGGCTGAGGATGACTACCATCTATGAGGGGAAACAGGCAGATACAGAAAGCCAAGCAGTGGGCATGAAGACAACTGAAGGCATGTGACTATGACGACAAGGTATTTATGTTTCTCAGACTGTATTTCATGAATGAGCCAAATAATTGGTCTGGCAATGCAATGAGAGGCAATATAGTTAAAATCCTGCACTGTCTGTCACAACAGGGACCAAAGGATGGGTTCAGTCTACTTTGGCCACCACTCCACACATTGGTAATTGTGGAGTTCAGAATTCCTTTTACTGTCTAACCAACACAAGCAATTGCTTATTGCTACTCAGTGCCTCTCTTCAGGGCAACTCTGAATTCCACTTACGATCAATCATTGTGATGGTGCTGTCTTCAACCACTTCACTTGTCATGTCTGCAGAATGCACCTTGATGGACACCAGGTATCGCTTGTGGGGAACAAGGGTCATGATATTAAGTAGAGATTTGTCTTTTTCTATCCTTTTAGAAAACTCCACTTCACGAGTGTCCATTTTCTTGCATTCGACGCTATATCCATCGAAGTCAGAATCGGGAGGGGTCCAGGAACACGCGATGGCAGTAGAGGTTTGGGGCCGACAGTGAAGGCTCTGTATCTTGTCTGGTTCTAGAGAAATGTTGAGAAGCTGAAGCTCGGTGGGAAAAGGCACAGGTGTCATACACTCTCTGCTCACACTACAGCTCCTAGATTCAACCATCTAGCATCAACCATCAGATCAGAGCAGGAGCCTGGGAGTCAGAATTCCCAACTATGTGTGCTGCCTGATTATTATGTAACTCATTTTAGCCATCTGAAATCAGATCTGAAATCAGTGACATCCACTCATCAACACTGTGAAGCTCCAGTAATTAATTGTGAAAACAAGGAAAAAAACCACTTGATGAAGTCTTAACATGAACAGCAACACCACAAAGAAAAGGATTTTTAGAAAGCTGTTACAACTTATTTGGAGGCTCCGTGTGGTCACATATCAGTATCAATACTGATACTGTCATTTCATGACTGATTTAGTTTACTGGGCAGCATGTGACATGTCCATATTACTAAAACATAACACAGAAATATGCTTCATCCATGTAATATAGGAGCACCATTTATATCATATAACATGTAACAAAGATGGGATCTCACTCTCAGATGGCAGGTAACTACATTTAAGTGATTAAGTACAGGTGAAATTTTAATTATTATGCCATAGTAAAGAGCTTTATAGCTTACTAAACATAGATGTCAATTTAGAGCTGAATCCCACCCCAAATGACATGAGGATTTGCCACAACTCACTTATTTTTACAATTTCATGTCACTTTTTCAAATCAGTCTGTTAACTGAAGTTGCTAGAAACAGCTAGAGATGAAACACATTCACAGACATAGGCAGAAATGCAGAGCAGTGAAACACCGATTCCAGTTTCAAATCTTTCATCCTTCCTGTCTTATCATTCAGAAACATGATTATTTCAATATACTACCATCAGAGAAGTTTGGATATTCAGCCTTATTTTACCCCTAAAACTGATTGATTCAGGCTCTGCAACCAAACAGCTTGACTCTGGATGTGAAGATTATAAATGTATGTCCATTATCAGTCTTCAATCAGCTGACCTTGCACATACAAAGGCCTTAGAATCTAGTTGAATTCATCAGTGTCATTCATGAATTTATTAATGGAAATTACCAACTACATAAGGAATTGGTAATACTTTACAGTTTTGTATCTTCTTCAGCTGAGTGTTAGGGTGCAACGGAAATTTTTACTTACTTGTTCTCACACTTGCAGACTGTGACTGGCTGTATGTCTTTGAGCTGTCCCCACTGACAGTTCTGACACTGAACTCATAGAGTCTTCCTGGTCGCAGGCCATAGATGATGCGTACTTTAGATTTGCTGCTGCTGTAGGGATTGAATACTGTGAGGGGATCCTTTGGAAGCCACTGCACCTCAAAATCATCATAGTCTGTCCAGTCTGGAGGACCCAGCCATGTGATTGATAAAGAAGTGTTTGCAACATCAGTAAATGACACAGTGTTAGGAGGGCTGGGTGCTGTGCAAAAAGGGGGTAAAAAACGGAGAGAAGAAAGAGATCCTTAACAAATTTTTACACAAGACAAACGAAACATGCAGTATTTTCTTCATGCACCACAAAGTAGTTTGCATTATCTTGCATACACAGCCAGTTACTACACCTGTGCTGATGATGGTGACTCTCACAGTCGTAACATATTCCTCAGCTTTTGAAAGGCAAACAGTGTTGACTGCTTTTCTTTCACATTCCATTGGTTTAATGCACTTAAGGTTATCCTTCATCTTCAATGACTCTTATAATAAATCCTCTCTTAGAATAAGTTTGTCGCATAGTTGTGAACTAATGAATTCAAACAGATGGGATTAAAAACAAACAACCCATACCTGTTCTTCCTTCAGCATTTGCTGTGTTGGTCAGATCACCACTGTGAGTCACCACAACCAAAGAGTATTTTCTGCCAGGAATGAGCCCCTGGAAATGCCACTCTTCCAGGTCTTTCATCTGCTCAGTTTCTTTCTGTGTCCCATTTGGGTTGTAAAGATTCAACTCATAGAAGTCAACATCTCCTGCTGCCGGACCCCAGGTGAACCATAGACTGTCCGTCATGTTTCGGTTGGATGCCTTGAGACCAACAACTGGGGCTGGTACTGAAAAAAGAGGAATGAGTATTACTTTATGTAGACATCCTTTGGGTGAGAAGAAGCAAAAAGGTCAAGCAGACCTTATACTAGTCCTGTAATGATAGTCATTTTATAAACTAGACAGCCACCACTGCTGGCTGAAAAGCAGAAAGCATATCTCAGTAGCTTCCTTTATTATTTTGAACTGCCACTGTTACCAAAAGAGGTTGCAATGTTTATAATGGACAGTTTTGCAAATGTTAAGCTGCTTTTTCCTAGTCAGTATTTGGGAACACCCATTTCTGAGGTAGCTGAAGAAAGTGCACCACTGTGCAGATGAAGTTCCACAGACGGGTTCCTATATGGTGCCGCAGGGGAATAAAGAAAGGTTTCACAGAATGTCAGAGCTGCTAGAGAGCTTAGAAAACTCCGCTTTTCACATGTGGCTGAACAAACACACAGCTACTGCCAGAGCTTCCCATGGGAAGTAAGTTTTATTTCACTGGTAGACTGTCTATCCCATTAACCCTACTTGCTTTGCCTTTTTGCCTTTTCCACTCAGGCCAATACTGCTTTTAGGATGGGAGACAGCCATTTTCCTGCTTAAGGAGCATACACTGGGATGTCTTTCTTCTGACTTGAGCTCCTGGGAACTCAAGTTCCCACTTCATTTTTCATTTCCTCCATTTCATTTTTCCTGCTGTAACTACATCATTCAGAATTCACCTTTTTATATATCTAATGCTTTTTACATATTAGAGCTTTTGATACTCCCAATAGTTGCTCTAATCTAGTACAAGCATCAGACTCAGACCAGCTCACTGATGTCCCCCATGAGCACCACACTGGAGACAGATGGCTTTCTTAGATATTCTTGCCTGTTCTTCCATAGACAGATGACTCGTTAGTGAGGTCTCCACTGTGTGTAACAATCACCATTCGATACATCCTGCCTTGACGCAGGTTCTGGAACGAACACTGCTGGAGATGCTGCTCTCCTGAAATCCTGTCATGAAGGGACTTGTCTGGATTGTACAGGAAGATGTCATACGAATCAAGCACCCCTTGAGAGGTGCTCCAGCTGAAGGACAGTCGGTCAGTGGTGTTCTCTGTGACTTTCAGATTTGTAACAGCTGCTGGAACTGAAAAGAAGGATTAATGTAAGAGTAAATATCAGAGTCTAGGCACTAAGCTGAACCTTTAATAAACTTATGGCTGTAACACATTTCAATTAAGCCACAAGTAGCTAAGTAATATCAACAGCAACTGTCAGAAACAAGGGGAAAGCATTTATGAAATGCCACTGAGTCTCTCCAATACAATATTCTGATTTCCCAGGAGGTCTGGTTCTCTAGACTGTGCTCGCTCAGAACTGTCCATTAGCTTCTACAAGAATCTTTAAGTCAGTAAAGATTGCAAGCTTGGCCTCGAGTTTAGAAGTATGTATTCACATCAAATCCTGCACTAAGAACCTTGAGACTGTGAATTAAAAACTTGATGACAGTAAAGCATCCCGGTATTTCCACAACAGACAGAGGGAAGCATACAGCATTTTGGTTTAATATCCTTATTATGAACCATGGCCACATTATTATGATAATAAATTTCAGATTCACATGCAAAGCATGTATCAGGAAAAATGATGCATAATCATGCAGAGTCTGTACCTTACTAGAATCTTTGCAGAATCAAGATATACAGATGGTTCATGTATTTAATGAGACTGAGGGAGGTATAAGTAAACCAAGATGTTCTAATTACCTGTTCGGCCAACAGTTTCTGCACGCTTACTGAAGAGTCCACCACTGACTGTCAAAACTTGTATCTTATACTTCTTGCCTGCTAGTAAATCTTCAAATTTGTGCTGTTTGGCAGTAGCTGGCTCCGATTTGTTACTCAGGAGGATTCCTTGCTCATTCAAGAGCAGAATGTCATATCTTTCAGCTACCCCAGGAGCTTTCTGCCAGGTTACTAACAAGGAATGACTGCTGTAAGCATGATGGGCTAGTAATTCCTGGACTGTGGCTGGAACTGGAAGCAACAATTAAAGGCAGAATATTACCAGGTGAAATACAGATCATTCAATGCACAAATCTGAACAAAGTAATTAACAGAACATAACTTTATATATTTTCAGGTTCACTTGTGGGAAAGCAAATGTCTGTGCATATGTTTATGCAAACAAATAATTCCTAGACATAAATACAAACAGATAAAGTTACAGAGCATCATGGATATCTGAACTGGGAATGAAGAAGCAACAGATATATATAGACTATCATGAAAAGATGGAGGAGGAGAGTGAACTGAACTGACTGAAACGGTTAAGAAAGGAATATGAAAAATAACGGAGTGGTAAATTGGTGCAAAATAGTAGCCCAGAATAGAAAATATTAGCCAGCAGCTGCTGCACAAAAGTCAAGGCCATAGATAAAAAATGCAGGTGCTAAAGAGAGAGGATAGATTAAAACCAAGGTATTGCATTGTTGCAATACTGACATCCTGGATACTGGGACAATATGTTGTCTAACAGGCTTTGACCATGCAGTAGGCTGTGCTGGAACACAATACTTGACTACATGGAGTGGATGTATGTGTCAGATGGGTACAGGCAGAGGAAATGAGAGGGATGGAACTGCATTCATCCTATGAAGGAAGACACTGGGCTAGGCTAGAATTCCATGCAAATTCACCCAGGTAAAGCTACTGAAATGACACATCTCACTGGTACTAACAGACACAGGCCTACATCATGACTCATGCTTTGAGATAAAACCCTCCCAGGAGTCTGAATGTCCCCATGCCCTGTGGTACATTCATAAACATTGTTAAACAAGAGTCAATCTCTGGGAAGATATAATGCAACTTTCTTTTTGTCTCAAGAGAAACATACCTGTTCTCCCAAAAGCTGCTAAGCTGTTGTGCAAGGTGCCACTGTTAGATTGCACCACCACCCGGTACTGCTCCCCAGGTTCCAACTTGTGAAACATGTGCTCAGAGATGTGTTTGGAGACACTCTGCGAATCAAGCTGATGGTTTTGCTGAAGTATAGTCACCGTGTAGGAATCGACATCTCCACCTCCAGGGGCCCAGCTCACTTTCAGGCTGTTTGTCATGCCATTAGGCGACACGTGAAGGTTTCGGACCTTGCTTGGAACTGGAAAAAACAGGAAACAAAAAAGGCACCTGCTCACAAATTTCCTGTTTAACTCAGGCTTTCTAATTTCTACCTGTTTTATGGCCACAGAAAAATGATTCAAAAGAGAAAGATCCTTTACAAGTACAAGCAATATCATTCATGGGTAAACACAAGTAAAGTTGTAAACATTTGTGTAGGCTTATGCCATTTAGAAAAGTAATTCTATGTGTAACCTCCCTCTTGTCCAAATGATGCCTTAAAAATACCCCAAAAAATGACAGCTCTACCCTCAGTTAGTTAGCCATCTTGCCATTATTATCTCAATCATTCACTTCAGGTAGGTAAACAGAGGTGTAAAATAGGTAAGTGATTTAGCTAGAGACACTAAGCAAACAACTGGCATGCATGGGAATAACAGAAACCTAAATGCTGACATCTCAATACAATTCCCATGCAACAAATCAGATTCTCTGCCAATAATCAAATACTAGTAAATACAACACTTTTTTATTAAGCATGGGTCACAAGTTGGCTGAAGTACTAGTATGATTTTCAATGAGATCTGCTGTCTCTGAGCCAGTGTTACAGGAGCTTGAATATAATCATGGGTTACCCTTGATTTTTAGTGCTTCATTCTACAGAAGCCTAAACACATTTTAAATACCACATTATTTCTTACTTGTCAGGCCTTCTATGAAAGTAGCACGCTGTGCATCTCCACTGATGGTCAAAACAAGAATTTTGTATAGACGTCCTGGAGTCAGAGCTGTGAACCAATACTCTTCAATGGTGTTCCCAAGGAAAATGGGTGGGAAGATCTTCATATCATTGAAGAGGAGCTGAATCTCATACTTATCAACATCCCCCTCAGCCTTTGACCAAGTTACCTGCAGATCTTCTGTACTCCTGTTACTAAGAGTCAGTTCCTTCACTGACTCTGGCACTGAAGAGGTGAGAAGAAAGATGGGAAACTTCTCAGTACTTAACAGATGACAGCAAAAATACAGCAGCTCTGAAGCCACGCTTCTGAGCCACAAATTTTCATTCAGCTCCCTAGAAAAGCAATAGATTGCACTCATTTGGGTAGTTTGCACCCCATCTAACACTGGAAGGTCTCATTTCAGAATAGAAGTCCACAATCTATCAGCATAAAAATAAAAAAATAAATAATAATGGAGTCTGCAGGGATTTTACCTAGCCAACAAAAACTGAGTAAGATCTGCATGTACAACAAATACAGAGAAAAGAGGCCTGAGCTAGTGCCAAGCCAAGGCAATCCATCTCTGTGATGCAGCAGTACAATGCAGTTTCCAAACTGTGCCAGACACAGGTGTGATATTTTTGCCCCAAGCTACACCTTTGTTAATAAACTGCATTTCTCAGCACGGCTCCTTAACTCACATAGGGTGCTAGGTGAAGATTGCACCTAGATCCCTGCTTGGTCCAACCTTACCACTCCTGCCCCATACTCTCCAATTCCAGTGCTTGGGGTAGTTTGAATAGAGTGAGATCTAGTTTATCTTCTTTCCTATACATTTCCATGACCAGAAAAAACTGTTTAGTTAGTACATTCTGGCATAATTTAATTATAAATACTAAGCTCAAGTGGAAAACCATACAACTGTTTTTTGGCTTTCAATGTTTCAAGATTTGCTTTCCAATTTAACAGCACAGGTCTCCTCTTTCACTTTTTGTTTGCAACTTAAAAACTGGTCATAAACTAAATACTGCTTTCTGTATTTGGAATAATACACATTCAAAGAGTCATAGTCAATATTTTATGTTAAAATCATGAGATTTTTGCTCCTGGGTATGGTAAATGAAAAAAAAAATACCCTGGGGTAGCTCAGAATGTTTCCAAGGTGCTTACTTACTTGTTCTGCCATAGACTCTTTCACTAGTTTCATATTTCCCACTCCTTGTGCTGACCGTGACACTGTACTGCCTCCCTGGGACCAGATTGGTGAACACACATTCATTTTCATCCTTTGGGACACTTTTTGTTCGGATGAAATCATTGTTGTTCCTGATGATCACTTCATAACTATCAAAATATCCAGATGCATGTAACCAGGATACCTTCAAGTAGTCACTTCTGGCTGAATTGCTGACAGTAAGTCCCTGGACACTTGAAGGGACTGAAAGAGAAAGAACACAGTTAAAGATTCAGAAAGCAATAACTTCCTGAAGTAACCAGAGCTATGGTAGAGAACTCTATTTGTGGTAGCTACCAGAGTTTTGTGAGGAAGTTGCAAAAAGAAAACAATGTGGATTTAAGCAATAAAATAGTATCTGCAGTTTTCAAGCTGCTTTACATCTTATGACAACACAATGGTTTGCCTTTCCAATCTTTGGTCTTATGGAACTTGGTCGGTTTTCATAAGAGTAGTGAGTTCCACAAACACTGATCCATAATTTGGTTCTTGTCCTTTTGTGGCTGCTCCTTGGATTTTCGCTTAGATCATGAGAAGACTAATATTGCACTAATTCATACTCTTTGGTATTTTAACACCTCTTACAATCTTTCTTTAGTTCTACTGGTTTACCAAGTGTAAAGTCTCAGTTTTTTCAATTTTTGAGAAAGTTTTAAAAGGTTCTCCATCATTATTGCCATCCTTTTCTGAGATTTCTTTATTCCCATTATAATATCCTGGAAAATTGCATGACCAAAACCATAGACATGTGTGTTACATTACCAAAACCAATTGACATGGATGTTACTCATTATTGTGACACCTCACTAATATTTTACTAATTAGCCTATCGTATTCTTTTCTTTCAGTGCCTGAGTAATTTTCTGAGGAGATGCTCTGCAGGATATTCTTGAAGGGCTGAGTAGAGGCATTAAGGGCAGGACAACATATTTGAGCCAAAACTGATACATGATTTCTGTTCACTCATAAGGACTAATACGACTTTCATTCATGCTAAAGTATTTTTGCATGAAACAAAACAGCAACAGGGGCATAAGAATAAAACTAAGTCTATAAAGCTGCAATTTTATGGTTTGGCCCTCCAACCACTACTCATCCATCCCAGTTTGGTCAGAGTTTGATAAATCATTGGTAATGGCTATACATTAGCCATTACCAACATAACAAAGGTTTCAGTGACTGCACTTGCCCAGAGCCTCTCTTTACCTGTTCGTTCCTGGCTGAGGGAATAGTTTTCATACTTTCCCGTCTTTGTTGTTATCATCACATCGTAAAGCGTCCCAGGAGTAAGGCTGCTGAAGGAGCATTCACTGAGTGATTTGGAAACAGTAAGAGTCTGAACAATCTTGTCATCATGAGAGAGTGTTACCAAATAATTGTCTACATCTCCAGAAGCCGGCAGCCAAGAAACACTGAGATAGTCACTCCGACCTGAGTTATTTACTGTCACTCCAGTCACACTGGAAGGAACTGTGCCACAAAAGAAAAAACAAGAAAAGCATTAACTAGCCAATTCTTATTGTTGTGAGAATCCCAGAATGCCATCCCCTGCAAAATAAGCAGTCTGGGACTCCCGAGAAGTTCTGCATTGACTGCCTCTCAGCAACATTCATCTACTTTTTTAAATACAGTGAAGGGAATTGTCTTTGGTGGCCTGATCCCAGCACTTCTGAACCCCCGGGAGTTGAGTTATCCTCTCAAATTGCCATTCCTCAGTAACAGCAATAACTGGTGAGACTGGCAAGACGCTGAGGCCCACAGCTGAATGTTTCATTCTCAGCGGGTTCTCTGACGCCTAGTGGACAAAACACGAATGCCACTTGTTTTTCAAGTGAGGCGAGCTCAAAGGTTCCACATTGCCAAAACTGTCATTGCTCAGGTACAAAATTCTCAGTTATTACAGGGGCAGAACTTAGACATAATGAAGTTCCAAATTTTCACTGGACTCTGCTGCACTGAACTTACTTATCTCAGCAGAGAGGCTGGCCAACAGCTGTCAGAATGCCCCTCCCCCCCGAATTTCAAAAAATATACTTATCTACTTTAAGCCTTTCAGTATTATTTTTCTCTGATTTTTTTAGGTTTGTTTTGCCTTTTCACCTGAAAAAATAGTTGTTCTCAAGGAGAACATTGCAGAAAACTGCAGATTTGCCTCTGCCAAATTCACATAATGGGTGAAATTGCACTATGTTGCCAAAATTTTCCTCTAAATATCCACAGAACAGGTATTATATTTCACAACTCTTTAAACCTAAGGAATTTGATGCAACAGTAGATCTTGTTCTATGAAGTACAGAAGGACTTCATAATAACTAATTAGCCCTGGTGGACATTCTTTGATGCTGGATTAAAGAAAAAGAATGGGTTGTGAGAAACTGAGACACAAATTCACCCCACCACCTTTAGGCAGGTTCTTGGCACACATAAGTGAGGAGCAATCACCCTACACACCACATAGCCAATGGAACAAGAAAGTCCCTTCCAAGGAGTGATTCACCCAGCACAGCTTTCATTACTCTCAGGGCATATTTCTGTCTTCATTACAGAGCGATCTTGCTGTAGAGTTCCCACTGCAGTTAGAGCAGTTAGCCCTCTAAAGCTATATTTACACAAATCTGGACAGGCAGTGTGCACGTATGGAAATATATGGATGAACCTCCTGGTTTTCTGAACTCTCAGTGCAGTGGCTTAATCACAAGACCATTCTCTTAGATAAATTCAGTTTTTAATAACTACCAAAAAGCATGTTGGAGTGTTTTCCTTTTTACCTGTCCTTTCGTCTGCAATCATTTGCCTTGAAGATATCCCTCCACTGACAGTGGTGACAACAACTGAATAGAGTCCTCCAGGTTTCAGGGGATAGAAGTGGTATCTGTTGGTTTCACTGGGAACAGTTTCATTTTTAATGACAACATTCTCATGAATCAGTAGCACTTGGTATGAGTCTACATCTCCCGGTGCTCTTGTCCAGTTGGTGAACAAGCTGTTGGTTGATCCCTGGCTTGCCACAGTCAGACCTGTCACTTGGGCTGGCACTGAAAAGGAAATTGTCATACTGTTACTGAGAAGAAATAAAATAAAACAAAACAGAATCCCCCAAAGAACACAAGTTTAGTCACACTGAGGAAGTGCATCAAAAGAACATTCCGATTTGCAGCCAGACTCAACAGGACTAAAAATACTTTAACTGGGGACTGTTTCCTGTCTGGGATGCAGTCTATGGGAAACTAACTAAGGCACAGAAAGGTCTTTCAGCCTTTAGCACAACTTTTCTCCGTCAGATGAAAATGATTCAAGATCAGGGAACCAAAAGAGATGGCATTTTATAAATACCATTAAATAAAAGCCATCAGTTTAGGAAATCGCTCAGGGTTTTTTGATGACTACTTCAAATATAGTCTGCGTCTTTCATTTCCCCTTTCCTCTCCCATTCCTGATCTTTCCTTTCTAATAAATGGCAAACTTGTTTGAAGAATACCTCAGGCACAGTCATCTATACTGTGTCAGATCCTTTAATTTTTGGGATACTGAGATGAATGGTTATGGTTTAACTTTTTATGTCAGAATATCTGCAGGATACCGACTTTTGTAGCATCAAAAGATGAATTGCTAAACAAACATAACATTTATCTAAGCATAAGCTCAGAACTTAGCCAGACCAAAAAGGATAAAGAAATAACAAAGGAATGTAATATGTAGCACAATTTTTCCCCCAAATCCTCTTTTCTTTATTTCATTTGACAATATTTGGTCAAAACAAGGAAATACAATTACTTCTAATGATTTCTGTTTACATGATCAAGCACAACTGAAATAAAGAAGACTCTAACTGTGCAAAATGTGAATGCATTCTTTTGCTCTTGTTTTATATCAACCTTTTTGCACACATAGCACTGGTTTAGTAATCATTAAGCTAGAAAGTTAGGGACGTAGCTGAAGAAAATGTAAAGTTCATAAAAAACTCAACCAAAAATCCTTCCTGTTTTATAATGTTCCCATAACATAGTTAGCTCCAAGACACTAAAGTACCACATTTCTGTGTTAAATGCTCTTTCAGTGATACTGCAGGTTTCACTGAAAGCTGACCAGTCTGGTTCACTGGAAGCTGACCAGTCTGGGATGGAAGTAAGAACTACTTCTGTCATATTTACAGCAATATTTTTCAAGCCTAGTAAGCTGTCCTGCTGCAAGGAAGGTTCAGAGGTTTGGAATGCTTATTAAAACCTATGTTCAAGCGAAATAGTATTTGTTCTTTATAACTCACTTTGAATGTAATATTGACACACAATCAGCGCCTGATGTGTTCTCAAGCATTGACTCATACTAGTGAAGTGGGACCTTTATGTCTGAATAGGTCCCCTAAAGCGGTGTCAGATTGAAGTCAAATTCCAGCTATCTAATAACCTAACAGAAAAATGAAAGTATAAGCTAAGCTTCTCAGGCCTTGGAAGAAGTTATAAAATTTAAGTAAGGACCACCATCAACCTTAGGCATGCTTATATTCAGACTCAAGCAGCTTGTTTTTCCCTGTGCTGTGCAAGGCCAGAGCTGCATTTTAAAATCTTGCTTGCACTGGAGAATGCTTAAGTCAGTGCTTACGCAGAGTAAAGCAACCTGCAAGGTTTAAAACTTGCACATGTGCACAAAATTAGGGCCCTGCAGGGGGTGGAGAATGGGACCTTCCTTGTGACACAGTTATCACCCTCAGTAACAAATACATATTCTGAAATCAGAAGAGCAAAAAGATTCAAAATATATCTTGAAGGTCACACATGTTTTGTATCTGTCAACTTTGGAATGTTCCCCCTGAAGTAATATTTTCCTGTGTGGTGATGTTTCTCTTTTTCCCAGATAATGAATGCTTTATACTAAGGAAGTGACCCTCCTGAAAACACACAGTGAAAATGGTTCTTCTTATATGGAATCCTGTGCTAATGTAGATTGATTAGATGTGACATAATATTTCAGGAAACTGTTTTGCCAGGAATTACACATCTATTTCCCCAAAATCTCAAATAAATACAGCAAGATAACTGACAGTCAGAAATGAGAGACTCAGATGTAACGTTTTTACTGAGGAAACAAACGTAAGATCAAGACTTTTGAGATTTAGACATTGAGTTCACTACATTAATTCAGTTCACTACAAAGCCAAAGAAAATTATTAATGATTAACAGAAGATTAAAACAGTTTGACAAGATGATACCTGTTCTTCCTTCTACTGAAGTCCAGTTGCTTAAAGTCCCACTAATGGTAGTGACAGTAGCTGTATATTTTCTTCCAGGTTCCAAGCCAGTGAAAGTGAATTCTTTAGCTTCTTTTGCAAGTCTTGTTTTTACAATAGTAAGATCACTGTTTCCCAGGGAAACCACATAGCTGTCCCATTCTGCAACAGGGGTCATCCACATGACACTAAGTGAAGATTCATTAGCATGCTTCACACGGAGCTGGAGAACAGGCTCAGGAGCTGGAAAAGTACACAGACATCACAATCAGAACAGGACTGTGTGTTGAGCATACATGTCCTATCTCAAGATGTTGTAAGAAATGTGTTCTGTATGACAGAAATGTGGTAGCAACAAAGTATCTGAAATCAAGAGGAGAATTCTTTACCTTTCTCTAGGAAGCCATTGTTACAAATCTAGAATTTGTGCCCTTCTTCCAGAAAGGACTGCTAGCAGCAGACTTCAGCAATGCACTATGGCTGTAATGCTTCGGTTTAAACTTATCAGGATATATATTTGAGTGCAAATGGAAATGCAGGGAAGTCAGCAAACTTCCTCTTGAACTCTGAGTGCTGAACAGGAATATAAGATATTTGCACCATAAACCAGACCTACACCAATGTACTTCTAAAAAACAAGGGTAGGAATTATAGGGTCAGAGTGACATTGATTTTGCACTGTTTTATACTTCAGTCAAGTTGGGAGACACTTCAAACTTGCAGTGGCATAAAAGAAAGAATTCAATCAGTGAATTTATGTGTGTGTTCATGTGTGTCTGTGCCTGCATACCCAGCAAGCATGTCTTGCCTAATATAGTCCCTGACCTGATTTTGTCCCTGTCACATTGAAATACAACTCACTTTCCAAGTCTGTGGGTTAATGTAAGAGAAAACTGAGTCACAACAGGGCCTAATACCTATACTTCATGACAGACACATTATGCACCTCACCGTGGGTCAAACACAGTCATAATATTATGCTGGATATTATTTAATAGACCATGTTCTAATCACAGAATCATAGACTCAGGTTGGAAAAGACCTCTAAAATCACTGGGTCCAACTATTAATCACTTAGCTGAGTCAATTAAAAGTAACATAAACTTAATTCACTTGCAATATATGACAAAGTACGGAAGATGAGAATGTAGCTTGCTCTGATCAAGTTTGCTACAAGTCAGAGACAGCTTCAGTTCTGTAGCTTCTTCTGTAGTTCTGCTGTTGTGCAAAATAAACAAAATTAAGCCCTCAGGGAACAACAGATGAGGGTATAGTAGAAAAGGTAGCCCCAAGAAGGGTGAGGATAAAGTAGAATGGCCCTGTCCTACCTCACATTCTTCAGTGAGATAAAGGTTAGACTTGATCCTTGCCTGTTATTCCTACTCCAAGTCTTCCTTTCCTCTGAATTGCACTTATTCTGCATTCACTGAGCAGAAATTCTAACAATTATGTAGGAATTATTTCTTAAGTTTGAAGTAAATCAGATGTGGCTTTGACTAACGCACTGCAAAAGAATTCCACTCCTGTCCCTGCCGTGTATATGGATTTCCTTTGGAAACATAGACTTGAACAGACTAACCCATTTTCTCTAGGGAGCACAAAAACAAGAACTGGGATGTTATAGGACAGCCATACTAAGATACACCTTAGCCACATGATTAATATTCTTTGCACAGACTGGCAAGGAAACATACTGATGAACAATACAGGAAGGCCTGTAGTACTTTCTTTAAGACCTTTATAGGGTGCCCCACAATCAGCTACAAAATATAGCAGTGAAATGAACATGTAATGTAACACCTGAGTTGTGACAGAATCGTGACATAGTTCCCATAGCTTTCACTAACAAAACATTTACTACAAAAGTAATCCCAAAAATTTTCACAGAACTGCTAAAATTATTTCTGTTGTTTACAAGGGAGCTCCTTTTTACTCTATTAATAGTGAAATCAATATTTGTGGATTCCCAAGTACTCTTTCACTGCTCACAGAGCTGAACTCTGCACCCTCACAGTGCCTGGACAAGCATGCTGACCTGTTCTCCCCATGCAACTTGTTTTGCTCTGCAAATCGCCGCTCTCCACAATGACCTCCACGCCGTACTCCCTCCCTGGGATGAGGCCCACATCACGGATGAGGTACTCGGTGGTGTCCTTCTCGAGGGTGGTGTTGAGCACCAGGGCCGAGTGGTTCCACAGGAGCAGGTGGTACCTCTCCCAGTCTCCCGCAGGGGGCACCCAGGTCACTCGCAGAGACCGCAGCCAGCCGCTAGGACCCGCCTGCAGCTCCAAAACTTTCTGGGGAACTAGAGAAAGAGAAGGCAAAAAAGCAATTCTGAAGTGGGTTATTTCTGGCGAGATGTAGTGGCAAAACCTGTCTCTCAGCACAGCTATTGTACAAGTGCTTGAACCAGCTAGAGCAATGTGAGTTATCTTGTTGGAAAGGTTGGCTTTCATTTTAAAGACAATTTTTACTCTTTCCCACACAAACCACTCGCTTATTTTCCTGCTGGTTTCTGACATCAGAAATAGGCAACCCCTCTTAGAGCAGACAAAATCTCCGCTGTATATTTCTCGGATGCATCTTGCAGTTTTCAGTCGGGTTCCCTGTTGTTTCCTGCACTTTGACTTAGAAACTGTCAATAAATTTTTCACCGCTAAGGTTGAAACTTCAATCTCTATCGGCCCAAGTCTAGTATCAGCAGCAGAAATGCAGTCTAAAGGCTTCTTTCACAGTAACAGCTTCCTGCACCTTGTATACTCTAATTCCTCCCAGTTGTATAAGAGACCGAGGTTAAGACAGTGGTCCATTAAAGCATCTACTCTGTCCTATTGTGTACTTCAAGGATCCTGAATTTACATGCCTAACCTTCTTACCCTATACTCCTGCAGGTCACACTGGACCACTGGAGCTTTTCTAATCTTCAGGGAATAATTAAATATCAGCCAGACCAAGCAGAGACTAGAAGACAGATCCAGACCCTTAGGAGAGGATACCTGTAAGCTTTGTATTAAGATACTCAGAGATCAGCATTGGAGCCCTGAGACCATCATAAGTATTAACTGTAAACTACAAGGCTAGCATCATGTTCTTATGCTTTCTCTAGCTTAGTTAGTATTTAATTGCTCATTATCTAACACATTATCCAGCACAGGATTGAAACCTCTCTACCAGCATCACAAAATACTCACCAGTTTCACTTCCCATGGGCATAGCTGGATATCAGACCTAGAACTCCCATATGCCAATGAATATGGGAAATGTGCTTCAACTTCTGAGCAGGTGGATAAAAGCACACAGTGCGTTGTTAAGAAGCACAGATGAATTTACATCATAGCAGATAAAGTTCAGCCATGTCAGGCTGGCTGGACATCATTACACCCTAATGGCACAAAGTTTCAGTCTCTGAGATGTCCACATTTCTTACCACAACATTTCTTGACTGGTTCTGCTGCTGTAGGCACCCTCTCAATACATAGCAATGCGTATTATGTTCTTGGACACCTGGCTTTCTCTGTGAGTTACAGAGAGACACTAAGAGTCTAATCCCTTCAGCATCTGTAGACCTGACAGTCTGGACTTACAAATGTATCTTTACTACACGGAGCTTCTGCTGAAATGACCATTTTCAAAGCTCTTGATGTCTATGGTAAAGAAGGAATTGCATATGATCAGCATCCTTGGAAACAGGATTTCTAATCCCCAACTTTGAAAGCACTGGGTAAAAGTCACAAAGCTGGGGATCAGTGGTGTTGAATGAGGACCTGAAGTTCTTCCTTTAGATTGAAATGGTTATCTCAAAGAACTTTAATGATAGGCTAAACAAACAAAACAGACATGCCTATGCTTTGTCCAGCTTTGTACTTTCTGGACATGAAAGATTTCTAAGGCTCTTCCAGCCTGCACTGAGAATGGGGCATCAGCTAGGTATGTCAAGGATGTGACTTTCACATGAGATGTTTAGTTGCAGACAATAAATATGTTCTAAAATGAATACTCTGTTCTCTTACACACTCATTTTCCACCTTTTGGCTCTGAGTCTACTAGAAATTTATGTATGCATTCTTCACAGAGTTAGACATTTTTTACCATCTACCTTTTGCTCAGGCTAGCCTGGTATGGAAAAAATGACACACCTCTAGGGCTAGCAATGCTGTGGGAGACTTATGTAGGATTTTTCAGGTTCAGAATTCATACAAAAGATACCTGAAAGAAAATGATTACTTCTGAAAGAAGGTAACAACCTCATAACTCGGCTCTGTGCTGGCTGCCACATGCCTTTATTAATCCATGCTCTTTACAATAAAGAAATATGAGATGTAATCTTCTCTGGTTTGTAGATTTGTGTCTGGAAGTAGGCGTAAGACTAGAGCTTGCAAAATTACTTTAAAAACTGTTAATAATTTGACTACATGCACACTTCCTCATAGTGTAGCTCAGTTTATGTAGTGCGCTGAGCTGAATTCAAGATAACAAAGTTGGTCAGAAGTGCACTAGTATGCAACAGCTTTGTAACAGACTCACTCAACTATAATGTCCATCAAGATTTCACAGCTGTAGCTTGCTCACAAAATATGCTGGAGCTGCTTTAGGCTCTCAGATTAACTGTTGCCATAGAATCAGCAGGAGGTATATCTGAAACAGTATCGTGCTCCTAATCTCATTTTGCCTGGAATACAAATCATTTTGTCTCTTACAGTGATTTGCTACAAGGCCAGTGTAGGCAAAAATAGCATTAGTTACAATGTTCTTACTGAAGCAGAAGACTTACATGTCCTGCCAGTTGCCATCCCATCGGTGAACAGTTCACCACTGATTGTGCGGGCAGTAACCTGATAAAGACGTCCTGGAGTTAGCTTGTCAAACTGCGTCTCTGTGACTGGTGGCTGCACAGTTTTGACTTCTTTAACTGATCCAAGATGAGACAGAGTGATATTATAGAAATCGAGGTTTCCCGAAGGTCTTCTCCACTTAACTTTTAAAGCATCTAAGCTGCCATCGTTAGTCACCATCAAATCTAAGACTTCAGCTGGGGCTAAAAAGGAAAATAAGAAAGAGAATAAAATACATCCACCACCAAACATATAAGACCTGCTGCCTCCCAAACTCCCATAGTTAAGTTTTGATTTTGAACAGTTATAGGAGGTGGAGTATGAATGATTTTGCCTGAACAGCGAAAGGGCAAAGTCTGGTCACAGTGCAACTTAACCCTGCCCCGTGTAAGACATTGCACTTCTGAGATTGACACGTCTTATGATGCCCACTCTTTTTTCATGGAACAGAAAATCTTTTATCTGTGTCTGCACTCACATCCATCATTTTGACCATAAACCAGATCAGATCACACACATGCTCATAAGAACAAGAAATGCCTGCACACATTTTGGTAAACATTACAGCCTTACTGCAGCTATGCCTGATTTATACCAGTGTAAAAGGGATTTCAATAAGACTCTGTTATTCAAATGTTCCACTGAAAGAAAAGCACAGCCACCTCCAATAACTTAATTTCTCAGACCTGGGATCACAGAAGGTACTGAAATGTAGGACCATGCTGCAAGCCATATGGAATGCTGTTATGGCCTTAGAATACCTGTGAGATTTAAAATTTTTGCACCCCACAACAGAAAGAAATAAAAATTTCTGAAGAAACAAAATGAAATTAGCATAATCCCCCAAACACTCCAGACAACAGCAACTCATCTGTGCATCCTAGACATGACAATATTTTCGCTTAATATTACACCATGTTTACATGATAACATCTCTGTAGAAGAAATTGCATCTCACTCTTCCCAGAAATTAAAGAGAGTGAAGGTACGACATTTTTTTGCCTATGTAAGTAATTTAACCATTGGACTCTAGTAGGATGTTATCTTTTCATTATCCCTATGACCACAGAACTTCAGCCTGAAAAACGTTCCTGAAAAAAAAAAAATTTCTAAAACTCTAGTTCTGTGAATCAATATTTCTTTGTTAAAATAAAAAAATTCCAACAATCCCAAAAACCCATATCAAAACAACCAACTACACAAATAAACCCCCCCAAAACCCAAATCAACATTTAAAGTTCTTAACCTACTTAACTTTTTTTACTTTTTTTTCCACTTCCCTTTCACACTTTTTCTACTTTCATTTTACCCTCCAAGTTTGTTGCAGTAGTAACTTAGAGAATTAAGTAAGCTTATGGTGTCTCTAACTTGCAACACGAATAACTTATTATTCTGAAATATGTCCTATAATACCATTAGGTTATGGCCTTAGCTTCTTGCTTTGTTGTGATGAATTCTGAAATCGTACCTGTCCTGACTGTTTGAAAAATGCTGCTCTCCAATCCTGCAGCCTGAGTTACGATGGAGAGGTTATACAGGTGGCCTGCTGTAAGTCCTGAAAAAGTGTAGGAGGTCAGAGAACCTTCCTGGTGAATCTCATGAACTGGTACATGATTATCCAGTAACAGCAGCCTGTAATGATCCACATGTCCAGAGCCAGAAGACCACGAAACGTGAATAGTGTCTGTCTTGACACTGACCCGAATATTCTTCACAGGAGATGGCACTGTTGATATAAAAAGAACACACGCTTAAGGCCCAATGCTTATCTCCATGATATCAGCAATTTTGAATAGATTTACTCTTGGAATATGTTGGTTTTCTTTAGGGTTACTGAAAACCCAATTCCAAATACACAATAAAAATGAGACACTATTCGTAGCAAACAATTCTTTATGTCAGTCAGAGATTCATATTTTGTTTCTAATTATAATCAATAGATACTTAAATAAATAAATAAATAAATAAATAAATAAATAAATAAATAAATAAATAAATAAATAAATAAATAAATATAGCCATGTAGAAGAATTATACCCATTTGCTAATTTCAAAATGCAGAAGAGCAGAATACAGTAAGTGGTTTTACTTAGATGAACTACAGGAAAAGAAGCCCTACCAGTGGATCCACTTATGTGAAGTTCGGGGGTAGTCTTATTTCCAGCAACAGCACTAAGGACAATGTTGTATTTATTCCCAGGAATGAGACTAGAAAATGTATTTTCTGTTTTTGAAATTCTTCCTGGTATGGAGACTTCTTGTATCTTTTTATTTTCACGATCAAATAGTACTAGGTTATACATGTCCACCTTTCCTGAACAAGGATCCCACTGAACCTGCAAGCTTGTGAGTGTAGTTTTTTCCTTATTAATTTCCAAACGAGATGGTGGCAAGGGATCTGTAGTTAGGAAAAAAAACAAACCATAAAACATAAACCATTTCTTGCTTTGGGATTGTCTGAAATTTTACACAGTAGCACAAAAAATCTTCCAAAACTCTCTCTTTATCATCATCATGCTGCCAATACTTTTCAATAATTTTTTTTCTTTCTATTTATAAACACTGTGCATTGAAGCCAGTCTACAAGAGAGTCTTGCAGAATCCAGAAATATTACTTTTATATATTTGTACACACTCACACAGACATACACATACACAGACAAAACACTTCCACTGTGGATGTATATTGCAAGCTTGGAAATGTGCTGACAGTAAAATTGTAACAACTTTAATAAGAAACAGCAAACATGGAAACCCAGCAAATTATACTCAGTGCTTCAGTGCAATGTACCTTTATAGGCAGCAGCAACAACTTTCACTTCCTAGCACCCTGAACACTTTATCAGTTATGGGCATGAGCATTTATACAATTTTAAGGGCAATGATCTTTTGTTTTTAGTCTTAGCTTCAATGACTTCAAACAGATTGCGATAGAATATGCGTCTGCTCTGTTGTAGTACTGTTCATATAAATTTAAAAAAACCCAAACAGTACATTGGAGATACCTTAAGGAACTAATATTGAGGTTAGTTTTCTGAAATTCTCAACATTCATGATGTTGTTTATCAAGAAGCTCTCCAGTAAAACCACCTGTGAAATAAGACACACTCTAAAGGAAAGGCAAACTGACCAAACCTAAAGAGTCTGGTTGCTTTTATTCTCCAGGTGTATTTCATCACTCACAAGACTTCATGCAAACCACACAATATGTATTACATGTTGATGTACTAAGGTATTGATGTTTATGTCTTCCAATAAGGTTAAGCAAATGCTTATTAAGAAGGTATCATGAAACAACCCGAGCCAGTGAAATCAAGCATTCATAAGTTAGGACGCTAAAGTTTCCCAACTATTTAGGAATAAATTTGCCTACTACAAGAGTACTCTGTGCTACTCTTTCCTAGCATCAGACCAGGAGTGTAAGGTGCATCCAGGCTGAGAACTGTGGTCTCTGTATGAACAGCACCTCAAACACAGAAGAACAAGACTGTTTTTCCAATGCAGTCATTGCTGCTTGGTTCTCTGAACAAAGGAGATGAAAAAGTGCCAATCACATAATTAAAAAATGCAATGAAAGGCTGAAAGTTGATGAAGTCAAGCCTACTCCCCACCTACAAATGTATTTGTAGAAGGGCCTTAGGAGCCTTTAAATTGCTTTTTCTTCAAATTCTAGGTGATGTCAAAGGTTTAATCACTTCCTACAAAGCTGAAAACAGAGTAGTGCCAAGTTTTAGTGGTATACTTTGTCAATCAAATACATTAGGAATGTCAAGGAAGCATCTCCTTCCTTGGAAACATCCAAAAACTGACTGGACATGGTCCTAGGCAACCAGATCCAGTGGTCCTGCTTGAGCAGGGGGCTTGGACCAGATGAACTTCAGACATTCCCTCCAACCTCAATCTTTCTGTGACTCTGTAAAATACTGTGATCTTCTGAACCCACATCTCTGCTTAAATTCAAATTCTTCCTTCAGACCACAGAGATGCTAGTGCTTTTCAGAAAAAGAGATGAAAATTAAACAAATTGATTTACAAAATCAATAGTAAAATCAACTATCTTTTCTTGACCACTTTCTTAAAGGCCAAACTAAGTCTGCTTAAATCTGAAAAAAAAAAGTAATATTAAAAATCAATTCAAAGACCAAGCATATCAAACTTCAAACCAAATAGTTAAAACTTCACCCAGTTACAGCAATTGAAACAGGAGGTTTTAATGAAAAATGTCAGGAAATCTTAACAATAGGCTTGACTACCAGCTCCACCTATAATATGTACTAAGCCACTAAAGACTATTATGTTGGCAACAGTGAATAGTGGGGGTATAATCTTGTTCCTTGAAGGCAATTGTTCTAATCCGAAAGGTCAGACTTTGGAAGTCAGAAATAAATTCTAGCACTATATATGGTCAGATGCACAGCCAGCTGAAAAAGTTTTAATTTGACTGACATTGAGAGAACAGCCATGATAACTGTCAAGAAGTTTAACCCTCTTTCTGACTAAGAATAAGGTTGACTGTTTTTTAGCCCTGCAAAAGTAACCACCACTGTCATCTGTACTATTTGCCAAATTTGACAAAAGAAGCTATCTGCATTTTTAGAAGCACTTATACTGTCCTGGGTAATCTGTCTTCTAAGGTGCATGAGCAAAGAAGAAAGTTGCGTGCCTAGAAGGTGAAGTTCAGAAATTCAGACTTTATCTAATCTATCTGGCCCAGAAAACAAAACACTCAGTGCTTTGTACATCCGCTAGAACAAAGGAACAATGAGACTGGGAAGTGCCTGGGCTGAAAGAGCCCTGGATGGAAACAAACACTTAAAAAACCATTTACATTGTTATACAAGTCTCTGCTGGCTACGGTACAACACCGATACATCACAGAAATAAAATATTTTCATCAAGATATTTTTATACCATTTGACACTACATGAATTAATGTCCCCTGATCTACAAAGGCATCTTCCAGAAGACTTAATGGTCTTTGAATTATATTGCAACTTCATTTTCACTTTCGGAGAAGAGGCTACGCTTTGTGTGCACAGGTGCTGCAGATCCAATTTATAGATATGGCTATGTCAAACTCCAGTGACATGACTCCCAGAAACAGCCTGTAAGCACAGAAACACACCTGCCTTATGCAGGGGAAAAAAAACCCAAACAAAACAACTGGGAGATATGAGCCCAGGATTTAGTAACCAGGAATTCCTGCCAGTCTCAGTCATCTTCCTACCATATTATCCATTATTTTTCCAGCTTTCCCTCTTCATAAAACAGTAACCTACTTCAAAAGGACTTTTCTGAAGGTTAAGCAAAGAGGGTGGATTTCATTGTCTTTACTAAGTACAAATATCCATTTCTTTGGGATGATACGCAACTAGAGAATCTTTAAAATACAGCTGTTTTTCTTTTTCTTGTACTCTGCCTTTGAAATGATGACCATAACCATTACATGATTACAGATGATAGGATTATACAGCCTATAGTTAGAGCCATGTCACATGTTGTTGCTACAGACAGCTAAAAAATCAAATTTGTCCCAAACAATTTGAAATTTGCATGAGTGAACACACGGCCAAGGTATGCTTCTGGCATTTAGAGAATTACATATTACAATGAAAAAACACTCTAACAGTCTGTCTCCTAGAAGATAGAATTTTATCTTCTTTTCATTCAAATATTTAATGAATTTTCTAACAAAAAATTATCTACCTGTTACTTCTCTCAGTACAGGAGGCCTGGATTAGGCAGTAACACAATATAGCACTGCAATATTTTTGTAGACAATGATTCTGAAAATGGCATTTTTAAGTCTATTTTCGAAGGCATAGTTGAAAGTGGGGTAATTGTCAAATTGTTTTTCATGGCTCTCTAGACCAGTATATCAAATCTGAACTTCAGTTCAGAGTTGAAATTTATAAATTTAACTGTAATTTAGGATCTATTCATACACTACTATTTTTAACTAGATCTAGTCATTAATTGAAATACAGTTATACCAGCGCACACACATTTGGAGATTTGAGAACGTGAAATGTATCTTACTTGAAATCAGGAAAGACAAAATCCTACCATCTTTTGCCATACATCAGTTCTTAATCACAGAAATAGTTTTACTGGGAAAAACAAAGAACATAACATGAAAGGACTGACAGGTGCATATCCGAGCTTTACAATGTCAGCAGCACGCTGACTAGTTGTCTGGTTTTATGTGCTGTTTCATGTATATATATTTACTTAGAAAAACCCTAACAAATTGTAAATATTAATATGAAGCAAATATTCAGACTTGTGCCTACTAACACCTGTAATCTCAGTTTTGCAGTGGAAAATTTATCTGTAGCTCGGAGCTGATAAATGGTGCTATCAGCTTTTTATTTCTTTCCTATTCTACAAAAATAGCACAAATGTCCCCACAGTGTGTGTTTCCATGTCTATGTACACATGGCTTATGAGGTGCATATGTGACTGTATTTTCCATCATTTTAGATAACCTATTTTACTTCTGCTCTACAGGATTAAATACTTGCTGTTTGAAATTGACAACCCACAGATCAAAACTTCTCGAGTAAAGAGAGTCACTTTAGAGGACTATTGTGGATTCTTGTACCACTGTCTCACGCATTATTAGACTTTAGATTAATGTATCCACAAGTGAAATAAAAGCTGCTTCTCTACGAAAAGATTCACAAGGGTGAATCTGGTGTTACTGGGGAGCTTATGGAATTTTAGCGAGCTGCGCAATTCTTCTATTGGAATATCAAACTTGCAAACAATACAGACCATGATTTTAATGTGACATTATATATGCTTAAAAGGCCAATACGGTCCTCTCCAAGCTTTTACATTACCACTGCAACTGTGGGATGCATTGTTCATTCCTTTCGCCCTGAGTTCCTGGTCAGAAAAGGTCACACTCAAAATTTAACCAAATGTTTTGGATTTTGTATGCTTAGCTACTCAAGTACTTTGTATAAGAAACTTGATGAAAACGAAACTCAGAACTGGCACACAAAAATTTTTACAGGATTGAATATGTGCAAAAAGCTAGTTTCTGAACTAGGTACATAAACAAACTTGCAACTTTCTCGTACTTTCTCATGTGCGTTTATTTTATCAAGAGGATACAGATGTTCAAACATCGT
The DNA here is from genome assembly GCA_008694505.1 of Cyanoderma ruficeps. NCBI lineage: Eukaryota > Metazoa > Chordata > Aves > Passeriformes > Timaliidae > Cyanoderma > Cyanoderma ruficeps. The sequence continues at coordinate 17,446,864 of VZDJ01004378.1, forward strand.
TTTGCAAAAATAAAACATATGAGATGGTATTCCTTTCACTTCAACCAACTACACTTCAGCCTCCTGGTCTAACCTAGCCTCCTTTGATAGCCAGTGGAGAAAGCACCTTCAGTGGACAGCTTAGCCCATCTTTGCTAGAAAAACAGCTCAGGAAGGGAATCTCACTGAGCACCAAGGTCAGACGTTGTGGGTTTAGATGGCCCATGATAGCTCAGTTCCACTAGCATTGAAATTGGTGGAATTTTTGTATATAATATGGCTGGAAAGACTGCTTATACCTCCATATTCACAGGACAATTTCCAGGAACACATACCTGGACACTCAGGCTCAGTAGATAGTAAACTAAAACTATTGCCATCAAGCTACAAAGGAACAGGTGAAAAAGAGCTTCCATGTAACTGGTCTGAAATGCTGCCCCTGGTGGAAACATAAGAGGAATAGTCCTCCCTCATTCTGCATTGAAAAACTTAGTATGGACAATACAACATGGGTTGTTCACAGGCATAATTTACAAAAATTCTTTAGGAAAAAAAAAGGCAGATTTTGGGGCTAATTGTGTATTTTGAACACCATCAAGCAATTCAACTCAAAGAAAGCAAGTAACCACAAAGCAATCTGACTAGCTCTCTGCGGGAAACATTCATGGCTCCTCTATTCTCATTTCATGTTTTTGACTGATCTCTGCTATTCAAAATCCAAATGTAAACATCATTTCAACTTAAACTTTAATCAGACTTTTCACTTTGATGTCAGCTACATAATGACTCTAATGATCAGCTGCTTCCAATCACTTTCAACTTACAGCCTTGAAAAATCTAATTAGCGATAAAAAAGTAATAAATGGCATATACAAGCTTCTGTGTTAATGGTTATGCATTAATCAAAACGTGCTCTAAAGTGGTATCTTCTCTACTTCTATGCAAGTGTTCAATAATAGAACTTTACCATACAGAAATTATGGTGATTTATACCTGTCTGTCTAATAACGGTTGATCTATTCTTTCAATTTTCACATTACAAGTCATCAATATCAATATTAAAAACAATCAGCATGATGCACAACAAATTTAAATCACTGTCTGCACAGAAACTATTACTCATTTTTACCAACTGACATGACTTGTGCTTAGTGCATAGCTATGACACCAACAGACTTGTCCATGGATTTTTTTTAAACTTGAGTTACCACAGCAAATCAAGGGAGAGTATTTAGTGCATTTGTATGGTTAATGCAGGAAAAAGGCACTGACAGAAAGCGAAACCTCTGAACAGGTAACTATGAATTATTTGACTACTATAATCTTCATTACTAACGTTAAGTACCTCTCTAAAACTAACACATTAGGAGCAAACCAGAGAGGCATTTAATGATGGACTTCATTTAAGACATCTCTCTTTGGGGTCTTGATCTACTACCTTTAAGAGCCTGAACAATATTACATTTTATCATCTTCAAAAAGGCACAAATACAGGTAGAAAGAGGCCAGTTGTGCCACTGCAGCTGTTGTCATTCAGTGCTGTCCATTGCTTCACAGCTGAATTGTTCACATGCCCACCCAAACACGAATGCAGAAGGGGGGCTTTCCTTGGCAGCTCTCTGTCAGGCTGCTGGACCATTTTTACAGCCAGTCATGGATGTGTCACTGCAAGTGCTCTGCACACAACTGTACATCATAACACCTCACTGGTGACATCCAATGAAAACATATAAGAAGGAAGTTTCAGCCTTACTTTCTGACTTTTAGACTCTCGTTAGACAGAATAAAAGTATAGAAATGGGCTGAAACAGTAAGTTATCCTTAAGGAAGATTTACCCGCTATGAAATACATTGTATTTTAAACACAGTAAATAAACTGTCAGTTGAGGAACTATGACAACAATATGTTTCCATGAGCACAAAGGACGTTGTGGGCTACTACTACAAAAAACAGTTTTCTGACTTAATATCCTCACAGCACCTTCTTTCAAGCTTGCTGGGTTAACAGTCGGCAGTAGTTACTTCTGGCAGCGGGCTAAAGAGAACTCAAGCGCAGGGCTGCTATGTTCAGCAAACACTATCCGCTTGCAGTAGCTGTAAATGCATCGCTCTTCTCTTGGAGCCGGCCGAAGTAAGGGGAGGAAAAGGAAAAGCCCGGCGTCCCTTCCCGCGCACCTGCCGTGCCCGCGCCCGTACCTGTCTGCAGGGAGATGTTGAGAGCCTCGCCGCCGGCGAGCGGCTGGATGCGCAGGCGGTACCAGGTCCCGGCCTCCAGGCCCCGCAGGGTGCAGCCGTAGGTGCCGTTGCCCGCGGGGGCGGGCTGGCAGCCGGCCGCCTCCCCGTCCTCGGAGCGCCCGCTCAGGCTGAAGTTGCAGGCGCGGCCCGCGGCGCTCCAGCGCAGCCGAACGCTCTGCCCGGCGACGCTCTGCTCCGTCAGGTTGGCGCTGCATCCCGCCTCCTGCCCCGGCGCGGCCTGCGGAGAGCGGAGACGGTTCTGAGAGACCCGCCAGTACTCCGGGCTCAGCCCCCAGCCCCGTCCCCGCGCTGTGCCGGTGCGGGGCGAACCTGCCCGTGTCCCCCAGGCTCGCCCGCGACCTGTGACGGGCGACCCGACACCGCCCCCTCCTCCCGCCCGCTCACCTTGGTCAGGGCCAGCGCCGTCCACAGGGCGAGTCCCGCTCCATAGCTCAGCATCGCCGACAGCTTTTAACCCCAAAAACCCTCGCGGGGAGAGGAAAACGGGAAGGGACGGCGGGGTCGGGGGATCCGAACGAGCGAAGTGGCGGCGGCGGGCCCCGGGGGCCCCGGCTCCCCGCCGGGCTCCGAGCCCTGTGCCGGGCCGCCCGCCTGCTGCATGCGCTCGGGGCTGCCCCGGCCGCCGAGCCGCCTCCCTGACACCGGCGTGGGGTGGGGGGGCTGCCCGCCCGCGGCTGAGGAGGAGCGGAGGAGGCGGGGGAGGCGGCCGCTGCTTCCCACGCTGCCATTCTGACCCGGGCTGACTCTCCCGGAGCCCTTCCCGCCGACTTCCGCAATCAAGAGGCGATTTCCTCGCGTCTCGTTGCGGGGGGCGAAGCTCGGTGACTCGGGACCTGCCGCCCACCGGGCAGGCGAGTGGCCCCGGGGTGCCGCCCCTTTCTCCTTAAGGATCCCACCTTCCTCCCGGCTCCTCTCCCACCCCACTTCCCTCCTTTCCTCACTGCTTCCCCCTCATGTCTGTTTTCCCCTGTCTTGTCTTCCCAAGCGTTCCCCCCGGCGGGCGGCCCTTCAGCGGTGCCGCTCTTGGGGGGCGGCACTCTTGTCTCACGCTGGCTGCACCACTTGGCGCTTGCCTTGTCTCATGGTTGCATCTCCTCACAATGTCTTCTTGCCTCTGCCACACCTCACAGCTGCCTTGTCTCATGCTGGTCTTGCTTCATTCCCACCTTGCCTCCTGCCTGCCCTTACCTCATGGCCTCCTTGCCTTCTGTGGCTCCTTCTCCTCATGCCAGCCACTCCTCTTGGCCCCCTCGCCTCACACTTGCTTCGTTCCATGGCCGCCTTAGCTCTCATGCCTGCTCTCCTCACACCTGCCACCCTGACCAGCCATCCCACCTCCTGGCCCACCCTCCTCTTGGCCTCAGCTATCAGTAACCCACCACTCCAGCTCCCACATCCCAAACTCTGATGTTTTTAATGGTTAACCATAGATCACCAAGGCCTGCATTCTCTCCCTGGCCATGTGGCACTGCAACCAGAGGCCTTGTATCCAAGAGAGTCCAGCAGAGCCCAGCACTGAGCTCCTGCCTGCAGCAGCAGAGTCTGTCTGTGAGTGGCCAAGTCATCTCCGTTTTGTGTTTCAACTTGTGTCCTCAAAACAATTCCTTCCCACATCCCCTGAATAACTCCCAAGCTAAAATTACACACACCATGGCAAGCAAGAAAGTCTCCCTGTTTTCAGACTGCACCAATAAAGCTGTGTGCAGCTCTGAGTTGGCTACTGCCAAAATGAAAACTTTCCATTTCTGTCATGCATGCCCGTTTCCTTCTTGTTTAAATTTCAGCCTCTGAAATCTCACATATAAGTGTGTACGTGGGGAGACAGAGGAGAACTGAAAACAGAAGCATTTTGCAGCTTCAGATATTCAAATACAGAGTAGCAGCCATGGAATGAATTTGAGAGTGCACAAAAAAGAAGGAAATGGACATTTACTTTCTTCAATTGGAATGGCATTTTTCTGCATCTTTCTGTACTGCATTATGCGTGTGGGATTTTAACTTTTAAAAGCAGTACCTCAAGCAAATTCAACACCATCTCTGTATCACTTTTGCCCTCTTTGAGGGAGGAAAAGATTCTAGGTTTACAAGCATTAGTCTGCCTTTTAGGGGAGCTGCTGCTCTAGTATTTTTCAGGGCACCAGCCTGTCAAACAAGATACAAATATCTGAAAAACCTTAGCTCTCCTTTTTCTGTTCTGAAATCAGAAGTCTGAGCACTCAAGGGTGTTACCTGCACCTACAGTAAACTTCATCTGTCCCGGTGGAGCTCTGTGACTGGTCCTAGGGACATGGCATTGAAAGTGTTGTGCTGTACTTTGCAAAGCTGAGGATAGTTAATAACTTCATGATTGTTGCCTTATTGTCACTACAATATAAATCTGTGTTGGTTATTATGCCATTCTCAAGCCCATCACAGAAGAAGATCTCCCTTGGAAGAGATGTTTTACATACTTTAGACAGAAGGAGGAACCAAACCCCAAAGAGCTAGCACAGGGATGGATAATCATACCATTGGTGGGAAACACAAGGTGTATTTCTTAGACCTAAACTGGGACTAAAATGACATAGGTGTCTTGTAATCATTTAAGGTGAAAGTTTTACAGTGTGATTTCTTCTTCAGGTGATTGTGCTTTTTGGACTTAACAGCATAAACTACACCGATACTTTTCCAGCACTGGAGAAGTGCGAATCTGAAGGTTTATTGGGAAGATTACTTCAAAACCCTCTCTGAAAATTAAAACATTCAGGGTAACCTGCCTTTTCCTGAAAAGGAGCTCACATTATTCTAAGGATTTTTTGAAACATCCATGATCTGAACGTGCAGGGAAGATATAATTTGGATATTTAGATGTAAGTTGTTTAAATAGATATAATAAGTAAAAGAAAAAAAAGCATAATCACCACTGCAAACATAAAATTCAGGAAAAAAAGTGGAGCCTACCACAAGTAAACTGTAAAAGCTTTTGGAAATAAATACATTTGTCTCTTCTAGCTAGCATAAGATAATCTGTGGAGGAACATTATATTACTGCTTCTCACAAGTGCTCATAATTCAGAAGTTCCTACTTTATTATTCTTATTCTTGCTATCATAAAATCATTACTTTTTTTTATTAGTAGAAAAATACTGGTTTATTACAGGTCTTGAGACTTCCTTCTGTATGTTATCCAGCAAAAGTTCCTACACGGGTAAGGTCTGACACAGCTGCCTATGCCAGCACTAGAATAAAACATTAGGTGTCCATCATTCACTGGTGGCAATATATTTATATAGAATGGCCAACATAATACAAGTAATTATTTCCAGACTGGTATTGAATAAATCAGCAGTCACACAGCCTTTAACACTTACTGACCTGTGTGGCAAGCCAAGAAACTAATTAAACTGAAAAAAGAACTGGAAGTGAGTTTTGGGAGTTGCCGGACGTGTCTCTAATAGCAGGCTCCAAGGTCCCTTTCAGACACTTTCCCAAGGTTTCCTGACTTTTTTTTTTTTTTAACACCAACCTCTCTGTCTCTCTAATCAAGAGGAAATGGGCTTTGCATAGCTTTTGTCATGGATTCAAAGTGCAAACTGCCTTACTTGAAATCCAAGGCAGCTCTAAACCAAACATTTTGTTCAATTGAAATGTCACCATTGTCCCCCCTAAAATGAGTATATGCACAGCCAAATAACAACATGGCTTTACTTCTGCAAACAAGAGACCCCAGCCTGGGCAAATGTAGTTCATAGAAGGTATTGTCTCCCTCACAACAATACTCAGCACTTAGTCTATGTGTTTTCAAAGTATTGTGTTAAATCTAGTTAATCCATTAAACATCCTTGAAGTTTGACAAAAAATGTTATTGACTCAGTTCTAAAGATTGGGAAACAGAGATGGAGGCCAAAGATTTTAAGTTTGTGTGTCTAAATTGGTATGTCTAGATTCAAATGTACAGAGTCAGTTGGAGGTTACAAGAGAAAGCTATTACTGATTTTTTTTTCATAGATATGCTTAGACAGCTTATCATCAGCATTCTGGTTTGAAAGTTTTTACCTAAGCAGCTTGCTCAGTGCAAATGATGTGATTCAGGATGTGAAGTGGGGTAGAAACACAAGAGGCAGTAGTTTCTGTTAAAATGGTGCCATTTCTCTTGCTTTGGCAAGATTATGTAGTAGTAGTAGTGCTGGAGGCAGTTTGGGTAATACTTGATTTTATAGGACATTTCCATTTGGAAGGAACAAATATTCTGTGCAGGAGATGTGCAAATGAACAGAGGGCATGAGGAAATAAGCTCAGCCTGCATGCACTGGGCCAGAAAGATCATATTTAAAAAGAACTACATTAGTTGTGGAATGGGGTGCAGTGCATCTGTCCTTGTCTCAATCCCTTCCCCTCATCATCATCAGAACAGCAGTGTTGGGGTCCATAAACCACCAAGTTTATGGACCCTGACACTATCTACATAGAGTCTTCCCAAACATAAACCACATTTCTTAGTCTTATCTGCTTCAACACACAGTAGTAGCTGAAACATGTTTGCCTGCCCCAATATATTGAGGGTGGTGTGGTCTCCTGGAAGATAAGCCACGGGGAATTTAGGGATTTTCAATTCTAAACCACTATGTGATAATAGTGAAACAGTGACCAATAATGTCCTGCGTGTTTTAGTTCTAACTGCCCATACACATTTTGCCAGTGGTGATTCCAGATTTGCTCTCAGATTACTGAACTAAGTCTTGCAGAAAAGGAAGGCTGGAAATTGATTTGGAGCAAATGGCCTTCCATGTGCTGCTTCTACAGCTGCACATGGCTGCCAGCTGAGGCTGGCAGCCTCGTTCACCTTCTCTGCCAGGGCAGTTTGTTGTTGGACAGAGCAGAGACTAAGGAGTGTCTGTGTGTTTCCACTCTGCCTATCAGCCAGCAGATGAGCTGACCATGGCCAAGGCCAGGGTTCCTTTTGAAGCCAGTTAAAGCATTTGGATTTCTCTTGCTTTGGTCTGTAAACAGTGTATGTAAGTATCTGTAAATAAGGTCATTGCATACTGTAATTCTTAGCATGTAATTAGAGCTGGACCCTCACATCATGCAACAAACAATACTAGAGCCCAAGTCACTGAGAGCAGATACCCAGGCTCCTGTGGGTCCTGCCACATCCAGGAGCTTTCCATTGCTTCTCACATATCCTTATTTCCCTTGAACTTTTCACAATGCAACATGCAAACCAGGATTGGGCTGTATAGAAGAGGCAGATTTTTTCTGCAGCTATGCTTCTAGCAAAGGACACTGTCAACATCAAAGCAAAGCATCCCACCAAAAAAAGAACAAAGCTTAGTCCCGTAGCTAGGTTTTTTCAGGTTTTGGTTTGTTGGTTTTTTTTGAGCCCACAAAACATCCACTTGTAATAGCTATCAGGCTCCACAGAGTGGAGCAGGCTTAATAAAAATCAGTAATTCTTCTGTCTTACCTCTTCTGTAGTGCTGGAGTATTGAAGAGTGGTTGTTGGAATCCAGGCTTTCTCTGTTACTGCAGATTTCAAGTCAAAGTAGAGGTTTTCAATGGGATTTTTACTGAAGTGTTCAGTCACATTTCTGATGAACATCTCTGTGCTACTCTTCAACACATTTTCAGGCCCAGAAGTAACAGCATTTGGAGAGGGGGATGTAGTTCTAGTACTCCACACAGAAGTGTCTGCATCTTGGAGATCTAAGACAAAGGAAAATGATTAAAATCAGCTCTACATTTTTATAAACAATTAGTTAGATTCAATAAACGTGGCTGATATAACTACAAAGTAGCTTAAGTGCACCTGTCAGTTCTATAGGTTTTTTTGTTTTCAGTGCAAACATGGTTTTGCATCAATACCAAAGCCTGCAAAACACAAACAGAAAAAATATTCAAGTCCCCGAACACATACCATTAATTTTAAATATAGTCTGTCAGTGATTCTGAAGGGAAGAGAAAGGTTGTACTTTGTCATTAAGGGCACAGTGTTTTTCATTTGCAACTTTTCCATTTGCTTGTATCTATCAAGTGGCACACAGTATCAGCTCTATATTGTCAACCCTCTCCCCTCCTTTCTAAGTGCATGAGCTAAATTCTCATCCGCCTTTTGTTGGTGTAAGTTTAAAACATGGCTTTGTTCAGTACAATTTTTCAAGATAATATTTTTCTCAACACGCGTGTTCAAGATAAGTTCCTTGTGCCCACATGAGTATTTCTCTTGCTTTCTAAAATCAATCCTATACAGACCCCATTCCAGTCTGTGACTGCTGCCTTCCCAAGGCTCACCTCATGATCTATCGCTTAACTGAAGTATCTGTACATGTGACGGTGAATTCGTTTTTTTAGTCACGTATCCTTCAGAGAAAGCCAAAGTTGCAATTAGAGTGCAGGAAAGATTTTACTACACATTTTTCCTCCACATTTTCATGGCTCTTCCTCCCTGCTGGTATGTATTTAATATCCTTTCTTTGTGGCAGTGAGGCCGGGGTTCAAGCTGTGGTGGCCTTTACATCTGGGAGCATCACATTTCAGCTAAACTATTGGAATTACTCACTGGCCCCTTCTCACAAAAAGTGGCCCTGCCGTTGCTGTAATACAGTGTGTATTGGCTCGGTGCCCAAGACACTTTGTCTGTCCTTGAACTGGGGTCTCCAGCATGACAGAACCTTGTTTTGCTGCTGAGCCACTGGGCTGGTTGCCATTTCTAACAATTTTAGCTCACAAATCCTTTACAAAGTAGTGATTGGGTTAAATTGCAGCAGAAGTTTTCAAATGCAATTACTTGGTGTGCAATTATGATGTCTTAGCTGGGCAATGTGTGATTACCTCTTACCCAAAGAAGCAGTGGGTAAGCTTCCACAAAATCAACATTATCAGGTTTCTTTGTGTATGTGTAAATATATATGTTAGCATATTAATGTAAAGAAATTTGCAGCGCTCTGATTTGCACAAAAAAGTGAGATTGCAAACCCTAGTAGGAGACATTTCCCTGCAAGTGTTTGCTGTGCTTGACAGCACAGTGTGTTCACCTGTTACATGGCTCTGAACTTTTTGAAAAGCAGTGGTTTACTGGAATGGGTTTGTATCCTGAGAAGATGTTTTCCTTCCTTTTATCTAACGTGCTTCTCTGAAAATAAAACAGAAAACTTGCAAGTCTCCATTAAATTACAAAAAATGTTGATCAAATATTTTTCCAAATCAAGGCAGTGAAAACAATACTACAGATCTAATTCTTCTCTCTTACACTTGGACAGAGGTTTCATTGAAACCTCAGGTCTTGTCCAACCATGCATGATCATCTTCATGCTGCTGCCTTTGCAGAACCCCCTGTAGAGAGCCTGAGGTGCAGAGTCTGCTGTGGTCCCATGCCACATACCTTCATGGTTCCCACCAGAAGGACAGGAACCTTGCTCTCAAGCTGTCATCGGCTGCTGCAACAAACCCATTAGCTGACACAAGTCCAGACTTAGTCTAGATTCCATGTCAATCATGCTTCCTGGAGATCTCCTATTAGTTGGGGGTCTCTGAAAGTGTATGGTAGGCAACTAGAAATGCTAGCCCCAAGGACTTGGAAAGAGCTTTATGGCTCTCAGATCTCTCTCTGATGAGTTCAGCAGGAAGTACAATTTGCTAATAGAAAGACAGAAAAAAAAAAAAAAGCAAGCTATATCTGCAATCAGCAATTACTTAGGAAAAAAGGCCATGCAGTTGGGTTACTAAATATATGTTTACACACCCAATGTGAAAACACACTTTAAAAAAAAAATCTTAGCTTAAGTTACAGACAAATAGCAGTGATTCCAGCAGGAAGGCATTTGCATTCCAGTGCAATTGTGCTTTAGGAAAGCTGCTCCTCCATAAAAAGGAAGCTGGTGCTGCCAGTGACATTTATGGGGCTCAGAAGCCAGTGAAAAACTGGCATTCTTGATGCAGAAGCTGAGGGGAGAGCTCGACTGTCCTGGAAGCAAAACACTTGGTCCTCAGAAAGGTTCCACCATTTCACAGAGGTCCCATGAACAAGGATTTGGTCACTGCATGACCCAACCTTTCTTGTTAAGATTTGGGCTATTCTGGATTTCCAGCTAAAGGATCTTCCCTAGAAAATACTGGTTACAGTCTGTTACCTGTAACCTATGGATAGAAGTGACTTGTGTGGAGCACTATGCTACACTGGAACTTCATATATATGTACTAGCATTTTCCACATATCCTACAGTGGACTGATTAATGGGTTTCATATCTGTTACCCACTTTAAGAAAGTCAGAATCCATGTTTATATTCTAAGAAAACCACTATTGTGATCTTAGAGTAAGGATTCTCATAGCCCTTCTTCAGTAGCAAGCACTTAAAAAAAAAAAAAAGTGCATATTATAAGGCCCATATAGCAGATTGCTACACAACTTGAGTTCTAAATTTTTTAACCAGAGAAAACTCACCTCCTCTCTGGACATTAGTGAAGTACCCAGAAATCTCAACAGCGGTATTTTTAAGATGTGTTTAGCATTGTTCCAGCATCCTCTTTGGAAATCAGTCAGAAAACTGTTCTTGGGAACAGAACAGCAGCACTGACACTGATGTTGATCACTAGTAGCTGCATGATACACAGTGTGTGAAGATAATATTGTAATAATCAGTAGCACACCCAGGAGAAATGATGGTGTTCTGACTAAGTGCATATTTCATCCACGGGGTGTACTGCAAACCGTATCCATCTGCACAGCAGCAGGCTGCTTACAAGGAAGGGACTTCCATACGTTTGTATGTATGAATTGCAAAAGTGGTTAATTGTCAAGAAATGAGAACCCTACAGTGGTGCTTTCAGCCTTAGTGGAGCTGGCACAGTGCAGCTAAGGCTGAAATAGCTCACATTGTACTGATCTGCCTACTCCTTTAGAGCGGTTTCAGAAAACTAAGGCTGAACTGCTAGTGAAACATAATTGAATCAGATATATAGTGTATAAGATACAAAATACTCCATAAGATGCATCTATCTCACTGCAAGACCTGAAACAAGAAGGGGTTGCTTTAAGATCTCTTCATGTGCAGGACAAAATGAGTTATCTTTTTAGCTAACTACTTGTAAATAAAAAAAACATAATTCAGATTTCTGTTCCATGTAGGAGTATTGACAGAAGAACAAAATCCACTAAATGTCCTTTCCTTCCATTCAATGTGACTTTTAAAACCTGCAAAATCTTTGCTGCTTGAAAATCTTTACCTGCTTTATTTGAATGTTGTAGAAGTTAGTACCTCATTTGTATCTTATGTCAGAGAGGTCGAATGTCTCTAAACTCCAGTCTAACCTGAGCTGCTCTTTTACTTGCTTGTTTTTGAAATGCTGAAGTAGTCACTGAAAGGTGGCTTCCAGCATCAGTGGTAGCAGAACATCCATATAACTATGATGAGAACACCATTGCTGTACCAGCCCTATTTCTGACACTATGGGTAGTTCCAGCTCACCCTGAAGTGGATTTTTGGTCACTGGATGGGAGTCTAGACTCCATTAACTCCATGGATTACACATCTACTGAAGAAATCTCAGATACTCAGGAATTACATAGACACCTAGGCCTTGGTTCAGCTGCCTAAACCTAGTGGATCTGAATTGCCTTAGGGCATCTGAGGCATCTGCCCAGGGCTCTCATAACATTTATGGGAAACCTACGTCTTTCTGGGCTGGCAGCCAGAGATCTGGTGGAATATCGTGGAACACCTCAAATGACAAAAAGCACCTTGTTGAGATAAGTGAAATAATCCTTTTCTTCAGACACCTACATTTAGACACCTAGAAGTTCAAACCCACTCCAGCTTCTACATGAAGGTCCATACAAAATAAAGGGAGAGAATGTAATAATGAAAAATACCAGTATAGTTATTTGGAATTGATGTCTTTGTTAGCACTAGCAGAAGATGAAATCATAAAGCAGGGCTTGCCTGATTGCTCTGGGAAGCTGTGCCTATTGTTCCATTTTTTCCCTATGAAAGTAACTGAGCTGGTTTTATTCTATATTCTTTGTGCTGTAGCTCATCAAGACTTTGAAAATTTACAAAACCCAAGGACCTAGGCTACATTGCAGATTTCTCCCTTTCTTTTTAGAAAATCTAAACCCACATTTATCTTTGAGCTTCTATCAGTATGCTATTGTATTGTGTACAAGATCTTGTAATGATGTTCAAGGATCTGACATTGATGCCTCTTTGTCCAGGTGGAGATCAGCAAAAGTAGTCAGCCATGTATTTCTGGGACCAAAGAAAGAAGATTCAAGTAATTTTTGATATTTCATGGCTTTACATAGATGTTAGCAAACTCTTACACTTACAAAACCCTGTAAGATAACTTGGAGAGATTAAAATGAATTTCAGTGAATGTATTTTAGGAAAAATGTTTTGGATCCACTTAAAGGTGGAATAAAAATATTGTTTATCACTGTTCTAATTTATCCTGAAGAAAATTACAACCAATAGTGAACTTATGGATGGATTATTGCAGTATCTACAAACACTAAAGGTGTGGAAAGCGTAAAGCCTAAAGATATTTCATTTACATTATTTCAAAAATAGGTAAGAGTTGCTGCCTTTTCTCTATTCCTGCCACCTTTCTTTGGTGCTTTTCCACCTTCCCAAGAGTCCCAAGAAGATGCATGTGTCTTCCCTTCCCATGTTCTGCAGTTGCTACTGCTGCTCCAGTGATTTAGAGCATGCTTGGAGTGAGCACTGCTCCTGTCTCTTCTGCACTCCATCTCAGCCATGGAAGGATCAGCAGTGGCATGTGAACTTAATTAGCTGAAATTGTGATTATGAAGCAGCTAAACTGGAAAGGGAATAAGGGGAAGAGAGAAGCTCATGTGAAAGAAATTACCCCAGACAAAAACCAAAGGTAGAAAAGGGGAAAGGAACAGCATGGACGTCAGAAGGCACATCAGACTTCAGCTCATACCTGGTATCTGGCATTTTGTCTATTTCAGGCCGGAAACAAACAAGAGATAGAAAGATGTTCCAGTTGTTATTTGAATTCCTTGTCCATTATGTTTTTATATCTTTGTAGATCCCACTATGGTTCTTCAGTGCTTGGCACACCACTGTAAGTAAATCCTCCACAAAATCAGCTACTCTTTTTGAATGTCTCAATATCCACAGCCTTAGGGTTGTCCCTACCATGTATGATATGATAGAAGAGAAATGCAATGAAGAGCATCATATTACAAAACAGTTCATGTCACCTTCTTCATCCAGACTGCTCTGCAGCCTGTGTGACAGTCTCTAGAGCTCAGTGCATAACTGCAGCATACAGCTTGGCCTTGTGTCTCCTCATTTGAAGTAATTCTCTACTTTTGGTCAACAGTGAATAACTTTTGGTCAGCAGTGGTTTTGAGGTTTGCTGGTAATATTCAAGGTGAATATTAGCATTGCATCTGTTCTTAACTGGATATTTTATTGAAATTAACCTACCTAGAACAAAAGAAGCTTGTAAGAATTGCTTATGCAGCTCAGGAGTGACATCAAAGTTAGCATGTCAGCATTAATGGTGGACATTTGTTCCACAAGTGTTATTTACATGCAATAGTCTTTGTTCTTTTCAGTCATCCTGCCTTCTACCTCTTCACCTGCCCCATCTGTTCATCTTGCCTGTTTCCATTCCTGTTCCTTCTCCTGGTTTCTGAGCTTAGAGAAGTTCTTAACCCAACAGTGGGCTGCTGAAAAGAAGGCTTTAGCATTACAGAGGTTTTTTTCTCTCTCTGCCCAGAATGGCCTCATGAATTTGGTGGGAAATGATGTCTCACTTTCTCAAGGGATACTGATACCTTATGACCATTCTTCATGTTAGCTGTTTCAGTGGGAGGCCAATTCAAACATGAGTTTGTGTGAGAAGCACAAACATGTGTTTGCTGCTAGATTTGGAATTACCTCTGAGTGAGCAGAGATGGGTTGTATTCCCAAATTGATCCTGGTTTCCTGAATGAAACAGTCATTCCGTCATTTAGGTCAGGACTGTTACAAAACATATAAATCCAAACACATCTCAGATGGCTGATTTGAAATCCAAACCCAGCTCAGACTTTCCCCAGGCTCAGAAAAATCATGTTTGATATTTGAGTAAGGTCCAGAACGAAAGGTAGTTGCAATTACTGGGTTTGGAGCTTGTACTCTATCGGGGTTGATGTTTGGGATGTACTTCAGTGAGCTAGTCCTACGCTAAAATATAACTGTTTTTATGAGTACTATGAAAACAGAGGGTAAATTATAGCAAAATGTGGTCTTAGTCAGGAGTAGAAAAACTTACAGCCATTTCAGCTCCAAAGATTTTGCTCAGTTTTTACTATCTTAGCTAAATATAGACCAAATATGTTATTTTAGGCTGATCCACTTCTGCTTGTACTGAAAGCAGATAGATGTTCTTGGAAGACTAATTTTACACATTCAGCATTGAAAATTTTGACATGCATATGGATGCCATGACCAGAATTGGGGGCATTAGACATTGTTCTCACAGTACTTACTACTACTTGAAAAATTAATCTCTTTGCACTACTTCCACTGTATGAGCTTCTTATATTCCTAAAATTCTTAGTTAGGTATTGAGGATTATAATGTTTTGTTGATTTTTCAGCAGAGCTTCCCAGAGCTGTCAAAAGTAAGTGATACTCTCAGAAAGGATTTACAGGCCTGTCTATGGAAAGAATTTCAGGAAGATCAAGGTACATTCATTTAAGAACTGAGCACAGTAAATAAATGAGAAGGTTAATATCCCGTGACAATTGTCTTAGTGCTTACTGGTCTTTCCTCTGACAATGATTAAGGAAAGTGTGTAAGGTTACTTTAACTTTGTTAGGCCACACTCCATCCAGCTATCTAAAGGAAATAACAGTACCTGTGTACCTCATCTGAACTGTTCAGAGTGTCTTGGAATATGCAAGCCATACACACCCCACAGGACTTCAAATGATTTTGCCTTTTTAATCTCTAACCTATATGGGAGGGCTGGGATGGCATCATGGCCACTGTTCCATTCCCTGATTCTGCAAGTTGTCCTTTCATACCTCCACTCAGGTGAGTAGTAGTCCTAGTTCTATGAATAGAGTTCTGCAAGTGCAAGTTTGCTGAAAAAAATGGTACCCTGCCTTACAATAACTAGGAGTTTAGAAAGAATGAGGATATCATTTAAACATTCTGAAAACTTGGCCATATGCAACAGTTTTGGGTCATAAAACCTTTTTTAACCCTGTAAAGACAAGAATGAACAGTAACGAGATGTCTGTAGGCTGTACTTATTTGCTATGGAGGACTGCTTAATAGCATATAAGAACAATATTAACAGGATTGCCAGGAAGGATTGACAATGGGACATTGAAGAAAGCATTATCACACAGTACTCAAACCACTGTACCTTCCATTTTGCCATGGATATGGAAACCCACAACTACACAGATATACTGCTACTTGTCTGTAGGTATGTGCACAGACCTTTGCATTTCAAGGTACTATTCCAAGAATTTCTGAGACTTTTGATTCAGTTCATTATTCTCAGGATTTTGAGTGTTCTCATGTATATGGCATTTAAGAGCAAAGTTACACTGAGTAAACAAGTAAATGTGTAAGCCATGACTATTGTAATCATGCATTTAGGTTAATCAGAGACATAAATGTCCATGTGTTTGATTTTCAGATGTCTTCTTGCTCTTGACAGATTGAATCTGGATTTGTATGATAAAATGAATGGGGAGAAGAATTTCTTTGCATCCACATTTATGAAAAGAACTAAGAATCAATACCCATAGTTCAGAAATGGAAAAAGGAAATGACAATAATAGTGAGCTGAGATGACATATAAGCACACTGATCCAAAGATTGGGAGTAGACAAAAGGAGAGACACCCTGAAAATAAAAAGTGGCTTAAAAATTCCACCAGTTGTGAGAAAGACAGCACTCATGTCCTCTGTTCTTTAATAGTTCTCAAAACGCTTTTCAACTGTGAAAAACTTCCTTCCGTACGAATAAAATATCATAATTTTTCACATTTGAGTTAGCATAACAGGGACATTTTTGTTACCAAAACTCCCAGGATATTTCCTTGAAGGAATAACTCACCTTGCTTTGAGCACAGATTTACATAAACAGGTTTTCCCGTCTCGCTGGTTTTTAGCTGCATCCATGTATGAAGGTATTTTTTACTCCGCTTGGCCATTACCTTCTGACCTTGTTTTGTGAGGAAAAGAGAGCTGTTGGCCACCTTCAGGAGCCCATCCTCGTGGCAATTCCACTTGACTGCCTGGGGACAATCAACGAGGATGCTGCGAGACGACAGAGCAGAGCGTGTAGAGATGCTCAGGCAGTGGGCAGACTTCACGTGGAGAAGCCTGTCATCTGCCATCCACTGCCACTTCTGGCTCAGGTTGGTCATATTGCACTTTTCCATAAAGACTCCTTTATTTTCTGAAAGACACTGCTGTTTCTGGACATGGATAATCAGAAACCCTTCTGGAAAATGAAAATTCCAGAAAAATATGATAGTTTACACATTTACTTGACAAAAAGCAAATTCTCAATGATTTAAAATACATCAGCAACTAAATCTCTCTTCCCACTTTCTGTGTGTTGATCTTTTCATGAAACTCCTTGTAAGATGAACCTATTTTAAAAAAGCTCCTCTAAACACAATACCCATGTGATACATGTGCTGGTAATGTCAATAATGAAAATGCAAATTCCCAAGCTGTTGTGGCAAGGTTATCTTGACCTTCATTATATATAAAAATAAGAAAGAAATAAATTGGATATAAAAGAAATCCAAAAACTATTAACTTCAAACACGAGTTCCTCATTTCCCCCCCTGGAAAGCATACAGACATCTACATGAGTTCTCAGTCTCTGTTTCAGTCCTACAACACAGGCTTTTAAAAATATCATTTACTGCCTGAAAGTTGTTTTAGTAAAATTCATAATGTTTCTGAGGGAAACATATAGGGGGATATTCACAAATTGATGTGTCTCTCAGTGTCTGTGTTACAGGAATGGAGGTTCTTTACTGATAGGAAGTACATCTGTTTTACTGGATATATTCCAATGTCTCTAGTTGTTAGCTTTGTGACCATTCCAGTTCACATAAGATTAGCTCTCTGTGTCACCATACTTAAAGAACAACACCAGCTACTCAAATGAAGAAATTTACGGTGCATTTATCAAAACCCCAGAAAGTTATCAATGCAAAATGCATACTCGTTACAGAACACAGAACTAGTTAGTTCAAATGCAGCCTCCTGCCATATCACGTTCAGGTTCTTTGTTTTTAATCTCAGTTACTCAAACATTACCAGCCCCATTAGTTACAAAGTGCTAAAGCAAATGTATATTTATTTTCTTCAACTGATGTTGTCATTCCCCTGTTTTTACAAACCTGTGAATTTTCTAACTAAGCACTACAGAAAGTTCTTGTCTCTGAAGTTTCATAAAGTATGAGTAAAAGACAAGAATCTCCCCTCTGAAACTTGTCCCAGAAACTCAGCTCCTGGATTATCTATCAGGATATCTTCTTAAAAAAAGATGTATCTCCAGCATAGAAAAAGACAGTTTATTTTCCTTTGGAAAGGAATCTAAACAGAATGGGCTATGTTGGCCCTGCCCCTCATTCCTCTGGTACGAAGCCCAGAGAAGAGGTGACAGTTTTTGTAAGTCACTGGCTGTGCTGGAGGGCTCTGCTCAGCAGCAGAAAGAGCAGTTCGGCAGAGGGGAAGTGGGGAGAGACACTTACCTGCGAATGTCAAGGCAAGACAGGTAGAAATCAGGACGTGAAATAAAGAATCCATTTTCCCTCTAGCAACTCCCCATGCTTCTCTTAAAAAAACCCACCTCAGATAAGTGAAGCGAAGGCTAGGAAGGAAATGTGCCTTCATGGGGGAAAAAGTCAGTGACGAGCACTTCCTTCTATTCAATTGTTTTGGGGGGTTTTACAGCACTTTGTCCTTTAATATGATTCTTCAGTTTACTGGTTGGTTTATTTTGGAAAAATACAAGCAAAAGAGAAGTTTTCAAACACCTGGGAAATTAAAAGATATTTTATTGAATCTATTTGGACTAAAGGAAAGGGGATCATACTTTTGTGTAATTTGTTGCCTGTGAACTGTTACAAATCTACTGGTCATCTGGATGGTGCTGACTAAGTATATTCTATATTACCCAGGGAAAACCATGTATTTTTGTAACTATACACAATCAAGCAAAATCTCAATATATTTCTAACTTCACAAGTTCTAAAAGCCAAGTGGAGGGTGGGGAGGAAGGGGAAGAGGAGGAGGCAAAGCTCTGGCATCTGTACTAGGTCTTACAGAAACTGCCCCTGAGGAATCAAGTGATGCTGGGTTTGCCTTCCCATCAGGTAGTGCACCTTGCTCCATGTCAGTTGGGGATTGCCTGTGTCCTCTGGATTGGTTCCCAAGTGGTCTGAAGCCATGGTGGAGGCTGAACAAATAGTGCTGGGCTGAGCCTGTTTATGGGGGTACAAGAGTGTGTGTGCATTAACTACTCCAGGCAAGAACAGAGACTTCAGTTAATATTTTATATTAAGGGTAATTTATTAGCAGTATGAAGCAAAGTCAACATCACTGCATTAAAAACTCATTATACCCTGTAAACAGACCTCCCAGTACTGTAACCCATAATGCAAATTTCTCATATCTCTTAAAAACAAACTTTTACTGAACAATAAAGGAAACAGTCATAGCAGCATTTTCTTTCTTGTATAACCTGTCATGGAAGAGTCCGTATCACTAAAGGCATCCATCTCTTACTGAAAGAAATAGAGCAGATAAACAATATATGCAAAAATTTCTGTATTAATAAAAGACAGACAAATATTTAAAATCCTTACCATTTAATATATGCTACAAAGTTTCTTTCAAAAGTAGAATGACTTTCACAATTTACAAATACACTGGATTCAGGTCTGTAGCAGAAGCATATTCTAAGACAATCAACAGTACAGGGTAAATACATACACACTGAATAACAGACATTGTGCTCTGCAACTGCTCTGTAAGACCTACAGTAAATACACGTTTAATAGTTAATATTATGAAGAACATTTATTTCCATATAAAATATTAACTGCTTTTGAATATTTTCAAAACCATGATTTTTCATTTTTTTATTATCTCCTTTTTTTTAATCCATAGTTGAACACTTGCAATTTTAGCAGCAAGAATATTATGTGGCCAAGAAACAAGCTCACCACATAATCAGTAATAGCACTTTACAGTACAGTTGACAGTCCATTCACAAGACAGTTTGCAAACGTCAAAGCTTTTATACACTTGTTAAACATTTCTTCTGTAGAAGTCCCAATGTCCATCTGACTGCAGCAGTAGCACATACATACATTCCATATAGCAGATATCAGCATTACAGAATTAAACCCACCTTTAAATGCATACACAAAACCCATGTGTAGTTTCAGTACAGTACCTTCTTTATAAATCATTTTTGGGAAGCTCACAATACATTCATATATAGTAAGGGTCCAGCAATCTCTGTACTTTTGCCAAACCGTCCACAATCCTTTCAGAAGTTGGCCTCAAAGCCGTCTTTCCCACTGCAGTAAACTTCTTGAAGAAGCTGCTGGTAGGTAATGAAACAAATTACCTCAAGTGACTGACATTCGGTTTTACCCTCCTTGGCTTCACTGGACAGCTTCTGCAGAAAGTCTGCTTTCATACAGACTCAGTGCATGGTGCACAAATTCATACTGCTCGCTGGTCTGAACCATTCCACCCCTGGAAAGGAAGCACACTGCACTGAAATCTTATTTCTTAGGACTGCAACACCCTCCAGCTCCTGCCAGCCCCATGACCACCAGATGACACCAGCCCTTTTCTCAGTTTTTGACTTAAAGAGTTTGCTCAATGAGAGATTTTGTCCGAGCAGAATTACTTTCTTCACAACTTATGCCATCCAGCACATGCGCAACATGAAGAATTCTCAGTTCCTTCAGAGTAAGAATTAGAGAAGGAAACATCTGGCATCTACAGCGTTAAAACCTACATTTCAAATTCAGTATATTCAAAGAGAATTTTGCTCAATCGCTTGGGCAAGGAAGGCCAGATACATGGATGCAGCATTACCACTCATGGAGCAAGGAAGTAGACAGAATCTAGCCTTTCATTTTTGTCCTTTACTAAAAATGTAACCTTCTGTGACCTGCAGATGGCCTGTGCAGAGAACAGCTCTTCCTGTCCTCTTTTTAACGCCTACAATGCATCCTGTCCCAACAGCCACCACCTACAAAATTTTATAGTGATGAATCATTTCACCACCAACGATGCAAAAGAGTTTAACCTAACCATAAAAAGAACTAGTTGCAGCCAGCTTGGATTAAATGCCTACATTTTATACATTCACCTGACAACAATCAATTTTTCAGGTCTGAGGATCAAGTCCCACATCTCCAGCGCTGGTTGCAGTGTGGCAGGAAGGGATTGTCCTAAAGGAGGTAGGTGTGATAGGAGTGTCACCATGTAGCACTGAAATTAAACTGAGCCTCTTTCTGTCAATATTGAGGTACTCAAGGTCTTCCTTCTCATGGAGGAAGGCCACAAATTTACTTAATTCCACTTCTATTATCTCATCTGTCAGGGTATTCAAAACTATCTGCTCTGCTTCTGGAAACAAGCCCCTGGTTCATCCTCAGTGTACCCTGGACCAGCTAATTACCTTTGGGATGTTGAAAGACTAAATGGCCTTAGTGAGAAGGAAGACATTAAGATATGTGTCACATCTGGCTTCAGTTAGATCTTCATTGAAACATTTAAATTTGCAAGGTATTTGAATTCAGAGCACTGTTGGAGCCAGATATCTTGCAGAAGCAGGTCTGAAAATTTCATGAGATCCCTAACAACAAATATGATACTGACATGCCAAGACATTTGAAAAATGGTAAAACTTCCTCAACTAGTATTGTCCTTCAGTATTAGAAATGCTTATTTACAACCACAAGGTCCTTTTATTTTCTTCAGAGCTACTACATGGCTAAATGGCTATGGCAGGAAAATCATAATTAAAACAATACCTACTTTTTTAAGCAAGTGACCAGTGGTCTGTGTTCCTCCAATGAGCTCAGGCAAATATAGAACAACTTTCAGTAAACTGCATAGCTATTATAATACACTATTCCTAGGAACAAAATCACAGGTCCTTAAATGGTCCCATCCAGCCCAAAATGCAGCACTCGTAGCTTTGCCAACAAAGACATCCACAAATTCATAACTCTTGGCTGCCTTTTGCCTTTAGCTGCTTTCCTCTGTGCTTGTCCCCTGCCTGGAGATGCAGCGAGATACTAAAGGTGATGGGAGGGCTTTGCTCTGTGCTGCCTAGTCTCCTTCCTTCCTCCTTGCTGCTGCGTCCTGCTCTGCCCACGCAACCCCTTCCCAAACAGCTTCCCTCCCTGCCTTCCTTATTAATGTTCTCCCAAGGTGTTCTCTAAGGGAGTGCACTTCCCAGGTTAGATCTGCTCTGTGGAATGTGTGGAGGAAGGAAACGTATCCAGGGAGAAGGACTTAGCAGAAAGGGCAAGTTAAAACAATTTTGCCTGCACTAGGCTGTGTGATGGTGATCTTGCTCCTTCCTCTTCAGTGCTGAAGTAATACACAAATCCCCCAAGAAAGCCCCATGTGTAAGACTGGTGGGGGCTGAGCCCAGCACCACAACGTCTGTCCTGTGTTAGCAAGGACAATCCAGAGTTTATGATGCTTCTGAAGTTTGGCATGTAATGAGCAAACCGTCCACACCTCTGTCAGCTTAAAGGCATGAGAGTCTTATTCAGACGTTCAGACAACTTAGCCTTGCCAGTGCCATTATATATGGGATTTATTGAACCATAGTACCACAAAATGGTTTGGGTTGGTAGGGACTTTAAAGACCACATAGTTCCAAACCCCCTGCTATGGGCAGGGATACCTTCCCCTAAGACTAGGTTGCTCAGAGCCCCATCCAACCTGGCTTTAAAAACTTCTGGAGATAGGGAAGTAAAGAATTTCTTCCTAATATCTAATCTGAATTTACTGTCTCTAAGTTTAACATCATTATCTCTTGCCCTATCACTACAGACCCTGGTAAAAAGGCTTTCTCTGTCTTTCTTATAAGCCCCCTTTTATATTTAAAGGCAGGAAGAACATGTCCCTGGATCCCTCTCCAGGCTGAACAGCCCCATTTCTCTCAGACTTTCTTCCCAGGAGAGGTGTTCTGTCCCTCTGACCATTTTTATGGCCATTCTCTGGATTCACTGTAGCAGGCCCAGGCCCTTGTTGTCCTGGGGACCCCAGAGCTGGATGTAGCACTGCAGGTGGGACCTCAGCAGAGCAGAGCAGAGGGGCAGAATCCCCTCCTGGGACCTGTTGGCCATGCTGCTTTGGATGCAGCCCAAGATACACTTGACTTTCTGGGCTGCAAGTGCACACCGCTGGCTCATATCCAATCTTTTATCTACCAATATCCCAAATCCTTCTTACCTTTGTTCTTATGGAAGGCTTACATTTAATAGCAGGGAATTATCTGTGATCCCAAGACATTGGTTTGTGGAAATGTCTGTGTGGAAGAACATTTCAGGAGGAAATTTGCTCAAGGAGGGAGGTTTCCTCTCCTGTGTCCCTAGTGTCCAGAAGGGATGTAGCCACAGCTACAGCACCTCTGGGTGTGCAGCCTTTGTCTGTTTGCCAGCTTGCACTGCCAGCTGCTCTGTGAGCTGCTGGGCTCGCTGCTTCTTTGAGACTCTTTGGGCTGATGCTTGGAAGAAACAGACCCTGGTATCCTGAGGGCTTAGGGACTGTGCCCATCTTTGCTTGGGTAGCAGTGGGGGCATAAAGGGTCCTTTACCCTCTCCTCTGGCTTGCTGCTAGTGCAGCTGCATGCAGTCTGCTCCAGAATGAATGCTATGCAGGGTTTGGGATTCTTTTTTTTTAACCTGAGGCCATTAGTCAAAACACTTAAACAATGAATTGACGCACACTGGAAACTCTTTTCATCCTGTCTGAGGAGCCAAGAGCAAAGTTATCGGATGTCATTCCAAGAATGTGCCTTTAAGGTTAAGAATGTGCAAAGTTTCTCGATGTCACAGTAAGTCTTGAAGATGCCTCACATCAAATATTTCCTGTTTCTGTTGCAAAATATAAAAAATGAACTGGGAAAAAAAGCAAGCTGAGCAGACCTGTGGGTCTGTCTTTTTAAAAATTCACACAGTCCATGGCTGTATTTCCATCCTGGGCCAATATTTTGAAGTGATGGTCAATTTTCTCATATCAGCTCAGGACTGATGATTCAGATCCATTCACCCCTCAACTTACACTAAACAGCTAAGGAGGAAGGGGTACCTGGACATATCCTATCTAGGAACAGCTCTGTCCTGTCTCAATCCTTGTTGGAGCGCTATTTAAAACTGTTTCCAGGAAGAGCTACATGGGCCATTAGTTAAACTATTTTCTAGCATAACCTTTGCCACCATCTGCAATTTGTCTGGATGCTTGTTTGGTTTTCATTGAATGTGCTAGGCAATGGGAATGTTTTGGTAAGTCACTACAACACCACTCATGAGTCCCTCAAGGTAGCTCTTTTCTTTTTTCCAATTCCTATTGCTCAACTCACTTTTGTAGAAATGTGGTCATGGACCCATGTGATAAAAAGTCCACGTGAGAGTGGACATCCCTGAGTGTGTTCATTCCATCTGTAACCTGTGTTTGGAAGATTCAGCTCTGAGCATAAGCTAGAGTGGCCAGGAACCTAGTGGAGATAGGATACCAGGGATAAAATACTCAGTGTACCTCCTAGCCAGGTTGCTGGATCGCAGGTGGTCAGATAAAACCATCCTGTTCTGCTAAACTCTTTTTTTCTTTTTCTTTTCTTTGAGGGCAATCTGATGCACAAAGAAAAGACTGGAGCTCAGGTGCTGGCCAGCATAAATGAGGAAGACAACCTCAGCACTGCTCCTGCTCTGCTCACAATTGTACCCCACTGCTAACGTTGGCCGTGCAGGTAACTGCAGTGCAACACCATGATGGCCACAACCAGCTCTGCAGCCAAGTCTAGTGGGCTTTAAGGGCATTTTCCCAGCTTCATGACATGTGCAATGACCCTGTCTCACACAACACCTGCCAGTGACCACCATGGCAGGACTGTGGCAGCAGGGGAGGCCAGTCTCATTGACCTTTGTCCATGTAACAGTGACCCTTGCCCACTTTATGAACTGGCAGTGGTTACTGTAGTCTTAGGGGCTGCTAAGTTTTTCCTTAATAATCATGACTATAAACTGACTGCCAGGTCAGTGAGATTCATTCTGCAATATGGCCCATTGGAAAAGAAAAAAAAAAAAACCAAGGAAAAAAAAAAAGACAGGTTTTGGTTACTGAGTTTTATCCAGAAAAATGTCTTTAAAAATTAAAACAGAGACATACTCTTTGTCTCAGGCAATGCCTGAGAAT
The DNA here is from genome assembly GCA_008694505.1 of Cyanoderma ruficeps. Lineage (NCBI taxonomy): Eukaryota > Metazoa > Chordata > Aves > Passeriformes > Timaliidae > Cyanoderma > Cyanoderma ruficeps. The sequence goes on from VZDJ01004378.1 coordinate 17,471,539, forward strand.
ATGAAGCAAGATCTCTGTAGTCTATACACTAACCTGAAACTTGAAAAAATACAGAAATGTACCAATCACAATATTTAAAAATTCTTATAACAAGCTTTGTATCACGGAAATTGCTGTTATGAATATTATATTTGGGTCTGATTTCCATTCTCCTTCCAAGTTTTTCTAGGATACTAATATGTAAAAGAAAGTTCATTAGGCAGATCCACTCAATGAAATTGTGTTGTCAGTTAATAATGCTGAAAATCTGGCTTGTTTTTTATGTCTGAAATAGGGATATTAAAAGAGGCAGATGAGACCAGAGTTTGCTTCCACTTCTCTATAATGGATTGTAAAAGCAATAAGAAAAAGATTCTCTCATAATAGAAATACTAAAATGGGAAAGAACACTTCAAACTTTTCTCAGTAAGACAGATAGATAATCAGAAAAGAGGGTTGGAAATTTGCAGTTGGTAATTTAAAACAGAGTAAGCATTTTCCCCTCAGCTATTCCTTCTTATTTTGTTGCTGATATTTTTAGGTCAATAACTTCCCTTGGAGAATTTTACACTCCAAGTGGCTCATGTCACCCTGTAAAGATCATATCACAATGTCTAGTATGATGAAGCCATGTGGGAGGGGAAGGCAGTGGAGATGATCCATAAACACTATAAAAAACTGTATGGATTCTGGTCCTTCTGCACTTCACAGTTCCAGTACCTTTCAAAACTCTTCACAACACAAAAAATTCTGTATTAACCCTCTTACCTTGGCTCTTTTTCAGCATTTGCACCCTTATGGATTTTTTTCATTTAAAGAAGACATGCACGTCAGAAGCAGTTGAGATACTTGCAAGGTGATTATATGACCTGGTACCTAGAGAAGAGGAGACTCCTCTACTCTTGGGGCAATCCTGTATATTTACTTTATACAAAATTCTGTTTCTCCAAGCAGAATAAGAAAAGTACAACCCAACCAACAGTTTCCATTGTGCACAATACCCACATCCTCCTTTAAAACACAAATCCCTCTTCAGCCATGGTTTCACAAAACAAAGCACTCTGCAACAATGCTGGCTTACACTGTTCCTGCTCCCAAGCTGTGAATTCAATCAGGGAATTGATCTGACTTCAGAAAAGTCTCTAACAAATGTCTTGGTATTTTCTTAGGCTGGGTAAATTTGCCAACTCAATTCAAAAGGACTCCCAACACAGCTGAGGAAATAGCAACAGCACCAGATTTGTCTTTCTTCAGTGCTCAAAGAAACTACATACTCAGTGAGCCTGGATTTCTTTGTCAATCTAGACTCAAAGAAAATCCCTTGTCTCTGGATTGCCCTCACCTCTCTTGTGTCCTAATGGGATGATGCAGACAGTTCTATGGCATGGGGGGAAAGAGAAGCAACTAGTGCCCAGCAGCTACAGGGTTGTCATTTCAGGGGAATTTCATTCAAGGGAAGTTTCACCCAGAAAATAATGTGATTCCTTATTCAGGACGTAAATACAAATGTTTCCTTGAATATTCAGTTAATGTGGTCATAAAAGTCAGCAAAAGCAATGGCAGCCATTTCATGTAAAGTAACATTCAACTGTGAAAATGTTTTCAGAATCATTACTGAATCATTACTGATCATTACTAAATCATTTTGGTAATGATTGCAGAATCACTGACAGATTTGTGGTTCTGGAACTCACCGATCCACTCGTAGCTGGCAGACAATGCTCAGTGCATCTACAACTCCCTCCTCCTTTAACTGCTGACAACCAATGGCTGTGGCAATAAAACATCCAGTTCTTCCTATACCAGCACTGAAAAGAAGGCAAAATTTAATAGGGGAATGAAGTTCACAGATCAAGGAGTTTAATGGGAAACACTAAATAGATATGAAAACACAAAAAAATATGAAACATGGAATGGCTAGAACCCACAGTTCATGGGTGCATGTTCAGCAAGGCTGACTTCTCAGCTCACTTTCATAGAGGGAAATGAAAGTGTGCACTGTTCCAGCAGTCCAGTTGTGGGTAATTGTGAGGCTTGAATTTTTTCAGATTGAACACAAGTGTATGGTAGAGAAAACCAAGCTCCATTAGCACTACAAAATTTGGGTATTTTCTGGCCCCGTCCAAGAAAATGATGGAGATAAGCATTGAAAAGGGGGAGAAGCCAACCCCTCTGATCCCTTTTTAAAAGACAAAATTCAGTAGGGCTTTATGTTTAAAGCCCTCAAAGTACACAAGGGTTCTGCTAACCACACTTCTAACCATGAAGGCAGAAAGGACCTAGACCCTGCTGATAGTTAAAAAAGGACCATGCTGATGAAGTTAACTCTCTCTCCTGTGATTCTGCAGGACGGTGAAGGATTTGGTGCCTAGTTCCCCAGGTTTTCTTGATACCTGCTGGGAAACAGCCATTTTGGCATTATTTTTTTCCTTGAGGCCTCAACAATTCTGAGAATCTCTGCCCCACTCTGTTTCTAGCTTAAGTAATGCAGAATGCAGTGCAGCTCACGCATGTGTAATGGCAGGAAAATTGGAGGAAAATAGTGAAAACATGAATTTGGGGTCCAGATCTTCATAGCCCTCTCACTCAGACAAAAGGGAAGAAACTGATTGGAAAATGGAGACCATAGTGTAGTGAACATATAGATAATTGAGTTGTGACTGAAGAGCTAGGAATTCTAATCACAACTGGGATGATATCTTAATCACAGTTGGGATGATAACTGTCTTTTATCATTAATAAATTTCTGCCTATGCTTACAGACCTTACTGTCATATCACTCATCTCAGAAAGACATCCCATTCTTCTGAAGACCTTCATTACGGAAGATCCATACTAGAAAAAGGGCAATCTCAATAGCCATCCACAGATTTCTGCATTGTTAGGAAGCTACAATTCTTGATAAATACAGCTCCATAAAATTTGAGAAAGTTTCTTATTCATCACATTCTAGTTTTCAAAAATTATGGGTGGTACAAATCTGTCTTCCATTTCTCTAAGTTTTGAAATATGGAGCTGGAAAGAAGTTGTTCAAGATGAAAAGTTATGATTTAATGTACTTCTAGGAAAAAAAAAGAAGTGTTATCCCAACTGTAAGAGATGTATTATCACTGTTATGAGACAAACCAAGTAAGAAAATACTGATCTTATTTTTACTTTCTGTTTTTCTTCATCTACTACTTTCCACCAATATCACAAATCCAGTGCTATTTCCTATTATTTAAATTGCAACACGGGGTAATGAATCAATTTAAAGAAATAAAATAGAATTAAATTAGAATTATTAGAAGGTCATTCTCTGGCATTGTAATTTGTATGAGTAAAACTCTACTCTTGAGTACTGAATAACACTTTGCTTTTGAATATCCAACCAACTGCTTTTGTGAAAATGTTCACAAATTGCAGTATTGATGTGTTTTGATCTCCAAATTTCTACCTGATGCTTGCTCTTCAAAACTGACTTGCTTTGCAATATTTTAGCCTACTGGTCACCAGGCACTGCATTTGAATTAAGTATGTAATCATGCAACAAGACAAAAAAGTAAGCAAATCATAGACAAGAAGCAAAAGGAAAATAATTTTTCCAGCTGTCTTTAAAAAGCAGAGTTCATTAGCAGAAACAGAGACCAGTTCACAAGTGATCTGCTAACAACAAAGGAATTCTCTCCAAAACTCATATCCTCAAATATGAACTAAAAAAGTCAATTAGCATGAAGAGGAACTGGGGAATTTTGCTCTTCCCCAAACACATTCTTTAGGAGAGCTATTTGAAGCAATTTGCTGTAGCCTTGCTTTAGGCAGTCACTCAAGAGAAGGACTGGCTAATTACCTGCAGTGCACAACGATAGGCCCTCTGCCTGGTGATTCCACCCTGTCCTGTTCCACATCCAGCATGAGCTGCAGCAGAGGCTGAGCGCTGTCGGGGGTTTTGTGGTCCGGCCAGGATGTGTACCAGTAGTGCTTCACACTGCGGGACTGACTCCCTTGCTGAAAATAACACCAAGATTTGATATGAACAAGTGTATTCTTTTTATTTCTTACAATGTCATGGTAGAAAGACAGTAAAAGTGTTTAGAGAGATTAAACAATTTTTTTATATTACACTTGGAGGATGTAACTGGATGGAACTGATGTGCTTCCAGACACCCAGTTTTAAGAAGGGTTTGTGCACCTGAAAACTTGGCTGTTTTTCCAGCTGTGTAAGTTCTGTTTTGTCCATCTGACTACTGACTTAATGACTGTATTGTCAACAGGGAATTGTCAGAGGTCTGTGATATATCAGCAACATCTAGAGAGAATAGCTTGACGTGGGCTTCTGAATTTCTAAATTATCATGTGTTTCTACCTTTTAAGGTCATTATCATAAGGGTCTGATTCTAAAATTACAAGGGTATTGAAGTTAAAGATGTAGAAGAACTGCCTTTCTAGATTAATAAGATATTCCAGTTTGTTCGGTTATTCTCTCCAACAGAGTCTGCTACCACTTACTTAAATAGGGGTTAAATATGGGCTAGGGTAATTGTATTGGATGATATGACTTCTGCTCACTTCTCAGTGCTGGGGCTGAAACACTAAACAGATTTTCCCAATACATTATTTACTGTAATGCTGTCAGGAGTAGCAGGTCAGCCTGATAGCATGAGAGTGTACTATGGGGAGTTAACTCAGAAGAGGGGCATCTGTCTTATTTTGCACAATTAATTAGTGAGAATGAGGAAAGCACAAAGATTTCCTTATATACTTCTTGTATTTTTAGCTTCTCAGATAGGTTATAGTTGCACTCAGCACACAACATAAGCAGCATATCTTTTTTTAGACTATGTTATGCTATGTTAGTTCTGTCATTAACTAAAATCCCTTTACTTTGCCTTGGCAATGCTAAAAGGGCCCCAAAACAAATGCAATTCAAGAGAATGAAACTTGGACTCTTTTTTGAAGCCTTTTCTCTTGCCAGAGTGATATGAAGTGGCAATACAATAAGTATTTCAGTGCTTTGGTCTCAACCCTACCTTGCAGCCTCACAGCTCCTCCTGCAAAAATTTATACCCTTTAAAAAAGCCAACATTTAAGTTCATTTAACAATACAGAAAAGAGAGCATTGTGAATGATTTACCTTTATTGTAAGCTGACGGACAGTGTAGTTTTTGCATTCTTGCACACTGTTAACAAGGACTTCAACCTTTCCATAGATTCCTCTTTTTTCTGGCCAATAAAGCACACATTTCTGGAAAGCAAGCATCAGTGTCATCAACCAACTGGATCCTGAAGCCATATTCATATCTAATTTTTACACAGAATGTATTTTTCTGCAAATTCAGATGAATTCAACTGAAGTGTTATTAATGTCAGAAGTACTCCTAAATAAGATTTTGCAGAGTTCTTACTGAATGATTTAGGCCTGGTTTTCAGGTTCTACCATTTTAGAGTATAGATCTCTTCCACAGAACAATTTGCACATCTTGTTTTCATTCTTAAAAGCTCAGTGAAGATTTTAAGAAATTATTTTTCACATTCAAAATTAAAGAGATTTTTTCCTAGAAGTCTCTAAAACTCAACTTTTGAAGGTTTGTCTTTCCAAATAGGATTTCCTTCTGAGCAAGAGATCCTCTGCTCACAAGACTTTTTATCCTATTTACTCTCCTGAGCCCTGATACAAAAAAGCATGCAAATATGTCCTTAGACCTTACTAAACTCAATTGGACTTAATGTGCATGTTCAAGTATTTTGAAGAACCTGAGCTGTTTTACTATATAACTTTCTGGAAATTAGTGTTAAAAAATTCTTTAGTCTTGCTAGAGCTACCCAAAATTGTATGCAGAATTGTCAATGAATCAATAGTGTTACACGATTTCAGCAATTTATCTGACTAACATCTACTAAAAAGGAGACGAAGAAATAGTATTTACAAGGTAAATAATTTTATTTTTCCCCTGCAATAGTTCACTTATCTTCAGTCTTCAGTATTTATTTCAATTACAGTATCTCCATAGGCTGTATGAAAACAAATATCTCTGTTGTATAAATACTTCTCTAGAAATGGATGCTTATTCCCTTAAGAATGTATTTGAAATCCACATTTTTTGAAATAATGCTGCCCAGTCCAACTCATTCATTAAATAAAAAGACACCTCAACATTTAAAATAAACTTTCTATTTTAATATCCAATACACAGGTATAAAACCCCAACCAATCAACCAAATAAACAAACAAACAACCCCNCACCCCCCCCCCCCCCCAAACCCCAAGAGAACAGTTCTGCAATAACAGGAATCCCAGAAAGACCTCGTTTGAGCCTCACAAAGTCCTGCTGAAGCAACTGGTATACATGTAGATAGACAGTAGCCTACATTATGCAGCAAAATGAAACAATCCCTTTAATATAATTAATTGCCATAAAGCATAACTTCCAGTAAATACTGCTAAAAATGATCCAGAAAAACAATCAGTGAAATGCAAGGCTTTACCACCAGGTGTGATATTTAAGTTGCTACTCGATAACCCAATAGTGGATTGAGCTGAATCACCTCAGTTGTATAAATACTTTTCTAAAAATAGATGCTCATTACCTTAATAGTGTAAGTGTATGAAAGCCACATTTCCTGAAATAATGCTGGCCATTCTGACTGGTTTCATTCAAATCCAGTCTTTTGCAGAACTACTCGAACATCCTAAATTTGCTGTCTCCCCGAAGACATCGAGAATGGCAATAGAATACTCAGAAATTTGTATGAAAAAGAGTGTTCACAAGTTCCACAGTCTACCCATGTGACACATATAGTTACTATCATCTGCCAGATCTGCAGTTCATGCCCCTCCCTGGGAGTGTAGGTTTCAGTGCTAATATGGGAAAAAGAAAAGTCTAAATACCTAATTGTGCCCTGACAATCAACAATAGCTGACTAAACTCCTGAGACTTCTTGATAAATGCAAGCATGCAACACTCACTACAAAGCCTTCAAGCACTCCAGAAGAGTGTTTTTCTTGACTCTTTCCCAGAACTGGATTTGGCAACTTCTGCTGGGTGGACAATGAAATGTGGCTGTTCATTAAAATAACTTTCATTTTAACAGTCCGTCTACATTTAGTGAGATACAATGGATTATTTTTAACACTGTTGCTGTGCATCTTTTAAAAATACTGTTGCTGCTTTAAAAATAGCCTTGAAAATACAGGTGGGATAAGCTGATGCAAGCACTTCTAAAGAGTGGATAATTAACATGTTTCTGAAAGTTAACTGAAAATAGGGAAAAATATGGTAGTAGAAGGGATAAAGTTATCAGATATACAGAAAATTATATATAAAATCTCAGGACCATAACAAAAAAAATCAAACTGTCTCAAGCTGTTACATGGATATAAAAGATACTTCTCTACTAGGTATATTTTAAACCTGTTCAAACATCAGATATAGTGGATGAGGAGTCTGGTGTCCAGCCTCATGTGTGCAAGCAGTAAAAACTCACTGCACACAGTATTTATCAGAAACATCTAAACATGGCCCTGCCCCACCCCCAAGTAAACATTCCTTGACAAACAGGAAGTTTATACAAGAAACATGCTCTCACATGACTTTTAATTGATTTCAGCCTTTGTCCTTCCCCCTGTGACAGGGCTGCAGGCTTGGGCTTCCTTCCCTTCCCTCTCCTATCTCCTGGCATGCCCTGTCCCACGGGTGCCAAGCTTCACGGGACTGGTCCTGAGGTGGATCTCCATAACTGAGAGGATCTGGCCCTGCCTCAGTCTGGGGCTGGCACCTGTGATTTATCACAGTCAATGTTTTCAACTTGCCAGAACTGCGCCTATGGCAGCCTAGTCCCCAGTAATGCCAAATGGAGGAAGGCTGTCTCAGCTGACATGGTATTTACCACCTTTACATTCTCTGGACTTGGACCCTGCACAAAATTAGTTTAACAATTCTCAAATATTTGTGCAGTTGTTTAACTACAACTCTGCTTCTGAGGTATTTCTCCATATAGCTATGCCTATAAATTTACACATTAAAGGTCCCAATAACACAACAGTAAAGAATAATAACAGCAAAGCTTCAATTCTAGAATCTCTTTTTACTCCTGCCTCTATTTACTGTTTACTACTAACTCAAACATGAGAGGTACACTTTAAGAGGGCTTGCAGGATTTGCCTTCATATACTGAAATCCTCACAGTTAGCACCAAATCTTCCTAAGTTCTTCCAAGACCTATCTATGGTACCAACTCTCAACTAATAAGTAATCTTCAGAGGCTTACGTGAAGTCTGTAAAAGGTAGGATTCCTGAATTCCAAAATCTTCTTGGCTGTACATATATAAGGGTAGACCATATATAGACCAACTGGGAAAAAACGTTGCATGAAATATGACATGAGCTTTAAACAGTGAGTTAACAAGATTGTCCTAGATAATTACTGACAACAAGATTTCCATTATCTGAGTAATCTGATGCATCAGGCAGTATTAGTTCTCCCTTCTTCCAGAATGCTGTACAAGATTCTTTACTTACGCTTCCCAAAATATGTTTCCTGTTTAACAGGTAATGTTGCTAGTAAGTTTTGAAGGCAGAATAAATGCTCAAAGACAAAAATCAGCTAATACGACTGAAGTCTATAATCTTCTCTGTGAAATAATATATATATGTCTGTGACATTGTTACACCCCACATATTTATCTAAATTCCACTGCTCAGTTGTTCTGACTAAACTCAGTAATACATGAAAATTATATATGCCTTGTGTGTAAAGCTTTGTAGGATTGTGTCCTAGAATATTAGTACAGAATTAGAGATGGACACCTTCAGTTAGTGATTTATCTCATTCTCTCAAAGTGGGATGGATCACCCTCTGGAGGTGACTACTGCTCTTCAACCACACAGGGTACGTAGATCATTAGATGAGATGTGTTTTTCCTCATACTAACCCCAAACCCATGGCCTAGTTTCCAAGTTTCTCACCAGTTATTCAGGCAGAAGCTCCTTTGCTGTGGACTCTCCTTGCACAGGTAGATTTTCAATTTGTTCAGACATTGTGCAGTTTGGAGGACAGGTTTTAAAAATTCTGCATATTTTCTTTGTACAGCTGAAATAAATATTTTCCTCAGCACTCTACACTCATATCTTCATCCATCTTGCAAAAACTCATACTTAGCACAGCAAGTCTAAACCACTTTTTCATCTGATACATGGAAGTAACTCTATAGAAACCTTTATACATCATCATTTCACACAACTCCCATTGCTAATGCAAATTTGTTACATCAATATCTTGAACTAGGACACTAATGGCCCAAATAATTTGTCTTATGCAAAATAAATTAATTTATTGTAGAGATTAAGATTTTTCATGTGTCTCTCATTTGAGAGCTCCTTCATTATACATTACTTCATACATTACAGTACATCGTAGCTCAAATGGAGGCTGACTGGTGTTATACCAACTGAGGAATATGGCCTATACATAAAAATCAGTTATGGAGGTTTATTTGTTCAGGGGTGAATGTGGATGAGTGGATAAATATGCTTGCAGATATGAACGTATTTGTATGTCTGTGTACTGCAGATGTGCCTCCCTGAAAACGATGGAAATAAAGCAGATCCCAGAAAGGAAAAAAATACCAAGTGCTATTATGCTAAATAAGATCTGCTTTTGCCTTCTCTATAGAGAGCAAATATTTTAAGAGTGAAGATAATATGCTGAGCATGGCCAATAGGAGTTTGCTTTCTTTTCAACAGGAAGCAAGGTTTTGGGAGGAACCTGCTGACAGTGGGAGAGCTCCTAAGTTTCTAGACGGGACAGTTTGCACAAACACAGCCTCTCTATATAGCCTGGGAACAACTTGAGATTCCTCACCATTTCTATGTGGAGGAAATTACCATTGCCAGGCACAACAATGCCGATAAACACCAGTGCCTAGAGCCTGCGTAACTCAGGTAAACACAGAGCTTCCTGACATGATGAAAACCACTGGGCACTTCTTTCAAGTCATTCTTCTTACACAGTGTCAGATGTGAGTGTTTAAACAGTCAGCATTTCCTCAGTAAAATACTTACTCTTTTGGTCTATTAGCCTTGTCCATTGCTATGCTTTCATGATTAATCCTAAATGTGGGATTCTGAACGCCTCTTTGAACAGTCTAGTGCAAAATGGCACCTGGTTTGGGAATAGGTCTTGGAACATTTTACAGGACCAACCCACTTTTCATATACAGTTTCCTAAAATCCCCTGGATTTTAAGTTCATGTTAGAAGTCCAAACTCATGCTGAAAAAGAGTGAAGCAACAGTAAAGGACAGAAGAAAGAAGAGCATGTCTACTGAGTGCACATTTAAATGGAGCAGTGAGTTTGAGCCCTGGGAATGCACTCAGACTCGTGGTCCTTGATGACTCAGACTAGAAACTTTGCCTGAATAAACTCTGTTGCTTTACCATCATGCATCTGAGTTTGAATAGCAGGAGTGTGAGTGTAGTAGGGGAAATACAGCCCTGGTGCTTACGTGGCAGTGTGCTGAGACTTAACTGAGGCACCTACTTGGAGAGAGGAATCATTATTAAGTCTGGACTCAAGAAGAAAGTCCATCTCCTTTATTTCTGACTCTCTCTTGTCCACAAGCCCTGTAAACCACTTCTTTAACATTCAGACTTCCAGAACAGGCTTTGTGTTGGCCTTCTGCATGGGAGAGTAATTTTTGTTCCTAATTTTTGGTAGTCAGAAATACGAACTCTGACACTATCAATGAAAGCCTGACAAAAATGTACATGATTACTAAATAAAGATATTGAAGATATAGTTTGGAATTGATGCCAAAGTCATGGAAGGCATAACAGGCCATAGTTCACCATTAGCCACTAAAAAATGCAATTGTCAAATCTAATTGATACCAAGGTAAAGAGTATTATTTCCATTCTGTCTAAATTCCTCTGTGGTGTTGGCATCTGGGCGCCCAAACTACTTCTGGGATGGTCCAGAAGATCTGTAACATTGAGAATGGATTAAATCCCTGACATTATAGCAAAGTGCAAACTTCAGCCATGTCAGGAAACCACATGTCATAACAGTAACCATCTAGTCTTTATATAATATATAAAATCTAACCATCTAGTCTTTATATAATATATAGAAAGTAAAAAGAAGTACAGAGGTGACCAACAGATAAATTAGGTGTTCCTTTAAAAGTCAGGAACCCAACAGCACAGATCTAGAAAATGGAATTCTTTTTTTTAATACATAATGGCTTATGATGGCTATCCTATTGCACTTGGTGTATTTGGCTACCCCCTCATTGTTTTTCACATATCTTATTAACAGATTTTTAAAGAACCAGTTATCTGTTAGCTTTCTTCCGTATCTTCTGAAGTCCCTTCTATAGTATGCAGCCATAGGAATAATTTCTCAGTTTGGCTAGTTGTCATACCTCATTTTTTTCTTTCAGCTTTGTGATCATAACAATGACAGGGCTGTCTTCTTGCCAAACCATCTGCCAGAAATCATTCACGGTATTAATCATGGGGCCCTGAGTTGCAATGAAAGCCTTCTCTTTACCTCCATATCCCTGGTTTACAAAGAGACACAAAAGCATTTACTTTAAATTCATGTGATCAATCAATCAATATTGCAGGTAAATAAAAGAGCAGAAAGAAAGAGCAGGAAAATTAATCTGAAATAAAATAAAATAAATATTTGCACTGAAAGAAGTTACAACTAAAAGTAGAGCAGATCAGAAAATTTTCAGTAGAACAGTTTTTTCTCTGGAAACCAATTTGATGAACTTAAACGGTCCTGAGACTACAACAACTCCTCTGAAATTTCCCTGATTACTTGGCTTCTTTTAGCTAACTCCATTCTTCAAGTTATTGGAACTTTACTCATCCAGTGGTACTTCAATCTATAATTTAAATTGCAACAGTGTTTACAAGCCATTTTATAGTCAACAAGCCACAGGAGAGAAAAGAACTATCAAACTGCTATCTACAAAGATTCACGACTGGAAAAACTTTAGAATACCTGATTGCCTCTGCTGGCAAAGACTCTGCTATACATGTTTTCTAAGGGAGAAGTGCCTTTATAGGAAGGACAACATATATGGGGAGTACAGGGAGTCCCAAGACACATGAGCATTGAGGAGGTCAAAGAAAGGTCAGGCAAACAGTGGGGAAGCAGAAGAGAGTGAAAGACAAGAAGAAATGGGGGAAACAAGACACACCTTCTTATTTTTTGTGCGAAAAGGAGAAGTTATGATTTTTTGCAGTGACAGGGTGCCCGACAGTAAGGCAGGAGAGAGCCCTGGCAATGTCTGAAGGGAATGAATGAATGAATGAATGAATGAATGAATGAATGAATGAATGAATGGAGAACAGCAAGAGGTGGTGTGGGAGCCTCTAGCCTTGGGTCTTCCATTTGGGAGCCTTTCTCTATGACAGCTGTTACTCATTGCATGAACCAGTGGGATAATCCTCAGCTGCCACAACTGTCCTCCTGCCACTCACCAATCTGCCTGAACATACTTTGTCCAAAACAGGTCTGTCAGGAACCCAGAAAGCCCAATGATTTTGTGTACATGGATGTGAAATTTCATTTCATTGCTGGATTGCATTTTTTTCCACAGTTGCTGACAGTTCAACTGGTGTTAGTAGCAGGAGGAATCATCATATGAGAGAATGAAGGCTGGTGGCATAGGGAAAAGGGACTTAACAGAGGACTCAGCATATGGCCTGGTTCTTGGATACGATGTCATTGCTGTCCAAATAGAGCCACTCTGCTTAGTTACATGATGATGTCTTCATAAGAAATGCTGAAAGTACAGGATGCAAAGTGAGGCAGGGTAAGGTGCATGATGCTGTGTACCTACATATTAAGGTACTGTTAATTAAAGAAGCAACATCACTGTTGAGCTCTGTGGCCAAATTTCCATTTCACTATTACCTTTATTCCACCTGAGGGTCTGGATAATAACTCTAAAGAAAACATTAAATTTTGCAGGTAGAGGACTACACTCCTAAAATACAATTGAAGTAGTTTCTTCATAGTCTATTCAGCATATACTCTGTCATGAGTTCAAGAAAGCTCTGTGTGTGGGTGTGTGTGTCTATGTGTGTGATCAAGAACTACAGCATACCTGACACTTAGAAATCCTGCTTTCCAACAGGGTTCATGCTGGTTATGTCATTGTGTCATATGACCAGTACAGGGAGTAAAATGTGAATGGCTGTGTTGTGGGCACTTGTGTATATTTAACATGTCTGTTCATGTTTCTTTTCACAAACTTCTTACAGTATTCATTTAATTACTTAACTGTTGATTTCAGGACTATATGAAAATACTGGTATCTGTCACTGCTAAATGGTAACCCTCTTTTTTTTACTATAAGGCAGTAGGTCAGTATGAAACAGTAAATACCAAAGTAAACAGACACTAATGCACGTGTTTCTCAATGTTTTTTTATAAACTATTTAATAATTTTTTTTATTACAACCATTTTTGTACATTCATGACTATGTGGTCTTTGTTAGAAATGGCTCATGAAACTATTTCTATCACACATACGTAGACAAAAAGATTTGGAATTCTCAATGAAGATGGGTAAGAAGAAAATAAGTGGCACCTTGGACAAAGCCAGCTATTCACATGGCAAATAAAATATTTTTTCAAAAGTACATGTAGAGTGTACATTTACTTACCCTAATGTAGTTAGCATTTATGTAGGTACTCAAGGAGTCAGATGGATTTTTTGGTTTCAAATACACTCTGCTTAGAGGATCTAAGAGCACAAGGAAGATGGAAATTAATAAGAAAACCCATAGTTAGAAGACTTTTTGAAGACTTTCTGAAGGAAAAAATCCTACTGTTATTTGGGGTTGTCAAGCAGTAAAGAATTATGCACCAAATTGTTCCCTCTGCAAAGGATCATCACACGTAACTAAGGCACCCCTGTACTGCCCAATGTTGGGCTGTGCAGAACCATCTCAGTGAGCGGTGGGCAGTGAAGCAACACTGTCTGGCCCAGGCACTGCTCAGCGAGGTGGAGTCTGCCCAGGCTGCCTATCGAGATGGCCTGCCTAGACTGTCTCTGAAACCTCTGTCCTGTCACTGGACAATGGTTCATAATTACACCAAGCCCTTTGAACTTGACTTTGATACTTTCACCTGAAACTGTAATGTTCAGTGACTGCACTGGACAGTTAGATTTAAGTTAAGAAAAGATTCCTCGGCCTGGGATGAAATAAAATATATGTGTTTTATATCAATTTAAGCTCACTGTAAGGGGCTAGACCAGGTAATCCATATTCTTCCCTTCAGTCCTGTGTCCTCATCTGATACAATTTGTGACAATTCATGTATACGGGACTGGAGACACTATGCCAAAATATAAGAACATTTTCTTTAACACTCTTGTTTTCTTTAGTCTTGGATGCTCTAGAATGGAGTGGGTGTCAGTTCTATTGAATAAAGAGCTGGGGCTTATTAAATTCCTCCTGGAAAGGAAGGTTTTGCTTCTTCATTTGTGATGATGTGACACAACTCCCCCCATATTTTTTGGAATTAAACCAGTATATTCTCAAGTATACTATGTGACAGAAAGGGGGAAGCAGACAGGGAGTGAGATGCCCATGTTGTGGCTTTCTAGGGACACACTTTGACTTTCTTCACACTTTATCTGAAAAAATATTCTACCCCTAACAAAATGATATAGCAATATTTCTATGCTGAAAAAATATTTTCTTCAGAATATTTGCTTAAATATTATTTTAATAATCAGCAGAGTTTTTTGACAGTATATAGACATCTAATGGTTTGGAAATAGTCTCTGGGTAGCTCCTTTGCTGAGTGCAATCTAGGCAATGCGTTTAATGATATATACATGGGCACTGAGCTGGAAAGAGATAAGACAACACTGTTTAGTGTGTGGCCTTGCTGTTTACATTAAAAAATATATAAATTATATGTATACGTATCCTGCAGCAAAACCTAGTATTTTCAGAGTTCCTTCTGGATTTCTTTTGTAACTTTTCATCCTGTTCCTAAGATAAACCTTTGCAAATCAAAGGAAGAGGACGGATGATCCCAAACATGCTTTATGTCCTTTTCCCACTGGAGGTCACAGGAGCACCTTGGACAGGAGTGGAGCCTTTGTAGAATCCAGGACGATGTTTTGAAAGTATGTTTCTTAAAATATGCAAATGACTGCATGACTTCAAAGTCTGCACATGGAAGTCTTATCTTCTGTGGTTAATAGCACTATGTGAACCCTAATTAACTTGTGTTAAAATATCTTTGTACTAGCTTTCCTAACTTTTTTCACTTAGAGTTTTTTTTCCCTTAACAATATGAGGACAGGAAACCTCCCATTTCTTTTCAGCACAGAGTGGTTATTAGCCATTTCCACAAATGCCTCAGGCTACATGGCCTTGAAAAAACACCCGCTTCCTCTAGCTCACACAATGCCTCTGATTCTGGTGTCACTTGACCCCTACCTTAAAAAACCTCTTCCAAGCAGACTCAACATCCAGTTTAATTACCATATCTTGAGATAAATCCCTCTGTTACTAGGGAGCAGCTAAATCAGCTTCACGATTTCTGAGACCTCCTTCCAACTCCAATCAATGAAACAAACACTGCTTCCGAACAGGAATCTTTTATAAATTAACAATCATGATCGTTTATGAAATAGGGAACTGCTGAGCTCTGAGATGAGGAAAACCCGAGCAATGCAAAAGATCCAGAGCCACTAGGCAATCATCAGACACAAATGGAAGTGATTAGCTTCCTCCTGAATGACAAATACCTTGGAGGCAATAATCTTATCCTTAAGGATGGCAAAGTCTTGGAGTCTGAAGCTACAGCAGAAATACAGATGTTGACTGCAAGGTTGAATTCATCAATGTCTGTAAAGCATCTGAAAATGCACAGGTGCAGCAAAGCACTTATAATTACTAATAAAATATGTCTTCTATAGTTTTAACTGGGGCAAAATTACTGCTGGTTTTTTCCATGTATCTAGGAAGCCTGGAATAGTTCTCTCAGTAGAGTAGAAGGTGCTTCCTCTAACTCCACCTTTAACAAAATAATGTTGGCCTGCATTTATAACATTGGAGGAATAGGAGGGTGTTAAAGGGACTGTAACTTGCCTCCATGAGAGTGCCTGGTGCAGGGAACAAGCAGGGTTATATGGCAGCAGTGCTGGACAGCTTCACACCAAGGATACTGGAGGATCATTCACTCCATGAACTCCATTGGTGCCTTCATTAGGGAGCAGAACTGGAGCAAATATGATTGTTTGTAGTCAGGTCTGGGGAGTGCAAGGCAGCTCAAAAATTTCAGCATCAAGAAAATGGTTTTCTAGCATCTGTTTATATGCTTTCATAATAAAGTGCTTTGATCATATGATTTAACTTTCCCCTAGTCTTTAGGGGAATTTCAGAGCCAGTGTTAGCACAAGCACTTCAAGCAACAGATTGTGGACTTTTGGGCCTGATCCCCTAAATGGTTTCTATCTTCATGTCAGTGTGAATCTGCTGTTCTGCCCAGGGTATTTTCATGCAGATTTTTGACTTGAGGTTAGTCTTCAGAGAGGGACAGGGAATGGTAAACTATATGGATGTGTTGCAGATGCAAAGATAGCCACAGAATTGTGCTAAACCACTCGCTCCTTTGTAAGCAAAAGTCCACACATACTCTGAAATACCACAGGAATTCTGCTTCTGGTTTGAGATGGAGAAGTGAGACAGGAAGTAGGAAAGATATAGGGCTTGAGAAGTAGTGGGAAATATAGGAGAAGATGGTAGGAAGCTCAAGTCCTGCTGCAGGGACATGTAGTGGGGACTGCAGGAGACAAGCAGGCAAAGGTGAAGATGTGGAGTAAGAGGATGAGGAATGAGCAGCAGGGCTGCTGTCCTGCCACACATTCTGGAATGTGGCTGTGGTGAGAGATTGGGAAATCTGTGCGCAGGATTGGAAACCTGCTCAGAGGGTGTGAGAAATACTGTAGACTGGTGGCAGAACGGATGCAGCTAAAGATACAGAGCACGGTTTAACAGGAGCTATTGGTGGGCTCACAGTCAGGAGGAAGGAAGAAGAAACATTGATCTTAAGGAACTGCTTAGCCACTCGACTCTGATCCCACATCGGCCCCTCAGTAGTTGAATTAGAATATTATTGTAAGGCAAATAACACTTAGAGACCTTAAAGCAGCAGCGTGGTGTTTGCATAAGAGTGTTGGTTATGTTATACTGCAATTGAAACATCTGTCATAGAAATGTAACATCTCCGGTACTTTGTAGTTTTCCATATAGAATAATTTTCAATAGGCATTAGCTGCATTTCACATGAGTGTGTCTGCCTGGGTGGTATCTGCTAACATAAACCTGCCCTCATGCACTCTGTCATGGAATTATCTCTTAGAAAATTGAGAATATCCACCACAGCATGGCGGGTGGAGCTGGCAGGACTGGGCTTTTTTAGGACGTCACTTGTCATCACATGTGCCTCGATTCAGGAGACGCACCCAGTGCTGGGAATGGAAAAGCTGATGTGGGTGTACAAAGCAGTGGGTTGATATCATCTGAGCAGGAAACCAGAAAAGCTGTTCTATTTAATCACTCGAATCATTTCCAAACCCTCTCAGATTGCATGTGGGGCGTGTGAATATTTAGTACGAGCACGTGCCTCAATCCTCAAAATATCTTTGGAAAAACCTGGTGCTAAACACACAACAAGCATCCTGATTTCTGTCAAGGACAGTTACAAAGTGCCTGTCACTGGGTAGCTGTGGTGCACACCAGCAGTGTACTTGGAGTGAAAATGTGTTGTGGAGCTAGCGGCACATCCCGGCTAACTGAAGGCAAAGACACATAGGCAAGCTGGTTCTCAAAGCTCATCAGCATCAAGCATGGCCCAGCTGTTGTGTCTCAATTCAAAACACATGCTACAGAGAAATTGGACTCATCACATTTGGAAGGCATTGCTGGAGGCAAACCTGATGGTGGCTGGGGCAGCCTGGACATGAGATGCTATGGGAAGGGAGAACTCCTTCCAAAAATCTGCCAGTCAGGCAGAGGGGAATGTCTCCACTGCAGTTGATGGCAAAAGTCCTGCTATCATCAAAGGGGTCAGGATTTCATCCTCCTATATCCTGTTAAACTGGGCCAGACTAAGGGATGCTGAATTGTCTGATTGTTGGTATCCAACTTGCATTCAGTTACCTTTTGTCTTTAAATCCTTTCAGTATTTCTTGACTGTACTTGGATGCACACAGCTATTGGTTGCAATAGATAAACCTTGAATACAAGGAAAAGTTTACTGGAGGCTGAAGAGAAGCAAGGACTCCACACAAACTTCTTTCCCAGCTATATATCACATTTCTGAGATTAATCTAGAGGCTGAAGGCCATCAGTTTTCATTAGTTTGACTGCAAGGCCTTGGTGTGGTATCAACAAATTTTCAGGTTTGGTGAGAGAAACCTCATAATTTAAGATGTGTGAATTTGAATGACTAACATATAACATAGGTCCAAAAGGATATTCTAGAGATGTTTAGAAAGCATATTTCTAGTTGATAGGATATGCTTTCATTTTAAAAGTATTCTTCATTCCAAACCTAAGCAAATGATTTACATTTTTCTGTGGGAATGTTCTGTAATATTTTGAATCACTGAACTGTTTCATTTTGGTGATATCAAAAATTATAAAACCTCAACTATTCATGTCTATATTTAGTGTAATGTTAAAACTTCTGCAACCTATTTTGAAACAGAACACAAAACAAAATGTTTAATAAAAGAGAAATGGAATATCTCATTATCCACCAACAAATGTAATGAAAATAGCTGCATTTCAGAGAAACATGTATTTTGAAGGAAAACTATTCCACTGAAAAGTTTTCAATCACCTCCAATTTTAACAAAGCAATTGAATATGAATTTGGGCCAGTGAAAATACAGAAGCAGTATAGCAAGGCAGTAACAAGTTAAGAGCAATGAAGAGGAACACTGTAGGAATGTAAACAGATTTCTGCAAAGACAGTTTAGTGCATGAGAAAAAAAAAAAGCAATCCCCAGAGGGCCTTTACAGATAGAAGCCCACTACAAGACAAGATAGGTTGCACTTGCTTTTTGTAGTCTGGGTTTTTTGAGTCCCAAATACCTTGACCCAACCAGAGGGAATTCAGTGACTGCAAGATGGTTTGGGCTATGGTGAGGAGCTACTGCAAGGCATGGCAGACCTCACTCTCCCCATCTGCCTGAACTGCCTTTCAGAGAAAATCAGCACAAGCCAGGCTTGCCCTTCAGTACGTGACTGGGATACTGCCAACCTGTTACCTACTAAGGCATCCAGTGAGAGTTCTGCATTTGCCAGTCCTACAGCACTGGGCTTCTGTTATCTTTCTACATGGATTATAAATACAAGTATGAATGGGCACACATCAAGCAAATATAAAGACAGTTAGATTTCCACAGCGATATGTTCTCAAAGCAGGACTAAATGTCATAGTAGAAAACCACGGGCTGGCTCACTTACTTGGCAAAATTGTTTTATAGCGGTTTTTAGTTCCATGACTCGGGATGTCAATTTCTTTGGGATCCACAAAATTCATTGGTATTTCCTATAAAAAATAAATTAAATCAGACTGATGTTTCCAAAGGAGCCATGCAGGAAATTATCACCAGAAGGCCATCTGCTGTTACACAACTGTCTCTTAACATCGAAGTTATTAAGGAAAAAAGTGGTTCCCAACTCAAGCTTGTCAACACCCTTCCTTTAATAAACACAGGGAATTGCATATTGAAGGGGTGACTTCCGAGGAACACTCCTGAAGAATTATTAAAAATAAAGTTTTTATGGGATTAGGACCAAGGTTAAAATGCACTATAGTTCCAGAAAAGTGGAGTTCAAAAGTACAGTACTGTGGCAAAAAAGACCAATACTTTACATACGTGGGGGAGGAATTTAAAAAATAATTAAATATAAATATATGGCAAACTTTTTAAAAAAATTGTGCTAAGCCCTTAACAATGAAATTCAAAGACCTCACTTGCCTTCATTTAAACTACTAGAATGAAGTGCCTTAGTCTTTTGCATTCAGACTCAAAAGTATAAAAATCTAAATTTCTTTTGCTTCTCATTTTCATCTTTTAGTGACTGATTTACATTGCAGATGTGCAAGTAACTAATGTGGCAGTTTCCTTTAAGTTTCAAAAATACACAAATGATAAACTCCTCATAAACTTAAAATTACTATTTTTCAAACTGTTTGTTAGCATGAAAAAT
Organism: Cyanoderma ruficeps; assembly: GCA_008694505.1. Taxonomy (NCBI): domain Eukaryota; kingdom Metazoa; phylum Chordata; class Aves; order Passeriformes; family Timaliidae; genus Cyanoderma; species Cyanoderma ruficeps. The sequence continues at coordinate 17,491,766 of VZDJ01004378.1, forward strand.
AAAAATTTGCATTGAACAAAATTTTTAACTCGGTTTAAGGGAGAGTAAGAACAACTTCAATTTTGAGGTCCTGAAAAAAAGTTTCTACAGTTGAATAAAACCAACCCTTTTAAAATGGCAGGATGAAACATGCAGGGGTTGTTTGGTTTTTTCATGACTGTGGGGGACGCTTTTACCAACTGAAATAATCTGGCAAAATCACATTAAAAATGCTTCAGTTTACTCAAATCTTCATTTGTACACTGATTTTTTTTTTTTGGCCACCACTATTTAAATTGTCTTAGAGTAAGCTGGAGTTCGATCTTCAGAATATTAATACTTCTTAAAAGAACAGTCATAACTAGAGACTTGGAAACATGATGCTAGCCTGGGACATTTAGCCTAAGAGATAGTGGCATATTATGTAGCTGCCTCTTAGATACACATAGGAACATGAGGAGGATCTGTTGGCTAGCATCGCTGGAAAATTTACTTAAGGATTTTCCTCCAAAATGACTTGGTTCCTACTCTAGAGGTGCAGGCCTGCCCAGTACTTTGGTACAGAAGAGATGCATGGTCCCTATCCTTCAGACACAAGCTCTGGTCCTGCCCAGCATGACCAACCTCCGTAGGGTTTTTTTTTAAGGAACAGGGATGAGGCCTCTAAGCAGTTTGTGAAGCATGCACCCAACAGCAGATTTTTACATGGGTTCAACAAGCAGGGCAAGCTACCCTCTCACTTTATTGTTTGAAGAGATGGCAAAGTTAAGTAAAATTTAGATGGTTTGTACGGAAATGCTGATTTGTCTCCACTTCCCAACTTGGCTTCCATGCATCTTACTATGTGAGGTTGCATCTGTGTTGATTTTAATTTTTCTACCTTCTCTGCCTTATGTCCATGCATTTCATGGACTTTCTCTATTCTCCCCCTCTCCCTCAGTCAGTGTCTTCCTTGATCTCTTCTTGGTCTTCGGCTGGCTCCTCAAAAGAATGACTTGCTGTGTCAGGCCAGCCAAAGAATTCCTGCTAAGACACACCTTCCTTGCAGGTACTTCACCCAATCCTTTTTCAGGTCACTGTATTGCCATCTGTATGATGGCTGTCCTAAGCTCAGGATCCTCTCACTTCTAAGCCTTCATTCTTGCATAAATCTCATCCCCACTACCTCAGGTCAAAGCACCTCACCTCTGTCCTGCATCTAATGCTGCTTCCTTATTCACAAAACTACAAAATGAACTCCCATGCCCTCCTCATGCTCACCTCTGACTTCTACCACTTCCCAATGGTGATCTCTGTCTGAGACTCTTACCCTTGGCCCCTGGGCTCCAAACTGTTCCAACTGGCTGACCTAGAGCTTCCCTAGGTCAGTTCTGGCCCAGTATGAACACCACCAGTACACGGCCTCTGAAGGGTTTCCAAGCTAAACTATGCACCAAGTGAGAGAGAGCAAGACACTAAGGTTGTCCTTTATGGGATCCCTGTCTGTCTTCTACAGAGACTGGAAAAAGGTGCATGAGGCAAAGTCCTCTGCCTGTCCAAGTGATGGTGGTCAGTGAGGGTCTTCCAGATGCCTGGCTGTCTCCCTTACTACGCCTACTGAAATTTTTAAATTGTTCATATTTGGCAAGTTACTGACAGATGCAAAAACGCCACCAAGTTGAAAACAGAAACACATTTCTTTGGGCCAAACAGGACCATTAATAACATTAATCACTTACATCCTGTAAACACTTTCTAATCAGTGGTCTCCTCCCAGTAGTAAGTACTTGTGAGTCCAAGGGCACAGACAGAAATCTGACAATATACTGTGGATCACAGCCACAGACAAGTCACTTATTCTGAAACTGGCTGTGAGAAAAAAGAAATTATTCCAGAAAAAAAAAGATCAGGATAATATGGTGACAACATTCCTGCTAACAGGGGAGCAAATAAGCCCAGCAGACTGCAAACAACAGGAACATGTGCAAACCAGTATACAAACTCTGTAGCTGTATAGGCAATATATATATACAATTTTTTGATTAAACAAATATATTCAATTACATAATTGCAAATAATGCATAAACTGCACACATTCTCGTGCTCAGTTGCATGCAATTATAGATGCATATGCATATTGTTCATGGGCTGTTTTCTCTCTCTGAGTGTTGCCTTCTAATAGCAGCTATTCTGGATCACATTAATTTTAAATTCTGTTCATACACTTGAAGAGGTATGATTTGGATCTCTGAAAGCATTCAAGAAAATGTGCCAAAACTTAGGAAAATTCAGGCAGGTAGTCATTATACTCATCCCTCCATTTTTAGGAGGATCTAATTTTATAAATTTAATGATCAGGCATTTTCCCATGTAGGACAGTATTTTTTGACATTCAGGTGTTTTGGGAATGAATTTTATCTTCTGTCACCAATTTCACATATTTTGTCCTTTGAAGAGTAGTAACTCAAGCTCCTATAAGAAACATATATGCTGGGCAAATTATGATTCCTCCTCCTTGCAAATCAGGTATATTCTTCCTACCAAATATACCCTTTAATTAAGTAATGTCCCTTTAATTGTTAATGAAAAAAGATTAAAGAACTAAAAATAACCTGAAGGTGCTCATATTTTAATTTTCCACTGAAAACTTCGAACACTTCTCCACTTTTTTCACATTTGGAAGTTTTTCATGAGAGCTAATAATTCCAGGAGACTGCCTTACTGTGTTTCTTTAGCTAGTGAAAATGAGCTGTGTGAGCAAAATGGCTGAGGGTTATATACTGCGTTCTTTGCATGCCTCAAGTTCCTACTTGAGCTATTATCTGTAGCAAGGAACACAGTAAACAGATACTGTTCAACAGCTTCATCTTAAAACACTTTTTTTTTTTGGTTTAAAAACAGAATAGACAAGTCATGACCTTTTCAATAAAATTCTGTGGAAACACTGAATGTCTAAAGCCATGTTCTGCCCCTCTGAGGGACAAATAAAACGTGACTCTGTCTCCCCAAAGCTGTGCACAACTGCTGTGTGAGACAATTTGAGTAAACAGGATTCTATGAGGTGCCAATTTGTCTGTACAAACTGTCTCCTAACATGGGGGCTTAAGCATGATGAAGTTATTTTTTCTGACTTTCCTGCCTAAGCAGCAGAATGGCAGAGAACCTATGGCATAACTGGTGATAAAAGTATGTTGGATTATTGTAATTTTTTTGTATATGCACCCCAACAGTATACACTGTCTGTCCACGTTTTGGTAGAAGAACTGAGGGATTTACTTTTCTTAAGCCGATGACTTTTACTATAAAGCTTGGATTTTAAAGGGCTTCTCCATAGGATGCAATTATTCATAATGAAAAGCTATTTTTGGCATAAGATGGCACTCATCATCTATTGATTCACATGCACAAATTGGAAACAAAATTAAACCTAAGGGATCACTCCAGTTTCTCTGATTTAGATATCAGATTTCTAGACATAAAGTTCTCTGGATTAATTCTAGAACCTTTCTGCAAAACTACTACCTCTGGCCCCCTGATTCCTCAGCTGCTGAAGCACAACTGTTACGTTACACCTCTCCAGTTAATACATCAGTAAGTGCAAAAATGGACTCCTTTAGGATTCCTGGGTGACTACTAGCTTACTTTTATTAATTTTATTGATTTGTTATAGAATCCCTTCCACTAATGCTTCAATATCAGACAGAACCTCCAGTGACCTCCTTGAACCTATTCCTGTCACAGATGTAGGAAATTTCCTAAGTTCTTCTAGGATCAATGCAGATACAAATAATGGAGTCACTTCTCACCTACTAGTTCAAATTCCCACAGCCACTTTTCTACCATTTTGATCATCAATTGATCCTTGTATTATTTAGTAAGGTTTGTGCTTTTGATCTGTTTAAACATGAAGTTATGACTTTTTTAGATCTAAAACCTTTTTTGCCCTGCCTTACTCAGCTTTTACATTCAAGTAGCTTCAGTTTATGCTTTTTTCTATTACCCTTGTAAAAAGTGTTTCCTTTTTTCTGACAGCTTCTTTCATTTGAGTGTTTTGCAACACCACACTTTTCCAGGTCTTCTTAAAGTAACGTGTTGTAATGGATTTTCCCTGACTGAGTTTTTCTGCTCTGACTTTTTTCAACCTGGCCATTTTCTTCATTTTAGATTCTTACCCTTTTTACTATAAATACACTTGTAAAACACTTCAGGGTTTTTTGTCTTGGGTATATTAGGCTGCTGTAGGGCATGCTTGTTAAAGGTATTTTGGACCTTGGGAAAAAAGTCCCTTATGGACAGGGACTGTGGGTATCCCTATCTGCTCCAAAAAAATAATTTACAGTGACTAAAAATTCAGTGCTCAAATTGCAAACATACATGGCGCTTATATGGGATAAACAAAATCTCCAATTATTACTGTGTTTTCATCATAGCCTTTATGATCTCTTTGAAATTGTCACAGTGTTACAGTTCTGATTGTTTGAACTGTAGCTCTATTATAATACTTAGTCCATCTATGATGGGACTTCAAACCAAGAGGAATCTGTATTATCCACGGATATAACTGACTGACTTATCTGTCTTCAGTGCGGAAACATAAAACTTGAAACTATCTAATATGCCCTTTGGAAATGATTTGTACCTTGACATGAAAGTGTTGCCCGATTATTTTTTCCCCACAGTTTCCGTTGTGCCACTTATGTCAAATATCCTCATTTCAAGCGTGTTGTTAAACTCACCATGAATTCTGTTTGAAGCAAATGAGAACATGCAACTGTGTCTCGAAGCTGCTGCCGTGTCAGGACACGCCCAGCTGACTGCAGGTATTCCATCGCTACTTTTTCTCGTGGGGTTGGCACGGTGACGAAAGGCTCAATGCTTCCCAAGCTACTCATATCCAAAGTCAGTGAGACATTGGATCCTCGTCTGCATTAGGAGATAATTCAAATGGTTATACAAGATCAGTGTTACTGTAAATCCCATACTCATGATGCTGATCCTGAGTTATTTACACACCCTGACTTTCTCTACAATCACTGATGGATTTGAGCATGCAAAGACTGCAAGACTAGTTTCACTGGTACCACTGAACAGACATAAAATCAAGTACATCCTACTTCTTCAATCTAAGAACCAACGCTGCAAAAATGTGTGCTGGGGGCAACTATTTGAATTATTCTTAGAAGCAGAAACAGCTCCCTATATGCTACTTTACTGTAATGAATGTCAAATGCAAAACTGGTATCTTGGTAAGGGAGAAATATTTCACAGAAAAAAGCACAGGGGATATATTTCTAACTGATACACATAACAATGTGAAATAAATTCACAGTTATGTCAGGTGCATGTTTAAGAATTTACTGAAATTAAATATACATAATGGAGAGGGAAAATCTGATAAAAACAGCAGAAATAAGTGAAAGGCAGCATAAACATTGTGACTACCAAGATAGTAGACAATGTCTCAGGTAGAAGGGAAGGGAGAGACAATAAGCCACAGTAAATTATCTGTGTCTGAGGAGAAGGAATCGTCATAGACTTAGAAGGGGCTATTTGGAAATGCCAACCATCACTTGCAGAACTGTAAAATTCACAATATGTCCATTTCTACAGGAAAATAAAGTTGGATTCAGTAACAATTTTGCACCATGAAAATAGAAATAGACCATAGAGTTGTATGGGGCTTGGTATGAGCCCTATTCTTTTTGGGGCTTTCTCAAAACAACATTTAAGAAAACTGGTGTTTTTTTGTATTATCAACCCATCAATCAAATATTATCTACTTGACCCTTAACTTTAGGCGTATTGATGGCAAAAAATCCATGATCTTCAAATTGTGATGATGAAACACAAATTTAGAGACATTTATCAAAGTTTTTGTGTTTACTAAGCAGCAATCAGTTCTATAAGACGGACAGATTCAGCTCGCTGAGCTGGACTACAGATGCCCAGCTCAGTTAACATTTACCAAGCAGCTGTGCACATTTAGAGATATGAGAACACCAGTCTGACTTCTACCTCTGCACATTGTTGTCTCTCCATTAAGGTGTACTTATAAGGAAGTTCTTCAAATTCTTAATCACTCTATCATGCTTGGATATACACAAACAACATAAGAAATTGTCTCAAGTCTCTCCTAATAGTCATCCTGCCAGATCATATACAACAAGGTATACAACATACGTCTTACCCATTTGTAAAATCCTATATGCCAATGATTAACCATTTACTGGATAATCTATTATCCAGTGATTCCAGTTTTTCTGCTGAAACTCTGCTTGGTTGTGTGCATTTCCCATCTGCAGGAGAACTGCTGGGAGAGCATGACTGCACACCTCTCTGAACACTGGATGTTAAGATACAACTGTCCCTTTTACAGTAATACCACATATTATAATAAATATAATACAGATATCATCTGATAGTATCTGTGGGCAAGTGCTACTAATGTTGGGGGAATGCTTTTCTCTGCAGAATCACGGAATCATTAAGGTTGGAAAAAACCTCCAAGACCAGTGAGTCCAACCTTTGATTGAGCACCACCACGCCAAGTAAACCACAGCATTAAGTGCCATGTCCAATTGTTTCTTGAACACTTACAGGGATGGTGACTCCACCACCTCCCTCGAAAGCCCGTTCCAATTCTTGACAACCCTTTCAGTGAAACAATTCTCCCAAACTTCCACCCTGAATTTCCCCTGGTGCAGCTTGAAGCCATTTCCCCTTCTCTGTTGCTAATGGCTTGGGAGAAGAGGTTCACCCCATCTCAGGTGGTTATAGAGCAACAAGATCTCCTCTGACTCTCCTTTACCCCAGGTTAAAGATCCCCAGCTCCCTCATCAGCCTTTCAAAGGACTTGTGCTCGTTCCCCAGATCTTCTCTGGACATGCTCCAGCACCTCAATCTCCTTCTTGTAGTGAGGGGTCCAAAACTGGACATGAGACTCAAGGTGCAGCCTCACCAGTGCTGAGTGAAGGGGGACAGTCACTGCCCTGATCCTGCTGATCACAGTATTCCTGACACAGACCAGGATGCCATTGGTCTTCTTGGCCACCTGGACACATGCTCAATCATGTTAGGCTCCCATTGACCAGCACCTCCATGTCCTTTTCCACTGGACAGCTTCATAGCCACTTTGCCCCAGCCTGTGGAGCTGCATGGGGATTTTGTGACCCAAGGGCAGGACCTGGCACTTCACCTCGTTGAACTTCATACACATCAACAGATGCTTCAGTAATTTTATTTTAAATCAAGCAATGTCTTTAATGTCAGTCTACATGAATAGAAATTACTCGTTACTCAGCAAAGCACACAACAATAATGTCCAAGAGACAGGACCACCTGGTGGAATAGGTGAATCTCACATTGTGTCATTTTGTTCACAAGCCTGTTTCAGCTTAGGTGATGGGGGGGTGGCAGCAAGGCCTGCAGATGGTAACAGTGAGTCAGCAGTTGGTATCTGGCTGCCTCCAGGGGTAGATGGGGACAATTTCTGTTGGCACAGGGAAATGTGTGGGGTATGATTCTGCTAATTGTGCTAGAAGGTAGGTAGAAGGGAAGTAGCATCCTGAGCAAAAAATGATGGGTAAGTGGCATATGCACAGACTACCAGTTGTGCTCAGTGCCTCGTGGCACAGGCTGCATGGTACCGAGGCCCCAGTCAGCAGTACCAGCACTCACACCCATATCCAGAGCTGTGATAGTCTGAGAAGTGAGCACACTGTGATGGCTGCTCTCAGCTGGACCCTGCAGGAGGGTGCTGGCTCATATGTCCATCCCATTTCCCTGGGGACTGCTCAGACTGTGGAGGAAAATCAGTTCCCAGCTCCACACCACTTCTCAAGGAAAACATCCTCTCTGTCACAAAACCCCTCCCACACAAGCACCTCTTCTCACCATGACCAGGCAATTTATTCCAAGGAAAAAGGCAGTCCCTCAAACAGGTGGCTCTGAATGCATATATAGCAAATCCAATCTTTTGAAAATCATCAAGAAATTCAAAGAAGAGCTGTGCAATGAATCCCTCCAAATCTGGGATTTGGATCCTTCCAAAATTCTTTGGTTGAGAAATGGGTAGCAATTTAGATTCAGACATACTTCTGGGAGAGCCTACTGGGATTTCCTAATATAGAGGAAAAGTATCCCCATTGTCCAGTAACAAAGTGAAAATGTTAATATTTTCTTTGGCTTTTACATTGTTGTAACTGACAGCCTTGGCAACAGGGCGATTTCCTTTTTAACAACAACAAAAAATATACCTGATCTAATTATAACTATGAGTTTACAGCTTTTACCATTTATGGGGATTATTGATGAATACTGGTCTTGAGGATCTTACTCTGGAAAAAAGAACCAGTCCTTAGGTGCATATTTAATGCATTAAAAGGAACACATTGAATAAAATCTGAATATAAAGCAATCTTCTTAGAAGTTCATAAGAGGACAAACAATAGATCACAGTTCTAGAGGTAATTCTTCCTTAAATATGTGTACGTCAAAGAACCCTTTTGAAGATATATTCTTTGATTAATAAAATTCATTAAATACTGTTTACATACATTAGAAATGCTATAACCAATATAAGCATTAATCACACAGACTTCTTTCTTGCATTCTTTATGCAGAGGAACAAGGCTGAAAACAGAACATTTTGCATTGTCTTGAAATATGAGGGGGGGCCTATCGCGTGTTTGTATGTTCTAATAGAAGAAGCTTATAGTCTCAGGTTCTCCTCTAGACTCTTTGGATTCTCAATGTTGCTCTAATAGTTAAATTCTTCACTCTCTGTTGAAGAATAGAAAGCAAGAATTCTCTTCTCTTTTACTACGTGGATGGGCAGAGGTTACCTATTGAGCTTACCATTTTCTGCCTTACTAGGAGGGACTGCACAAGGCTGGCAACCAGGAGGTACCACCTAGAACAAAGCCCATTTTTTGTATTTAGCACTTACCTACATTAAGTTTTGAATAAGGAAATCACAATCAGACCAGTGACACTTCAAGTCAGACTCATTTTACTTGGAGATACATACATACATACATACATACATGCATACAAAAGGTATCTCCTAACTGGTATTTTTCCACTTCAAATTAGAGTAAGGGACTCATACACATGGGTTTTCCCTTATTTCTCTTGGCCAATTTTTTTTTCCTTTTAAATAACTTTATATTTTTTGTGTTCCCCATGTGAATAGTCTGGGCCAAATAAGAGAAGATTTTGTTATGATACACCTATCCCAGCATCCTCTCGAGGTTGTCTCTTGATGGGGAAGAGTACCATGTCAGGAATCCGAGGAATTATAAACATTCGTGACAACATATTATTAAAATTGTCAGGAGACTAACTCTTCCGAAGTTCCACCAGCTGGGACAGCCACCTCATCACTGGGTACATGAATAAGTGCAATCAGGAAACCACTTGTGTCTGTGTATTGTCTGGAATCCCAGAGGGGGGTCTTACTACATACTCACAGATCTCTTTTCAGTTGGATAATAGGAACAAGTCCACTAAAGAGAATTCACTAGAGTATTTTAAATACTACATTTTTGGAAGCAGATTTTATTACAAGGCATGACAAAATAAAAAAATTTAAAAAGCAATGTTTGTTTCAAACTTCTCAAAAGGAAGCTCCACCTGTCCACCTTGGAGGACCACCAGGTTACTAAAGCCCTACTAAACATTAGTGAGGTCATTTCCAGGTCTTCCCTGACCCTAAAATTAAGCCATAGATGCTGATTACAAAAATCCAATTTCCTACACGTTTTCCAAGTTATTTATTTGAGCAGAATAATTTCTTTAAATACACATTCCCATGTTTATTCAGTACTCCTGAAAAATGCAACACCCAGATTCCTGAGCCTCCACCTCTCATTCTCTCTCTAGTGGTTTTGGAAGCAGCGGTGATGGCTGCTGCCCTCTAGGTGTCATTGCCCTCCTGACCCCACAACTACCGACATGGGAGGTTTTCTCCTGTGCCATGGGTGCTCCGTCCCCCGGCTGAGCCGGGTCAGGGGTGTGGGTGAAGAAAGCCATCGATCAGCATGAAGAGTGTGGCTGGATGCAGTTGCTGTGGAGAGAGTTTGCTTTGGGTCCTCAGATCTGGCTTGTGCCAGGGAACATTCCACAGGGCCATTCTCCCTGGGTTTTCCCTCAGTAAAAACACCAGAATTCCCCTGTGCCTTTCGTTTCTCTGGTGCTCACAGATAAGGCCTAGACATGGGTCCTGAGTCTCTCACCTTGCAGGTCCATCTCATCAGCAAATGCACTGACTGCAGGTGGGGTTTGCTCAGCTGTACCTGCACTGGGAGAGCACAACTGGGCACATGCTTTCCAGCACTTACTCCCTTACTGCTGCCAGACTTCACCTGCATATCTAGTTTTATGTTTCAGTAGAGTAATTCAAAGGAAAAAAAGAAAGTATAGTTGGAAAAAAAAAAAACAATGGAAAAAATACAGTTCTCAGCTTTCTTTCTGCTTTTAGCAAAATAGCTAAGAGAAAACATGGTCACGTAGAGGAACTAATGTAATATGTAAAACTCCAGTCAAGTGTGAAAAGTAGAGTAAATTAGAAAAGGATTTAGTATTGTTATTAATTCTCTATACCAATAGAAAAGAAATAAAAATAGGAAACTGTGACTTCATCAAGAAAAATCAGCATTGAAAAAAGGAAAAGTAGAAGTACAGAGAGGTTAAAATAATCTTTTCAAATGCTGAAGATATTGCTGTTTTCTTCCTGCCTTGGGCAAATAGTAATATGGATCATCTAATAAACAACTGAGACATTTCTTCACAAATGAAGATTTATAATATCCATTACAGACAATCCTGAGAAGGTTAAGTGATGACTCTCATTTGAAGAAATAATTTGATAAGTTTTAAAGTAACATTCACAGTACTATTAAACAGCTGCTTCTAACACACAAGGACATGCCTGAAATATATATCTACCATGTGCTGCTGATATTATTGGATAACTTGGGAAAGTAAGGCTGAATGAGAGTATGGTTACATTAATGGGTGTGATAATCTTTTGATTTTCTTCTGAGCATCAGCATAGTGTCTCAAACAAGTCTTCTAAGAATACAATAAAAATTGATTATTGACCATCCCAATTTGAAATATGAAGATCGAAGATCCATTTTTCTTACATCTACATTCTTTCCTTGGAAATTTAGAGCTCATAAGTTTCAATTTTCTGTTGTGCTGCAGCACATATTGAAGAATATTCTGATAGAAAACCCCATGAGTTCTGATAATATACAATACCCATTAATGTAATTATCCTCCTATTTACTCTTACATTTCACAAGGGTTAATCAATATCATCAGTATTAGTTTAAGAAAATAATGAACTAAAAATCTGTAGATAAGTATGTGAATATCATCCTGACACATAAATATTTGCACAGAGCATTTATTGCACATACTCTACCTTTAATTTTTACACTCCCAGGTGCCCTATAAAGCACTGACATACAGACGCTGTGCTTGGCACACCCACGATGAAAACTCAGTTTCCCAAATGCTCTCTGCTTTACCTACTAACAATTCCGGGTTTCACTTGAACAAGAGCTGTGGCTTTTAGGAATCCCTCCAACCTGAGGTTATTGGCATTTTCAACAAACCAAACCTGTATCACACCCTAGACTGAAGTACTCAAAAATCAGAAGTCAAGATCAACAAGGCCAAACAAGAATTTAATTTGCATTATGACCAGTCTAAACTGATAGAACCTCATACCTTGAAGGATCTATTCTGTTCAGCTCACGTCTGGTTATTTTGCAGCTACTTTATTATGCATAAAAATAAAAAAATCAGGACCTTAGTTCCACCTTCAGCACATGGGTGTGCAGTAGGTCAAAACTTGACCTTCCCCACTCTCCTGCTATCCTCTGACATACCAGTGCTACTTAAACCATCACAAATTACCTACTGACTTCTCACCATGCATGGGAACAGTAAACCTCTCTTTTTCTATGGATTCCTAGCCTCATTTCCAAAACCTTATTCCTCTCACAGCTAAACATTCCTCTGGCTCTGATTGTTCCTCTTCAGAGAGGAGATTCTGGACAGAGAGATAGATATTAGCCCAAGTTTCCACAACCATGCCTAATATCACTGACATTTATATTATTTCTACTCTGCCTTGCAGATATCTGCACCTGAGACAAATCCTGTAGCCATTGTTGTGAACGGTCCCATTTCACAAAACCAGGGACCTCATTTACAGAGGCTAATTGGATATAACACTGAAGTTAATACCTATCACCTGAAAGCCATAGATGGAATATATTTAAGCTCAGTACTCTAAGAAAGGCAATAATATGAAGTATGCATTTTCATGGGATGAGTATCAGCCATTTCTGTTCATGTTTGCTCTGTTACACAGCTCTCTTCACAGTATTCCAATGTTGTATTTTTATTTTTCTCTATTTGTCACTCTTAACACTGATGTTTTATTTTAAGTGTATTTTTATTTTTCTCTATTTGTCACTCTTAACACTGATGTTTTCTGACATTTCCTTCTCTGAGGAAGGGGTCTGGAACTTATGACAGTAAGCTGTGTACCTACTGAAACAAGAAGAGGGATATATGGCTGCTGCGAGGCAAGACTTCCAATCCTCTGTGGCCTCCCTGCTATAAGAAGTCTCCTGGCAGCATATTCCATCTCTCTCTGAGTCCACAGAGACCAATCTGGAGCCTCAGCTATGAAGTTTAAATAGCTTTTTCGAGAACTGGAGGCATTTCATGTTCTCTCCAGAGGGTCTGATCTTGTTCCCACAGCCATGAGCGAGAGGAGGCCAATACATCTAGCGCTAAATTGCAAACAATTCTCAAGATCTACTCACAGCTCAGCAGGTCAAAATGAGCTGAGGAAACGGTTTTGACAAGTACTTCTGGATTAAGTTTTAAGCAATCAGTATCTGGTTAGGACAGGAATGGCTCAATATCCTGTAGAGGAAAACAGCTGACATGAGTATAGTTTCAACTTTCCCTCTTTTAATCAGGCTTTCTAATGTTCTGCCAGTTCACTCCTGTTCTGCCCTCGATAAGGCAATGCTGCTCGGCTACGGGAACTGACTGTTCAAAAATGCAAAGCTTAAACAGCCTCCCATCTTTTCCTGTAGATTATTTCTACAATCAAATTGCATTTTGTCACGCAAACTTACATCTTCAATAAAATTTGAATGGCAACATAAAGCTCCGTTTCGGTTTCATAGTCACATATATGTGTCTGCAGCATGAGTGAAAATTGAGTTAAATGTTCAGAAGTAAAAAATAAATGAAGATGCTAATTTGTTTCAGCTGTTTATTCCAAGAGCTGAACGAATGTTTACCGATTTGTGGTTAACTTTCTACAGATAGTAGATCTTTAATTGAATGCAGTCTTGTTTATTACTATTCTTATCTGCTTACATTGCAGCATTGCTCTATTTCGTACGGGAGTCCGCGTTGCACAAACTTACTGGATGACCTGTTCTCTCTCTGATTAATGCAAATGCTAATTTAAACCAAGCTACAATGAATATAAGCAAAAGGAGTTCCAAGAGTAGGAAAAAGGAAAAGAGAATGGGGATTAATAATAATTGACAGCTAGGGCTGCACATATTAAATAAATGCACAATGTAAGGAGCTCAGATAATGCATTTATTTAGGGTAAGCCAGCAAGGACTGTTTAAAGAAAACCACTTATTTTGTCTGCTGCATATTTTGCCTAAAAATTAAGGAAAAAAAGCAATTTGCAAAATATTTTTGTCACACTTGTATAAGTTTCCCCTCTATGCCTCCAGTTAGTAAGTACCTCTGTGAGACCTTGGAGGAGCTGTAGCTATGTACCACCATTGCCAATTTAGATCTCTTATTCAGGTGAAAAGCCAGATTACTTTTCCCAGAACATACAAGGCTCACTGCTTTGCTGAGCACTACATCATGCCCAGAGGGTGCTTGTCTGCATTATACAGAGAACAGCCTATCTAGGAAAACTGATCTAATCAGTGAGGATGGAGAGGTGCAACACTACAGCAATAGCTTCAAGGAAGTGTTTTTTTAAGACTATTTAACTGACATTTTTTGCTATTCAGTTGGTCTATAATTAAATAAATGAAAAATGGATCTTAGATTTTTCATCTTTTAGATGAAAAAAGATGTTTGTTTTGTTGGTTTGTTTTTTATTGCGAGAGGAGCCTTAGGTAAGTCACTTTAGCTTCATGTATTCCATAATAATTAATCTCTTAAGCACAAATTCTACTTCCATCCTGCAACTGCTGCTCATTTAAGGAATATACTCTACAACCCTTACATCCAAACAAGCAAATATATAATCTATTTGCACATTAATATCCTTCAATACTCTTTTGAGACTTTAACCAAAACCAGCTGACCTGGAAAAAGACATGGGCATGAATATTCTTAATGTAAATGGGAGTATCTTCAGACAGTATCAGTAGGAGAAAATAATTTTTTTATTGTGACTTGAAGACTAATCAGTACAATGAGTTCTTTCCTGGTGAGTTTGCCATTTGGGAAAGACAGGAAGGAACATCTGGGAAAAGAGGCGTTTACTACACCCTGTCAACCTTAAGATAATAAAAAAGCACGTTCCTTGTTTATTTGACTTGGTCCTCATTATCTTTAAACAACTGCAAGTGTCACACGGAAGATTTCTAAGCAGACAAATGAATTGTTAGTGCACTTTGAAGAAATTACTGAACAGCAGTTTCTGGCGAATGCAAAACCTCCAGAGCCACAATGTTGCTCAACAGAGCTGCGCCACCTATGGACATTTCCAAAGGGAGCCGGCAGAACAGCTCCGCTCGGTCACACAGCAGACAGAGCACCTCGGCCTGCCTGCACAGACCCCAGATCCTTGTAGCACATCCACTTTGGAACGCAGTTCCATTTCCAGGTGACTAATGAGCCTAAGCTGTGCAATGAATTGATGGGATTTAAGCTCTTAGAGACAGGATCCATATATGTGCTCTTAGATCTGTCCTTTAGCTGCTTCTAAAGTCTCCAGACCTGACACCTAAGCTATATATATAAACCTTTCTCTTTCCAGCTTTTTTCTCTTGTTCCACTTTCATACTCTGGCTTTCCAGCCTTGCTTTCTATGGGAAGGCTTCCTCAAACAAGTATATTAATGTGAAAAGTGCCTGCATTCCCTTTGAAAATAAAGCTTAGGAAATCCACTCAGGCTTGCAATTTGAAACAAAGCAATGTTTAAATGTTTTTAAGACAGCTGCAAATGTCTGCCTGCCAAGGATACTTTATCTTGCACTTCAGATACTTTATCTTGCACTTCAGAGGTTAGGTAGACCTTTAAAAGGGATATTGCCAAGCTGTGCAGTCCCATTTAGGGCTGAACAGCTGATGAAGAATGGACAGGTAAGTGATCTGGAGCTCTCTTCTACAAAGCTCAGCAGATCCCTTGAAGTCCATGGCCCTGGACTGCCTGCCTTCATGAAAGACATTCCTATAGGGGGCTGCATAGACAGGGATCTAGAACATGGAAATGTATCTGTACCTGTGCCCAGAGATGAAGGCCAGAGCAAAGGCTTTCTGATCTACTCTTTCTCATACCCACCATCAATGAGTCCAAACAGATTAAAAATTTCAGAGTGGAATAATAAGAATTGCTTCAGATTCACAATCCTCTATTAGCAAAGGATTCATGGTATTTAGAAACTTAAACAGCTTGATTTAAATTTAATTCTGTGAATTTGAATAAAGGAGAGAAAAGTGAGAATCCTGACAAAAGTAGTATTCCTGTAAAGGCACATGGCATTATGAAATAAAGAGAAGGGAGATAAGTCATATCTGAAAGATAAAGAAAAATCACTCCCAACCTGACCCCCAGCCCATCTATCTTGGCACAAATGCTTCCAACACACAGGGCTCCACATGGTGAATGATGTAATATATGTTACTTCAATGTAACCTACATTGAAGGCAGCAATGTAGAAATATGAACATAAGTTTGGCATACTCTGTAAAGCCAAAGGTTGACCGGTATCCTGCTTTCAATAGAAAGAGGAGGTTTAGGGAAGGAATGCAAGAACAAAGCAAGCAGGAATTACCAATTGCTTAATTAATAGTGTTACTAATTTTCAGTATGTTCTCCATCTTCTGGTAATCTGTACTTTAGGAATGTGCGAACCAAAGGGTGCTTCCCCATCTTTGTGCCTGGTGTTTCTCTTCTGTATTTTTTTTGTGCCTGGTGTTTCCCTTCTGTATTTTTTCCTTCAGAGAGTGTTCTTAGCCCACCTCACGACCTCTGCATTGACCCAGGATGATGACCTCTGTAGCTGGGAGCCAAGCAATAGTGAGCACTATACCTGGGGACTAGAGGGGTATTTAAACCATCTACATTTGTGAAAATCCTTGTGATTAAGCAGAAGACATTTATTTTATTATAATCTTATCAGTAAATTGCAAATGCACTGTAGCTACAGGATTAACTTGAGGATTAATTACAATACCAGCTTTCTGCTTTTCACAATGCTGTCTTCTTTTGCAAACCTATTCAGTATTGTCCTCTGTGGGCCAAACTCGCTTCCCAGACACGTCTATAAATCTACTGAGGCCAAGCAAGCTAAACAGGGTCTGAAGAGAAACAAGCCCATGCAGATTGCATCTTTTAACCATTGTGTACTTTTCTGCCATTCTGATTGTTTTTCTTCTCTTCTTGTAAGACTGTGATTTTAGATCCACTATCTAATCCAGGGCAAGGAACTGAAAGCCTCTGGACTATGCAGCAGTCTCCCAGGGGAATTTTTTATGACTCAGGAAGGATTTGAGACATCTCAAAAACAGGAGATGCTGCTGTCAGGGGATGGTGGGAAACAGAAGAGTTGGCCTGGCAGAGGGGAAAACGCAGCTGCCTTCTGCCCAGCATCAGCCCCATCTCTCGCTGGCAGCAGTTTTCCAGGGAGCTGCCATTGGTCATCCTGAAGCACTGAGACTGAATTCCCTAGAGAAACATTGTACTTAACGACATTTTTCTGTGTGGGAATTATATACACCACTTCCCTTTCTGATGCCTATCGCATATTTGAGCGGTCATTTGAAGTTGCTGTGTTCTGTTTTGCTCCTATTATCAAATCACAGTATTAACATAACAAGGATAATTATAGACACCATAAATTAGTAACAATACTCTCTCTTTGTTAAGCATCAAAGTATATTCTTTGATAGGAAACATAAGGAAAGTCCCTGTCCCAGAAAGAAATATCACTTTCGTAGCTTCTTATAGACTCCCCTGGTTAGAGAAATGAATGGAGAGTTCAAAGCCAAGGTATTTCATGACAATAGGCACAGATTTGCAGTACGATATTGGATCACATAACCAATTCATGTCCCACTTGTCTTAGTATGAAAATCACAAAAAGAGTTCCTAAAATGTCCTGGAAACTCAGCTAAGGTTCAAAACCTAACCAAATGGGTGCATCAGCTTGGATGTGATTGTATCAAAGTAGACAAGTAACTCTTGCAAGAGTCTGGCTGAAATGTCAGTGTCGCATGGAATCAGCTCTGCCTCTGGGCAGTATTTCTTTGGCTGAGCCATTCTCATGGTATACTTTGGGCATCCTCATCTCTGCCATGATGCTATTGCTTCTCTGTTTCCTGAGGCGTGTCTGTATGCATTTACTACCTTGTCTGATGTCTAGAATGTAACTCTCTTGGATAGAGGAACATTGCATTTTTCTGTACATATGGAGTCTTACACAGAGGGATCCTGATCTGTGACCAAGGCTCTCAGGTACTGAGAGAATGCTGAAGAGAATTTCCAGCAAGACCTGAGAAATACTCCGGCCCACAGATTTACATGCAGTATTCTTTGAGCAAAGGTGTATGTGCAAACAGGAGACATTTCTCCTAGCTAACAATGTTAAGCTTTCTGTATATTCTAGCTCTGATTATGCAAGAGATCTCTGCTGAATATCCAGAACTGTATGTTTCAAAAAAGGAGTAGTATAATTTGTCAACTCTCATAATTTTGAAGAGTTCTCCTAGCACTGCATAAGAGTAAAATTAATTATGATTGCACTCAAATAGGAGATTCGTGGCCTGGACTGTTAACTGATGGCTACAAGATAAACTGGATGTAAGCGCTGCTCAGCACATGGCTTCTTGCAATTCCAAGAAATACTTTGATATCTTGCATTGCAGTTTTGGACGCACTTTGATGCTTTCTTTTCTTTTTTTAACTGTTTTCTCTGTCTGTTCCTAATATTTTAAATTAAGGGGAACTGAACTTAGTTCAGCTTTAGGCTGGCCTGTAAAAGAAATGTCTGTCATGAACAGAGATAAATGCAAACTAGAGGAAAGCTGAATATTTTTGTTTTAACTTGAAGTATTAGTCTTTTTCAGACATTAATGGGGACTCAAGGAAACTTTTCTACACAAACACCAAATGTGAAAAGTCAACCTTCCCTCTAAATATCAGAACTCTATATATCTGATATGGATGCTTCCTTCTACATTGTTTTACTGAAACCAGTACTTGTGGGTACTAGTCAAGGGCTCAGGAGATACTTCCTGCTTACAAACCAATCCCATAAAGAAGATGGTGCCTTCATCCCTTAGCAGGGCACTTCCAACCTACCATTGTGAAAAGGTGATATATTAGGTTGCAAATGTCATAGATGGACACATCCTGCTAAGGGCTGAGATGAGATGCTCAGGCCATTCAAGTCCAGCTAATGTGCATCTCCTCACTTTCCCAGATGTCCCACTCTATCTGCACATTAGGGCAGCTGGTGAAGCAGTCACTGAAACTATGACTGGATGGTCAAGCACAGAAACAATTTAGAAGCAGAGAGGAGCTGAGGAAATCAGTCACTGGAAAGCTCTGGTTACTAAATCAGAGTTTAACCCTCTGATCCCTAAACAGCACTTAAAGTCCCAAAACTGCTGCTGAAAAAGACAAGCGGATCACTCACACAACTCAAATTACTCATGTGCTCAGGGCAAAACTGGTCCCTGTAAATTCCAGGCTCAAGAAGCACTTAAATATTAACATGGATATTTCCCCCTGTGTGACTTTTCAAAAGATCAGCTGGACAAATCACTGCAAACCTACCAAAACTGTCTACCAGATGGCAGCCACTGATTAATTTGTCTTAACTTAAGCCAAAAAGGAAGAAAATGTGATGGGTGGAGCCGTAAAGACAAGCACAATCAACATCCGACCAAATAGGGTTTCCTGTCACCTTGGGAACGACACTGATTGGCACTGTGGTTTCCTGTGTACAAGCTAAAACCAGTAGCAACTGGAGTAACAAGAATAAATGCCAGATAAGCGACCTGGGAATACAATAAAATTATTATAAAATTCCTGACTAAACCCCAGAGGACAGTAAAGGCAAAACCAAGGGTAGGCATAGACTGCATATGCTAAATGGAGCATTCGCCTGTACATGAGAGCAGAGGGCCATGAAGCTGCATCAGAAGAATTTCTCTAAACAAGGGTAGGCTAATTTGCCTAAATTAACCACTCCCAAAAGTGAGAGTCATGTGCTTCGGAAAGCTTATTTCTTTGCAAGGGAAGAGAAAAGGGATGTGAGACAATTCAAAGCGGAGATGGAAATAGGAGTGAAACCTACCATCTACCCACACTAATCTGAAGTAATTTTAAGATGTGCCACAGACACAGAGAAATGGACTGTGGGTGTAAGTTTGGGCAATGGTACATAGTTGCTTGCATTTATTTATTTAGATTACAACTCCCACAGAGTTTTGCTTCAAAGAGCTCTAAACACAACCAAAACAGCTTCTCAACCAGCCAGGAGTCAAACAGTTAAAATGCGGGTTTTAGAGGGTCTTTGTTAGGCTGGTGACTGAGTTCACTTCCTCTCTAGAGAAAGGGGACAATTCACATTCCTGCCCTCTTCCTACACTGCAGATAAGCAAAGATGTCTGTAATGGGTTGGACAGACATACATTCATGCACTCAAAGATCTGGCACTTGCAGAAAGTTTTGAGCTGCTGTGCACTCACAGAAATGTTCCATAAATGCAGGTTGGAGACACAGCATTATTCTCTCTCTACTGATGAATTCACATGCCAACACAGACCTCTCAGGCATTGAGCAGGAGACCCTTGAAGCTGGATCCCATCTCATGTTCCCCATTACTTAGAGTAGTTTCTCCCACCTCAGTAGCCCAGGTTTACAGTCCTTGCCTTTACTCTTCACCCAGACTGCAGGTGCCAGCAATCAGTGGCTTTCCAGCTAGCTGAGAGGGCCTGAGGAGGGAAGCCACAACGCAGGGCTTCAGGGAGACCCTGCACTGAAAAGACAATTACCTAAAAGGCCATAAGCAACTGCCTACAATCAGGATTGCTCCCCTTGTATTAGGTGCCACACCCACTGTACACTTCATGTGCAAGCTACATCTTGAAAAAAAAAATCACAGTGCCAGGAAAACAATCCCAGACACTGAATGACAGTGCTACATATCAATCATTGCAGCCCTGGTTTGTTTTTAGCCTTTGACAACAAGAGCACTCCAAAGCAATTTACCGTTTGGGATCAAGCAGATGCATAAACCATTCCCAGGAGGCAGTCTGCTTCTCTGGAGGCAAAGAGAGCTTAGCAGTTGGACACAAACCAATCCCTGCTATACAGCCTTAGTGCTGTAAGTGTATCAGGATATATCGAATTTATAAGTGGATGCCCCACCCCTGGAGCAGTTCATGGTCAGTTTGGATGGGGTTTTGAGCAACGTGACCAAGTGGAAGGTGTCCCTGCTCTTGGCAGTGGGGCTGGAACTAGATCTCCTTCAAATTCCCTTCCAATCCAATCCATTTTATGATTCTATGATCTTACAGACCAGGATGGAATATAGGTGCCAAATGAGAGAAATGTATTCTTAGGTCTTTCAAAAAGTGGGGGGGGGTGTGGGGGGGTGTAATTGTATCCTCTCAATCTTCTTAAATGACTTGAACAAATAGTAGCAGGTAGGACTTTCACTGCATCTCAGGTTAAGGTTCTCATCTTTGCTACATCTCTTCAGATGGACACAGCATCCAGCCATCCTCAATCCAGTGGTTAGGACTATGTCTGGAGACTTATGTGCCATGCCCAAAGTGCTCTAAGGAGTTTGTAGAAGAGATAGATCAGAGCACAAAAATTCCTGCCTCCCACCTCAAACTCAGTTTACTGGTCCCTGGTGCTTTGCAAATTCCTTCTGACAGGATATCACCATAAAACTGTTCCACAGCTTGTACTTTTCTGTTGGCACATAGCTTTGCTTCAAACAATTATACTGACATTTTACTAAAACAATCCCTATGATTTAAAATAAGAATGCAGAAAGCATATTCAGTGCCACACAATAGGGAAAAGCTATCCTCCAAATCTATGCGAAGCTACTGTATTTTAGCCAGAAAATCCAAGGCCCCTTCCTGTAAATACATTAAGTTTCCATGATTGTGCAATAAACTACGAAATCTGGCATGTTTACAGTAGCCCAACTGCAAGGTGCTACCCTCTGAGTGTTACTTGAAATTATTACTCACGCATGGCTTTGCAAAATGATAATGGATCAGCAACACTATAACTGTATCTGCAGCAATTGTGCTCCGTGATCTAAAAATCAGAACAGAGACAGACAGAATTGTTGGATATTTTTCTCATCTATTAGAGCAGAGATGTGTTTGAACAGTGGTATCCTGAGGTGCAGCTGAGGTGATACTAATGAAAAAAAGAGCACACCAGGTTCTTTACCCTCGCTCCAATGTTTCTTACGAGGTTTTACTCAGTATACTGTATTGTTAAGATAATGGTTCATTTTAATGAATACTGCCTTTCTAAAA
This sequence comes from Cyanoderma ruficeps, assembly GCA_008694505.1. Classification (NCBI taxonomy): domain Eukaryota; kingdom Metazoa; phylum Chordata; class Aves; order Passeriformes; family Timaliidae; genus Cyanoderma; species Cyanoderma ruficeps. Next base: position 17,513,540 of record VZDJ01004378.1, read on the forward strand.
TGAGGAAAACAGATATTAGAGTTAGCTTTTGTGGTATTTGTCACCCAGAGTATTTGTCATCCAGATGGCAGTTTACAGTATACAGAAATTGCCTAAGAAGCTGAAGCTATAGTTTAGTAATTTGTGTGTCTACGCAGAATGACTAATAAAAGAGAATAGTTTTCAATATTAAGAGCAACTTTTTTCCACCTTCAAATCTGAAGCCCAAATTATACAAGATTTTCTTTGTGAAGGTGTAAAATACAATATGTTTCTGAGGAAGGATGCTGAAGACAGAAAGGGAATAATAATTGCTCTCATTATTTGTGTGTGCACCTTTTGCTAATACATCCCTGTTTAAAAATATATTTTTTGACACTGAGCTCTATAGACTCCTATGGGTTATGTGAATCTCTTTTTTAGAAATAAAAAAATATATTGCCTTTCTTTCCCACTAGAATATCTCTCTTTCTCATGTTGCAAGAAAGCAGACAGAGATGAGCACTTAGCATTATAATACACTTTCTATTAACTTTTATTTCATTATACTTACTTAGGTGAGTAGCTCACCTCACTGATGTCTACTGAATAATTCTTAGAACTGGAGAAAGAGTCCTGCTGACAGTTTACAAGGATCTTCAGAATGGTAAGAGAAATCTCACTGGGTAGAGTCTTTTAACTGTGGCATAGGATTTTGATAGTATTGCTCTGCTTTGCGGGGAAAAGTAACATCACACAGAGTTCTCATAGTCAGAGTTCAAGCCGAATTTCACTCAACTGTTATGTTTGTAGAGAGCAATAATTGATTGATTCAGGTGATTGTCTCTGTACTGTTCTCTATTCTGATGCTTACTGATTTTCTGTAGAGGTTGCAGACTTGGTTGCACATTCTGTTGAATGATGCCTGGAGCAGCCCTCTCCCCTACAAGTTTTGCTCTTGCTGGCTCTTCCCTTTCACAGAGTATCTTCTGTTTTCCTGTGTCACAGCTGTGCCTCCATACAATTGCATAATTATTTTATTTAATATTCTTTATTATTTCATTATTTCATTTATCTGCTGGCTTTTTGCTTTTTTTGCCAAACTTTTTTTTCTGTTATCATCTTCACTCTCTTGTGTATATTTGCAGAGAAAAAAAGCCAGCACAATACACATGTAAAATACTATCTGTTCTGAATTAGAGTCCTGTAAATCCCTGGCATCCTGATATGTGAACATGAGGAGCTCTTCTTTTAGACAGAATAATTTTCTGATGAATATGTAACAGACTAAGAAAACACAGAGCTGTGATTTTTCCCTCTGATTATTAAAATATAATAGCCAGTTTTAGGTCTTTGTGGCTAAAATGGAATACAAATGCTTGAGACAATTTTCCAAAGCACTGTTTGTTTACAACACACAGCAGAAGAGACATTTTCCACATTTTCTTTTGTTCCATGTACCTTTGCACAGTAACTAATTTGAACAAAACCTCATATTGTCCGCTAGTTAGTTGAAATGCAGTTGTCTAAGTCACAAATAACACTGGAACTAAAACTCACAGCTGCAGTGGCTATAGAAAATGTAAACTGTGCTGGTGTGGTAACATTTATATCTACCATGATTATGATTTAACAACTCGCTTTTTTACTAAGAATTTTCAATGCTTGCTATGTCAGAATGAAATCTAAAATACAACATTCCACTTCACCAGATTCTGGTTTTGGCCGGGACCATTCATATCAAAATGAATTTTGGGCCAACAAACAGAATAAAAGGAAAACTTACTCTGCTGAAGGAAGAAGTATATATTATTCATATAAACCTATAAAAGCCTAAGTAGAAAAGTAAACACTGATGCAATATTCATAGATGTGCTCATGGAAGAGAAAACAATCATTTACATCCAAAAGTCGGGCGTTGGCACTGTGATATTGTGACAGTCCATCACCAAAGACACCCACACCAGAACAGTAGCTCTCTTGATCTTTTGGTCAGTAACAGAACAGTGTGGGTCACCAGTGGAGAAGGTCTTTGCTGCAAAGGAGCACCACTTGTGAACACACAAAAAGAGAGCAACTTCAAAACATCCTGCACCGAATGATCCAGAGGATGCACGCAGGCTGTGACGAAATAGCCCTTCACTTGCCTGCCTCAGCAATTGCAATAGAAAGGGGTCAGTGCCTGTTTGTTTTGACAGCCCTCTCACCTCCACACCTTCAGTCCACCCTCTGCTCTTGGCCATCTGTGTTCCACTCCTTTCCGAACTACATGCTGCATGTGAGCACACATCCCTGATCAGCATCTAGGAAAATCATAGAATCAGAGAATAATTTGAGTTGGAAAAGACCTTTAAAAGTCATCCAGTTCCACTCACTTTCCATGGATAAGGACAGTTCCAATTAGAATAGGTTGTGTAGAGCCCCATTCAACCTGACCTCAAATGTTCAAAAACAAAACTTTTTCCGCACATCTAATCTAAATCTAGCCTCCCTCAGTTTGCAGCCATGACCCCGTGTCCTATTGCAACACGCCCTAAGAGAAAGTTTCTCTCCATCTTTCTCATAGGTCCCTTCAGATATCAAAAGGCTGCCATAAGGTCTCCCCATAGCCTCCCCTTTTCCAGCCTGAGCAACCCCAACTCTCTCAGCCTGCCCTCATAGGAGAGGTGCTCCAGTCATCTGACCATTTTCATGGCCTTTCTTGCTCTAACAGGTCAACATTCTTTTCGTGTTGGGGACACTGGAGCTGAACGCAGTACTCCAGGCGGGGTCTCATGAGAGCGGAGCACGGGAGCAGAATCGCCTCCTGCGGCCACTGGGCCAGTTAACATCCTGATCGTGAGATCCCCTCCTCTGCTCCAAGAGCTACCGCCGAGGGACAACAGTGCTGCCTGCCGGCTCTAGGTGTCACTCTCCCCGCGCTCTCGCACAGCCGCATCCGGCGCGGCATCAGGCACCGCCGCGTGTGCGTATGTGGCAGAAAAACTGCGGCAACCCACACATTTGATAGTGCAAATAATCTGCTGGGAAGCTGTGTCTTACAGAAATAGCTGAGTAAGAGCATTTTCAGATACACAGAAAAATATGTTTATGGACTTGGCTCTAGTATTCAGAAGCACAATACGTTTTAAGAAGCTGGACAAACTCCCAGAAATATTTTTATCCATACACAGTAGTACATTAACAATTTGCTTGCCTCTGTTCTGGCCAGTCCTATTCCAAATAAAAATGGAAAAGTTCAGGGAGCCAGAGGCTAATGTGGTGCTTTGTGAAAACCCAGTTCCACTATATTTTTGCATTTAGATCATAGAATCATAAAATAGTTTGGGACGGCAGGGACCTTTAAAGGTCATGTAGTCCCATTCCCCTGCCATGGGCAGAGACAGCTTCAATTAGATCAGGTTGCTCAGAGCCCTCTCCAACCTGACCATGGATGTTTCCAGGGATGGGGCATCTGCCACCTCTCTGGGCACACTGTGCCAGTGTTTCATACTCATTGCAAAAAAACCCCTTCTTCCTTATCTAGATCTAAATCTACCCTCCTTTAGTTTAAAATCATTACCCCTTGTCCTGACAAGGGTATGTTCCTTAAAGCAGCACCTAGTGTGCAAAGCAAAGAGGGCTTGAGAGGCAGGCACAGAATCATAGAATAGTTTCGTCTAGAAGGTTTTAAAGCCATCTAATCAAACCCCTGTGTAATGAGTAGTGACATATTCAACTAGATCACTAGGTTGCATTATCCAACTTTTCAATCACATCCTTCAGAGAGATTGTCACAAACTTCCCACTTAGATGGTCATGCACAGTTCACTGTCTGCTCAAAGAGAAACCAATGAACCATGGCCTGAACCAGGGACAGTTGGTCTGGATCATACAAGGCATTTCATGATTACAGATCACTCTTCAGGAATCAAACCAGGGAGTAGTCTGGATAGTTAGAAAATACTGCTCAGGAACCACTATCAAGCCATGTGACCAAAGGAATCTCCATGCTAAGTTTGTCAAGGAGCCCCCATATCCACTCCAGCCTGCCAAGAGCTTCTTCCCTGGCAGAAACCAAAATCAGCATAGCGAAAATTATTGAAAGGATGCCCTAAAGCTGTGCCATGAGCAGGACGGGACTTCCAGGCTTGATTCATTCCATAGTAACAGAAGAAGAGCTGTCAGTAGACTGTTTTGAGCATGGTTTGCTGCTCCTTGCAGTGTGCAGATCCATGCTGTAAGGTCCACTTCTCCCACACATAATGAGTATGGCCCAAGGCTGCCTAGTGCAAAGGTTTTTTGGGGCAGAAAGGTGGAGGAGTTTTAAACTGACCACTTACCTAGTCACTAGATAAAATCTGAGGCAGAATGTGTCAGCACATTATTATTTTTGCTTCCAATACTGCTGAATGTTAGAATGCATACCAATTTTTTCATACTAAAGGTTAAGGTAAATAAATAGGAAGTATACGTAGTAATAGCTGCTTATGTTAGAGGAACAGAAGATAAACTATTCCCTAAAGTTCTCTCCCTCAAATCCCCAGACTTTTGTACACTGAGCTTGAAATAAACTTAAACCACCATTTCTTAGGAGTGGACTTGGGCTAATAGAGTCTAACTGTGTTAAACATGACATAAAGAAGTGCACAATGGGATGTTATCACAGTGGATTTCACTTTTTCACAATGGTCAATTAGTGTTCCTTTACAGTGGAAACTGAAATGCTTAATTCCTTCCACTTCTTTTTCCTTAGTAATAACCTAAATGTCTGGTTTATTTGGTCAAACATCAGGTTTAGTTTTCTCTTTGTATCTCAGGTCTCCATTTTGTCATACCTGACTCAGAACTTTGTCCTTCCAAAGGCTGCAATTAGGTTTAGGAAAATTAAATGCAGAGTTCCTATCTGTGGTGGAAATTAATATCCTAAATCAATTGTTTTTACTTTCTTTATTTGAGAAATGGAAAAGTTTCTTCTCCTTAAGAACAAAATCCCTCTAAAAATTCCTTTCCCTTGGTCCCTCTCAACTATTGCATATGCTATGTTCGGTAATAAGTATTATAAACTAGCTATGTGATTCCCATGCTTGTGGGCTTTATTTTAGAGTCTTGTGGAATGAGAGAAACTATCAAAATGTATTTACTTGCTTCCCCCATTCCTTTTTTTTTTCTGCAGTGATATCACTATATATTTTATGACAGCTCTGCCTTTAAGCCTCTTTTACTCACAGAAGAATCAATCCCCCTCCCCGAGCTCTGTCCATCATAAATCCATTGATAAAGTCTCTGTCATTGAAATCCCCATGGTTCAAGCTGAATCAGGGTTACAGCTCAGTTGAGAGTCCTCACAGATGAGGCTCTGCTTGGTCTCCGCATGGCGTCTGTTCTTTCATTTATCGTCTGTGCCGGGGCAGGAGAGTTCACTCGCACAGCTGCATGCTATGTGAGCTATTCAGAGCACTGATGCTTTATGAAAGCAGCCTGCAGCCATCAGACAAGAAATTATGCAGGTTTCTAACAGTGGAGAGACAGATGTCAATGTGCATTCTCCTGTGGGAAGAATAACTAGTTTTATAAAAAGAGCACTGGCCCAGTTTTTGAAAGGTACATTAAGTGGCAGGGTTTGGTGCCCAAGTATTTCTAAGGAACTGCACACAAGAGTTGGTTTCATTACTCATCACTTCTTCCTTTTTGTAAAGCCTGTTGACTTTGCAATGTATCCTGACCATCATGGAAAGCTGTATTTAAGAAGAAAATTTCTCTAAAGATGATAATAGAAATAGTGTATGAAATTGCTAAATGCATTCAGTTGGTGTAAATATTTCTACATTTTCCAAGTGTTAGGGACTCTCTGAGAATGAGAATGTCCTTTGCTGACAAGACATAACCAGCCCTTGAACTCTCTTCCAGGATCTCCAGGATCAAAACAGGCAAAAATCAATGAAAAATGAAAAAATTACTTCTTGGAGTAATTGGTGGAAATGGGAAGAATATAATCAGCAAAAAAGAATGCCACTAATGCAGTTAATCTCAGCCCAAACCTGAACATTTTCATATGACCTGAATCTTTGGTCACATTTAAAGGAAAGGAAAGGAGAGAATGCCTGTGAGGTAGATGTTAACACATGAAAATCCCACTTCTCAGATATCCATATGGCAAAGTCTCCCATTCATTGACAGAAGAGAAACATATGAAACCATGAAGCATAAGTATAAAAAAGTAGAATAAATCCTGAGCACACCAGGCACCATCCTACCTTTCCTGGAGTCCCACAGGTTTCATTCTGAAAGGAGATGGACTGGCACACAGGGGAGGTTTGAGCTCAGGAACACATTGTCCTTGTGGGTCCACTACAACATTGATAACCTTTGGAGCCTGTTGAGGCTGGACTATGCTGTTGGTTGTCTTATACTCAGTCTGAGATGTCTGCAGAGGAAGGGGTGAGAGGTGGATCTCCTGCTTCTTTTCCTTCTCTTGCCTTAATGACAACTGGATCTTCTCCTTTAATCTGTACAGAACCTACAGAAATAAAGAGGACAGCTCCCTCTCAACTGCCTGGTAAACAAGGCAAGCAAGGTATCACAAATGCTGGATAAGATTGCTACACATGGCATTCATCCCTAGAAAGTAAGTCACAAGCTGTGTTACACAGCATTTCCCACAACAAGATAAATATTTCCATCACATAAACTGCAAAGTGTACACATGGGCAGTAGGGATTTTAACAGTTCTCACTGTGAGTCAGAACTTATTTGTAGTACCTGCAGCAGGTAAAAGAGCAAATAACACAGAATGGAAATTAGTTACAGAAGACATTGTGAAGAAGGAAATACTGATAGAAGAAATTTTACACACTTTAACACAAGAGAGACAATGGCACAAAATAAAATAGATGTTTATGACTTAGCCAGATACAAGTCTCTAATTACAACAGCCTCAATTTGTTTTAGAGCAGATGTTCTTAAAAATCCTTACTCATCCAGCATGGAGCTGATGGTTGAACAGAGTAACTTGACTAGGTCACATTGGTAATAGTAGGCTGCTATTACTCTGAAATACTTCTCCAGGTAGGGATAGGCTCCAATACCTGAGAGAAACATTAACTATTCTGAAATAAAGCTGAAGTGATGAGTGGCCTATGAAGTTATTTAACCATCTGTTCAGAAAAACAGATGCTTTACAATCACCAAGAAATTGACTTTTGAACACACTGTAATACCAGGATTATCTGTCCACCTATTGCTCACGAATGTGGACATCCAATATGTGCAACAAAAGCAGAGGTTGTACTGATCTTCTTCCATCAAACTCTACACTGATGCTGATGAACCATGACTTGGTGAGGGCAGGCAGGTAACTTGTGTTCAGTAATGTCACTCCAGAGGTACCCATGTTGCACCTGTTTAACACATCTTTCTTTGGAGGGCAAGGCAAAAAACAATTACAGAGCCATAGCTGTTCCACTTTCAAAACATGCTTTACAAGCTATGAAATTTATGAGAATGGTAAATATTGTGTGTGGAGATGGAAAGCACTTACACAAGTTTTTGGAAGGTGTCTGCAGATACCCTTGTACTTTCCACTTTGCTTTATCTGTTCCTGTAAAGCATTTGATTTGGATCCTTGAGTAAGACAAAGCTTAGACCAGAGCATTTTTTCTCTGCAAATCAGAAGCTCATTGACAGTAGTTGCCCTGCTAGGACCACATAAAGACCTATCACTCCATAGCTTTTCAGTGATGACTGGACATATCTGATGGGTTTGTTTGTTCAAGGATCAGCATTAGAGGTTTAGCTGGGAACTGACCTAATGTCATTAGCAATATGCACATTAAACAAGATTTAGCTAGGTAAACCATCTGTTCATTCTGAAGGGTTTAGAATTGTATGGATAAGATCTCTTTGCCATAATTTCACAGAAAAAACAGCCCTGCTTTGAAACAAGGCACTGGTACCAGTAAAGATAAAAGAGGGACTTGAAATATTTTAACTGTCTTTTTCTCCAGTGAGTGGTTTCATCTAATTTGTTTTTGATAACCAGCAGATAAATAGCTCAGATATTCAGGGCCATGACAATGGTCACCATACCTTCTTGTCATTAACATGTTTTGACATAGTTTCACTTCTTGGGAACTCAAGGAATTATGGTTTTGACCTCTAAAATGTGGTCAGTATTATTTCATAATACTGTTTTATACTGTTTTTGTTTTATAATCTATTATTAGACCCAAGGGAAAAAAAGATGGCGTGACCCTGGCAGAAACTGAAAAAAAATCTAACAAAAAACTTTTGATCTAAGCACTTTCCTCAGAAAAGTGTTATATATGTATCAGAAAGTGTTACTGGGCTATAACAGTTTTAATGAATTCTAGGTAAAGTAAAAAAAAACATAAATGGCCAAATCTATAGTGACCAACCCAGTCTGCTAACTCTGACACACATTAAATGGAATAAAACCCAACATGAGCTGTGTGTTATTTTTACAGATTGCACATGTGTGCATCGGGTCCATGTATTACCAGGTCCTGGCAAAATCTGAGTGTCCATTTGCACAGTTTAAACAGTAGCACACATAAAGACAGAGGTTGGGCTTGGGAGAAACAGAAAGGGGAATGTCTCCAGAAAAGACCACAGCATAATAGCAATTTCATTTGGAAGGAATTCAAGGAGTCTGCTAGTATTGACCTCCACCCTAACTGCAGATCAGCTACACCCAAACTGTTTGTGACAGATGTTTGCCTAAAACCTTAATGGGTGAAAACTCCCAAGCTTCCCCAAGCAATGCAATCCATGTGTCTAGTGACACATGTGATAGCAAAGATCTTTCTAACGAGTCAGCCAAGTGATCCTGTGAAAAATTTTCGTCTTTTCCCGTCCCCAATGGAGAAAGTATTATCTTCTTCCTTATGACAGCCTTTGAAATCTTCTCATGTTTGAGAACTATCATGTTTCTGCTTGCTCCTTTCCCTGTCACAAATACACCAAATTATTTCATGTCCTCTGTGTCTCTGATCACTGTTGCGTCTCATTCCTCCTACAACTGCCTGAAATTTTTCATAGATGTGGTAGAGAGAGACAATAGAAAATTAGCAAGACATGATACTACAACCAAATAATTGCCACAGCGGAGCTGAATTCAGATCTTAGAGATCAGATCCTCATTTATATATCCCAGGGTAAGAAGTGTATTTTTTGCAACACTGATGTTGCTTATCTACTTATCTACTTCTGTGACACTGTTCTGTGATACTGCTGGAATTTCTCATACAGAACTGTTGTTTTGCCACATATTTCCTACATTATATTGATGCACATGATTAGAGCTCTTGTCCTTGCCAAACAGAATTCTTATTCTTTCCCATCTTTTCTCTAACACCCTAAGAATATTTGAAGTTCTGCTACTGCCATACAGAATGCTTACAATTTCCAATACTGTTGATGCATTCCAGATCATTAATGAAAATATTGTGCAGTACTGGGACAAACAGCCAGCATTTCCTATACCCTTCCAGTTAAATAGTCAGTAATGACCAAAATATCTCTTCTCCAAAACAGAGAGTAGAGAAGAAGAGATTTCTAGAGTTACCCTTCTCTTTTTGAGTGAAATGGCATAGAGAGATGGAGACAACAAAAAAGTAGAAATTAAATAAAGCAAAAATTCCCTGTGATAAAATAAGTGCTTTTCAAATCTTTGGGAGACTTCAAAAGATTAAATAACATTTTGTTAAAATTTTTTGTGAACATTTGTATAAATGTGACCATTTTTTAATAACTTGCGATTAAACATGCTTTCTGTCTTAAGGTTGTAAGAGGTTAAAGAAAATTAAATGTGTTTGAGAGCAAAATATCTCCAAAGACTCCAAGATACTATGTGTTCATAAATGCTGGTAATTATCAGAGAATTCAGTTAACTCTTATATGTGCGCACCACAGATGTATCACACAATTTTAAGATGGAAAACATATAAGATACAACATTGGACAAAAATGCAAAAATTACCCTACAAAAGTCAGTGGTGGTATAGTGTTGTTCATCTTCTGTGATACCGTTGCATATCTCATTTTCAACATATTAAAATTGTGCCTAATGCTCAGAAAGCTGGCCACTGAACTCATACAATGTGAATGACAGTATTGCTCAAAAATATGATTACTCCTTCATGTATTTTACTAGCGATTTCAGTTTAAAATTTGTGTATTTGATACACAAATACCAACACACACTGTAACAACTGTGCACTGACTACTTTCTATCATGTGGTGTTGCTTTTACTGTCCAATAAAACTGAAATAAAGGCAGGTAAGAGGACTTCAGGGATTCTGGGACCTAAGAAGGTTGAGAAGTCATCACTCATGTCCCTACACAGTTACCCATTAAATTTAAGAACCTGTTATTTATTTTTTCAGCTTCCTTCTAGTTACATTTTTCATTCAACTCAAAATACATCAAGAAATGTGATTCTTCAAACTTTGGTTTCCCAGCATTATGAAAGTGACCAGTTCTTACCTTGGAGTTGAGTTTCTAATAGACTTGAGAAAACACCTGTCATGTAAAAAATGTAAAGAATGACCCTATCTTTCAGACTTAGAAAAACATGAAATAAAAACCAAAATAAAGGTAAAAGGGAAACTTACCATTAAACAAGTCACTAGAATGACAAAGATGCTGAGAAATATGACAACTGCATAAAATCCTTCTTTGCTCCAGATTTTGTCTGCTTCATGCTGGCCTTGCAAAACATTTTTCTTTTTTAAGAAATGAAACAGAAAGAGAAAGAGAAAAAAAGTTACAGAGTGGCATGTGCAGATTAAATAGCTCTCATTGGGCATTAATCACTGTCCTCAGCTTTGTCAGCACTGCAATTCCACAGCACATGGCATGACTTTGAGCACTGCTATCGTTCCTCCTGCCCACGCCCAGTCCACGGAGCATGGCCACCCTGCGCTCCCAGCGCCGTGCGGGGATCTCCGACCCTGCGTGCCTGCCCAGAGAATTCTCCACCAGCCGGCACAGGCTGCTTGAAGGTAAAGCAAACAAGACCCAGCACCTTTCTTGGAAACCACCTGGGTTGTCAGGTCAAAGGGCTGGGCTCCCGCATGGGCTTTGGGAAGCGTTTGCCCTGCCTTTCTTCCCAGTGCTTATCTCCAGCCCCCGCACCAAGAGCCCAGCCTTCCCAGTGTTTACACCTGACATGGAGCAAAGAGCAGGTGACTTGCTGGTTTGCCTTCATCAGCTGGGGAGCCCTCACACTGTCACCTCTAGATTACACACACACACACATGTAAAAAAATAATACTGATTTTGCTGAAAATAATCCTGTGATCTATCTATAATTCTGATTATGCTTAATCTCATTATTTTTGGCTTCCTGCTGATAGAACATTTCTGAAACAGCTGTGCACGCTAAAATTTCCAGAACTCCTGGGGAACTCCTAGGGATCATGAAATAATAATGATTGTAAAAGCATTTATTTTTGTCTTTAGTGTAGCACTGGGACTTGGTTGGACTATTACATTACCAGAATTTCACTATGTTTTCAAATAGACATTTTGTAGCAGAAACAAAATACATGTACCCTCGGCCTAACTCCAATATATTATTTAGAATAAAGTATGTTGTCTGATGTTTCTGGGACCACAATTCAGTAGACATTGCCCTTCCAATTTTCAGCTACTTGCTTTTATTTTCTTAATTGTGCCTTTTCAGTAAAGTTCTCAGACTGAGTAATCAACTTTCTAAAATTCTGGTTTCCATTGTAAATGGTCAAGCTCTTCGTGTTTCCCCATGTTTCCCTCTCACTGAAATTCTCTAATGGCTTTAAATAAATCTCTCGTTTAACTACTAAGTTGTCTTCCCATCCCAATGTTGCCTTTTTTCCTCTTGGGATGTTGTGTAAGAGGACTGGCAGTTTATCACAGAGGAAAGAGTTCCTCCATAAAACAATGAATGGCAGCTCAATGGACCTGTATAACTGCAGGGACACTCTAACACTACATGGGGACATCATGCCCCAGGGTTTGCTTAGCCACCCATTAGTCTGCTCTTTTGCACAGCTAATGTATCAAGCCAACTTTGTCTTCCAAAAAGACAAAGCATCCCAAACCCAAGCCTCTTCAGCCTCCCAAACACAGAAAGTTTGGATGATGATGAATCAATATGGGAAAGCTTCCTGAGGAGCTCCTGGCCTGAGGTAGAGAACAAGCTGACAAAAATGCTGGGTGCTGCATCTTGATATAGTTTTCATGGTCCTCCTTTCACCACAAGATTATGCCCTGCTTGTTTTGAAAAGAGTCAGGACAATGCAAGACAATTCACAGATAGAATTGCACAAATCGCAAACATTTAGAAAGGAATTTGGTAGCGTGGCTAATTTACTGAGACTTGCTTGAAGAAATGCTTGTGTGTAACTGAGAGTTGACAGCTTTAGAACTGAAAGCATAATAAAGAAGAGTTTTCTTTGGAAGTAACAGTCCAAAGACCAGAATGGAAATCCTTCAGCACAACTACAGTAACCAATCTTTTAAAATACTGCAGGTATTGACAGTTTTAAAAGGCTTATTAAGTGTCAGTTTGATGTTTAATGAGCAACTTAAACCCAGGGCTTTCAAACAGAAGCTGGAAATCTTGCCAAATATTTCTGCAAAAATTCTTCCTAGACATATTTAAACACCGCTCCGTCTGTAGTGGGGTACAGCTCTCTGTGCAATCTGCTACCTCAGCACAGCAAGGTCATTCTGCTCATGGCACAGGACTTGGGTCCCAATACTGGCTCAGAGCCCAAACCTGCAGCTGCTCCACATCTAAGACTGCTCCTGTTGAGTTCCATGGGAATCCCATGGTGACAGCAGCAGCTGCAGCTGTGGTCTATTACCTATAAACTCAATGTTTGACCCTGAGTGGGTTACCTGATGGCTTTCCGGTGTTTCATAACTCTCAGGAGGAAATTTAGATAAAAAGTAGGAGCTAAAGGAGAATTGGCCAAGCTGACATTTTGTAAGTGAATAAGTGGTTTAATACCTCTTTACTGAAGGGACAAATACGCTAAAAAGTAAATGAAAAGCTAATAGGATTTTTAGTCACAGTGCTTGAGAGACTTAAATAAACTAATTCATTAATGTCACAAAACTTTAAAAATATTTTATAATAGACTTCATACACATAACAGAGTGAAGAGAACAAAAGAGAAGACTTTCAGAGAATGAATCTCTATGATGTCTGTCTAGTGTTATGTGTGTTCAGGACATGTCTTTGCCTGATTTGTCTTTCTAACAATAATGTTCAAAGAATATTAACAAATGCTGTAAAAAGGGTAAAAAAAGTATACCACAACTTAAACTTACTTGACACACCATTTTGAAACACTTCAGTAGTACCTTCACCTACTCAAGGAAATCTCTCTCCCAGATCTAATTGGTAGAGAGCAAAATCATTGCTTAAGCTGCTTGCTAATGACAGAAGAAGCTGTGACCTCCAGTAACTGAGTCATCTCACACTGACGATAAGGAATTGCTTTTTGAAATGTCAATGCTGCTCATTCAGAACTTTGTTCCTTTGTCTGGGAAAACTGATAAGAGGGATAGCAACTGCCATGCTCACTACAAATTGCTGACGCCCAGGAAAAGCTAATAGGATGGCCAAATGCAAGGCAAAAACAAGAGGATTCTTGTCCTTCAGATAGTTTTTGAAGAATAGGCTGGAGAATATACTCAGACTAATTTGCAAAGATTTGGAGCTAATAAAGGTGGGGGAATATCAGAGCAGATGGAATGGCAAAGGAATTCCAACAGCTCAGGGAGCATCAGATCCTAGAGCAAACAGGGAAGAAGGTATAATTTCCTAGTATTTCCATTCCCTAACAAGTCTCCAATAAGGCCAGTTTTTCAGGCAAAACGAGTCAGGTTAATTTAAGCTGTTTGAATTCAGCATAATTCAATGTGCAGAAGAATCAAATATATTCTTACAATGCCATTCAATCACTAATTTTACTTGCCTGCACACAAGGGTATCTGCTGAACTGGAACAAATGTGGTTTTTCTAAACAAATTTTCTAAATTTTTTTTAAAAAGACACTAAAAATCCACTCTGGCTTTTCTGGTCTTATTATGGAAAAATAGTGGAGTATTTCTGCAAGCAAGAAAAATAAGCAGCTAGCTTTTGATAATAAAAAGAGAGACATTGATCTGAAGTAGTCACCGTAAAATCTGTGACTGAAAGATTCTGCTGCAGTATCAGGACCTGCCAGAAAAGGTAAATTTTCAGTGGAAAACAGGTGAATTTGCAAATTGGGTCAGTTAACCCCAATCAGTCCCTTGGGCTGGAACACTAATGAGAGCATAGCAAGCTGTAGTTTTGAGCTCAGAGGAAAGCTCACAGGGAGCTGGGGATAGAACTCAAGATCAAAAAGGGTTCATGGAAGTTCACCCTTAATTGCTTTGTTTTTTCTGCTATTTTAACTATGTTAGCTAAGGCACATTAGGAAACGCTGCCAAGAAATGACTTCCACCCCCAGTGAAAACATGTAGGAATGTATGTGACCTCTCAGGCTCACAGGACACTGGATAATAGCCACTTAACCAGGCTCCCATTACAAAGTCTCCCCAAAAGCTCTACCTTAGGTACATGAGAGATGAAGTGCTGTGATTCCACATCCACACTGGCAGCCTGCAGGGCTCCTGTTCCTGTTGGGTGCTCTGGGTGCCACCGTGCAGGTGTTAAACCGCAGCTACCTTGCCTGATCACAGCAGCATGTCCTTGTGCTCTGCTTTGTACCCAGGTGCCTCTGTCAATCCAGGCTGTTGTAATTTCTAAGATAATGGTTTTGATCACTAGTCCTTACAGCAACTTACAGTTCCTGTATACTCTAAGTGCATGATTGCTTCCTTTGATTTCTTCTCTAATATGTTAATATCACATACTTCAAAGGCAACCTCTTTGTGCAAGGATTTCTATTGCTACATTTTGGAATTGCATAATACTGATATGAACTCTGGAAATTTCTCCTTCAGTGACACATTTCCAGCTGGCAGTTAGCTTAGTTCTCAAAACATAGTAACCTTTATTTTATTTACTGTAATTTCAGTTATTTCTGTCATTTGAAACCACTTCAAGTTCTCTTCTAGTAAATTCTGAATCCAGTAGTATTTTATTTTAATCCAAGCAACTTAAACACATTAGGAAGCCAGGATTCCCGCACCATTATAACATAGACAGTCTAAGTCACTGAATTTAGTCCTACCATCAAGCACCAGTTTCGTACTTTGTTCTGGAGAAGTCTGCTCCTGACTGCGGTACATCCCATGGAACAGAACTCAATCTGAAATCCCACTTCAGACACAAACTTTAGACCACAATAAAAGAGCAAATGCTACAACTACGATAAGCAATTGCAAAACCAAGGAGATATGGAAGGTATAGACATTGTCCTGGACCTCTGAAGTGCTCCTGAACTCCTTTAAATTTACACATACCCACTGGTGCATATCTCATTCTACACCAGGCAGTAAAAGTACTCTAGTGGTTTCACAGCAAAAACATGTAGGGAAATTGCTCTTTCAGCTACTGCAGAATAAGAAACTGGGATATAATTTTCAGACAGGCAATTTACTTGAAAATAGATCAACCAGTGATCAATGCATCAGCAGATGTGAACAAGCAAATTATTTCTGTAATGAATGGAAATGTAGTTCCAGGTACTGACATCCACCAGGACTTTTGCTGTTTATGGTATAGTATGGGCTGAGACTTTGAGCAGAGCACTTTTCCATGTAGGTTTTCCTACATAATCTTTGTAAAATTTCTTTGGACAGGCTAATCTTCCACAGCATTAACCTCTGTGGGCTTAGTTTACACTAAACCTTGTTAAAAAGGGTCAACCAAGCAATATCAGGAGAGGGGTCTCACAGATAGGATGAACCACCTGTCAAACATATCTCTTTTTGTTTACAGTAGAGAGAGAGAGACAGCAGACTTTCAAGCCTTAGGCAGCTCTTACTGAAATACAGCCAAAAAAGGAGACAAATTCCAGCCCTAACACCTCTGTGTCAGCCACCCACCTAGAAAGATGAGAGTAATGCTTCCTTTGTGCACAGATATATGGACAATGCACATACAATACTGGTTTTGAAGCATACTTTTGGTAGAAGAATGTACAGTTTTAGCTCATGATTTAATCAGGATTGATAGCTCAGGAGTACACACAAAGAGCATTTTACAATGGGTAAAATAATAGGTAAAAGCTATGTAATGCTTTGTATAACTATACTTGCCTTCAAAGGTTTGCCTATTTTGTTTTGGTTTGCTGTTACTCTGTTTGGAACAATTTCTTCTTAGTTG
This sequence comes from Cyanoderma ruficeps, assembly GCA_008694505.1. Lineage (NCBI taxonomy): Eukaryota > Metazoa > Chordata > Aves > Passeriformes > Timaliidae > Cyanoderma > Cyanoderma ruficeps. The sequence goes on from VZDJ01004378.1 coordinate 17,529,811, forward strand.
AGGGAAAATAAATGATTAGTAGCTGACCAAGTAAAGATTATATTTTGCTGGTTTTTAGACATTGTTTTCTGTGTAGTCTTATGCATGTAAACTATTTATTGACATCCATAAGGAATACTTATTAGTATAAAGCTGCATTATTTTTCAGGATCAGTGCCTTAGTTGTATAATCTGCTATCAATTGAAATATTGAAATAATGTCTTGTGTCTCCAACAGTATTAGGAGTTAGAAACTACACAGCTTTCATTCTAATAATCCTGTTTAAATGATTATCTACATTTTTTTCCAGAAAGAAAATACAAATATCTGAGCACTCCAATTATTGCAATGTATCTAACTTAAGATGAGCTCTTGAGTTCAATGCTTGGCTTTTTCCCAGCATCTCTTCATAGCGTGATGACATTTCTCTGTTCATCTATTATTCATATAAGTTCTTCTCCCATGTCTGCCTGAAGTGTTGTTTGTAACTGAAGTGCTAGGAATAGATAATTGTCTCTATTCAAACCGTCAGACTCACGTGCCTCAGATACAAAGGAAATTCTGACCTAAAGGAAGCTTTGTTCAGATTGTTGATGGGTGATATAAAGACTTGATTTGGCATTTGGAAACCACTGCTTTGCTTTGTTTTGTATCAGAACATCTAAAACCTGAGAATCTGAATTTTGATAGTGCAGCAGGTTGCTGTAGTAGAACATGAACTTGCCTTATTATATATTTCATTTTTTGTAAAAAAGACATCTAGATTCTTAGAATTCTTAAAATGAGCAAAACTATTTCTAATCAGTAGAAATACAGGCAGGCATAACAGCCCAATGGCTCAAATAGCAATGTCTTAAACACAGCTTTGGATATAAAAAACTCCAGGAACTTTTTACCCATGGAAACACAGCTCATCAGAGTATTTAATTTTTTTTTCCCACTTTTTTGGACATGGACACCTCCTCTGCCAAACTGGGAGTTTCCACTGAAAATCTTTATTCCTGACAACCTGGTTGAAGGGGTTTGGCCCCAAACTCTATTCTGAAGGTCTTTGTATGTACATAAGGGCTTCAGGTAAGACACTAAATAAAATGCAGTGTAATGTGGCCATGTCCATGAGCTTACTGGCTTTTTACCTATAAGGCTTTTGCTTTCTTTCATTTTCTGGGCACAGTTTAAATGGGCAGCCCAGAATTAAACGTTCATCTCACTGATAATGTCACAGACAAGCTGTGCAAATGACAACGTAATCTCTGCTTTGAAATAGATTTTTTTTTTCTTTCAAAAAATGGATGAAGTCATACAAATAAGAGCTACAAGTTTTATTTTTACCCTCTTTTTGGAGCACATAAAGAAAATAAATCTCTTGCCAATCCTGAAAATAAAAAGAAGCATGGATGCAATGTACAGATTCAGTTTTTCAATATCATGTCAGACAAAATTTACATGGGTAGTAGTGGTGACACCTAATATCTGCATTCCATTTATCTCTCTGTTGAAATTGTTATATCTGCCTATCCCCATAATCAGCCTGGAATTTCTTATGCCCACTTCCTTTAAGGCAATTAGTGCCTTCTTAGGATCTAAACTCTGATTTCATTGGAAGCTCATCTGTGCAAGGAGGATCCAGATATTAAAGAGTAAATAAATAAATAAATAGTGCTAATAATGCACTACTAAAGTAACTTAACAGAGCTAGCTGGATGGGGCTCTGAGCAGTCTGGTCTACTGGAAGGTGCAACAGTCCATAGCAGAGGGGCTGGAACTAGGTGATCTTTAAAGTCCTTTCCAAGCCAGGCTATTCTAGGATTCTATGATAATTGCCTTATAGTAGTGATGCTATCTCAGCCTATACATTTTCTGCCTCCTGCTTGAGAACCTCATCGAGAAAACTACGAAGGATGTAAGTGCCTAATCTATATCACAATAATACAGGTTAGAAAATTGACAACCAACCTCAGGGGAGACCTCTGTTATTCCAAACTGGGACAAACTCTGATGCAAAATGTTGATATTAAGGGAACGCAGTACTTCTTCAGATGGGAGCGCCTCAGAAATTCCTGGCTTCCTGTTCAGTGGGGACACAAACAATTCCACACAGTTCTTCTTCCCCTAGGGAAAATAAAAAAAGTGCAAAATGATAGGAGGGGTCTGACATTAGATAGATAATCCCTGCTGTCTGTAGATTGCAACAATAATTCCAAAGACAAAAGCATGGAATATAAAGGTTGCTACCTGCTCTGTGAGGACAGTATACCTTTTGCCTGTCTCTGTAAATCCCAGCAGACTGTGGAAGAAAATGCAAATCCTAAATGTGGGCATTTGTGCTTTGTCTCCATCAATATTGACAAGGCAGACTTTTCCTGAGTCCAGTATCATTAAAAAATCAATGTAACATAGTGATAGGAGGAGCCATGGGATGGGGTCAATGGCAATGTGCCAGCAGGGATTTTAGCAGATAGTTCATCTGAGCTGAGCTGAAATAGGAATGCTTAGTATAACACTGTGATATTTGGCCATTACTTTCTAGCCCCATGTCAACACATTGCAGACACATACCACCATAAAGTCCTTTCAGTTGACCGCAGTGCAACTTAATATGGTCCAACAAAATTAAAGGACCAGAGAAGTTTTGTTAACACTTAATGGGTAGCCTGAGAATATCCCCTATCTATTCATTCTTGCCCTGGTGTCTTTGATGGAGTCCTAGCAGCCCAAGAGGTTCTGTATTAGAAATGCCAGTGATGCCCATTCTGTTTCAAGGTAGCAAAAGGAAAGAGAGTTTCTCTGTTGTGATAGACTTGAACAGCACATGAGACAGCTCTGATGTCCAAACAGGATGTAGAAACCCTGGCTCCCCAGAGCTATGGCAAACATAGCTGACACTGTGGAGTAGAGTCCAGATCTGGGGGATTTTGCATACCTAAGTTAGGCATGGAGCTGCTCCTTGCATTGCTGCCTGGACAGGCAAGAACCTCACCAGTCTGGTCATTTGCTATTCATCATTATGGGATGGGAGAGATCAGTTCAAAATGGGATAATCCTGATTTCCCCAGCCTCCTTCCCATCACCTTGAATGTGCATCATTATCTCAACTGAAGTGAAGAAAAAGACATATTTTGCTATTCTCAAAATATCTTTGCATAAAATAGTCTTTGCATAAAATACTCCTTGCATTCAAAATAGAGCTGCACAAAAAGGAACTCTTTCAAACAAGCTTGCCCTAAATCTGTCCTCTGTGCTCTCAAATGTGCTGCTGGTCCATCTGCTCAATAAGAATGGTAAGGACACTGACTACTGGTGGGAGCTGAAGAAACTGGTTTGAGGCTGTGGTTGTACTCAGTCTCTGACTTGGGAAGGGGACTGCTGCTGTGTGCAGGTCACAGGCACCAGGCAAGGCTTGGTGGGTATGCAGTATTCCCAGTCTTTTGCGCCTCCTCTGTTTATGAGTTTCTTTAACCCATTAAAGGACCTTTATGGCAGGAGGATGTACTGGAAAGGTTAAGGAGACACTGGAAATACCGGGTTAATATTTCCTGGCGCACTGTGTGTTGTTACTCGTAGGAGGTTATCAGGCTGGCTGCTCCTTCTGTGCCCATCCACATCCTGCCTTTCAGACTCCTGACCACTTCTGAGAGCCGCTCACTTGGGAGTGAGTCACCTCACCTCATTTCAGTTGTCTACCTCCAAAAGTCAGAGTAGAGGGACTGGCATCTCTAGAGAATTATTTCATCCATCCTAATATAATCGGGAAGGATCTCAATGCCTCTTCTCCTGCAGTTACGATCCTCTCCATTGCTTTTACAGGCAGCCTAGATGAGTAGTTTAGACTACACTGAAATGAGGCAAGATGAATTTTGATGTGATCTGCTGGCTTGCAACACTCAGTGTGAGAGGAAATATCTTGTGTTAGAAGGATGAAAACTGGTAATAAGGTCTTCTAAGATGTATTAGTCTTCCTTGTGAATTTTGATTCTGTGTGATTTTTAGAGCAAATAGTGGAAAAGTTTGCTTGCTCTCTTGTATCACTGAAATATTGACTCATAGAAGAACTTTTACAGCTGTTGAAAAGATTAATTAAATAACAGTATTTAATATATGCTGGGCTATATGAAGGTGCAAAATGACATTATCTCTTCCCCTAAATCATAAACGAGAGGAGAAAGCAAAAAGCAGTGGAGCCAGCAGGAAAATAAATAGCATATTTCTCCTGTTTATTTACATAATTTCTAAAGAGCACAGTAGGAAAGCTACTAGGTGATTCAGTATGTTGAAATACACATCTCAGACTCTAAAATATTTCTCATTTAATTGTGCTTTTCTCTGAAGATGTTTTTAAACCTTTCATTCTGGTCAATGAATGGGACAAATGAAATTTAGCATTCCTTGTCATGAATGAGTGAGATCCCTGAAGAACATGAAAAGGGCTGCAGTGCATTCTTACTGATCTTTCTCACTGTATTTTTTTGTGAGATCTTTTCTCACAGAGACATTACTTGAAGGAGTTTTATAATCCTTTTTGATGTATACAATCCTATCAAGCTTTCAAGGCAGAAAATACTTTTATGCTGAACCTGTCAGTTTTCTTCCCTAATATTCAGCCTGCACAGTAGCATAAAAAAACCATCTTTTTCCCTCTGCAAAGTGAATTGAAGGCTAGCAATTCACATATGATGCTGGATTTTCTTGCTTTGTGGTAGAATTGTCACAAAAAGACAACAGAGTTAAATATGCAGACACAAAAAAACCCCAACAACGACAGTTGATTAAAAAAAGTATTTTTTGCTAGAAGCAAATTTATCACCATATTTTATCAATAGGAACTGTAGTCTACAACAGAATTTCTGAGGACAGATAATTATAGCAGAATAACAAAGCATGAATATTAATATTGTAGATGACATTTAATTTACTAATGGAAATTGAGGATAAATTGTGAAGATGCCTTCGAAAGGATGAATTACATGTATTTTTTGAGCATTATTCAACCTTTGAGAAACAAAACATGGATAAGGTGTGAAGTGAAAAAGGACTGCATTGGAATGAAAACTAAGGGATAAGCAATCTGCTTATGAATAGGACAAAAAAGAGATTTATCTGGCTTAGCTGTGAATGGTGTCTTTTCAAAGGAAAATTTAAATGTTTTTTTAATGGGGATCTGTTTTTCTGTAGTGCAGTCGAAGAAATAGAATAATAAGTATTTTTCTGTCCTATTTAATTGCACTCTTTTACAGTAGCAGGAAAATAAATTTAAGAGAATTTAAATAAATAGGTGCACTTTAATACACATGGTCTTTTGGTACTTACAATGAGTCTGTTGATATGAACTTGCTGAGGTAACAGTCCCAGTGCTGCTGCCACTCCTTGGCGAAATATCCGAAGCAATGTGATATTCAGCTTGTTTACATCCATTTGCAGTGTCTGAAAAACAAAATCAGTTCAAATGAACTCCATGCCCAAAACATTTAGTTCTCAAGATGACTGATCTCTGGGGCTTTTCACTAATTGTTGTTGTGTTTTTTTCCTGTAAAAATAATCTGTGTAATCTATGTGCATCACAATACATAATAAGTCCAAAGGTACATTTAAGTACTTTAAATGATATTCATTAGCAAAGTACCACCTTTACCCAAGTACACTCAGAATGGGTTCCAGATGGTTTTGGCTTAATTCCTTGGACAAGTCAAAGTGTTAAAGACAACACAATTACTATCTTAGAAATGAAAGGCAAGCATTAAACATCAATGCACCCTTGAAGAATGAGATGTTGAGTTTGCACAATGAAGATTCTTTTGGAATATTGTCTTAGCATATCTCCCCGAAGGCGAAGAATGAGTCAGACATAGTGAAATCACATAATTTTAATTTTGATTAGCAGTTTCTGAGATCAGAAACGAAACATTCTGGATGCATTCCCCATGCTTGAATTTCCTAAAGCTTCTTCCTGCAAGTCACAGGATGAGACAAACTATAGCACTGAAGAATTTTCTTTTCCTGTGTTAGAATTATAGTGAAATTTAGAAGTTTCCTCAAGTTCAGATCCTTTTTGTGAAGTCAGTGGAATTTTACCCAAGAAATAATTTAGGCTCAAATCTTCTGTGTCCAAGAAGACCCAGATATTGGCTCTTCACATGGTGTCCGGTAGACAGTACTTCTCTGTGGTACTTTGAGATCTGCTTCTTTGCTTTCATATCCCTTTTGCAGACAATATGTAGTGGAGAAGAGAGGAAAGATGACTATGTCACTTAGCCACAGGATTCCAATCCTTCTGGCAACTTCTGACTAAGGAAGTTACTAAGTTCTGCCTGAGCCGGTTGACTCGAGATAAAAAAGATTTTTATTTTAAATTTCCTAATCAGAGCCATGGGCCAACTTACTGTTCTGAGGAACCAAGCAGGTAGTCTTCCTTCCTAACCAGAGCTGCATAAAGAGAATTAAATATCCGTAGGTCAGATATCACACTGGAAATATGGTTACGGTTCAGAAAGAAAGGAAACATCTATTTCAAAAAAAAAATCACACATTTTGACTGTTGTTCTTTATCAGTTTTTATAAGCCATAATGTAAAACCATAAAATATTTGCTTTCCTGTTCCACTATCGATTTGATTTTTCTGTCAGTATTGAGTGTTTTTCTTTCTTTTCCTCCCTTTTTCTCTTTTTTTTTACACTACTAGGATTGTCAGGTCTTGACGCATGAGATCTGCTCTTACCATACAACTGAACTTTAATTCAATTGGAAGTATTATAAGATTCTCCCACTTAAAATACCCTTTCTACCCTGGCATTTTCAAAATGCAAAATCTTCTTCTCTTTGCTTCTTCTTGAATTAGACAGACATCCTCGGTGGTTACAAAAATGCTCCAACTTTATCACTGAAATAGAGAGATGTCTTGAGAGGGGACATGTGGAGGTCTAACAGATGTGAACACTTTTTCTACTGTACCCCAGACTGACTCACAGAACACCTGACAAGAATTGGTTTGGAGCTTTGAAGCTGTCACCACACTGAGACAGCCTGGTCTGAAGGTCTTGAGTAAATGAGAAAGGGAGTTGCAGCTGAAATAGAAAGACTGCTGTGAGGATCCCTAGAGATCCATTAGGATGGTATAGTGTCCATGCTGGTGACCCTGAGTTATGGGTCATGTCGTTACTGAGCAAAATTAGCAGGCACAAAATCAAAATACATTCATTTAAACATACTTGAGCCAGGTATCACAACACATTAATAGAGATATTGTTCAAAAGCGTGTTAAGACCTCACTGATAATGAGGAAATGAAACAGCCAGAAAAATACCTAGCTTCATAGGAAATAGAAGATCCTAAAGAGCCTGTAAGGAGGTAATAAATTCTCATAGATTTAGTATGCTGGGATTGTGGTTCATCATATCCAGGGACAGTAAAATGTGGTAAAACTCCATTATCTTCAGGAGAGTCACATTTCTGCCTACCAGGTCTGAATTCTGTCCACTGTGTCCTTTAACAAATATTCATCCAAGGCTGCATTGTGTGTGTGTCTCTGTAACAGCTGCATTGTCCTCCATGGTCCTGGGGGAAGTCTGAAGACCCCAACTCTCTGTCAGTCTGGCATCAGCCTGCTTAAAAATCTCACCTGGCCTTGCACACAGAGATTACAGGACCCTTTTAGAAAACTTCCTAAAGGGATGGTAAGAAATTTGTCCTTAAGCCTTATCTCAGGATGCATCTTCTGCAGCTATAAAGTTTTTTGGTGGGGTTTTTTTTATTTTTTGGGGTGTTTTGTGGTTTGGGTTTTTTTGTGACTTTCCATCCCAAAAAACTCGAAGAAATATCTGAGGAAGAATCATCTCACATTGAATCATCTCACAAAGAACCTTGCTTTGCTGTCCACTGAAGGGATCTGCTTCTCCTTTTCTGCTGTCGGTGCGAATCTTAGTTCTTTGGCAATTTTAGCAAAAATTAAGTAAGAGTATTACAGATTGCCTTTTTCTACTTCAGGCAGCACAAGGGAGTGCATTTGACTCTTCCTGTCAAAAGGAAAGTAAGCAATCGAGAATCTGTCACTTTAGGAATGGAATTTCTAACTCAGTGAAAGGTAATTTACATAAATGCTTGATGGAATCCTGAGAGCACCTTCCTTAGAGTGAGAAGAACATCACAAATGTGCTCTGTGCTCTCTATTATCCTTTTTTTTGGTATTGTATCCATAAAAGCATAAAGCAGAAGCAGACTAGATTGGACATGTATCAATTCATTATACTGTGGCCGATTCTGGGGACTTATGGTAAATGACAGTAACAGGGCAGGATTACAGTCTTCTCCCAAGTTCCTTCCGACAAGATCACAGCTAAATTATGTCTGTTCAGCATAGGCAATGGGTCTCCTCAATAACAATGCTATCAGACTGGTCTGGGATGAAGGCAACACTTCTGAAGGTGACTGATATTTAAGTCTGACCTGAGAGTCTGGTTTAAAATTGCCTTTCTGCAAATGCTTAAGTATAAGAATTTTAGTTGAGAAAAGTTAGTCAGGGAAAAAAAAAAGAAAAGAAAGAATTTAAAAAAGAGAAAGGGAAAAAAAAAGTCTTAAATGTTACTATCAGAAAATGTTCAAAACATTAGTAAAATTTGAATATTTTAATATTATTGTGCCATTCTGATGGCATGCCTAGATACTGTTTTGACTACGGTCCACCAAGGTAAGAGATTAGGACAGGAAACTGCTAATGGATGAAGTACAAATGCAATAATACCTGTACTTAGACAAACACTATGAAGTGTTATTATTAAGAGAATCACTCCTACAATGGAAACTTGACCGGCCATTTACAGGTTATAATTACAAAAATGAAATCCTTGAGTTCTCATATCACCTGCAAAAAAAAAGTGACATTAACCTCTGTAAAGTAATCCATCTAAATAAATAAAACAAAGCATTAACATACATATACAAGTTATGTCTTACTGTGTTCCTCTAGCTGCTCCTTTTGCTTTGGAAAAGAAAGGACTGAAACATCCCAGTAAGACAGCACTAATCCTTTACCTTTGCTCATCTGCAGTGTTTATCATGGATTGCAACCACCTCCCCAAGGAGGTTATCATTTTGAATCAGCTGCCTCTGTTGGCAATAGCGACTTGTTGAGCCCAGAGGCGAACACCCTGGACGGCTCATTTTCCTGAGCAATTACCGGCCTGGATATTGCAACTGTGGCGACGGTTTCTAGGTTTCTCTGATCCAAGTAAAAAACGTAGTTTGAAGTGAAGGAGTTTTCTGCTTGCAGTGGAAGACTTGGGAAGACAGAGTTCCAGAAAGGGAAACTCAGCACAGAAACCCACCAAAGTTCATTCACATCTGACATCCTACAGGGGCTTTTTATTAAAGATCTTCATGTTAAAGGGACAAAAAAATTTCCTAACATGAAAGGGAATCTGTAACAAAAATAATATTTTTAGGATATTACAATAAACCATAATTTGCCAGGTCAAGATCTGTTTCTCAAGAAAAAATCAGAGATGTGTCTCTTTCTTACATTTTCCTTATCATCAATTATATCCTGTCTGCAATGAGCTTCAAATATACGATTCCATTTCTATGCATTATTGCTTCCCCCAAAACTCCTACTGATCCTACCACCACAGATGTTTTCTCAAACCTCCCGCTAAACTGATTATGCAGAACAAAAATAATCAAGGATGAAGAAGATTAAAGGTGAAAGCATACATCTTAACAACACTTTTATGAAAAAAACATTAAAATTAAATCAACAAATTATACATGCTAGGAATTTTACTCACTTAAGGGCCACTGGGTAGTGAGTTCTATTTTGTGCTAAAACAGAAATAAGGCTAAACACCCTTATTTAGTTAAGTCAAACATGTGAGAAAGCTCAGAAGAGTTTTCTTACCTGCCTATGGTCCAGTTATTTATATGTTTTTTAAAAATCAACAAAAATGCTATAAAATAGGAGGGTTTTCTGCACTAAACCAAATATTACACTATGGACAAGCTGTGGGTCCATCTATCTGAGCATCCCAATCTGCTGCCTGCACAGTGAATTGTCTACAGTTCATTAGTGTCACAGTGCTTCATCCTGTTACCCTCATCAGACAGCCTCAGCTGTACAACCAAAATAAGGGTATATTTATCAGGAGGGAAGTTGAAAGTGTTGCAGATTTATTTGTAGAGTTTTGGTGCAGGACTACAACAAATATGGCAAAAAATTGTGAAAATACCCGCATTTTCTTTCTTTTTCTTCTCCTAAAAACACCAAATTTTCCTTCCTGTCATTGTTCAATATTTGAGACTGCAGCCGCACTGGGCATCAGGTGAGCCCCTTTGGCTGTCTCAGGTGCCTGATACATACCCACGGAAGATTTTGGCTTTCTAAAATTATGTGAGTGATGTGTCACAGCCATTTGGGAGGCAGTATATCCCTAGCCAGCGTTATGCAACTACAACAATGCATTTTGACAAGTGCCACTCCAAAGGGACTTCGCCCTAAGCCAAACTGGTATCTTAAGTGCATTCACTCCTCTCCTATTTACATCTCCCACTACCATATGATTTTCTCCAAGAGGAAAGACCTTTATGACGTACATATTAAACTTTGAATTATGTCTGTAAATGAAGATAAAATTCTCATGAGTATAAAATCAATTATTCTTAGTGATTAATTAAAGTAGCTTCATATTTCTGTGTATCAGCAGTTGTCCGCAGTGACCTACTCAAACTTTCATATGTAATATATTTGTGCTAAATCACAATATGATTAGAAATATCAATCTTGGGACATTTAAATACTCCCAATGTCAGGGAGCAATTACTGAATAAAGTGTAGTGAAAATCACCAGAATTAGTAGAAAAATGACAGGCATACATTTGAGTTTATAAGAACCAGTGAAAAGCAATGAGAAATACTCATGCTTCTGTTCGAGTCATCCATTTTCTAATGAGACACTGAGGCTGCAGAATATGCAAATGTGCCAAACAATCCCAAATATCACACATATAGCAAAAATATACGTGCTTGTCCAAATAGTATTTGAGTGAGAAAATAGAGCTCTAAGTTGGTTCTGTATAAATGTTAGAAGAAAGTGATAGGAATAGGTTACTTTGATTGCTTCAGTCCTGATTAGTCTAGGGAAGTTTAGTATATTTTTATGTTGCTTTTCAAGATGTGACAATGTAGAATTTCACTCACATTTTTGCTAGGGAAAAAACCACAACCCACATCTGTTATGAAAAAATCTTTGTTTAAAGTAAGCATAATATTTCCTGGAATTACACATTTCTCATATAGTATTAAATAGAAATTTTGGCTCTTGATCAATTTTTCATGAAAGCATATACATTTAAATATTTATCCATGTTATGAGCTTTCTGAAATAAATCAACGACAGAAGTAACACTGATAAGAAATATAGGGTTAATCCAATTAGTTCAGATAGATGTATGGTCTCCCCTCAAAGTGATTTTCAAATGAATGTTCATTAAAATATGAGAAAGTGAAAATTTGTAAATCAAAGCAGTATTTCCTGCACTGCGATTAATCCACAGACTTCTACCCCATAGGAAGTTGCAGAGGCCAAAGACTGAATATGAAGTAGGAATAGGGCTGAATGCTTATATGGATGTTGAAAGTCACTTATGTCCCTGGAAAATGTACAGAAGACGTACTACAAGCCTTGTCATACAGTTGACTATCATACCTCTAACCATCAGAAACTAAGACAAACCCTAGTACAACAACACAAGAATGTTCTCAAGTCTGCTGTTGCAAGGTTTGAGTGCTGCCCATCATCCTGGGTTTCATTCAAGTTCTGTTTACTGGTAGGTACCAGCTGAAGACGATCCTAGAGACTGCTGCATCACAGAGGTTGAAGACACCATACCAGTGCTCAGACTGACAAAACTGCCTTGGAGGCGGGTGCGTGATATGACTAAACTGGTTCGCCTCAGCTGTGTGACAGATTTACATTTCTTTTTCTGGGGAGAAGAACTAATTTCTCAAATGAGATCAGCTGTTTTGGGGCTGATTTGATCAATTCTGTAGGAAGCATCAACACAAGAGTGAGAAACGCTCCATCTGTGAGGTCTGGCTCTTGGCCACGATTCCCTCAATTCCCTCACTGAGCTTACTTGCACTTGGGCAGTGAGGCAATCAGCTACAGGAAGACTTTATGACCTCCACTGATGATCGAAGGGTACAAGAATGAAATTCAGCCTACTAAGAATAAGGTTTGTTAACGCCTGTCTTCAAGAGCTGCACTTTGATTTCTATCAGTCCTATGTTTTGCATTAACCTCTAGGCTTGCAGTCTGTAAGAAAAGACAAAAGCCAGCTCTTTCAGTGTGGTGCCACAAGGTAATGCATATTTACTGATCACATCCAATGAGAAGGCACAGAATAGTCTTCTTCATTCCAAAGGAAATCTCAGAAGGTATATTATTTCAACCTCCTGGCTTCTGAGTTGTGTGGATCATTCCTGAACCACAGTGTGAGGTAGTTAGTGGGGCGACAGTCTGAAACCATGCGTTACGCTGTCCCCACAATGCTCATTGTACTCAGTTCCCTTTACCTCTTTCCTGTGGTGTCACTAATGCATCAATCATTAATCATGTATTTGGAAGCCAGAAAGCATGTACAGGTTCCAAACACCAACTGTATTGCAGATTTTGAGAAATTACCATCCCACAGCCCCTACAACTCAGTCAGGGAATAACCTAATTCAGAGCCCAGTAAAGTTAATAGGACCTTTTCTGAGTAAGAGCGTTGCAGAATCCCATATTCTAAATGCCCCTGGGATGCATGCTTGTCATTGTTGAGGGGCTGGAGGAGAGGAGAAAGAAAAGTTATCTACTGTCCATGGGACACAAACTTGATGCAGCCTTATCATTAAATAATACCAATACCAGCAGGTCTCTGTACTGTGGGAGCCCTTTGGAATGGGACAGGAGAGGAGCAGGAGGCTGCAGTAGTTCTCTTGTTCTTCATGGTTATTTTTAAAAATTTGACAACTATTTTTAAAAATATTAAACTGGGAGCACTTGTAATCACTGCCAATTGATTATGAGTATGGATGAGAGGCTGAAATGTTGCTATGCCTCTGGCTTTAGCAAGTCTGCCTCAGTTATACTGCTTCAGTTCTATGTATATAAATGGGAATAATAGAATTTGACACTTCACAGAATTTTTTATATTTTAGTAAGATGGAGGTCAGATGTGGAGGTCAGATACAACTTCTCAGCTTCTTTCACAGACAATTTTAATGTTGTCCCTGAACGTTACTTCCTGTCTTTTTTTTTAATTAGGAGCTGCATTTCTTCAAGGACTGGGATTTTCTTAATCACAAAGTTTTTCAGTTTTCTTAAAATAACAGTTGAAGTTCATTTCAAAGCTCTGATAGTTTTCTAGCCTTTTTCCCACATCCACCCACCTCTCCCTGCCCTCCTCCCTTATGGCAGACAGTTGCAAAGGACAAGATGATGGAAAAGCACAAGACAATGCAGAGATTTGGAAACACAAAGAGAGCTGGGAGAGCCCAGCTGAACACTATTTCAACCTTTTTGTTCTTTGAGAGGCATGTATAATGAGCTCCATAAAATTGTCCTATCTGTCCTTATTCAATATTGGCAAAAAATTCATTCCCTGCATTGCAAAAGAAATTCAGGTGCTATTATGTCCAGTACAACTTTTATGCACAGCATGATTGTACCAGTCATATCCTATTTCATCATCCCAAAGCCAGCTGTAATCCTCAGAGCAAACAGATCCTTTTGAGCCTGTTCAGCACAGCACTTTAGAATATGTTTGGTTTTTTCTGTCCAATTATTAAACTTCTAGGTAAAGCCAGTGTAAAGTTCTAAATGCCAGAAACCCATTATTGTTTCTTCTGCTCTTTTTGTAAAACCCTCATTTCAGCTATTAATTCTGTCCAATTATTAAATATCTAGGTGAGCCAGTGTAAAGTTCTAAATGGCAGAAAGCCACTATTGTTTCTTCTTCCTCTTTTTGTAAAAACATCATTTCAGTGATTTTTTTTCTAAATCATTTTGTTTACCGAAGTTTGAATTCCCATTACAACCTTGTAAAAGGTCCTTAATATAAAAAACAATCAAAATTCCTTCTAGAAAAAAATGGCAGACAAACCCCACCGCAAAACGATCCTTTTCTTTTTATCTTCAGAATTTAATTTTGTTTGTAGCAGGCATGGATAGAAACTTATATATAAGCTTACAAACTAATGAAGAACAAAATTAGAAACATAAGATAAACAGCAACTTGCACATCTTTCAGGAAATAACGTGGCCAAAAAACTCCCACTGACTTACTCTTGTCCATAATCTTTCTCTCTGCTTTGAAAATCAAACCAAGATTTCAGTACTGCTGATATTCCTAGCTTTCTCATGCATTTCAGATACAAATTTTATGGCTAGTTTCAGATGAAGAAAATCTACCTGAACCCAGACGTAATGGAAATGTTAGGAAAAAAAAGGCAAATGCTTTCCCTTTTTTTCTCATAATCATAGTTCTCTGCAGCACCTGGGCACAGGAAGAAAATTTGAAATACATGTGGAGAAAAAAAAAAAAAAGACCACTAAATTTAAGTTCTTTTTATGTA